>CM060317.1:75013055-75038055 GCA_030674155.1 Stramonita haemastoma | reverse complement strand
GTCTTCACATGATTCGACCAACGTCACGCTGAAAATCCTCAAATCCAACCCATCAAATGCCACCGAGATTCGAACCCTCGACTTCAACTCTACTGCAGTGAAAAGTTGCCCCCTTCCCCACTATGTAGTTATCTGCCCATTGTACAGGCGTGACCAATGTTGAAATCATAGCGTTTTACCGGTGGCGGCATCTGCAGACGCGATAATTGTGTGGGAAATTGGATATGGCTCAGTCCTCTGTTTCGTGTTTTCACTTCTGTCTCCATTCCGCGGTTTTTGTCATCCAACCTTCCATTCACCCTTTCCATGCACGCAGCCACCCTGCTCCATCGAATAAGCATTATCTCCCTGCATTCAGTCTGGAAATAGAAAATCCCTCCACTGTTCTGGTCTGTGTGGGTTCGCAGGGTAGGGCGAATAGAGAGAGATACTGTTTTGCCAGGAGTGGTGAAATGGCAGTGGAGGGTGGGCTTGGGGGTTGAGAAGGAAATATGAGTCTTTGAGAAATTTCGTAACAAGTAGTTTGTTTTTTTCAAGTGCACACTTATTTTTGAAAGGTTCCTAGTGTATTCTGCAAAACGAATTGGTACAATGTGAAGAAAACAAAACATGTTGGCAACTGACAAAGTACATAAGCTGACAAAATAAAAACAAAAATCCCAACAACAAATAAAAACAATGCAAAACTAAAACCCAACAACGACGACGATAAAATATTCTTTCTGTCGAAACTGCTTCGTTTTAAATCATGCCAGTAGTCGGCAGCAAAAGACTACGTAGGGAATGTTATAATATATGTAATGTTTGTGTAGCTTCTTTGCCTCTTTCTTCATAAAAGAGCAATATAGAACAAAATACCCAAACTCTTTTGTTCTGTCTGAATAATTGTCATTTCTTTATAAATACGGGGGAACATCGCCAAATCAATCAACTTCTTTCATTTGAATCTAGTTTAACACCTGCGACTGCATCCAAAAACAAACGAGATAAACACTATTTTAGCAAGTTCAAACTTGCAATGTTATGTTCAATGATACTGTGTTGAATACGTCGTGAGAAATGCTGCAAGTAATTTTAATTGCTTAGATATGCTTTAAAAAAAAGTATTCTTGGCCTAATTCCACATATTCTAAGGGATGGCGGGAGAAAGCTTGAATGTGTCTACTTGGGTTGTATAAATAAAGTATTCCAGCAATATGTTTTCCAGCAATCTGAGCACATTACCCCTCTCTTGAAATCTCTCCATTGGCTGCCTGTACCACAGAGAGTAAACTACAAGATCAATACCCTCTGTTACAAATGTCTCCACAATACTGCACCCTCCTGCCTCTGTGAATGTCTTCACTTGTACACACCTTCTCGCTCCCTCCGCTCGTCGGCACATACTTTGTCCTTAAGAATACCCAGATTCAACCTATCTACCGTTGGCCGTCGCTCTTTCTCTGTTTCTGGTCCATCGATCTGGAACGACCTTCCTCTCTCCCTCCGGCAAAAGCCTACTTATGACACTTTTAAATCCAACCTCAAGACACACTTATTCCAAACCTAAGTTTTCTCCTTCCGCTTCCATCTCTTACCTGTCCCTGCCTTCAACATCCACCTGCCAAAGTGCATAACGTTTGTAGGTGTGTGTGCCCGCGCGCGTGTTGCGTGCTTGTGTGCGTGCGTACGTGCGTGTGTGTGTGTACATTCGAATTAATTTGTTAAAACTGTAAATTGTTGTTAATTGTGTGTTGTGTTGGTCGAATGCAAGCGCTTTGATTTGTTTTTACAAGATATAGCGCTATACAAATTCCATGTATTATTATTATTATTATCTTATGTTTTCAAAGATAGATCGAAGCCTCTTGGCTATACGTAACTCAAGTAATGTCAAACGTCTAACAGACAATTTAAGTGTCAGGATGTTCTTTTTCTCATGAAGAATGTTTTACCATAAAGAGTTCACTCAAAAAAAGAAGAAAAAATATGATAATATAACAAGGCACACCTACGCACGCGCTTTTCACACGCACGCACGTACGCACGCACGCACGCACACATACACACATACATACATACATACATACATACATACATACATACATACATACATACATACATACATACATACATACATACATACATACATATATAAGACAAAAAATAGCGCTTGGTAACCAGCGAACAATACGGCCAATGATGTTTTCACTGAATCAGCTAAGACCAGACTGTGTTTGGATGAAATTACAGGAGGGAAAAATGCATAGTAAATCTGATTTGTGTCGCCCATGATTCCACAACCCTGAAGGCTTCAGCGTGCTTGAACGTGTTTGCAACGGGCAGGGCCTGAAGGCATTTAGCCTTTCTGCGTAAATGTTTCCAAACCACATGCACCAGTTTATCTTTTTGCAGCAAAAATGCAGACTCTGTGTGTGTGTGTGTGTGTGTGTGTGTGTGTGTGTGTGTGTGTGTGTGTGTGTGTGTGCGTGTGTGTGTGCGTGGTGTGTGTTTATTTCAATCTAAATTGATTTTAAGTATCTGACACGAGGTCTCTAGCTAAACAAACAGGGAAAAAAGCCCAGAACAAAATTCAAGTGGGTTGCGTCAATATACGACAATAGTCTGAATTAAGCCACCCGAAAACTTTTTATTTACCTCCAGACTAGCTCCAAAGAAGGGATGTGATGCTGAACCCCCCTCTCCCTCTGTAATGTACAAAGATAATTCTAAACATATGTCCGAAAAGTAAAGCATGGCGTCAAGAAAATAGCCAGTAATGTTGAAAGCTAAACATGTCTAACAGTTTCATTCAATGCGCCTGTGATATTATTAATATCTCATAGTTCCTGGTGATTTTAAAAAAAAAACATATACTGCAACAAGGAGGTTGCTCTTGTTGGGTAAAAGTGCATAACTTAAACTCGTGGTAAGCACGGTATTCAGCATCGAGAAACAGAATATGCGCACCAGGATTGCTCGTAACGTGATATTCAGCTCAGATATGTTGTGCTGAGGTGTGTTACATCACACACACACACACACACACACACACCACACACCACACACACACAACACACACACACACACACATCTTGCTTTCATACTCCTTGCAAGACAGAGGAAAACCTGTGTTTTGGAGCACATCATTTTTCAGTCACACTGACCCATTTAACAACATCGGTATATCGTATCAAGTTCTGTTGGATTTCTTTCGACATGTGCTGATTTGTAAGGACAATAAATGCTGATTCTGGTTCCGCCTGCTTCTGCTCGTCCCTCCCCACTCTGCTGGTGCTTACTAGTATTTTCTTTTGCTTGTTCTCTTTCAATCCTAACCTTACAAGTGCCTCATTAACCGAATTTGTATTCACAACACATAGTCCTGCCCACCTGCCGCCCACTTTTCTGAAGATATTTCTCCTGAATGCAGTTTATCATACATGCTGACATGTATTAATAATAATAATACATGGAATTTTGTATAGGCTATATCTTGCAAAAAACAAATCAAAGCGCTTGCATTCAACCTACACGACGCACAATCAGCAAACTATTTACAGTTTTGACAAATTCGAATGTACACACACACACGCACGCACGCACGCAGCACGCGCGCGCACGCACACACACCTACAAACGTTATGCACTTTGGCAGGTGGATGTTGAAGGCAGGACAGGTAAGAGATGGAAGCGGAAGGAGAAAAACTTAGGTTTGAAATAAGAGTGTCTTGAGGTTGGATTTAAAAGTGTCATAAGTAGGCTTTTGTCGGAGGGATAGAGGAAGGTCGTTCCACATCGATGGACCGGAAACAGAGAAAGAGCGGCGGCCAACGGTAGATAGGTTGAATCTGGGTGTTCTTAGGGACAAAGTATCTGCCGACGAGCGGAGGAAGCGAGAAGGTGTGTACAAGTGAAGACATTCACAGAGGTAGGAGGGTGCAGTATTGTGGAGACATTTGTAACAGAGACAAAAAGCTAAGACAAAAAGCTTGTCATGTTGCTTCTTTCTCTTATCAGACTGAAAGTTTTGGAAACAAGCAAACAAACAAATAAACGGGGAAAACAACACCCAACCACTCCTGTAAAAAAAGCAAAGCAAGTATTTGTAAACATCTTAAATCGCTGTTATTTAAGTTTAGACTCAATGTGTGTATTTCTGGTATGTATATACATAAATGCAATGCATGCGCGCGCTGTGTGCGTGCGTGCAAGTGTACGTGCGTGCCAGTGGTTTTTGTGTGTGTGTGTGTGTGTGTGTGTGTGTGTGTGTGTGTGTGTGTGTGTGTGTGTGTGTGTGTGTGTGTGTGTGTGTGTGTGTGTGTGTGTGTGTGTGCGCGCGCTATTGATAATAGTTTATTGTGACAAGGTTTTGAGCCCATTCATATGGGAACAGTGGAGAGGGAATCAGGCACAAAACACATGCTGATCTTAGAAAGAAAAAAAATCACCGAAAATCCACGGCATGGATTCCAAGTCACAGTAAATAAATTTTGATTCAGATTCAGATAAACCACAGCCTAAAGCTTTCGTCCATTACATACAGAGGAACGGGGGAGGAGGGGTACATTGTTATGCAGTAAAAAGCTATTGAGTTCATGACAAGGTTTCCATGGCTTTCTACGGCTTCGGTCAAATCATATTATTTTGTATTTTTTGTATTTTGTACCACTTTATGTCACGGCAGATTTCTCTGCGTGAAAATCGGGCTGCTCTCCCCGGGGAGAGCGCGTCGCCACATGTGCAGCGCCTACCTATTTTTTTTTCTTTTTCCTGCATGCAAGTGTATTTGTTTCCCTATCAGAGTGGCTTTTTTCTACAGAATTTGGAAAAATAACAGAAATTGTCACCAACAAATGCTCTGACTCTAGATCTATGTGTTCAATAATAAATGAATCACACAAAAAACAGAACAGAAAGGCAAACTGAAAGACCAAAATAACCATTAACACTGTCACCAGATTCAGAAATGTATGTGTAGCAATCACTTTGGTCATCTATACACAACCATACAGAAGTTTCATACCAAAGACAGTTCACAAATTGAACAAGAGCTTGTCATAACTATTTAAGTGACAATCTTCTTAACTTGAGCTGAAACTAAGACACTGAGCTTACTGCTACACCGCATATCGAAAGCATTATACAAAAGGTTGTATCTTAAAATGTTTGATATCCTGCTGTTCAAAATAATATAACAATCTCTAAAAAGCCATGAATCAAACAACATTTAAATACATTTATTTATCATCAACTTACGGAGACGTGCTCTCCCCGAGAAAGCATCCCGATATGTTGACTGGAAGTGGTATACACAACAGTACAATGCAATGCAGTACACTGTAATTCAGTGCAATACAGTGTAGTGCAGTAAAATACAACCAGTCTCATCAGTACCAAGAATCACAGAACTGAACTTAAATCCTGCCAAAAAAAACGATTGCAATGAACAAGGAATGAATGTGTGCATGAACCACAAAAGTACATTACTAGACTTAGTGTAATCGAAAATATAAAATCTGTGCAAATAACGAAAACGCACAAATAAATCAAAACAGCAACAAACAAAATTCTGGAAAAGCTGGGATTTAAACATCAACTTTTGCCTATTTTTAGATTAACTAATATGCAATTTATGTTCACAAAGAAGAGATGGGAGGACAACATCAGCGAATGGACAGGCCTGGAACTCAACAAAACCCTGAGAAAGGCAGAACAGAGAGAGGAATGGAGGGAACTGGTTGTCCAGTCTTCATGGGTGCCCCCACGGTCGCAAGACTAAGGGATAGATAGATAGATAGATAGATAGATAGATAGATAGATAGATAGATAGAGAGAGAGAGAGAGAGAGAGAGAGAGAGAGAGAGAGAGAGAGAGAGAGAGAGAGAGAGAGACAGACAGACAGACAGACAGACTAGACAGACAGACAGACAGACAGACAGACAGACAGACAGACAGACAGACAGACAGATAGATACATAGATAGATAGATAGATAGATAGATAGATAGATAGATAGATAGATAGATAGATAGATAGATAGATACATACATAGATAGATAGATAGATACATAGATAGATAGATACATAGATAGATAGATAGATAGATAGATAGATAGATAGATAGATAGATAGATAGATTTTCACTAATTGAATAACATGTACAGCGATTCTTAAAAACTTGGGAAAAAAATTATGCTCAAATGTTCTGTTCCCAAATCAATATCTACATAATATACATTTACAAAAAGAATCTGTCTCTCGCCGTGAATTACTATTCCCCAGGGAACATGTCTATAAATACATCTGCATGAAAGAATATCTGTCTCCTCGTGTATTATCCGTAGTATCGGAGCCAAAACTGATCTGTCGGCAGCATATGTAGCTAACAGGACGCGGCGCGGAGGAAAAGGGGATAGTGTCGTGATAAGCTGTGGAGACGATTCAAAAAATGGGTTATCGTTATCAGTATTCCATACTAAAATGGTTCAATAGTGCCTTGATCCGTCTTTCTATACGATTTCAAGTTGGATGATTGCTCTCTGTTTTCTCTGTCAAGTGCATCAATCTGTCGGGGTGTGTGTGTGTGTGTGTGTGCGTGCGTGCGTGCGTGCGTGGCGTGCGTGCGTGCGTGCGTGCGTGCGTGCGTGCGTGGGTGCGTGCGTGCGTGCGTGCGTGCGTGTACATGTATGCAATGTGGGTGCTCGCAAAAAGATATACATATTCTAACATCAATGCATAATGTTTGATCCACGAGTGACATCGAATGCCGTATATGAAACACGTAAATTTACACCACAGCAGCTAATAGTCTCTCAAACACTGCTTTCTCTACAAACTGGATATTTGTCGCAGAACTAAGCAACAATAGTCGTCTTGCCAGCTATCCACCAGTGTGGAATGTCCTCGTTTATCAGAACACTAAACAAGGCTTTGGCACTGGTTCTGGGTGGGCAAAGAGCAGTAACGACCATTTTCTGATAGACATCAGTTTCTCGATCATCATTACTTTCGAGGTGAAATTCAAGTCCACCCAGTGTAAAGCAATACAGAAATACCATCGATGATTGTCGGCAGTCATAGCGGAAACTGCTGCAGTTTGTCAGGACACTCCTGCAAAGATTAAACCAAGACATTAATCATTCCTTCACGCTTAAAATCACAGTGGACCCATTTCGCGTGCCTTTAGCCCCTACTAATAACGAACTTGCATCGCTGTGCTGTCGATAGCATTAACGAACATTCCTTCCAACATTTTTTTGTATAACTCCATCCCTTTGTCCAAACAGACGCAGATGTGTGTGTGTGTGTGTGTGTGTGTGTGTGTGTGTGTTGTGTGTGTGTGTGTGTGTGTGTGTTGTGTGTGTGTGTGTGTGTGTGTGTGCCTGTCTGTCTGTCTGTCTGTCTGTCTGTCTGTCTGTCTGTCTCTGTCTCTCTCTGTGTCTCCCTCTCTTTCTCGCTCCCTCACTTGAAAGGTCTGTTAAGCGCAACGTCAACAGATCTCAAGGAATGTGGTACTTGAATGACCCGGGACATCATTTATCATCGTTTTCATTTTTGGTCAAATTTTATTCAGGAAGGTTGAGAAGAGGAGTGGACGGGAGGAGGAGGGTTTAGATTTTTTAAGTTAAAGTATGTCACGAGTTCACTATTTCCTCCACACCCTCACCTGGTCCGTTCCTCTTCCCGTTGGGCACCACCAACGAAGAATTTCGAAAGCATTACAATTGATTGTATCAAGGTAATTTTACCCAATTCTGCCATGGCCTTCCCTAGCCTATCTGAACAGCTAAACTTTTCTCTCTCTCTCTCTCTCTCTCTCTCTCTCTCTCTCTCTCTCTCTCTCTCTCTCTCTCTCTCTCCTCTCCATGTTATGCCTCCCCTCCTAACCCTGATGCTGGCCAAGTTGATACGTCATGAATTCAAACCCAAATCTCTACAGTTATCATCAGATTTCAAGTATCCCTCGTCTGTTGCACTCGTATGACCTCGATGCAAGAGAGACGATGAGAGGATAGTGACTGAGACGTAGAGAGAGAGAGAGAGAGAGAGAGAGAGAGAAGAGGAGAGAGAGAGAGAGAGAGAAGAGAGGAGGAGGAGAGAGAGAGAGAGAGAGAGAGAGAAGAGAGAGACAGACAGAGAAGACAAGAGACAGACAGACAGACAGAAGACAGACAGACAGAGAGACAGAGACAGAGAGACAGAGACGAGAACAGAGACAGAGACAGAGACAGAGAGAGACAGAGAGGGGGGGGGGGGGGGAGAGAGCAGACAGACAGACAGACAGACAGACAGAGAAATCAATTGTGCTTAGTGTGCAAGTTTTCAATTTTGATATGCTTCAAAATCTATAAACAATTATTAATCTCCAATAGTGCAGTCTGGTGGGCAAAAGAGAATTTGCTAATATATAGTGTTATAAATCAGGGGAATCAGTTCATCAGGTTGATAAGCAGGTTTACGGTGGAGGTATGAGATAAATCAGACCATCCCTGAGGCACAACTCCCATTATTTTGTCTGTAAACTTTGTACTTGAAATTCCCCCAGTTATTATCGCAAAATAAGGGGCATGGGAACAGCAGGGCAGGAACGTTACAGGTTCCAACTTGTATCCTACAAGTGGCTTGTAATCCACGTGACATTCTCTGTCTATTAAGATAATTAGTTTTTAGTATTGGTATTAGCCATACATGCTATACAGTCTGCAATTACTGTGCAAGAGCCGTTGAAAAAAATGAGTCAACCATGCATGATAATTCTTTTAATTCTATAAACAACAAATAACTTGGAATATTACACTAATTTGGTACACTCTACCAAGTTTGTCGTTACGATTACCATTTGACTATTATGCTACAAAATCAGTAGATACAATCAGATTGTTGACGGACGATATAATCGTGTGGTAAAGACCGTTCGACTTTAATCCCATGTGTCAATAAAATCGTGGGTTCGAATCTCGGCGGCGTCTGGTGAATTAAGGGTGAGTATTTTACGATCTCCCTCGTCAACTTCAAGTGCAGGCCTATCAGTGCTTACTTTTCTCCGTGTATGTGCACATGCAGAAGATCAAGCAGGTATGTTAAAGATCCCATAATTCATGTCAGCATCTGATGGGTTACAGAGACACGAACATACCTAGCATACATCCCCGAAGTCGGAATGCAGCTATCTTCATAAGTGGGCAAAAACCGTCGCATACGGAAAATCCCGCCATTTGTGAACATCGGAGCTCTACGCGAGGAACCAAAAAAAAATCAGATTGTATTTGTCAAGCTCTGTTCGATTGTTTTCTTTCTTATTCTGTTTAAAAAAAAACAAACCCTCTCTCTCTCTCTCTCTCTCTCTCTCTCTCTCTCTCTCTCTCTCTCTCTCTCTCTCTCTCTCTCCCTCCAGGAAAAAAATGTGTACGTCTCTCTCTCCCTCTCTATCTATCATCTCCTGACAGGCCTAGCAACGTCGTGTCGACATCCTGCCAATCCCACTTTTCCAGAACAGACTGTAAGCTGCACAATCTTCCCCCTTCTGTCGTCATGTCCGCCACTTAGCTTCTTGGGCCTGAAAGACCACGCAGATCTCCTGTGTGCTGCTAGGCCTACTACACCTCTGTCAGACACCGCCTGCCCACTCTCCCCAAGATTATCACTTCAGCTAAAAACAGATCTATCCCTTTTCTCTCCTTCTCTCTCTCGCTTCATCTTCGCCTAGAAAGGGGCGGTAATCCGTAGACTGAGTGATCTCCTCTAAAGCTCTCGTTGTCTCTGCTGTTCAAGACGACTCTGTAACTGATGGTTGGAAAACGAAGAAGAAAGCAGCAATCCATGATGATAGTTCGCCTTTTGATGCTTGAAAATAGTTTCGATTTAATATTCGCTTACATTCATGGAATTGTTTCCACAGCTTCAAGCTGTATGCATATTACAATGAACAAAGTCACATACAAAGGAAGTCAACACTAGTGACCGTTTGCTTGTAATGCTTTAAAATCTGGTCATGTCAAGCTTCTCTTACTTTTGTGGAAGTAGTATGATTGAGGGTTTGATAATGTTTGTGTTAGAAATGGGCAGTGATGCTGTCTGAGGCAGGAAGGAAGATATTTAGATAGGCGTGTGTGTGTGCGTGTGTGTATGTGTGTGTGCATGCGCGCGCGCGTGTATGTGTGTGTGTGAGTGCGAGTGGTGTATACATACATACAAACATACAAATATTCAGATATTCAGATATATATATATATATACATATTTAATTTATCATATCTGTGTGTGTATATATGTGGTGTGTGTGTGTTGTGTGTGTGTGTGTGTGTGTGTGTGTGTGTGTGTGTGTGTGTGTGTGTGTGTGTGTGTGTGTGTGTTGTGCACGTGTGTGCTTCGAGTCAGTTGTGTTCGTCAGAGCATGGGTGCATCTACTCCCAACGGTATAGGTAGGTACAGATGGTTTTAGTCTGCAACGTTATTTTCGTCTGGAAGGCAATTGAATTGCTTGCTTTACAACTAATCTGAACATTTCTCTCCCGCCCACTGAAAACTTGTTCATAATTAATTTTGTGCATTACTGATTCTATTCTTGCTGCTTTTCTCACATCAACATCCTGACTGTAAATGGGCTTTCAGTGCAACTTTATTCCACAGCTTGTTTCAGACCGTCGACTATTAATTTTCTGGCCTATAGTGTGTGTGTGTGTGTGTGTGTGTGTGTGTGTGTGTGTGTGTGTGTGTGTGTGTGTGTGTGTGTGTGTGTGTGTGTGTGTGCGTATTCCTTTTGCGTGCTCTGATGGTGCAGGTGTACTCATTCCGTTCCTCTCAGGCTTTAGGAGTAGTAATAATCAGAGAAAACTGCCGAGTTAATCGCAAGCGGTACTCAATACAGAATTAATACCTGGCACTCGCCAGGAGCACTTCAAATACACTGCTCATTATTTCTCTAACAAGAGGACAACGTAACCCGACTTTCTTATGAAAAAAGTCATGGTCTGTGCTCACCATTGTGTGTCTGTAAAACTGGAATGACGAGGAAAAGATGTTTTGAAGTATGCCTATTTTGGGGTTTTAAGCACCAAGATAGTTCCTCTAAACCAGGTAGAATTACTCGACTTTGAACAATTGTAAAGGGGGTGTTTTTATCTGCAAAAGTTTATCCAATGAACAGATTCTTCTTTATTTGCAATAAGATGAGAGAAATGACACCATGGATTTCATAAAGCTGTAATGTAACTGGAATAAAGTAAATGGCTGCCTTATATGATAATTGTTTATGGTTCTGCGTCTGACACATGTAATCAAGGATGGCAGGTCAATGCATGTCCCTAAGTTACTGCTTGTTCAGGTATGTCAATAATGTGCATTAGCGTATGACGCCAGGCTATAATCCACAGTTAACACACAACAGACGTGGTAGGAGGACACTTTCCTTAAGCAGCTGTCTTTCAAACTTGGGCCGAAAAAAAAAAAAAACTTCTGGGGGGGTTGGTCTTACTTTTTTTTTCATTTGGTTCGTACTGGGTTTTCTTTGTTTGGTCTTTTTTTGTGGAGTGCGCATCTTGTATTATTTAACAATCCTCCTCGCTTTTACAGGATTTGATATCGTAGACCTGACAGAATCATTCTGGGAGATCTCCAAAGCCATAAAGCCTACAGGAACCCAGTTTTCTTGGGAAGCTACAGTCCCATGAAAAGCCATGCTACTTTCGATATTCTGGTAACAAACTGTGCTTCACCTTGAAGCTTGTCAGCATTAACAGGACTTTGCAGGTGTGTTTTTTTTTTAATACAGAGAGGGTTTTCTTTTCATTTTTAAGACTAAAAACAAGTACTTTTCCTGCAGTCAGAATGTAAGCACAATTAGTCAACCAGTGTAAATGTGCGAAAACCGCACGCTGCAAAAGCTTTAGCATTTCTAAAACATTAATTTGATGATCTAAGGTTTTCTGATTATTACATAAAAACACCACCACTACTGCTACTGCTACTACTACTGCTACTAATACTACTTCTAATAATAATAATAACAAGAATGTTGCTATTACTGCTGCTGGTGCTGGTTCTGTTGTTGTTGCTGCTGCCGCTACTACTACTTCTACTACTACTACTATTACAGCTACAACTACCAACACACTACTACTGCTGAGGATGATAATGATCATCATCATCGTCATTATCATTTTTCATTGTTATTATCACTATAATAATCATCAGTATTTTGTATATACAAACAATATAATAATAAGAACAATAACAACAATAATAGCCCCAATAATAATCAAAATGTCTTTTTTATCATCAATATCATTAGTGTAACCATATCATTTTCATTGTTATTCTTACTATTATGATAACAAACGTCTGTCCTTAAAATGAAATGGCGACCCGAGTACATGTTTGACAAGCCAAAAGCAATAACACAATGATATTGCATAGGAGCATTTATATCTTTCACCTCCCTACGCCCCAACACCACAAGTACACACACGCACGCACGCACACACACAATATCTCTGTCTCTGTCTGTCAAACACTCTCTCTCTCTCTCTCTCTCTCTCTCTCTCTCCTCTCTCTCTCTCTCTCTCTCTCTCTCTCTCTCCAACAACTTTAGTTCAGAGTTCTCTCTCTCACACACACACACACACACACACACACACACACACACACACACACACACACCGCGCCCCGCGCCCACACACACACTCCCCCCTCTCTCTCTCTCTCTCTCTCTCTCTCTCTCTCTCTCCTCTCTCTCTCCCCCCCCCCCCCCCCCCCCCCACACACACACACACACTCCCTCTCTCTCTCTCTCTCCACCACCCATCTCTCATCACACACACACACACACACACACACACACACACACACACACACACACACACACACACACACACACACACAAGTTAAAAGAAAAAAACTGCAGGAGTGATTGGCCTATGGGAAGCACAACTATACTTCCAGGTCATGGCTGTCAGTGGTGTTGTAATCGGAAACATCAGAGCGCACGGGTTTGTTTGTAGTGGCTTTTCCTTTCTACTCTTTTTCTGGTGTGCTTGTGTGTGTGTGTGTGTGTGTGTGTGTGTGTGTGTGTGTGTGTGTGTGTGTGTGTGTGGGTGTGTGTTGTGTGTGTGTGTGTGTGTCTGTCTGTCTGTCTGTCTGTCTGTACTGTGTAGGAGAGAGAGAGAGAAGAGAAAAAGACAGACAAGACAGACAGACAAGACAGACACAATAGACAGATAGACAGACACACAACACATCTCCAACTCTCTCTCTCTCTCTCTCTCCCTCTCTCTCTCTCTCTCTCTCTCTCTCTCTCTCTCTCTTCTCTCTCTCTCTCGTGTGTGTGTGTGTGTGTGTGTGTGTGTGTGTGTGTGTGTGTGTGTGTGTGTGTGTGTGTGTGTGTGTGTGTTGTGTGTGTGTGTGTGCGCGCGTGGCGCGCAAGCGCGCGCGCTTGCATACAGGTTATGATTCAAAAGCGTCGCTTGGAACTGTCTACGCTTAGATTACATCACTCTGAAAATGTACAGACAACAAAAAACTGCTATACACAAATTTTCTTTCCTTTAGACAAGAAATGAATGTTCTTGCCCAATGAGTGGTTAATGATTCTTGGCCACACATATAATGCTTCATTAGTCTAGAGGTAAAGTACCTGTCAAAAAAGCATTTGATTCCTGTTTGAACCCAAACTTTTTCTTTATCCATTAATTAAACCTGGAACGACAGTCTGAGCTAGTCTCATAGATGAGACGATAAACAGAGGTCCAATGTGCAAAACATAGTGAGTGTACGTAAAATAAAATTTTAAAAAGCAACAAGTAAAACAAAAAACCCACGACAGTTTTCCCCGTTAAAATTCTGAGAAGAAATTCCCTCTCAAAAGGAAACAAAAAGCACAGTAAAAATGTGAGAAAAAATGTGTTCCTGCCTGGCAAAATACTCAGGAAGAAACCTTTCTCATGTGATACCAAAACTAAATACAAGAGCAAAAATGAAGAAAAGAAAGTAGCCCTTGCTCTTATGGCGACGCGCTCTCCCTGGTGAGACCAGCCCAAATCTCACCACAAAAAAATAATGCCGTGACGTATGACTTAATGTGGTACTCAAAACAATGCAGTACAAAACAACATCAAACGAAATATTGTTATGCCAGGAGTGACGTGATGACGAAATTCAGGCAGCCGACAGTGACGATATCCACGTCTTCTCTTCTCTTTTTGTGGAGACCAGGAATGTCTCGAAGTGAAGAGCTCGGATTTCCGGCACTCCAATGTGGCGTCAGATATCGTGTCCCATTATTATAATATCACGGTTTCCAGCCACGGCTAGGCAGCTTCCTGGTTGCATCATTCCGCACTCATATTCATGTAAGTGCATGTGAAAACACACACGTATGCATGCTATTACGCTACTGATTGTTGACATTCCAGACCCTCAAACGATCCCGTGCTGCACACAATAAACCCTTAGAAAAATTGAACCTGAAACCATCAATTGTTTCTTTGGGTTGGGTTTTTCTTTTACTGCTTACCCATTATCGAACCAAAATCAACAATAGCACATAGAGAGAAAACACAAAATACTTGCCTCTCTTCTGCGGGGTAACGTGGTGGTTTATTGTTTGTTTGTTTGTTTTTTAGGGATGGGAGTGTTTGATTTAGGTGTTTCTTTCGACCTCTTCTCTGATCCATTCCCTGAAGTTTCTCTTTTATATTATTATTATTATTATTATTATTATTATTATTATTATTATTATTATTATTATTATTATTATATCATTATTTCTCTTCTCTTTCCTCTTCGGTAAAGTGTGTTGTGTGTGTGGGGGGGGGGGGGGGGGGGGGCTAATTGTCAATAATGGAAGTCCGAGACTCGTGATAAACTGGAGAAAATAGGGAAAAAATCAAATTATCTTCAATAAATAGATAACGCCCCATAAGTAATGCACTTCAAGCACGTATACAAGCTGAGAAAGTCAGGCAAAATAGACTTGGATCAGGCAAAGGATATTTGTGTCTGTTGATAGATAAATCAGAAAAACGATTATGGCCACTTCAACAGCTATCATGATTGTTGTTCTTACAGTTTTCTGGGTCAATTTGATTCGGTGATTATAGAGTAGGTTTTCTGTTTCTGAATAAACTTCTGATAGAGATGCGGCTTAACTTAATGTCCTCTTGCAAGATATCTGAACTGGAATACAGCATAAGTTGAAAGTGGCCTAGATGGGCTAGATCACTGCTCTCATTTACGACAAAACTGAGTACTTGTTCCTTTCTTGTTCTTGCTTTTTCTTATAGTTTTTGTTAGTTATCTTCACAGGTAGCAAAAAAAAAAAAAAGTCTGACAAAGACTTTTCCACCCTAAGTTTACAAATATGAAAGCAGGTCTGAGACCTTTCCAACTTCATAACTCCAACACGTCTTTTCCTATATGAAAAAACTCTCTTCCTACATGAAAAAACTATCTGGAGCGAACAAATAAAATAACGCCGATATTTTAATGCTTCATTTCATTTTTAAGATAGAGTACGAACGCACATGAACACATTCCTCTACGAGAACAGATGAAAACCTTTTTATCATAAATGGAGAGATACACTGCTCATGTCTATCAAATATCGATCTACTAACAAACAGAAAAGGCAACCAAAAACAATTACAGCAACAACAACTTTTATTAAGTTTTGGACAAACCTTCTGGTTCTGAATGTATTATTAAACAGAACTAAGAGAACAAAGCTTGGAAGGAAGTTTTAAGTCCTGATGATGAAAAGCTGACTACATAATGAATCAGTGGTTTCCAATTGAAAAGGTTCTGTTGCTTTCGTGGGCTTTCACTTGCCTATGGGGATGGGATAGCTCAGTGATCAGAGCACTCGCTTTCCCCAAGCTAAGGTTAAATTAAGCAGCATTGAGTATGGTTACCAAGTGAATGGGTGACAGTTAGCCCGCTTTGTCTTCAATACAGTCCCTCAGTTCCTTCTCGTTCACCTATCCCGTAGTCTCGCGGACTGTGAGGGCACTAATGAAGATTTTGCAACCAGCTTCCTCCATTCCCCATGGTCCTCTGCTTTCCGTAGCAAATCCTTCCACCAAGGCCAGTCCACTCTCTGGTGTTGTCTTTCCATCGTTTTCTCTGTCTGCCTCTTTGTCTCCCTCCTCCTACTGTTCCCTGTAGGACAGTCTTGGCCAGTCCAGATGTTCCTGTGACGTGCCCATAACACTTTAGCTTGCGGTTTTTCATTGGTTAGGAGCTCTTCATAATTATGGTCTGATGGCATTTTTTAAATTCTGGTTTTCGGTTCCTCATTAGTGATTTGATACCTGTATGAGATACTCTCATTTTACCCAGCTGTAAATGGGTACCTGCCCTCCTTATGGTCAGGGAAAGTAAAGCAGCGAGGGAGAGGAGATGTGCACCGCCATCAATATGCTGGCCTCTAGAAAAGCATGGGTTATGGGAATACCTTTACCATTATGTAAATCTGTTTTGAGTCCTTAAGAATTCAGTTAATTGACAATCATGAATACTTAAATTGCTTCTTGTTTTTAAAATCCAGTTCCTGTGGGTATACTGTTTTGTAAATGTTGTCATCCGTTCCCACTGGCACACAATGGCATATTCTTCCATAAAGCGGAACTGAGTTTAACGTGTGTACAAGATGTTATGCATGCATTTGCACGCGGGACTTCGGATTATCGTCTCATCAGGACTTTTGGGGGAGTGGAGTCGGCACTGATGATAACTCCAGAGGAAAAATCCTCTTGAACGAGATTTGAGCCCGCGTCAGCAGATCACGAGCGCGACGCGCATCACTCTTAACCACCAGGCTGGCAAGTAAAAGTGGGTAAAGGAGTTGTCCCTGGGAAAATGCTGAAGAAAAAAAAAGCCAGTCTAATCGGGAAACAAAATTACAAATAAGCCCGCAGAAATATTCCAAAGAGTGACGCTGCTCCTGTGACAGCGCAGTCTCCCAAGGAGAGAGCAGCGCGAATTTCACGCCGAGAACTCCGCTGGGACTGAAAATGGTCTACAATACAATACACAGCGGGCATATAATGTTTCATTCACTTCGGCACATAAAGTTACTTAATAACACGTAGCTTGCACACACACACACACACGCGCACGCGCGCGCACGCACACACACACACACACACACACACACCACACACAACAAACACACACACACACACACACACACAGAGGCACGCACGCACGAACATAGCACGCACGCGCACCCACACACACACTTCGCGCGCCACACACACACGCACGCACTTACACCAGCGCACGCCCGCACGCTCATACACACACATAACAATTGCAAAACACAAGCTTTTAGCTATACATAGGCATCTGCTTTTCTCCTTCATTTCTGCTTGTCTCCTTTCGACTGATATGACTGTTAGTGAAGAGATGTTAAATCACAGAAAAACACACACACACACACACACACACACACACACACACACACCCACAACACACACACAACACACACACACACACACACACACGCACACAGGCGCGCGCGCGCCTTCCCCTTCTTATGTTTATTCACACTTTACCCTCAAGAAAATGTCAAGGAAAGCCTGTCAAAATAAACATGCCCTTACATTGCCTGCCTTGGGGTGTTGCGCAGCCGAGTAGGGCGGCAACACAAGTCAGTTTGAGGTACAGTGAAACTGAAAGCTCGTTTACTGCTCTCTGTAGCAGGTCTATATATTTTGTTTATCTTGACAAGCTGAGTCCTTGCAGATTAAAACTGAGATTTAAAGTGTTTGGAATGATAATTATCAAGTCACAGATTTCATGTGTCAATAAATAACAAGCGTTGCGGTTTATTACGCGTTCACCTTCTTGCAAGCCCCAGATACTTTTTTCATTTATTCATTGCCAATCCATACGAGGTGATTTAGACTAACGCTGATTTATTATACAAAATATATTTTTTCAGCAGCTGGTGATACTAAACAGGTCTACATCCAGACCTTAGTAGATTCCTTAACTGTATCATCACAATTTATTAGGGACATAATCTTTCAAAAAGTTTTTCCTTGACCTCTTCAGCGCCCATCAAAAGGAGTAATACTAATAGATACACACGTTGCCATGAAATTACTTCTGTGTAGATAAACGGATGAAACTGATTTTGTTCAAGGCCAAAGAAACAGCTACTCGATGGTAATAAAATCAATTCTAGATGCCGAGATGATTACATATTATTGAAAGTTTGGATTTAAAGTCTTATTCGTAGAAAGATGTGGGGGCCATATAAAGCGTAGTGCTTGGTTCACCATGTAAATGTTAGGAGAAAACAAAACTGACTGACACATTATACGACCAAGTTGAAATATTGGAATGCTAAGGTTTAAGCAAGGAGTGACAAATACCAAATGCTTTTTTTGCAGATTTTATCAGACTCAATGCAACTGCCAAGATCTGCAGTATCAAGATCAAAAGACTCTGAAAGTTTCCAGTGTATTTACTATTATTTTGTTAGAATATTTGTTTAAAGGTAAAAGTCGTGATGACACTAACATCTGAATTTGGACCCTTAATCGTAAAAACGGAAAAGCCATAATAAATCTATGGACCTAGTATAAAGTGTTCATTGCATTTGCCCTGCAGGAATGCCTTGTTGCGTGTGACGAAAGTGATATCTTACAAGAAGCGGCGAATACAAGATGATCTAATAAACGAAGAAATGGGACAGCCCCCCCCCCCCCCTCTTCTGCTCTGCTCTGTCTGTCTGTCTGTCTGTCTGTCTCTCTCTCTCTGTCTCTCTCTCTCTCTCTCTCTCTCTCTCTCTCTCTCTCGTACGTCAACCACTACCTAGGATCCTAACAGACATGGCCACGTCGTGTGGACATCTAGTCAAAGACACTTCTAAAACAGACTGTAATCTGCGCTGTATGCCGCCCTGTCGTCATGTCTCCCTGAAAGAGTCCTTGGCCTACAGACTGTCTGGGCTGTAGCCTGGCAACATCAGTTGAACAATGTCCACTTTTGTGATTAGCTCTTCAGCTAAAACGGAGATTGCCTTTCCCCTGTTGTTTCCTTTTCACCGAAAAAAGAACAGTAATCCAGGCTGAGTGGCCTCCCTCAAGGCTCTTGTCTACATTGCTGAAGACGAAGGAAAATAGAAGGCAGTCAAAAAGGGATTGATTCGTCCGATGCCACAGTTCATCACTGACATCAATTCCCTTATTTCCATGACATAAAGGATTTATGAGCTTTGTGGTGGTGGTGATGGTGGAAGTGGTGTGAGTTTGGAAGCGGGGTCTGAGTTTGTGCACTAACACGCTTGTATGGAGTGCGTGGGTGGGTGGGTGAGAGAGAGAGAGAGAGAGAGAGAGAGAGAGAGAGAGAGAGAGAGAGAGAGAGAGAGAGAGAGAGAGGAGATGAGTTAATATGCCCAACAAAAATACTGGTCTGTTGGCCCTGTGATCGGACAGTATATAACTGGCCCTTTTAGATCAGCATCATTCTTTTTCAACTGATTTCGGTTACGGCTTGAGAAAATCTGGCTGCAAGGTTTTCAGCTCTTCTTCATACATTCGCTAAAAATCATATCCACTTCTTGTTACCACTTTCTTTACTTTTTCCTACCACCCGCTCAAAATGATATCAGCACATGTGTGCGATCGCTAGAAAACGCTATTAAGTAGTTGTTTGCATTTTATTTTTTAAGTGGTACTGTCATTCATTCCACTACTAAAGCAAAAGACCAATCATCCGACCTACCAAACAAAACTTCCTTTAATAGATAAAGCCGTGGTGATGAATTAACATCAACTATTATCGCATTAACTTCCTCTCCTTATTACAAACAGTACTAGAAAAACAACAACAATAACTTATGTTTTAATCCAATATAGCTTTTCTTGGGCTGTAGTTAGTAAATGCAAGATGACAAAAGCCTCCATGATTTAGGACGATTCATATGTCATTCCAACAAAAGGCGTTCTGCTTTAGAATGATGGCTGTAGCAAAATAATTAACGTACTACTCAAGTTATTTCAGTGTTTAATGCTACGCTGTGTACAATTTATACCCTAGTTATCAATTCTGTAATCAATTTTATTTATTCATACATTTATTTATTAAATTTATATTTTGTCTAAAATGTTCCAAACATTTCAAGCAGATGTATGCTAATACCACGAGTGTAATGATATAACCGTTGAGCTTGAAGTGTTTTCAGGTGCATTCTTGGAAAAGATCGAGAACGACGTTGATAAGGGGGGGGGGGGGGGGGGGGGGTGGTAGGGAGTGTGTGAAATTGTAATGGGTCCGGTGGCCTCCTACAATAAAATTGTTCAGAATTCAGAGTTTAGTTAGTAAATGGTCCATATTAGCTATGAGAACAGCTGTAAGTGTCCTGCGTTCTGTGGCTCTTCATATTTCAGGATCATAACATCTGTTTTACTGCTCTGTGTCTTAGTTTTCTGGCGACGTCTTTGGCGTTGGCATATTTACTAAAGATACGGGTTACTGGATGTGGTGCCTTCATTGTAAAGGGGGCGTACGGATCGTGCAAGTCAGCTGCCGCTTTGACGGACAGTAGAAAAATCCCTTTCATAGCTGTGCAAAGTACTTTGTTCTACTAGGTAGTTAGAGGAAGATGCAGACCGAGAAAGGAACGGATGGACATCACTGCATGAACCCAACAAACCCTTCCTTAAACCCCAGTACTGGCACATGTTAATTACAAATAAAGACCTGGTGTTCTAGTCAGCGCAGCACCCACACGACCACTCTCGGTTAGTGTTAGTGTTAGTGTTTGTGTTTGTGTTAGTGTGTGTATGTATGTATAGTGGTGTGTGCTGTGTGTCGTGCTGTTGGTGCGTGCGTGGTGTGCGTGTGTGCGTGCGTGTGGTGCTGTGTCGTGCGTGGATCCCTTGTGATGGGTTGCGATGGTCTTTGTCGTACGTAGTGGTGCAGACTAGTTGTGTGTTGTAAATCACGCACTTGTGAATGGGATCACATAAAATATTTTGCACTGAATGTCAACTATTCTTGTAGACTAGCTACATTGTGGCGAAATAAAGTGGAGTTTTGTAGCTTGCAATGTTTTAAGTAAAACAATTGGCAACTGGTTGCTTTCAGCCTACTCAACCATGCCTTTGTCAATTAACGAATCTACAAATGACCCATTTTGAATTTAAAAACAAACACAACAATGGGCCAGTACACAGAGAAGAGAGAGGAGAGAGAGAGAGAGAGAGAGAGAGAGAGAGAGAGAGAGAGAGAGAGAGAGAGAGAGAGAGAGAGAGAGAGAGAGCAGACAGACAGACAGACAGACAGACAGACAGACAGACAGACAGATAGAATGACAGACAAATAGACACACAGACAGATAGAGGCAGAGACATAAAATGACAGGCACAGATACTGACTGAACTCAATCTGTGGTACTCCAAAGCAACATCTTTCAAATGAAGTCTTTGCTTTCCAAAAAAACATTCCTCCTAACTAGTTTCCCCTCTTTCATGAAATGTGGGATGCTCATTTGTAATCCCTGCTGTTTCCAATCGCCACTTCTAAAAGGAACTCCATTTCCAGAGGCAGATGGAAAAGAGCGAAATCAGACGCTAAAGTCAATGCACATTGACCGATTTTCTCCGCAGCCTTGATCCCTCTTCTTCATTTCAAACTCCATTAGTGGAAAACAGCAACTTAAAGACGTTCCAAAGTGGCCCTATTGTATTGTTTTTCAAACAAGCGAAAAATGGGCGTTAATCGTTCCGTCTTCAGAAGTCCTCATAAAAAAAAACAACCCCCCCTCCCAAAAAAACAAAAAAAAACCCAAACAATTTTAAAGTAGTCTTCATTTTGGTTAGGCACAACCCTTTCTTTCCTTCCCCTTTTCTTCTTTTACACCCACCCCCTGTTCTTCTCTTTCCAGACTTTTGGATTGTAGATAACTGTACTGTATATGCATGGATGTATGCACCCATGTGCGCACACCCGCACATGTGTGTGTGTTTGTGTGTGTATGTATGTGTGCATGCGTGCGTGTATATGTGTGTGTGTTTCAGTGGATGTGGAAAAAGGGGTAGAGAAAATAATGGAGAGAGACATGGAGAAATCACAGAGAGAGAGAGAGAGAGAGAGAGAGAGAGAGAGAGAGAGAGAGAGAGAGAGAGAGAGAGAGAGAGAGAGAGAGAGAGAGAGAAAGAGAGAGGAGAGAGAGTACTATACTTATCGTACTTAACCTCTTGCGCTCTAAAACAATGTCATCATTGAAACACCTGTTGTGTTCTAAAGCAATGTCACCATTGAAATACATTGTTATCTGTGTTTTCTCACTAATTTGCTCAGATAAAGTCCCCCCCCCCCCCCCCTCTTTTGCAGATTAGTATGGGCTGCTCGTTCGTAATCCCTGCTGTTTCTAATCACGATTTTTTTTTTTAAAGAACCCCCATATCACCTAATTGGGTGCATAAACCACCCCCAACTGCTTCCCACCTATCACATTCTAATTCAGACACCAAGCAAACACAAAATTAATATTTCAAACATTTATTACACAATCAAATATCTACTGTAACATAAAAGAATATACACTGACAGACTATAACAACTCAACCTACAATACCATCAGCTTCACGCTTAATAACAAGACAACCACAGGGGGTTTTTTTCAATTTGTATACAACAGCACATTAAATCAAACCTCTATATCAATATCAACCTGTCAAATGTTCAAGCCTCTTCCACACTCACCTGACCATCACACACACTCTCAACACTGGCTGTCCTTCAAAACCATCTCATGGTGACATACCAAAATACTCAAACGAAGTCCAGAATCATAACACAACTAAAGCTACAAGTCCTCTAAAGTGTAGATCCATCCAAAGTAATATTCACAACAGAAAAATAACCACAGGTGAAGACACTTTATGTCCTCTAAAGTATTCACAAAACATAGATCAAAAGAAATATTGTTCTCATAAAAAAAAGCACAGGTGAAGAAAAGTTCCAATGTCCTCTGACTCAATAGCAATCACAAATCATGTTCATCCAAACAACAGGATTCTTCACAGTCCAAACAAATCAGTTATTTAGTCACAAACAAAAACTCATCCCCTGATACAATCACCCAAACTGTCACTCCACCAACACACACAACTAGCATCAGGTCACACACCAAAAAACCCACCAGCAACAATAACAAATCCGAATCCACAAAAGAAACAACATAACAGCTATCAACTCCTCTCAAGGAGAGGCACACGGCAAACAGTACTTTACTGTAGATAATACACATCTACTGAACATCACTGAAACTTTGCAAAACAATCACAGCTGTCAACTCCCCCTCCTCTCTTCAGGAGCTTGTCAATAGTTGACAAGACTGTTACACAGACACCCATGGCCAGTCAGTGAGACACTGCAGAACAACAGCTGTCAGCTCCTCCCCCAGGAATGGCAGAAACACAGATGCTAGTGTCACCTGGAGACCCACACGAAGTCACCAGCAGGCGACTGGTCAGATAAACTGACCCTAAGCTATCACTCTAAACTCCGAAGAGTGGCCCCAGGCACACAGCTAAATAACAGATGTAAACAAAACCTGGACAACACTAGACACAACAAAACAAACAGCAGCTGTCAACTCCTCCTCCCAGGAACTTGCACAAAGCTAACAGCTTTACAACATAGAAACACAAACATCAGACTGGCCGGACACACTAGGGAACACCCCTATCACAGGAGTACTGCAAGCAGCACTGTCCGCCTAAACCCCTTCACTTAAAAAAAACAACAACTTCCTTCTGATAAACATCCTGTCACGTGACCAGCTCTCAATCACCCCTAGGCCAGACAACTAATCTACAATCAGGCTGACTAAAAACAACTACTAACAGCGCTGCTAAAACTTCAAAAACAAAAACGTCGAGGTACCGACCTTCACCTAACAACAAAAGAAACTACTAGCTGCAACCTTAGCCTGATAAACTTTAACTGACCTAGAAAGGAAGCTGTTTTCTTTTTTTTTCAAAACAAAGGGTGTCATAATCACAGTAACACTCCACTTCCAGGAGCAGAGGCAAAAGAGTAAAATTAGATGCCAGAGCCAATCCCCACTGACCTAATTTCTCAGCAGCCTGATCTCTCTTCTCCCTTTCAAACCCTATTCATTGAAAACAGCAACTTAAGCAGACACTGGACAGTGGTTTTGTTCAGTTTCATATGACATGTAGGGAATGGGTGTTTATTGATCTGTCTTCAGTAGTCCTTATCTTTGCTACATAGTTGTAGCTCTTTCTGTCCTCCCTCTTCCCTCCCCTGTCTTTTTGCTTGGCATAGACCTACATTTGAATGGTATGGTGTGCTTGGGGGACGGGATTGCACAGTGCTGTGCTCAGAGCACTTGCTCTCCTAAAGCTAAGATTAAACAGTGTTGAGCGTAGTCACCTCTTGGATGGATGTCTGCTCCCTCGCCATGGCTTCAGTACAGTTTCCTAGTTTATCCAGTTGTAAACTGGTACCTTTCCTCTTTTGGGACAGGGAAGGTAATATAGCAACGAGAGAGGAGATGAGTGTCCCCCTCAAAATGCTGGCTTCTAGAGAAGTTGAGGTTCATGACACCTCGCATCCCAATGACCACATAGGTTATTGGAACACCTTTACCTACTGATATTTGAATCGTATGCTGTGCACGAATGCGCGCATGAAAATGTGTGTGTGTGTGTGTGTGTGTGTGTGTGTGTGTGTGTGTGTGTGTGTGTGTGTGTGTGTGTGTGTGTGTGTGTGTGTGTGTTTCCAATGGACATAGAAAAGAGAAAGAGGAAAGAATGGAAGAAGATGTATGGGGGGGGGGGGGGGGGAGAAAGGGGGCAGAGACAGACAGACAGACAGACAGACAGACAGACAGACAGAGCTGTTGTAGAGTGAGTTCCTCTGAACAGTTTCAGCCTTAACTTGCTGACATAGAAACATCTACTGCTGACTCCTCAAATTCTCCCACAAACCGCAACCCTTACCTCATTTTCCTTAATTAGAAAGAAAGAAGGAAAATTAAA
>CM060317.1:74993055-75010555 GCA_030674155.1 Stramonita haemastoma | reverse complement strand
AAACCTTATCGTATTCTGATCCTTAATACTGCCTTCCAATGACGCCGTAACAGACGCAGCTCAGACTGATAAAGACTGTATGATTGTGTCGGCAATCATATCAAATGATATATCACACCTTGAAATTTGTTTGAATCGGTATTTTATTTGTTGTTTTTATTCTTGGTTGAATTAAGTCACATATCATGCTTGTTTTTCTTTTTGTCGCGTCTGAGGTGGTATTTAGACAATAGTATGTCATTCTTATTCTAAACACCAAAAATGTTTGGGGGGGGGGGGGGTACTTAAAAACGGTCAATATTTGAATATAGTCTTTTTTTCCTTTTACACTTATCAAAGACCTGTCGTGCCATAATTTATAAAAAATAAAAAAAAACCCTCATGAATAACAATTCTTAACTTCTGTTATCTCACTTCTTATGAAATGCATTAATGTGCAACTGTGTGGACATAATGTGTGTGCGCATGCACATAAGCGTCCTTGGGGAGGGATGCACGCGCGCGATCATGCGAATGTGCATGCACGCTTGCCTATGTGCTTATGTATCCCTTTATGCATACAAAAATATCAGCAGAGAAAGATAGTCTACAGCAAGGTTACAGTTCTGTGGCGTCATCGAAAAATGGAAACTTTACAGGGCCGAAGCTTTGTTCTCGGTTTTGATAACTTACTGACCAGAATCTTTGGCGATGCAGGAAGAATATCATAATCAATGATAAAGCACATATTATCAGGAAAGTACTCAAAGGTGTGTGTTAAATCCCCTTTGGTTTTTCTTTGTTCATCCAGTTCAAAGTTTCAATAAGCTGATCAGAATGATTTGCTGTGCAATCTTCCTTCAATTGTTCGCTTTCCAGTCTTGCATTTGTAGTCATTACACGGGCATCATATTTTCATAAATCCTCCTTATCCCTTTTTGCCATAGCAGAGAAAGCAATTCACAGATAGCAAGTACTGTGTATCTTTGTACTAAAGAGTCGCTTTCGCTATTCTAACAACAGTATGATAAACTTTTAATGGACATATATCCATAGCCACAGTGTGATGACAAAGAACATGAATACACTTGAGAAGAAAGAGGGGGGTGGGGAACTTTTCAACAAGTTAGATCACAATTTTTCAGCCAAGGTCAAACTTTACATGAATCCAAAGTAACGTTTTTCTTATGAGCCATCCGTGTGGGCATAAAAAGAATGGCTTATTTATCGCCGGGCAAAGAGCAAAGCATCAATGAGAAAGGCATATCGACCGTGAGAAGTTTTTGAAGAGCCTTTAAACTGGGAAAAGAAAGACCCCTGTGGAATGAATTGCCACAAAATATATTGGCAAAGTCTGATTTATGATGTGCCAAGATAAAACAGCTTTTTCTTTTTTAGTCGAGGAAAATTATGTGAAAAAAGTTGGCAGATTTATGATAGGTTTCCTACCGTCGTTATTCCTCTCTTCCAGGTTTTCTTCTCTCTCTCTCTCTCTCTCTCTCTCTCTCTCTCTCTCTCTCTCTCTCCTCTCTCTCTCTCTCTCTCTCTCTCTCTCTGTTAAATGTGTTTCTTTAAAATACTGAAGCTTAATTTTCATTTCAATAAACACATAAGCAATCATTCATGGCACAGTCGGCTAACTGATATTTTTCTGTGCAAAGAAATCATTTTGCAATGGAAATGTTTGGTACATGCATTTGTTTCAAATACACAATTTCTTTTCTTTTTTTCTTTTTTTTATTCCAAAAGTGAACGGAATAAGCACTCGTATGTTTTTCTACATCTCTAGTTTTGTAATTCTGTCATCCGTTCCTACTGGTACACACAATAGCCTACTCTTCTGAAAAGCGGAACAAGTTTAATGTGTGCAGAAGATGTTCTGCATGCGTTTGCACACAGGACCTCGGTTTCTAGTTTCATCCAAGGACTCTTGGGGGGGAGTGGAGTCGGGACTGATTGTAACTGCAGAGGCAAAATCCCCTTGAACGAGATCCGAACCCGGTCAGCAGATCACGAGCACAATGCTCATCACTCTAACCACCAGGCCATATCCCATCCCAGTCTCTCTTTCGTTCAAGTGTATCTATTTAGTTAGACAATGAGTTATGACATTGTTTCAGGCAAAATCATTTCATAAAAATTTAGTAACGCAATTCGACATCAAGCGGATACTTCATCTAGAAATCATTTCAAAACAATTGCTTTGATCTACATTATTTCTGAACCAGTTTTGGACTTTACAAGCGGCTTTGTAATTTAGCCTCGACTTTTTCATTCTAGTATTCATGAACCGCACGGTAGACTGTTATATATCATATCCGAAGTAGACTAGAGTGTGTCGAAAACGATTTATGAAGAGCTTGATTCTAGTCAGCGTAACTAGCAGTTTTCTGCCAGGTCTTATCCACGGCGAACTAGCTGTCTCGCCTCTGCGCAGAAATCTTTCATAAACGTGGAAACACAACACCATCAGTCAATAGCTGGTCTCATCTCTCATTCTTTCTCGACAGGACTACTGTAATTCAATTTTGGCTGTTCTACCATAAACAGCTATCCCCTCCCTTCAACGTATACATAGCTCTGCAGCTCGGCTTGCCCTAAGAAAGAAAAAATCCGGATACAAAACTACTCTCTTGCGATCTCTTCACTGGTTGCCTGTCGCGCATAGAGTGAAGTACAAGACATGTACCCTCTGTTACAAAATTTTATGTCTATACAAGACCGCACCTTCCTATCTCTGTGGCAGTCTTTATCCATACACCATTTCTCATTCCCTCGGTTCTGCTGTGGATACCCTGTGCTTACAAACACCCAGGTTCAAACAATCCGGTATCGGCCGTCGTTCTTTCATTATTTCTGGTCCAATTGTCTGGAATGACCTCCCTCTTTCTCTTCGCTAAAATCCTTTATGTGACACTTTTAAATCCAGCCTAAAAAGACACTACTTTCACACCCAGGATATTCCTCCATCATTACATCTCACATCTATCCCTACTTTCAATCAGCCCCCTCCATCTCCAACACCTTGTCTTACGTTCCGTTTGTTGACTGTGTGTGTGTGTGTGTGTGTGTGTGTGTGTGTGTGGTGTGTGTGTGTGTGTGTTGTGTGTTGTGTGTGTGCGGCGTGCGTGCGTGCTGTGCGTGACTCGGTGTGTGTGGTGTGGTGTGTGTGTGTGTGTGTGTGTGTGTGTGTGTGTGTTCGTGTATAATCTGTGAATGGTTGTATACGCGCAAGTGATTTAAATGCAAGCACTTTGATTTATTTGCTTTACAAGATTCAGCGCTGTACAAATTCCAAATCTTTTTTTTTTTATTACCGTGTGCAAAGTGTCCAAACCGAACGGAAGGGGTCTGACCGTGACAGCACTCGAACATTTCACTAAGCTGGATCTGAAAGCAGCTACCTTGTGTCCACTAAAGCTTCAAACCTACTCGGGGTAAAAAAAAAAAAAAAAAAATAATAATAAAGTACAATCGATCGAAGGACATCCTGTCTACTCCTTATCCCATCAATCCTGTTTCCGCACCCTCGTAACATTCTGTCATGGAGAGATCTTACACAAACTCTCAAAGGGAGAGGCCTTATATATACTGCCACTCGTCTTGAAACTTCAGATTGGAGAGTATCGTCAACAGACAAAAGATGTAGGGGAGCAAGATCAGTTTGTACTGGTTCCGCTACGTTCTTGTATCAAAAGTCTATTTGCCTCCCCCCCCCCCCCTCTCCTCCTCTCTCTGTCTCTGTCTCTGTTCTCTGTCTCTCTCTCCTCTCGTCTCTCTCTCTCTCTCTCTCTCTCTCTCTCTCTCTCTAACAGAACACAGAATGTACCCTACGACGGGAAGAGCTCCGCTTAAGATTTAATCAAAGGAATCCTCCAGGATATTTTTTTCCATCTTCTCCTCGTTTGCATCTACATCAGTGGCCTACCACTATCACACAAGCCTTTCTTCAGTACCCAGTTTGGAATGCTTTACTACTCTAAGATTCTGGAATTGACAATGACATTTCAGAGCTCATAAAAACAGTGCGCTAATCCTGAAGCTATATAACTGTTGGGCGTTCGCTAGTTTGACACTCTGAGGTTCCTCTATCCTGTTTCAGTCAGCACACCTGAGAATCACCGAGGCTATAAGCAGACCCGAGATGACAAGTTTGCGTGTGTGGATGTTCTCTCGTACCTTGCCGTACCTTCAGCCATACTCAGATTTCAGAGGTGAAATTACTGCCGCAAGTAAACTTCTTTTGATATGTAAATACCATATAAGAGTGGAATGTACTATGTTTTAATCATTTTTTAAACATCTTCTATGAAACACCTATCACAACAAAAGTATTTTAAAAAGACCTTATGCAAATGGAAGCGAACTCATCTCTCTCTCTCTCTCTCTCTCTCTCTCCTCTCTCTCTCTCTCTCTCTCTCTCTCTCTCTCTCTCTCTCTCTCTCTCTCTTAACCCACCACAACTATACCACTACTTCCCACGACATCACACGTCACCCTCACACCACCACTACACCATCGTCAATAGCACCACACCCAACCACTGCCACTGTTACCATGACCTACTAACGATGATCATAAAAACGTGCTTTCTCTTTTTACACAAAAAATGGCAGAAGAAGACTAAACAAAATTACCCTTTAGCCAAATTCGTGGTACGCCCTTTTAAAGATCGTGACAAACTCAGCTTTATCCAAAGGGGAAGTGTTACAACCTACGCGTACGTTTTGGCATTTGGCGGACTCGTTCCAGATGAGCGATAGAACAGTTCAGTTATCACCGCAAAGAATCCATTTCATCCCTGAAGAAGAACACACCCAAGCAGCTGTGATAGACACGAACCTGGGTTTACCTGTTGATCCCGTGGGTGTAACCAATTCACGACCAGGATTGTGTGGAAACCTGAACGTGAATGACACCTGTGTGAGGGGTCATTTAATAAATGATGATAACGAAAACGCCTAGCACCAGCGGGAATGTTATCACCTTTGTCCATCTACTCGTGTGTAATTAATAACCTTGTGTCCATCTAACTGGAACTTTATTTTTGGTGCCCGGTACGTAGATGGAAGCGTGAGTTCACGAACATGTCCCTCTCAATTCGGACACCCGATTGAGAGCAGAGTATTCTTTTCATTCCTAGTGCGTCACATCGCGCTTCGCCACGCTAGCTGCACCCACACTATTTTTTGCCTACACACAAACACGCATGCACACGCAGATGCGCGCAAGTGCGTGCGCGCCCACACACACACACACACACACACACACACACACATACACACACACACACACACACACACACTCACGCGCGCGCGAGTCTCAAGATGGCTCCCTGTGGGTAATTCAGTGTTACGTTTGAAGTTTAAGACAGAAAAATTGCTTTTCTAAACTTTGCTGTTGCTATTGTTGTTCGGAATAAACAACAATAAGTCCAACTATATCAGTAGGTACTCTCTCTTCTTCTTCTTCTCTCTTCTCTCTCTCTCTTCTCTCTCTCTCGTCTGTCTGTCTGTCTGTCTGTCTGTCTGTCTGTCTGTCTGTCTGTCTGTCTCTCTCTCTCTCTCTCTCTCTCTCTCTCTCTCTCTCTCTCTCTCTCTCTCTCTCTCTCTCTCACGCACGCACGCACGCACGCACCCACCACGCACACACACCACACACACACACACACACACACACACACACACCACTTTGTAAGGTTCTTTGATACTGCTTTGATATGCTCGTTTTATTATCTGAGCACGACTGGCACTTGGTGCCTGAACAAAAGACAGGGAGACTGGAAGCCAACGACTAAGCACTATCTGGTCTAGTAGCAAACATATTGTCCATAACCATCCTAACCTTATCATTTTCATAAACACCATCACCTTATCGATTTTTGATCACCCTCTTCCAATTTGTCATCACTGTGCATCAGCATTATAATCAATATTAAAGAAGGCAGTCTAACATTTTCTTTTTTAAACTGATCTTTCAAAAATAGTCAATTATGGCATTCCTTGTGAGCTTCAGCATCCGGCTTTGTCACAGTTCTTGATTAAACCATTGACGCTGGGGGCAACAGCAAAGTGAAAGGCCGTAAAACTATGATCATCGGCTTTCCCACTCATAGAATTCCACTTTACAGTTTAGTCGTTAGTGGTCGACTATGACTCTGACTAGAAGGCTTGACTTGCACAGTCCTTGTGTGCTGCAGCCCTGGGGCTAGTTGGCCTTTGGAGAACATCTCCAACGCTGACTGTCCGTATGCCTCTTGGCGTGGAATTTGCTGTTTTGGAGGTCATCGTCGAATACGACGGAGAAACATATAAGAGACATGTACGAATCCATCAACAGATGAATTCTTCTTTTCTTGCTCTTTACAAGCTGCATCTTCTTTCAGCTCTGGTCTGCTCAAAAAACAGTTTCATCACATGAGCCACAGCCCACTGTGTTATTATTGTTTTTAATGACCACAACACAGTGACAATTTATACCTATTCATTAAACCCTTTACTTGAAATAGGACTCACAGAGCAAGGTGCACCAGCCGGATAAAATAATACAACTGATGAACCCCCCCCCCCCCCCTCCCCCCCCCGTCTGTAGAGTGGTCATACCTGATGACACCACTGCACTGAGATCAGAGAGTAAGGGAACCGGCATTGGAGGCAATGATTCCCCCACTCCCATTCTCCTCCAGACGGTTGGAAAATCCGATGGAAAGTCCCATTGGTTTCTAATTTCCATTAATTACCATGTTTGTTTTCTCTCACAGGGGTGAACCCAGAGCAAGAAGTGTGTGTGTGTGTGTGTGTGTGTGTGTGTGTGTGTGTGTGTGTGTGTGTGTGTGTGTGTGTGTTGTGTGTGTGTGTGTGTGTGTGTGTTGTTGTGTGTGTGTGTGTTGTGTTGTGTGTGTGTGTGTGTGTGTGTGTGTGTGCGTCGTTGCGTGTGCGTGTGGTGTGTGTGTCCGCGTGCACGCGAGCGCATGCATGGAGGCATGTTCGCAAGCCCACGTCCTTAAGAATGAAAACGATTCTGCAGTAAAGTAAAAATGAGTGTGAAAGGAGTGTGTAGGATTTATGCTAACATTTGACCGCACAAATGTCATTGAGACTCAGTTCAAACTGTGTACAGTAAAATCTGGGGGCGGAATAGCTCAGTGGTCAGAGCATTCGTCTTCCCTGAGTCAAGGTTAAGCAGCATCGAGTGTGGTTACCGATAGGATGGGTGACCGTTTACGTGCTTTGGCTTCAGTACAGTCCCCCAGTTCACCCAGCTGTTAATGGATACCTGCCCTCTTTAGGGTCAGGGAAAGTAAAGCAGCGAGAGAGAGGAGATGGGCGCCGCCCTCAATATGCTGGTTCCTAGAGAAGCTGAGGTCTCTGATGCCTCGCTCCCCGCGACCAAATAGGTTATGGGACACCTTTACCTTACGGTAAACTCTGCCTTACACTCTAGACTTTCTCAAATTTTTGCTGAGTGTTCTTCAGCTTAAGCACCTGTGGCCACCCAAAACATGCACTCAATCTCACTCATCACACCTGGAATTCAGTTCGAGAATACACACTGTTTGAGGGGTTTGCATAGTTGGTTGTACTTAAATGCCTCGCCCTATTAGCAGCCATACTCCAAGTTCAGAGGATTTTCCCCTCCTATAATATAGAATACATATAGTTATGCTAGGAACTTACGATACATGGTGAAAATCCCCACGTGTCAAAACAACAACATTTTGATGCAAGCCTTGGCATTTTGCTTACATCATTCACGAACAAAACTCTTGGCCTGGGTGATGCAAGGCCTATATCCATCCTTGTACTAAAACACTTTTGACTTAGTATACTGCTGCGAATATCGAATGGAATCATTCTGATGGTGTTTATGATAGCGACCAAAAAGTAGCCACTAGTACACATGCGAGAATAGGTGACTTGAGAATGATTGTTTCATTGATATTTCGTCAAAATGACATATGTGGTGCCGTTCTTATAATGGGTTAGTTTCCTAACACTATTGGAACAGATTTCTTCCTACTGAACTCTTGCATTGTGCTCTCTGAAGACAATGTATGGAGGAATGTTACAACATAAGCTTTTTAAGCGTTGGTTAGATTACAACTAGAGATAGCTGAACAGACATACGGATATACTTATTCATTGGTTTGTAAGTAAACACACAGCCACAGATATATTGATGGTTGGATGGGTGGATGGATGAATGGAAGGATGGATGGATGGACGGACAGACGGGCGGGCGGGTGGCTGGGCGGACGGACCAACGGACGGACAGACAGACAGACAGACAATGAGAGAGAGAGGCAGATGGACAGACAGACAGACAGACAGACAGACAGACAGAAGAAAAAGAGAGAGAGAGAGAGAGAGAGAGAGAGAGAGAGAGAGAGAGAGAGAGAGAGAGAGAGAGAGAGAGAGAGAGAGAGAGAGAGAGAGAAACACTGAGACAAAAGCAAACAACAATCCACGAGACTGGGTGAGACTGATAGATAAGCGGAGGGACAGACAGACAGACGGACAGACAGACAAATGCGAGACTTAGATCAAAAAGCAGGGATGGATCAATGGACAGGGCCTGCAAGTCCAATCCCAACAAAGTGTCCACGATCAAGCAGCCATTCCCTAAACAATCCAGAAATGAACTTGTTTTATAGCCGCCACAAGACAATACTGCCTTACATTCTAGAATTTGTTTTGTTCACCTATTCATCTCTAGAGACGCGTCAGTTCCAGGATTCCATCCCATTTCTTTCTGGCCCCTGTTCCAAACATTTTCCCACAGTTTAGGCGTCAGTTTTTTTAAAGAAAGAATTAATGAACGTCTGCTTTGGTAGAAGAAGGAATGAACACATGAACCAAAGGAATAAATGCCAAAGAAAGGCACGGGTCAGAGAAAGAAAGAAGAAAAGAACAAACAAAAAAGGAGAGAGGCTGGGGGGGGGGGGGAGAGAGAGAGAGAGAGAGAGAGAGAGAGAGAGAGAGAGAGAGAGAGAGAGAGAGAGAGAGAGAGAGAGAGAGAGAGAGAGATTTGATTTGATTTGATTTGATTTACTCTTTTATATCGAGGATAATGGAATAAGCACTCTAGTGCTTTTTTACATCCAGTCCCCGTGTGTATGCAGTTTTTATAAATGTCATCTGTCCCCACCGGCACACGATGGCCTACTCTTACGAAAAGCGGAACAGGATTTAATGTGTGCGCAAGATGTTCTGCGAGGGAGGGAAGGAAATAATGCAAAAGCAAAATGATGTAATGTGGCAGACTATAGCCTACGCTTTTATACGGGGACTGTGGGAGGGGATCCAAACAAACAGTCCAGAAATATTTCATTTAAAATACACATGCAGCACAGTGATCATCATGACACTAATACCACATCATGAAATAATTGACAATAATTGATTCATATTCAGCATGAGCATTGCCAACTGACTGACACACCACTATTTCCTCACACTGTTTACAGTCATCAATGAATGACTTTAACCTTGCGGATAATGGATTAAACACTCTTTTGCTCTTTTGTTTTAGTCCCTTTGTGCGTGTGGTTTTGTAAATTTTGGCATCCACACGCACCTGTACAAATGGCCTACTATTCCGAAAGGTGGGGCAGGTTTTAACTTGTGCACAAGATGTTCTGCGTGCATTTGCTCATGTACGGGACCTCGGTGTATAGTCTCATTCACCGGACTTTCCGGGAAGTGGAGTCAGCACTGATGCAGGGCAAAAGACCCCTTGAACTGGCGTCTCAATGGTGGCTCAAACCGGGCCTGTCAGATCGTAAGTACAATGCACAACATTCTAACTACCAGGCTATCCTGTCCCCTCTGTGTGTGTGTGTGTATGTGTGTGTGTGTGTGTGTGTGTGTGTGTGTGTGTGTGTGTGTGTGTGTGTGTGTGTGTGTGTGTGCTGCGTGCGTGTGTGTGTGTCAAAGTCAAAGTCTTATTTCCAAACTGTACTTTGTATAAAGCAATATAGTTAGATCTAGGGGTGTTTCCCCTATCAAACCATATGTCCAATAAAAATATTAATAAATAAAGAACAAAATTACAAAAAGTAAACAGAAAAAACTAACTCAAGCAAAAATATATCTATCTAGTCAAATATCCTGCCATCCGTTCTTCCAAAATCGTTTTTTTAATTATTTAAATACTCATATGGACTGGACATTCATTACCATTTAAGATTGTGTGCGCGCGCGCGCGCGCGCGCGCGCGCGCGTGCGTGCGTGTGTGTGTGTGTGTGTGTGTGTGTGTGTGTGTGTGTGTGTGTGTGTGTGTGTGTGTGTGTGTGTGTGTGTGTACGTGCGCGCGCTTGCACGCGCGCCATGCGGGAATACATAACTTTTTTGCGACAGTATGACCTTTTCTACTTCTTGATCATGTCAGGCTGATCTGCCCTGCATATGAACTTTTCGGGATAAAACCGACAAAGTCACCTCTTTTTCTTCAATCATTTTCTTTTTCTTCTTTTTTGTTTTGTTGAACAACCTGAGTGTTGGAATTCTTCATACAACCTCAAGAGAGAGAGAAAGAGAGAGAGAGAGAGAGAGAGAGAGAGAGAGAGAGAGAGAGAGAGAGAGAGAGAGAGAGAGAGAGAGAGCGTGTGTGTGCGTGCGTGCGTGCGTGCGTGCGTGCGTGCGTGCGTGCGTGTGTGTTGTGTGTGTGCGTGATGGGGGAAGGGGGGTGTACGTTTACATATCTCTTTCCAAAGGTGAGTGTGATAGTGTGAAAGATGCAAACGACAAATACACAGACAGAGAGATAGAGAAAAGCAAGTAAAATAAATTTTCCATGAATATATACTTTTACAGAAAATATATCTGTTCTTCTAACTTCAGCTTTAGTTGGAGGGGGGGTTGCCTGGTGATGAGACTATAAACCAAGGTCCAGTGTGCAAACGCGCACAGAACATCTTCCCGTTAAACACCTGTTCCGCTTTAGGAAGAGTAGATCTTTGTGTGCCGATGGGAACAGATGACAACATTTTCAAAACCGCGTGAATGCTGAAGCTGGATGTTAAAAAGGCACATGAGTGCTTATTCCATTACCGTCGAAATAAAAGAAATGACAAAAAAAAAATCTAGCAAGAAAATTTGCTTAAAACAAAATAAATCAAAACATGCATTCTACGCATAAGCCTACGCGTATGTGCCCCCCCCCTCCCCCTCCGCTCCCCTCCCCCCCCCAACGCGCGCGTGCGCCCGCATGAAGGCTTTAACAGGCTCTCCTTAACTTTAGTTCTGGATTACACAATGTAATCTATTAAAATCCAGGCTCAAACAGGGGATACTCAGAGCGTTTTAAAATGCGTGATTAAGACCCCCTTTATTCCTGTCACTGTTTGGTGAATCAAGAACGAAAACATGCACACGCGCGCGCGCTTACACACACACACACACACACACACACAACACACACACACACCACACACCACACACACACACACACACACACAACACACGCACGCACGCACGCCGCGCACGCCACACACACACACACACCACAACAAACACACACAACACCACGCACGCACGCACACACACACACACACACACACACACACACACACACACACACACACACACACACACACACACACACACACACACACACCACGGTTTGATGATTGATAAGCCGTCCTGGATTTTTATTCCAGGATTGCTCGCTATCAATTACCAAAGCAAGGTACTTTAAGCCTCCGCCCCCCCTCCCCTCCTCTCTCTCTCTCTCTCTCTCTCTTCTCTCTCTCTCTCCTCTCTCTCTCTCTCTCTCTCTTCGGATGAGACTATAAACCGTGGCCTCGTGTGCGAACGCACGCAGAACATCTTGCGCACACGTAAATCTTGTTCCATTTTTCGTAAGAATAGGCCATTGTGTGCCGGTGGGAACAGATGACAAAATTTACCCCACCCACCCCCTCTCTCTCTCTCTCTCTCTCTCTCTCTCTCTCCGAAAAAAAAACACAGAAAATTATTTCTAGCATATAATACTATCAAGATGCAGGAATGTTTATGTGCACTGAAAGAGCCCCTGACATTCTTACTAGGTAACAACGCGATCATGTTCCTAGATCCAGCCCCCCCCCCCCCCCCCCCCCAATAAAAATAAAAACCCCTCAACTGTGAATATAGGAGGGAGAAAAACACGATTTATTGGGGACAAATGCATTGCCTGCACATGTTAAGAAGGGTAGGGTGATTTTTAAAAAAAAAGAAGAAACATTATAAATCCATCTTAGAGTTAGACATTCCAAATAAAACATTTTGCTTCATACACGCCATTGTGTGCTCAAAAAGTGCTGGAATTGGACTCATATTCTTCCTGACCTTATGTTCAAACTCCAAAAGATTTCTCATCCATCAAGCAGAGAGACCTGACTGACAAAAACCTGTTTGTGATTCTAACAATTAGATAGGAATGACTATGTAATGCTGAAATGCCAGTCTCGGTGACATCCTGGATCAATTCTTACTTGAGTTTTGATGTTTGTCCCTGTCCTGTCACTCCATGTGCTTTTACTCGTCTATATCTTGGATATTCTGCATTCTAGTTAAGTAAGAAACATTTTTGCCAAAAGTTCAGTGAAAGAGTTCAAAAGTGTTTAGATATCTCCTTTTACATGCAAAAGTAGTTGTCAACTTACTCGTTTAGTTAATTCTTTATGTTTATATTAAAAGCATCTTTTTTCTCAATTACACTTAAAAAGTATTCTTCTTGTACCAATAATAATAACAATAATAATAATAATAATAATAATAATACATGGAATTTGTATAGCGCTATATCTTGCAAAAACAAATAAAGCGCTTGCATTCGACCTACACAACACACAATCACCAACAATCTACAGTTTTAACAAATTCAAATATACACACACACGCACGCACGCAGCACGCGCGCGCACACACACACCTACAAACGTTATGCACTTTGGCGGGTGGATGTTGAAGGTAGGGACAGGTAAGAGATTGAAGCGGAAGGAGAGAAACTTAGGTTTGAAATAAGTGTGTCTTGAGGTTGGATTTGAAAATGTCATAAGTAGGCTTTGCCGGAGGGAGAGAGGAAGGTCGTTCCAGATCGATGGACCAGAAACAGAGAAAGAGCGGCGGCCGACGGTAGATAGGTTGAATCTGGGTATTCTTAAGGACAAAGTATCTGCCGACGAGCGGAGGGAGCGAGAAGATGTGTACAAGTGAAGACATTCACAGAGGTAGGAGGGTGCAGTATTGTGGAGACATTTGTAACAGAGGGTATTGATCTTGTAGTTTACTCTCTGTGGTATGGGCAGCCAATGGAGAGATTGCAAGAGAGCGGTAATGTGCTCAGATTTTTTCTTTCTGAGGACCAGACGAGCTGCAGAGTTTTGTATACGTTGAAGGGAGTGGGTGGATGATGCTGGCAGACCAGCCAAAAAAGAATTCCAATGTTACTAGACTGTGAGTTCCTAGTTGATGTTATAACTTTACTACTTAAATGGCAACTGGAATGACTTGTTTAACTGTTATTAAAGGTCAGACAATGTTTCATGTTTTGAGTTGAGGTTACATGCAATACACTACATGACAGCTTTGTTTGGTTTTGTTTTTGCCTTGCCTTGTTTTGACCTTGCCTTGCTGATTATATGTTTCCGTATGGCCCTTTTTCTTTGTTTTTAAAGGAACTAATGCAAAGCAAGACAATTTTTATTTTGGTCTTATAGCGCTGAATGATGAGATATCTGCAAAATAATTGCACAGAAAAAATTCGATGTGAGAGCGAGCGAGCGGGCGAGAGAGAGAGAGAGATGGGAGGGGGTAAGGGGGAATCAGACAGACACACAGACAAAGAAAGAGAAAGACAGGCGGACAGAGACAGACGGGGAGAGACATAGTCACAGATACAAAGACAGACAGACAGAGAGGATGGGGGCGGGGGGGGGGGTGAGAAAATATCAAATTAAAACTCCAAAACTTCAGCAGGCTACAGAATCATCGATCTACAAAAGAAAAAGTGATTTAATCAATACTTTTTCAGGAAGCGATGTCAGAAAACTTGTTTTCCTTTTTAAAGATGAATGGCCTAGTTTGCTGATTTGTTTGGCTGTGTAGAGAGTCCGAAATGCCGCTGTAACAAAACTATTAATTTTGGAAACGTGTATAAATAAGCCGCCCACACTTTCCAAGCAAAAAAGAGTAGATTCACATCATCCAGGCCTTGATCTATGTCGATGAGGTTTCAGTTTTTATTACGTCGCGCAGCAGCACAACTGACTATATATAATATGTCTACAGACAGACAAGAAAAGCTGTCGGTTGAAGTGGGGAAAAAAACTCAGCCAGAGTTCTCATTGAATTGCCGTCTACATAATAAGGGCCGATCCTCCCAGTGCAAGCCTGCCGCCTATTGTGTGGTAACCGTCTGCAAGGTCGATAGGGAGTGGGAGGCGTAGGATCGCCTGTGTCAGAAGCCAGCGGGGGCAGTGCAGACACAAAGCGTTTGTTCGCTTGAATGTGGGTGTGGAAGTAAAAAGGGACTGGAAAGGCTATTAGTGAACTTGGAGTTTGCCGGACACTTCAACACCCCCCCCCCCCCCCCCACCACACACACACACACCCTTTCTAACACATTATGCTATTACATCACCTCATAGAACAGTGGTATTATTCGAATATTATAGCAGATTTCTGATTTACATATATTTTTCTTATAAGCTACATTCTGTGCACTTTTACATGTATATGATGTACAAGATTTTAACAGAACATTAAGAAGGAATGAATAGGGTTTTAGTTTTTTCGAAGCTGAGAAACAGAGGCGCACCTGAATTTCAGACTAGAGATTCACTGCATCACCTTGCCCCTGTAGACCATTCTGCTAGGTTTACAGCAGTTTCTGTTGCCCTTTTTCATGTTTACATTGCATTTCATTTCCGATGATCCAGTTTTCTCTTGTGCATAATCCAGGTCAACGTGATGTTTTGTCCATTCCTGCTCAGTACAACATAAACTTTCAAAAGAACAAAATTACAATGATCATTTAGCATCATCATTACTATAGCAGTATTTGTTTGACCATCCTGCTCGACGATGACTTCCAAAACAGCAAGGAGCAGCTGCTGTTTCGGACACTGGGTAGAAATTAAATTTGATTATCGTGGAGGCGCCTTGCCCACAGCACACTCCCACTTTCTCAACCAAGAGGGCATTCATTATGGGCAGTCAGCGTTGGAGATGTTCTCCAAAGGCCAACTAGCCCCCTGGTCCCCCAGGGCTGCAGTACATAAGGACTGTTCAAGTCAAGCCTCCTAGTCAGTGAGTCATAGTCCATCACTAAAAACTAAGCTGTTAGACTAAGTGGAATTCCATGAGCGGGACAGTCACCCATCATACAGTCTCCCACTTTGCCGTTCCCCCTAGCGTCAATGGCTTAATCAGGAACTATGATAAAGCAAAAGAGCAATGGATCAATGAACAGTGCGAGAACTTCGAGGCAGGCATGACAAAGGGGAACAGCAAACACGCCTACGACACCCTAAAGAAGCTCACAAAGGCGCAGCAAAATAAATCCTCAGTCATCGAGGATTGTTCAGGCAACCTGCTGACTGAAAGCTCAGCAGTTTTGAATAGATGGTCACAGTATTGCTCGGACCTGTACAACCACCCCTTACAGCCCAACCACAGCCTGATTGATGAGGACTCAACACCACAGAGGGAACCTTCACCACTACCAGTGCTGAAGGAAGAAGTGGAGGAAGCTATCCGTAGTTTACCAACTGGAAAGTCACCTGGAGCAGACAACATACCAGCAGAGCTGCTCAAGAATGGAGGGGAACAACTGGTCACTGTCATTACATCTCTTTGTCAGAAGATCTGGGCGACAAAACAGTGGCCAGCAGAATGGACACAGTCTCTTATTATCCCCCTGCCCAAGAAAGGAAACCTCCGTCAGTGCCAGAATTACAGAACGATCAGCCTCATTAGCCACACCAGCAAGATCATGTTAAGAGTGATACTGAACAGACTCAAAAAGGAGACGGAAGAGCACCTGGCAGAAGAACAAGCTGGGTTCAGGGCAGGAAGGAGCACGGTAAAACAAATTTTCAGTTGCCGAATCCTGATGGAGAACATCTGCAACATCAGAGGGACTTGCTACACAACTTCATTGACTTCAAGAAGGCCTTTGACAGACTGTGGCATGCAGGCCTTTGGCAAGTCCTCAGGAAGTTTGGCATTGAGGAAGGGTCTCATCCAGATCATAGAAGCGCTGTACAACACCTCCAGCAGTGCAGTTCTCCTCAACGGCCAAGTAGGAGACTACCTCAAGACCACAGTCGGCGTCCGTCAGGGCTGCTTGCTCTCTCCAACTCTCTTTAATCTATTCCTGGAGAACATCATGAGGGAAACACTTTACGACTTCCACTCTACCATCTCAATAGGAGGGCGACCCATTAACAACCTGCGCTTCGCTGACGATATTGATCTCATGGGAGGCAGCAACAAGGAACTCCAAGACCTTACCAACAGACTGGTAGACAGAGCAGGCACATATGGGATGGAAGTCAGCACAGAAAAGAGTAAAGTATTGGTCAGCAGTGCAAACGACACCACAGCACAGATCTATATGAATGGCCAGCAGCTGGAAGAAGAGACGCTTTCAAATATCTTGGCGCTACCCCCACGAAAGATGGACGCTCCACCACAGAGATCAAGACCAGGCTACCCATGGCAACATCAGCTATGGCAAAACTGAACAAGATATGGAGAAGCGACAACATCAGCTTCAAAACGAAAGTCAAATTGTTCAGATCCCTGGTCATCTCCATCTTGCTCTACGGCTGCGAAAGTTGGACAATGACCGCTGAAACCACCAAGCGGATCCAGACGTTCGAAACAAAATGCTTCAGGCGACTGCTTGGAATTTCCTGGAAGGATAGGAAAACAAACACCTTTGTGCGAAGTCAAGTCGCACTGATGGCTGGCCCTCAGGAACCCCTACTAGTCACTGTCAAGAAAAGGAAGCTGGCATGGTTCGGCCATGTCACACGCCACAACACCCTCCCCAAGACAGTCCTACAAGGAACGCTAGAAGGTGGCAGACGCCGAGGCAGACAAACCAAAAGTTGGATGGATAACATCAAGGAGTGGACCCACCTGGACAGTCCAACACTCATTCGGAAGGCGGAGGACAGGGCTGGATGGCAACGGCTGACTGCAGAATCGTCTCTCATGTCTCCTCCACGACCATCCCGGTCATGAGAAAAGAAGAAGAAAGAAGAAAATGATAAAGCCAAGGCGCTGTAGCAGTAGTAGTAGAAAAAGATTGTTCTTTAATTGGATATGACTGAAAATGCACCTTTGAGATTGTAACATCTATACTGACAAAGGTAATATGCACACACCACACCATTCACTACAAACACACATGCACACAAAGAGTGACACAACAGCACGATTATCTGCATACATATGTACACACACATACATGCATTTCTTCTCGGTCTATGCTGTCTCTGGGGGGGGGGGGGGGGGGTTGTTTTTAC
>CM060317.1:74978055-74988055 GCA_030674155.1 Stramonita haemastoma | reverse complement strand
GTTTTTAAAAAGGCAATGCACAGTTGATCAGATACTGATTTTACAAACTGCAATGTAAAAACAAATTACAAATTACTGACAAAATATTTAGTTTTTATTTCACGAATATTATGGTATAATATAAAGACAATTTACATAGTTGTGTAAACAGAACGGAAAATAACGTATTTCATTAGACATAATGCAAATGAACCTTATTCTGTTGTGTAAACCGAAGTGGTTATATGAGGGATGTAGAGTGGTTTTGTCTTTAAAGTGTCAGCAATCAACGGTTTGGGCTTTTAATTCTTTAATTCCTTGGTTGTAGGCACCTTTGAAAATATACATGACATAAATGTCACAATTGTAATTTAAAAAACAGTTTTTTGGAAAACTTGCTGAGGAAGATATTTCCCCTTTAATCAGTGTCATCTGGTTTGTATGTCATTCACACATGCCTACTCTTCAAAGGTGGAACGGGTTTAACGTGGCGCAGGTGTCTGCGTGCATTCGCAAGGTCTCGGTTCGAGTCTATCAATGATCATTCAGATCCTATTGAGAAAAGTGTGTTTCAAAACGAAAGGGGCGAACATTGAATACACAGTATCATGTAAATCTATGCATGTGAAAATTCAAATTCAAAATACACTTTATCTCAGAGGCAGAGAAATTCAAGCGGGTACAAGCAATACATGAAAACAGTAAGCATGTAAACATTTTGATATCACGAGAAAAATACCCACAACTCAGTAGCCGAACGTCAGAACGCACCCATTACAAAATAAAAGGCACCCATAAATCAGCAATACCCCAGCCAGTCATAAACTCGACCATGGAAAATCACAAACACGTACACTCAGACGCACACAAATATTCCCACGCATCCACACACACACACACACACACACACACCACACACACACACATACACACACACACACGCGCGCGCGCGCGGCGCGCGCGCGCGCACGCACGCACGCACGCACATGCACCACACCAACACACACACACACACACACACCCTGGAAACATCTGCACACATTTTTATGACATAATCCAAAATTGTTCTAGCATGCTGTATGATAAGACAAAATTAATATCAATTAAAAGTAATACATGTACTCTATTCTAATAAGATATTGAACACAGTCTAAAATAATAACACGCGCACTCATTTCTATGGCATAAACCAAATTGCTATAAAAAGCTGTATGATAAGATATATTATATATTTTCACTAGAATATGGAACCCAGTTTAAAATGATAAAAGGTAGCCGCTTCAAAATATTCCATGCCTTTCTACCAGACTTCTGTATCTCCCTTGGCCCCCCCCCCCCCCCCCCCCCCCTTCCACCACTCCTTTCTCTCTCTCTCTCTCTCTCCTCTCTCTCTCTCTCTCTCTCTCTCTCTCTCTCTCTCTCTCTCGTCTATTGACAAAGATTCATCATGGCGTTACGTATAAACTTTGTGTATCTTACTTAGAATGTGTAGATGTTCATTCTTATAACTATACTAGAATTTATTTGCGTTTCACTTGTTAGTTCTCTTCTCTCTCTTCTCTCTCTTGGGGGGGTTGGGGGGGTGGTGGGGGGGGGGGGGGGGGGGGGGGTTCTAGATAGATGGCTTGATGAAAAAAGCAAATTTGATTTGATTTGATTTGATCTCTCTGTGAATGTGTCACCTATTGTCGAAACGTGTTTACCATCCATATTGACAAATTAATGTTTTATTCATATTTTGTACTATTTTAATAATTACGTGTGTCGAATGAAAATGCTCTTGTGTAAACTTTTTAATTAAAGACCCTTTCAAGTAAGCTGAATAACTAGTCCATCATGATTACGATATGGTTATGGACGTGATTTTTATGACCATAATCATAAGATTGATTAAGGTATTAGAATATATGTCAAAAAAAAAGAGAATATATATGTCCCAAAATATGTGCCTTACAGCGGATTTATTCCTCTCGTATTGCGTTACATGATTTTACTTAAAATTCAAGGCATATATTCCTGTAGAATGAAGTTTTTTTGATGACATGCGCGCAAACCTGTGTGTGTGGTGTGTGTGGGGGGAAGGGGGGCATTAGTTGGTTTTTTTTCCTCTCCCCTTTCATTAAACTGTTATGATTTATATGACTTATTTTGTTGATAGATGGTGTTGGATTAATGCTCTCACTTGTTTACCTCCCTATATCCTCTTGTTGGCTCTTTTATTATTAGAGCTTTTTAAAAAAAAATCATATTCATCATTTGATTCTTATTTCGTATTTTCGTTTCGGAATGAGTGCATTTTTTGATTATTACCTTATTATTGTATTTACTTGTATATTACCTTATTATTGTATTTTTGTCGTTTCTTGTCTGCATCTATCTTGATACGGTTTTCTTGTTACTGGCAACTGGATCATTATTATTATCTTAAGTTAGAATTGGGTTTTTTTCTTCTCTTGTGTTATCCCTGATAAGCGCGGAGACTGTAAAAAATGCACACACGAGGGGCTTTATTCATTACATCCCCGAAATAAAAGAATTATTGCATACGAGTATCATGACTTATTCTGTCTCGCTCTGTCTGTCACACGGCATTCATACAAGTCATTCAGTTTCATTTGCTCGGAGCCCAAATTTTGCCACAGTTTTGTTACAATTTTGTTCTATATATTTCTGTTTTTGACGGTCAGGCATTTGTACCAACATATCAAGGAAAAGGAAAGGACAGACTCAATAAAGCTTCGATAGAAGTTCTGTAAAACTTTAATATTTATTCTAAGGCCACGGAGTTTTTCAAAGGAAAAAGATGCGTGAACGGCATTTTCTATTTACAAGATGTTTTTTAGCATTAAAGTTCAGTTTATTATCTAAAATTGTACCTAGGTATTTATTTTCATGCACACGCTCAACCACTGCACCTTCAGTGTAAAGAATTGGTATAGGCTCACGGTTTTTGCGAAAAATCAATTAACATATCTTTTGTCTTTTCAACTTTTAAATCAAGACAGTTCTGTTTGCACCAAGAGGAAAACTCTTCAACTTGCTTAGAATACATGGCATAGGACTTGGATCTTCCAGAGCAGAGTCATCGGAATATTTGATTAGCAGTATAAGATCAGAACCAGTGACAGTCATTAGCGTAAAGTGCCTTGACGAGAACCGGTGGAAATTGATCTTTCAGAAGACATTACTTTTTGAAAACATTAACTGTTCGACCCGTCAGAAAGCTCATTATCCAGAGAATGAGCCGAGCACAGACGTTTATTGAGTGCTAAGAGATTGGGATGAATGGTATTAAAGGCAGAGGAGAAGTCGATGAAAAGTATACGAACAAAAGAGTCAGGTTTCTCTACTCGGAGTATGCATTGCGGCAGGTTAATTGTAGCATCGTTTGTGCTTCTGCTGGCTTTGTATGCAAATTGAAGAGGATCCTGATATGAGGAAAGTAGAGAAAAAGAAGCCGTTTCAGAATGATTCTTTCAAAGCATTAGCTGTATTCAATACCAAAATATAGTTTGGAACCTCTCTACTCCAAGACTTAGATTTAGTTTTTAAGTCCAGTGGGCAATTTTAGAATCATACCTACCGATTTCAAATCTGAATAAGAAAGAAAACGAGTGGACTTCTCTACTGATTTTAAGAAAGCATTCATTACTACGACAGGCCAAGGAAAAAATGAAACTCTTGCAGAGGATACCCGCGGAGAGAGGTTTACTTCTAATTGAATATAAAATGACGCTATAAAGAGAAGCATCTTAAATGGAACATGGAATATGAGGGCTTCACGGCTAGCAGCAGATGTGAAAAACTACTGTTTTTCCTTCGGGGAAATACTAGGTCTTGGCGGTCACAAATTGGACAAAGGAGGACATGACAGATTTTACCATCATCATGGCATGTAAAATAATAACTTCCCACTTTCCCATATCCATGACATTGAAGAATGGTGTTGATGACATTAAAATCAGCACAAGGATTTTTCATAGGATAGAACGGTCGACTACATGCTAAAAACTCTCACGGCATCATACAGAGCAATGAGGAACAAAACGAAAAACACGTCTTCACCCAAATGAATTAATGAACTGGGTTATGGAACCAAGTAGCACTTTCACAATTACAACAGACCACACAACCACAAGAACCACTACAACATAAAGGACGGATCGTCAGATAGTTTAATAGTGGAGCAGTGACGCAGGTGCAATATGATTAGTGTTAGTATCATCATAATGAAAATGGCAGAGCTTCTTTTGTTTTTTAATTATATTAGAAAAATCAATTCGCTTTCACAAACAAGTTAAAAATCCGCAAGAAATGTACAGAGAAGAACTGACCTTCAGAAACGATGACAGTAAATCAAGAGCCGAAAGCAAATAACCAGATGTAGATGGCTCCAAGGCAGACCACCAGAAGCAGTGGTCTATAGCAAAAGCAAATAACAGTGAACAACGGCCATACAAAAGCATTCCAGGGAGGAGAGCAAGAGGAGAATACACAAGAACTCGAATATACACGTAGAGCAGTTGCAGGAAAATTCATTATAAGATAACAGCAGCTTCATTAATAACCCGGTGCATAAAGCAGAAGCTAATCAACCTGTAGTATACCACCAATGATTAACAAACATGTTAAGCCAACATGAATGACACTCTCCCAAAGTAAAGAAAATCCATTATAGGCAAACAGAACAGATGAAGAACAAGGCCAAGTATTTTGAGGGGTTTCTGAATCAGCCCGAACCTCACATCCTATTTACATTCACCCAAAAGAGACAACAACCAATACACTGCTGCAAATCCCACCAAGAAAGTGATAAAGAAAAGACATGAAAACTGAAGAACAGAATAGCAAAAGCACAAAAAGCAGGACCGGATGCCATGATTAAATATTATGGAAATCCAGAAACTTGAGACTAATGTTTACTGCTCAAAGGATTCACCTTTGGTCTCAACATTCTGTCAGTCAAGCCATCGAAGGGCTTTCTCCTCCATTAGTCTGCTGATGGCTTTCTTCCAAATAAAAAGAACATGTTTACAGCAATAATTGTACGATGTTCTGTTAAGATATTCTCTCTTTTGCAAGAAAACAATGGGGACTAATGCACGCTAAATTTCGGTTCTGGAGAAAAGATAACATTGCTCTTAAACACCTACACTTTTTCAAAGTCAGCCTCAAATTGAAATTCGTGACAACCATGACCACATCGCCATTACAACCCTTCGTACCATTATACCCACTACCACCAGAAACAACACGACTCCCATCACTTATATCCACAACCAAAAATCATTCATACCAAAACTCGCAAGGGGTATGTCCTGAAAAGTGATCCATTCCATGCTTCTTATATTAGTTTCTGGCACTCTCCACTTTGCAGCCCCTTCCTCCATCCTTCCAGGATATACCCCCCTCCCCATTTTTCAGCCACTCTTCCTCGAGATTGGAAAGATTACACTCCAGTTTTAGCTTCCATGTCAAATGTAGTGTGTTCTGTGGAGTGATCCTGAGAAGAAGAAAAAACGTTGCTCATTTTCAGTTTTTAAAGTATGCAAAAACGCATTGTGTATTTTTAGAATTGAAGACAGCGCAACACCAGGCAATTATGAGAAATCTGGAAATGATCATCAAATGAAGACGAATAGTGTTCCAACAGTGTTGACTTTACCTATGCGACATTACAAGTTGTAAGTCAGAAGCTATGCTTTAGCAGACACTGATTTTTGTTTTTTCAATTTGAGGTTGAGGGAGATGCGATGGTAAGTGCTGTAAAGTTGCCTAAATGTATAGGAAAGCGGTTAAAAATGGGCCCAAAATTAACGCTGGAGTACGGCCAAAACGTGTTCGGTCAAGGTTGATATTCTGACAGGGAACTCCATCTCTTTCACTTTGAAACGATTTTTTTTCTCTTTTATCTATTTTTCCCCCGTTGCCCTATTTGTTTGCCTGTCAGCTTGTCGACCGTAAAGTGGCTCCGATCTGTATTCATCTAGCTTTCATGCTGCCTTCTCCTGCAGATTATTTTACATATCTTTCTAGACGAATGAATGGTCAAGGACTTACACAAAACTGCGCAGTTCACAGAGAGGAGAGAGAGAGAGAAGGGAGAGAAGAGAGAGAGAGAGAGAGAGGAGAGAGAGAGAGAGAGAGAGAGAGAGAGACTTATCTGACTTCACCTCCACACCATCCCCCACCCTGCCACTTTACAAACCTTCAAAGCTCTCTCTCTCTCTCTTGGGCGAAGTGTTTTGTTGTGTGTGTGTGTGTGTGTGTTTGGTGTGTGTGTGTGTGGTGTGTGGTGTGTGTGTGTGGCGCGCGTGGTGTGTGTGTGTGTGTGTGTCTTGCATATTAAAATTGTGTGTGCGTGAGTGCATGTGCACACGGCGCGCGCGGCGTGCGTGCGTGGCGCGGCGCTGTGTGTGTGTGTGTGTGTGTGTGTGTGTGTGTGTGTGTGTGTGTGTGTGGTGTGCACGCTCGCGCACTTGAATGCGCACATGAATTGGACTCCGTATACTTACTGACATATGTGCATACCAGTAGTACTGGCGAGCATCTGTGTGTGTGTGTGTGTGTGTGTGTGTGTGTGTGTGTGTGTGTGTGTGTGTGTGTGTGTGTGTCTTTGTGTTGTGTGGAGTGTGTGTGTGCAGTGTGTGTGTGTGTGTGTGTGCGTGTGTGTGCGACGTGCTTGGGATGTGTGAGCACACGCTGATGCTCATACAAATCTTTTCACAGAAAAATGTGTGTGCGCGTGCGCGCCATACGCTCACCTGCTATGAGAATGTGTACGTTCACTTGCACCTATGCATGTGTTTAAATGCTGAGAGAACGTCTAACCGCACAGAGAGAGACAGACAGATGACAGACAGACAGATAACAGAAACGAAGGAGATTCGCTAATCACAATTATTATTTACATAGGCTTGTAATGAATGGGGTGTGTACAAATAAATCATCCAGCACAATAAACACACACTGAGAGAGAGACACACACACAGAGACAGAGAAGACAAGAGAGAGAGAGAGAGAGAGAGAGAGAGAGAGAGAGAGAGAGAGAGAGAGAGAGAGAGAGAGAGAGAGAGAGAGAGAAGGGGGGGTAGGCACAAAAAAATAAGGAGACAAGAGGACGCCAGGGAATAATTCGAGAGTGGAGAACAAATCAAAAGCAGGTGGCAGCCATCATACGTCATTCACGAACTGACTTGCAGAACACTAAGTGTTTACGCAAGAAGTTTGTAAAACAGTTTACAGGTCATAGGTCTCTGAAACAGATCCACGTAATTGGTTCAACTAACGATAAAATCTCTGGCAACGCTTGGAGTCAACTTTTCACTTCACAGCCTTTTTTTCTTCGAAACTCCCGCCAAGATAAACCTTCTCTCTCGCACTACAGGCCAAGGCCGTTTTTAGGTCAAGGACACCTCAGTGTCTCAATTTCTTTACCATCGCACAGGCTACAATTCACAGCTATGTATTTGCTGTGATACTGTGGTGGTTATTTTCGACAGCAGCATCTAGGAAGAAAGTAACACACCTGTGAATAATTTCCTTGTTAAAAAAATAATGACTGACAGGCTGGGTGATCAGAGAACACACACACACACAACACACACACACACACACACACACACACACACCCAAAAAAAGACAACAGAAAGAGAGAAAGGAAAGAAAAGCAAAAGAATGGCACAGCGAAGAACTGAAGACAAAGGTAAATAAAGAAAGTCAGTTCAGGAAGGACAGATAAAAGAATCAAAAGAGCCTAGAGTGACTGATCAGATGTGATTCATATATGCAACTTACTTGGGCTGAAATATGAGCAATTTAAAAGCTAATGAACGGATGGTAAACTTGACTTGCTCATTTTTGCTTTGATTTGTTTTTGCTTTACATTACTTTTGCCGGTGTCTGTTTTTGGGAAAGTTGTTTCTTTGTTTAATTTGTTTCTTCTTCTTTTTCCTCGGCTGTTGTTTAAAAGATACAACATCTTGCGCCCGCAGATCGGCGAGGTGGAACACATGTGTAGAACAGCTGGTGGGAATTTTTTTCTTCGAGTAACAGCAAATAACCACATGTTCAAATAAAGCTTCTTTTTTGTTTTCTTAGTGCAGCGCTTAAAACCTTATTATGTGCTGCGTTTATTCACCGATGACAGATGAGAACATTCATATCTAATGGCTTGTAGATTGTGCTACACACTTCACTACACTACACTTCGCTTCACTAGACTACACTTGATCAAACTGCACAACTCTAAGCTACCCTGCACTAGGCTGCATGGAACTATGCACTACACTTCACCGCACTACAAAGAATTAATGTCCCTTCGGGGTGGTAGTGGGGGTGCTCCACTGATAGACTAGACTGGCTCTCTCTACGGATGGATCTAAAAAAAGTCTCAGCATTTAATCTATTATCCTCATATTGTTTGGTCTTGCAAAAGCTAATCCACGATTTCTGTATGTAATGTGCTATGTTTCAGCCAAGAAAGATTATCGAGATTATGAGAAATCCGCAAAATTCCCGTTAGTGCTGAAAACAAGTCTTCAGTTTGACCATAAATGTTCCTCCTCAACTAAGCCTCTCTCTCTCTCTCTCTCTCTCCTCTCTCTCTCTCTCTCTCTCTCTCTCTCTCTCCCCTCTAACACACACACACACACACACACACTCACCACACACACACACACACACACACACACACACACACACACACACTCACACCCACACACTTACACTTCTTCACTGCACTTTGTGGCACTTGTGTATTCTCCTAAAGTGGCGATCTAATGTTAGCAACTACCTCTTTCTTTAGACTACAAGCACTGTAATTTTTCGCTATTTCTAACATAGTAATTTTTATAATGTAAACGCATGCAATATACTATACCAAACACAATTTGTCTGCAAACATCTGTCCCGTGTGGAATAGTAGTGTAATAGTACTACACGACTTCATAATAATCATCTGCAACTGGTAAGTCTGGCCCAACCACTTGAGGGATCTCTCCACTTGCAGTTTAAACAGGAAATTTTAAGTGAAATGGATCTGTTTAAGATTTCTAATGTAGCTAACCGGACTTCTGCGAGAGAAAAAAATATCACTTTGGTTGTAGAAGGGAAGGGGGAGGGGTAAGGTGGTTATATTTTTATTTTTAAGGAAAGATAGCTCACTACCTAAGCGTGTCACCTAATATTTGAAAGTGTGATGTGCTGATTTTTATGCTTCAACTTATTCACCACCAATACTCTTTTCTTTGTTCTTAATTCCGAACTGCTTATCACAATTATGCAGACTCAACCAATTTGTGCACTTTACAGTGAACCTACTGCTTTGTTGCTGTAGATGTGATGAAAATTACCACCGAACGGCAAATGTATTGGACCTACTTTTTGCAAGTATATCTCGATCAGAAAAATTATATCGCTATTTAAGAGTTGTGTGTGTGTGTTTTGTGTGTGTGTGTGTGTGTGTGGTGTTGTGTGGTTGTTGGTGTGTGTTGTGTTCTTTTTAATGTTGTTGCGCGGGAGGGGGTTGTTTGGTTATTTTCTTATCTTTTACAGCTGCTGCTGCTCTTACTACTTCTACTACGACTACTACTACTACCACAACTACTACTACTACTACTACTAACTACTACTTCTTCCATCACAACCACCCCCACCTTGCTCCTGGTGCAGCTCTTTTGCTTTTACTGCTGCCATAACATCTGCTACTTTTAGTACTTTTGTGAAATCAAACCACAAAACTGATCTGTTCTGTTCTTTGAAAAGCTCAACTGAAGAGACTGTTGTTTTCAATCATTCGTTCGTTTTTTTCTCCTTCATTTTTCTTCTTGTTCTTCTTCTTCCTTTTTCTTCTTGTTCTTGTTTTCTTCTTCTTCTTCTTCGTCTCCTTCTTCTTCGTCTCCTCCTTCTTCTTCGTCTCCTCCTTCTTCTTCTTCTCCTCCTTCTCCTTTCCTTCTTTTTTTCCCTCCTCTTCGTAATTATCCCCATTTAACTACGATGGGAGTCACCGGGGCACCGCACT
>CM060317.1:74943055-74973055 GCA_030674155.1 Stramonita haemastoma | reverse complement strand
AAGAAATAAACATTGAAAGGATAATTGTGATAAAAAAAAAAAGACGCTAATACGAAAGCAGCAAACAAGAAAACATAACGAGTTCAGCATCTGAAAACATCATTTCACCACCATCTGCTTATAGCAAGGCCGTTTTGTGCATGTATACACACCAATTGTGGGTTTTGTGGTAAAAGCACCAAAATTTGCACAAATGATGTTGAGGACATACTAAAAATATTTAGATATAGTGCCAAGCTGGATTTTTACCTTTGGGCCTATAAACTGCAAAAATCCAAGATGGCCACCATCCGCTATGAAATATTTGTAAATTGTTATAATTATCTTTGTAGACAGTTGAGACATGAACATGGATGAGGAGTCTTTTGGTATGTTATCAAACATGAGAAATCTAATGCAGATGTCATTCATGTGATATAATGCATATAAAGCCACATATTGGCCAGTTTTATGTCCGTTTATAAGATGGACAGGATCCGATTTGTGAATATCCATGAGCAGTCATTATATCTAGAATATAGATGTGGACTATCATTTGCATAGTCCCCTACACCCTCTCTTGCACTCACATCACAGCAATTCAGAACATGAAGCCACCGCTTGTGGCAGCATGAGCAGTCACTGTGTCCAGAACGTAGAATGCAGATGTGGGTTTTCATCAACCCTAGTCACAATCATTGTGGTCACAGTTCCCACTGCACTGATAGAGTGATGTACATTTAACAGCAGCCCTGACACACTTCCATAGCCCCCTGCACCCTTTCTTGCACCCACATGGCAGCAATGCAGAACATGACGCCACCGCTTCTGGCAACATTGCCCAGAATGGCTGCCAGCTTTGTGTTGCACTCTTTTGCCAACCATACATCTCTGGAGATGGAAGATCTGGAGAACAGACCAGTGCCTGTCCCCACACATGTCCACCTTGGCATATTACCCGCTTTGTGTGCTGTAGCAGGGCTGCTCCTGTTGGTAGTATGTTGTCGATGGATCTACCTTTGGTAGTGAAGATGTGTTTCCTGGCTGAGTTCACGGTAGTGTCTGTGCAAGTGCGGTCGTACAGAAGTACAACATATTTCTCCAACACAGACATACAGTCATCACTGAATGCCTGTGGATCCAAGAACAAGGCAGAAAATACAGATGTGACCTCATCAAAAGACTTCCATGTGTCAAATGCAGTCTTTTCCCCCTTGCCAGCAAACGACAACACAAGTGTCACAACCAGTAAAGGAATGGAACATGGGAAGTGCACATGCTTTTTCACTACCAAGATCTTTGGCGGTGTCATGTGCAGAAGTGTACCTGAGGTGTTTGCCAGTGCTGAAGGCGACCCAAATTTCAGTGTCTTCAAGGCATGCAACAGTCAAAACTGCCAGAACGAGAACATCTGTGTCCACTGTACGCAGCATAATTCTTCGATACCCTTTGTTTGCTGAATCAACTGCGTGAAAGAGCATTCTGGTGTCTGCTTCTTCATGTGTGCATGGTGCAAGAGATGAAATGTCCTGGTGAATGTGAGAACACAGCACATTCTGACCACATGTTGCTGGTATACTCTCTTCACAGCTGTATGCATCGTAAGCTTTGTGCAACAGCATTGATAATGCACTAGCTGTAACTTGGTGTGCATGTCTTGTCTGTGTGACATGGGCTGTTGTCAGGAGTGAATCAGCTGTTCCAGGTGTAGCAATATTTGCTTGGGCTAAAGCATGCGTCCATCCACTGCCATGGAGCAAATCTCCAAGAGTGGCAAAGGACGCAATTTCCATATGTAAGCCACCTAGTAGAATGACAAACTTCTCTTCCTCATACTCATTTGGCCAGCACCATTGAATCTGTTTAGCAATTGCAAACAATGGTTGATCTACTGTCAATACAGGCACCTGTCCAGGATTCAGAAGGTGTACAGCTTGTATGACATCCATCGCATGGCGAATCATTGCCACAGACTTTGAGTCATTTGGGAACAGTGGCAGAAGAGATCCAATAGTGACCTCAAAGTCACGTGATTGCTGCTTATTAGAATGGAATGCCCCCAACAGATTGGATCATCAACACTCTGGACCCCTTCACTTAATGTATTGTTTTGCCACTTTTTCTCATCGTCCATGGCAGTGTTAACAGGTTCACAGTCACTGGTCAGTGTACCCTGAATGGAAGGGATAATTGGATCTTTCTTTGCTGTCACCAGGGTCAGCGTTGCTTATGGTTCAGGAAGTGTTGGTATCTGTTTGCTAGGAAGATGTAGATCTGGTTGCATTTCTGACTTGTGACGCATGAGTCCATCTGATTCTGTTTCCCTGTTTTGGAAGAGCAAAATGCCCCTGCCATGAAAGGCACCGTGAGCAGTTGTTGAGTTCAGGTTGTGGTCTAGATTATCAATAGCAGCTGTGGGGAATATATTTTTTCGCAGGATAAGGGGGCAGACAACCCCTCCGGATTCATACTGTTAGGCTGCTGAAATGGCCATGTCCATGGATATGTCAAGAACTCTGTCATAAGAAATTGATGAGCCCAAGTGGAACAAGGTGTCTACATGTTTTCGCTATGTGTATGTCCATGTATCATCATACCCAGATATATTGGTAAAGGAGTCTCCCTGCTTTTGCTATGGTGTATACCAGTGGACCCTCTCTGTCTTCTCACAGAGTTATTGTATTGCAGTAATTGAGCAATACGCAATGCTGCTTGTCTGGATTCATTAATCTCTTTTCGTAGTATTTGGTCCATCTAAGATCATGCTAACCAGTGCAACAAGTGACTTGGGCACAGATTCTTCTTGGCAACTCTGTGGGAATGAAGTACCATCAAATTGTGAACACACTCCGATCACATCATCATATCTCGTAGGATTATTTTGGCCGCCTTTGCTAAACAAATGGCTTCATCATCACAATTGTCCAAGCATGCATCTCGCAATGCCTGCCCCACATTATCACTAAAGCTCAGCAACACATCTCGTCCTTGTTTATATGCTTGAAGCCATGGCATGTTTGCAAGTATCCGATTTTTTAGGTCGGTGGAATGAATACATCCAGTTATCTCGACTCCCAACTCTACCAGTCAGTCCGTGTAAAGCTTCACAAGATCTACAAACTTGAAGAAAGGAGCCATGTCCTTTGCATTCATCTTTGTGTCCCCTATGTATCCCATGAGCTCCACCAAAGGTAAGTGGAGTGAGCAATAAAGTTACAGGTGGGAATCTGGGGCTGCCCTTGGGATCCACAAACAACATGAATTTTGTAACATAAATTTGGACAGTATGCTGCTTTACATGCATTTTATCAACTAAACAATGGTTCCATTAAAATCTGCATGTCTCAAAACATATAAACAGACTCCTCATTTATGTTCTTGTGTCAACTATTTACAAAGTTATGACAATTTATAGATATTTCATTTCGGATGGTGGCCATCTTGGATTTTTAGAATTTATGGGCTTCTGGGGAAAAATTCAGCTTGGCACTATATCTGAATTTATTTAGTATGTACTTAACCTTATTTGTGCAAATTTTGGTGCTTTTACCACAAAACCCACAATTGTTTCACATATCTGCAGGGCTATTACGAAATTAGTCATATAAAGCATAAAATTTTGGTAAAAAGGAGGAGAGAGAGAAAGAGAGAGAGGAGAGAGAGAGAGAGAGAGAGAGAGAGAGCTGGGACGCATTTTCTGGTTGATTTAGTCCTAAACACAGTTGCTAGACAAACATGCACACAAGTACCAGTACACTTAAGCAGGCGACAGACTATCCTTTTCAACCTTGGGGATCCAACGGACCGCTCTAAACGTCTTGGTTCCAACCGGCCAATGTGAAAAGGACAAACTGCTGCATGAAATGTTTGAAATGGTTCAAAGATTACTAAGTAAAAAGGTTGCAATGTGCCCCAAGGCTTCAATAGCATTCACCAGGCATGCACGATGGCACGCACAAAGTGACCTATACCTTTAAACTGAGCGCCGATTGGCTGGAGGCTACGATGTAGACATTTCAACCTAATCCAAGAACCTAGAACAGTCCTGTTAAGCCTGATGCCACAAGCCCCTTGAGACTAAGTTTAAAACGGTAAATGATCCGTTTCGTAAATGCTTTTGCCTGATCCTCCCAGCCTTAGGGCTCAGAAGGTCAGTCTGTGGGTTGCTTTAGATACACACACAAACTCAAGTGGAACCATGCACACAAGAAACCACCTGGCAACAATGGATTATTGTTTCCAGCTTAATTGGCTTCTTGCGTACCTTTATGTGTGCGTAGGAGCCTGTTTGGTGTGTGGTGTGTGTGTGTTTTGTGTGTGTGTGTGTGTGTGTGTGTGTGGATGAGAGAGAGAGAGAGAGAGAGAGAGAGAGAGAGAGAGAGAGAGAGAGAGAGAGAGAGAGAGAGAGAGAGAGAGAGAGAGATTATTAAAACTGAAATGGTTTGCTGCCATTGACCTCTTTGTCTTTTTGGCAAAGAGCACAATACAGCTTTGTATCTCAATTGGCCAGCATTCAGGAAAAAGAAAACCTGACGCAATGCGATCTACCTGACGTGGAAACTACGCAATCTGTGTAACTATAATCATTCTGGGAATATCATTGAAAAAGTATGCAGACCTTCAGTCAAGTGCACTGGTACACAGTTTTTGTCACCCAGAAAAAATGAATTCATCCATGTAGAACATCCAGTTTTTGTCAAGCAATGACTGGGTGTCCGCGTTTTGATCCTTAGTGCTTGTCTTCCTTGCTGGCAAGTGTTGGGTTTCACACATTCTTCTAATTGCATACTTTCTTCCTTTTGCTTAGGTACTATGAAACACAAGGTTTGGTTGTTGTTTTTATTCCCTGACACTGCCATATATATATATATATATATATATAATATATATATATATATATATATATATATATATATATATATATATATATATCAGAAAACAAGCCCTCTGATCAGGCAGCAACATGTCAGCATTGTCCCCAATTTGAACAGCCACATGATCTGTTTCTGTTTTTATCCCTCAGATACTTGTGCACTGGTTAGCAACATAATCATTGACCACAGTGGTATTTGATCCATTGTTTTTTTCAATTGTGGGTTTGATGTCCACATCTAACTTTTCCAATACTGCACTGTAGTAACAATATAAATACACAGGAGCTTTTTTTCTGTTTAGAACCTGTAACATATTAGACTGTGATAAACCCTGTTCACTGTCACAGAATTTCATTTGTGCCCGCACTTGTGTTCTCCAAGTCCTGCAGTGTGCAAGGCTCTTCAGGCAGTGACAGAAGAACAAGACACAGTTAGCAGACTGATATGCTTGGAGCAGGTAGATGATTCAGCACTTGCTTCTTAGCAGTGACAGAAGAACAAGACACAGTTAGTAGACTGATATGCTTGGAGCAGGTAGATGATTCAGTACTTAGCAGTGACAGAAGAACAAGACAGAGTTAGCAGACTGATATGTTTGGAGCAGGTAGATGATTCAGTACTTAGCAGTGACAGAAGAACAAGACAGAGTTAGCAGACTGATATGTTTGGAGCAGGTAGATGATTCAGTACTTAGCAGTGACAGAAGAACAAGACAGTGTTAGCAGACTGATATGTTTGGAGCAGGTAGATGATTCAGTACTTAGCAGTGACAGAAGAACAAGACAGAGTTAGCAGACTGATATGTTTGGAGCAGGTAGATGATTCAGTACTTAGCAGTGACAGAAGAACAAGACACAGCAGACTGATATGGTTGGAGCAGGTCGCACTTGCCTCTTTAATCTTTTCTGATCTTGTGAAGCTGGCTCGGCAGTTTACTTTCTGTGATAGTGTATCTGCAAAGCGCACTTTTGCATGGGTTTTAGCATTGAGTGCTGGCCGGTTTCTTTCTAAATGTAAACACCATCAAGGCACTTTCTCTGGTTAATTTCTGGCTGATTGGGTCATTGGTTTGGTCTAGAGAGCCTCCAAAGCTGATAGGAGTCCAGTTACAGGCATTGTGAACTTATTTCCAAGAAAAGTTTGCAACTGTTTGTCAGATCACATGATCTCCAGAGAGAGAAAGAGGGCACTAGAAAGTTTTTTTGCTGAGTAATGTAGCCCTAGACACACCTGGTGCACGCAAGGACAGCACACTTACACGAACAGACATACGTGGGACCATTCACGTACAAAACTATGTCGCAATAAGTGATCATTGCTTCCGGTTTACTTTCCTTAGTAATATAACCAAACCCACTGTCATTGCAAACGAAACCTACTGTGGCATGGTAAGCTATCTTTTGCCAAAAATGCAACGTAATGAAACAGGATAGCCTAGCGGTCAGAGCAGTGCGCTCGTGATCTGACGGCCAAAAATCAAGTAACCACCAAGGCACCCCACCCTTCAAGGGGTTGTTTTCCCTGGAGTTCACGTCAGTACCGACTCGACTTTATTTGGAGATTATGTTAACTACACGATCCAACATATTTACCAGATATAAGGACACATGTCATTTTTAATTGTGTGACCAGTTTACAACAGGAGTCTTATAGTATAAATGGGTCAGATTGAGTTGTTATATTTTCTGAAATCTACAGATTATCACTTTTCTTTTGATGTATTATTCATTGTTCTACCTCTAAAATTGACGTTATGGGTATTTGAAATATGTGACACAACTCTAACTGCCTAACACCTTAGTAGGACATTAAAAAAAAAAAGCTTTAAAAACGTTTTTATTGAAATCTAACCTTTTCAAGTACACATTTAAGAAATATAATGCCTACAGATTCCATTTTTGAGGAAAGTCGAAATTGACAAAGTGGACCCTACCTTCCCTTTTTTTTTTTTTTGGGGGGGGGGGGGGCTCTCTCCTTTTCACTGCCTGTAGCTTAAGACTCTCTGTAAAAACGGGTCACATGCAACCTTTTAAATAATATATCGACTTAAAGGAAAAGATGCTGAATATCATGTTTTTGAAAGCCAACATACAAAGGTACACGACCACTCTGTTATGTCGATGTTTGTTTTAGTCGAATTATAGTCCTTTCCAGATTTCTCCGATATCAGGACTGTAGTCAAAAGCCAGAAAGTCGGAGGTCCCACGCTTCGGCAAGTTCTCCCACTTCAGCACCTCGGGCCACCCCAAAAATGTTACAATTGCAGAAGCAAGGAGATGAGATGAAATTCACTCTTTTCATTTTTACTCTTTTTAATTCTCTAGTTTTAGTAACATGCAAAATGAACTCTTCTCTATGAACTTATTAATATTTTGATTTTTAAGCGTTGCTATTTCAAGTCATTCCTAGAATCAAGTAAAGGAGTATAAATGAAATAAAAATAGAAACCAGACACTGCATAAAAAAATTGTTCTGTTATACACTTTCATACTATTCCACAAAGAAATTCATGCAATGAGATGAAATGTTCTGATACATTTCATTTGATCTAATCTTCAGTTTTATAAAATATATAAATAATAATAAATAAATAAATAAATAAAATAAAATAAAATAAAAAATAATAAAACATTTTTTAAAATAACAAACACACAGCAAAAGAAAAACAAAATTAAAAGAGAAAAGTAAGAAAAGCTAATATTAGGCAAAATATCATGCCTAGCCATGCTGAAACAATCCCACAGAAAACCTGCTATTTCATCATTACCATTGAGTAAGCCCCATCCCCCCCCCCCCCCCCAAAAAAAAAAAAAGAGACAGAAAGGCTGCATGCACATTCCATACGCGCTCAGACACCTTGTTCTTTCATCATAATTATTCTAAACCGGGCACAAAACGAACAAGGAGGGGCAAAGGGGTATAGTGGTATCAGGGCAGATAATACAACAGTTCGCAGCAAACCAAGCGGTTCGGGGTTTTCTTTTTTTTAATAGTATGCGGTAGGGGACGGAACATGGTAAAGGGGTGAGGTCTTTCGTACCAACTGTCCAAGGCACGCAGTAGTTCTTTGACCTTTTCAACCCGGAAACTTTTGTCGGAAGGGAATAACGGAGGTATGGACAAGACTATTGGTATGATCCTGCAGTCATGCTATTTTGGTATGGTGTGTGTGTGTGTGTGTGTGTGTGTGTGTGTGTGTGTGTGTGTGTGTGTGTGTGTGTGTGTGTGTGTGTGTGTGTGTGAGTGGTGGTGTGCGTGCGTCGTCGAGCGTGCGTGCGTGCGAGCTGCGTGCGTGCGTGCGCATGGTGCGTGTGTAAAATATAACGATCGAACATAAAGTATCGTATTCAAACCTGAGATGGGCTACGTGCACAGAGTTGAATATGGGCGCAATTTGTAACCATTTAAAGAAAAGGCTGGAAGTGTGTGTGTGTGGCCATGGGTATATGCGTGGGAACAACCGTACTAACTTATGGAATACGTTTGTGTCCTTGTTTGCTCATGTTTAATTGATATTCTGTCTTTATATAGAACAAACCACAAAAAGATCTTTTGTACTGCGATTTGACAAATTAAAGACATGATTACCCATCAATTTACATTAAAGGCTGTTATTTCTCTTGAAACCTCCACATCTAAAAGAGTCCTCTAGCATCGCTTGCCTTCTGGTGCCATCACCCGCTGATCAGCCTTCCTTCTTGATTCCTATTAAGCTGATAATCGTAGGAGCAGAGGTTTTGACAGCGGTTAGATTTGAGTCCGCATAAATAAGGGTCTCTTCAGCACCTGTTACTTGATCTTTTTTTGTCAATATCAGAGCTTGATTCTCACTGCTAGTAGGGTTTTTGTATGGCCTGTTGTTGCTACCTGAGTTTTTACGGCCTGGTGATGCTAGAGGGTAAGTTTTGTTTCATCAGTCCCTTGTTAAAGGTAATCTCTACGGAGTTACGCGTTGGATCACTCATGGCAGATATCGGCTGACTGACGTCCGCATTCTTTTTATCACTGATATTTTAGTTCTCCTGTTTTTTGGCTCTGTACAGTAGCACTGATTTTATATATGTTTGGGTCATATTATTCGGTGGGATAGGTGTTGTCTGGTTTTCTCCTGCGCTAATGATTCTGATGGAAGCCTGTCTGTTGACCTAAGCCGAGCATAGCGACTTCAGAGCAACTCATAACCAGTCTAGCCTGTAGCTCTCTTGGTGGAGGATGCTGAGACCTAGTTTTGTTATCGTGCTAGTCGTCTCTGCCCGTCCCGTATTCGTCTAAACTTGAGGCTATGTCCACTCCCGACCAAAAGTGTGGGAGGTCTTCGCAGAGCATCTCTTATGAATCAGCATAGTTTGAAAATGAAGGTGATTTCACGAGATCGAGCTCCAGATGTTTGAATTGACAAAGTACCCCACTGGCTTTGTCATGTGTGGTGTTTGTGGTGTGTGTGTGTGTGTGTGTTGTGTGTGGTGTGTGTGTGTGTGTGTGTGTGTGTGTGTGTGTGTGTGTGTGTGTGTGTGGTCACCTTGTTTTTGTTTTGTTTTGTTTTGTGTGTTGTCACATAGTAACAAAAATTCATTTTGAAAAGTACATAAAATTTCGAAGGAAAAGAGCACACCATTCCCTAAAAAGTACAAAAAAGCCAAAATAGTTATATTATTATATGAGTGACACTGGTCGACATTGGTGAAAGTGATTTTCTCTTCCTTAAAAAAAACCAAAAACATCTGTGGTAGGTAAAGGTTTTAACTTGTCATCGTCCACTCTTTCTCAAAACGTTTTCTTGTCTTATATTACAAAATGAAAATAAAAATAAAAGTAATGAACTCATAAAATCATTTCCGTACATCAGTGTGTGTGAGTGCAGTCTCTATCGTTAATTAAGCAATTTTCTATTCTAAGCATGTACCCTTACATTCAGTGCGATACCATAAGCAACGTTTTTGTTGTCTCTTCCTGGTATAGTTAAGCTTATCGCAGTATTGAGACGTGAATAACGACAGTTAAGATTTCATGTGCCTGTCGCGGAAAATTCCGTCAAGTCCAGAGAATGAACCCCTTGACCTTGAAAGCGGGGACAGAGGGGGGACACAGACACACTGTATAGCCTAGCACCTGAAGGGCAGACAGAAGACGGACCGTAAAGGTAATTAGGTCCCCACCCTGGATTATATTCGCCCGAAATGCTCCACAAGACAGAACGTTCTGTTTGACACACTAACCGGGAAGACGATTTTTATCCCCCCCCCCTCTCTCTCTCTCTCTCTCTCTCGCTCGCTCGCTGGGGTGTTGTGTGTGGTGTGTGTGTTGTGTGTGTGTGATGTGTGTGTGTGTGTGTTTGTGTGTGTTTGTATGTGTGTCTTGATTTGTTGATAGATAGTGATGGAACGATGTGCATGTTTTCAGTTGCTTAACTCCTTGTGTTTTCCAGTTTGCTACTTATTAGCGTCTTTTTTTTATCATAATCATCATTAATTGTTTTTTTTCTTATTTTAGTTCTCTGAGTGTGTACAGTCTTATAATTTCATAATAGACTTTCTGTCATTTCTTGTCTGTTGTTTGCTACTGGCCGTTGTCTCCAGAGTTTGGTATTTGATTTATTATTGTTTTGTTTAGATACAGGTTTTTTATCCTGATCTCATCGCTGATAAGGGTGGGAACTGGATGTAAAAAAGCACACGAGTGCCTAGTTAAAAAATTAAACTTCACTTGACCTCAGCAAAAGTTGTATAAGTAGTTGTAGAAATAGTAGTAGTATGTGTGTGAAACACTAAATACTTGGACCCTGCCTTTCATTTTTCCCCTTTTTAAAAATTTTCTCTTGTAAACGCTAGGGCTTTCGTCTCCATTTAATTAAATATTAATATACTACTACTACTACTATACTACTACTACTACTACTACTACTACCTACTACTAGGTAGTGGTAGTAGTATAGTAGTAGTAGTAGTAGTAGTAGTAGTAGTAGTAGTAGTAGTAGTAGTATATTATCATTATTATTATTATTGTCATTATCTTTACAGAGCACACAAAAATCTCCACACGCACAGTTGTGATTAGCGCTTGGAAACGCATCGGAGCAGGATGTGACGGCCGGGAATAGGGAAAGAGCAGGCATCAAACGATTTTAGCTACCTTACAAGACATAATTATGTAAACACAACACAACACAACACAACACAAACACACACACACACACACACAAAGATCTCCCCATTTGTGGGGATTTTTTACCCTGGAGTTGACATCACGGCAGATTTCTCTGCGTGAAATTTGGGCTGCTCTCCCCGGGGAGAGCGCATCGCAACAAGAGCAGCGCCACCCATTATTTTTTTTCTTTTCCTGTCTACAACTGTATTTCCATGTCAGAGTGGCTTTTTTCTACAGAATTTTGCATGGGACATCTGTCTTTTTGCCGTGGGTTCTTTTACGTGCGCTAAATAATAAAATTATGTGTAACACACGGGACCTCAGTTTATCGTCTCATCCGAAAGACTAGCACCAAGACCACCTCTCGGATAATACTATAAACCGACGTCTCGTGTTCAAACTCAGGCAGAACGTCTTCCACACACGTTTAAATATGGCCTGCCTGTCGGAAGAAGAGGTCATTGCGTGCCAGCAGGAACAGATGACAAAATTTACCTAACTGCGTGAGCACGGAGACTGAACATAAAATGACACATGAGCACGAGTGCTTATTCATTATCCTCAAAATTTAAAAAAAAATTGAAAACAATGCAAAAGGAAACAATAATACAAGCATGTGGTGTCCACAATGACAACATCGTGTGTATATATATGTGTATATATATATAGAGAGAGAAAAGATCTATATAAATATGTGTGTATACACACATATATATATATATATATATATATATATATATATATATATATATATATATATATATATATATATATAATATATATATAACGTTTGCTGTCATATTTTGATACGTATCGGTGGTCATATTTCACACTTGTGTTTAAAATCCTACGAAAAGTTTTCCTATATTTTTTTCTTTAACAAACTTATGAAAACAGAAAAAAAATAAAAGCACACTTAGGTCCCCGCTGAAAATGACTACTGGGTGGAAACACTGCGCGCATCCAGCCAATCAGTGTCTAGCAGACAAGCCACGGACTGAAATCCCCCCAGGAAGAGTAACAGACAGCGACCTTGGCAGACTTCATGACGTCGTCTGAGGGAAAACTACCGCTAACAGGACCCCATGGGAAGCTGTAAATAGCATTGCTGTGTATCCTACAGAAGACCCAGTCTGAAATCTGCTTCAAAATAGTTTTCACCGCGAAAGAAATAGTTCTGGCAATGAAATGATTGTTTATAAGCCAACATTTTCCTATTGCATATTCCCTCCTTTTTTTCCCTTTTTTTCCTCTCTCTGATTGGTTTTCTGAGGTGTACAATCAATGGTGAATGAAATCATAGGCTGTCATATGTACTAGATCTAGTTTGTGTTCTAGAAAACTATTTCTTTCCTAAAATGTATCGTTGGTACATCGTTTCATTCCCAAAAACACATCTTTCATGACCAGGATTTTAATGCAGACTACAAAGTCCTATTTCCTAACATTTAAACAGATTCAGGCAGCATGGAAGAATAAGATTGGTTATAATTATTCGTCTGAGTAGAGGCAAAAAAAATGATTACGAGAACGATTTTATAGACTGTTTCCAAATAGACAACCTAATGTCACTCAATGCTAATGTAATAACCTGCAGTCTGGCATGATCACACATCACTCATTTACAAGGAACAGGGGGACGCGACCAAAAACAACAACAACAAAACCCAGACCACTCAAATACTTTCTTTTGCTTCTTTAATTTCAACTGCGTTACGGACATGAAATTCCCTTTCTTCAGTTTTATCTAAGATGCAGATTCCCATGAAGTGTTGATAATTCAATTCAAATACTTTATATCATCTCATAGACAGAGAAATTCAAGCGGGTACAAGCCATATATTAAAACAGCAAACATGTAAACAAAGTTGATATCACGGGGGGAAAATACCTACAACACAGTAACTGAACATCAGAACTCGCCCATCACGATATAAAAAGCACCAGATAAAAGATGTCACGACCGCCACCTTGAGAGAAAAGGCAGAACACATACACAATCCCTATCTGTCGGTGGCGACATGGTACACCACAACACTTGTCACAGCCAGCTGCACCAGAGTAAAGACTGGAAGGAGAAGAAGCACACTGTCATAATCCACTAGGTGAAAACTTGAGGTCAACTCCAGTGGCAGAGTAAGATAGCCGTACTACTTCGATCCAGCTACTGCACTGGTGCATACACTAACATTATAAACACCTCTCCTGACTGATTCACAGTTAGGCCAAAAATAAACATTAATTTTATCATACATGCCGCTGACATTGTGAAGCCAAAAGAAGCTGCCCACTGAAGATGCTATGCCTTCAGCATCATCAAACTGGTGATGCTACCCCTTCATCATCATCATCAAACTGGTGATGCTACCCCTTCATCATCATCATCAAACTGGTGATGCTACCCCTTCATCATCATCATCAAACTGGTGATGCTACCCCTTCAGCAGCATCATCAAACTGGTGATGCTACCCCTTCAGCATCATCAAACTGGTGATGCTACCCCTTCAGCATCAGCACACTGACGATGCTACTCCTTCAGGATCACCACACTGATAATGTTACCAATTCAACCTCACCACACTGATGAGGTTACCAATTCAGCCTCACCATACTAATGAGGTTACAATTTAGCCTCACCACAATAATGAGGTTACAATTCAGCCTCACCATACTAATGAGGTTACAATTCAGCCTCACCACAATAATGAGGTTACAATTCAGCCTCACCATACTAATGAGGTTACAATTCAGCCTCACCACACTAATGCGGTTACAATTCAGCCTCACCACACTGATAATGTTACCACTTCAACCTCACCACACTGATATATTACCAATTCAGCCTCACCACATTGATATTACCACTTCAACCTCACCACACTGATATTACCACTTCAGCCTCACCACACTGATATTACCACTTCAGCCTCACCACACTGATATTACCACTTCAGCCTCACCACACTGATGTTACCACTTCAGCCTCACCACACTGATAATGTTACCATTTCAGCCTCACTACACTGATAATATTACCATTTCAGCCTCACCACACTGATATTACCAGTTCAGCCTCACCACACTGATATTACCAGTTCAGCCTCACCACACTGATAATATTACCAATTCAGCCTCACCACACTGATAATATTACCAATTCAGCCTCACCACACTGATAATATTACCAATTCAGCCTCGCCACACTGATAATATTACCAATTCAGCCTCACCACACTGACAATATTACCACTTCAGCCTCACCACACTGACAATATTACCAATTCAGCCTCACCACACTGATAATATTACCAATTCAGCCTCACCACACTGATAATATTACCAATTCAGCCTTACCACACTGATAATATTACCAATTCAGCCTCACCACACTGATAATATTACCAATTCAGCCTCACCACATTGATAATATTACCAATTCAGCCTCACCACAATGATAATGTTACCACTCCAGCTTCATCAGAGAATGCAAGGTCACATCAGAAGAGGCCCAGGGCAAACTGCATGTGACCAATAATGGGAACAACAGAATATGTGCCGTAAAGTTATGAATATTGTTGTCCTTCACAACAACGCAGAGAACGAGGGCGGTTTAAAAGTGAGGTTGTGTGTGTGTGTGTGTGTGTGTGTGTGTGTGTGTGTGGTGGGGGTGTGGTGTGCGTGCGTGCGTGCGTGCGTACGTGCGTGTGTGTATGCGCGCGCACCACACACACACACACACACACACACACACACAAGCACTTTTGTGCTTAGCCCTGTTTTTTTTAATTGTTTTTTTTATCTGTCTGGAAAAAATGGTGGTGATGTATATCAGCAATGAATCATGTGTCCACACAGGCGACTTGTTTTCTCCAAGATTTCATGCATTTTGCATCTTGTGATCCCGATTCTGTTCTGTGAAAAATGTGTGCTCAGTTTTATGAATGACATATTTTATGTAACGTTCTTCATTCAAAAGGAGGTAAAATGTAGTTATTATTCCGTAATTTCGGAAGCCACATTACAACCAAATATTGATAGATAAGAGAATGGTTCTCAATAAGATTACACTATCTCTTATTTTCATTACAAACATCATCCTTAAGGAAATGGGTGATAGGAATAATAGCATGTGTGAATTCTGTTAAAATGGAAAAAAACACAAATTCAATTCAACATCACTTGTCGTACTGCGTGCTTTCCGAGCACTTCTAGAGAGAATAAGAACAATAAAAGTCACAATTCAAAACATGCTAAAACGTGAAATTGAATATAAAACTAGTTTTATTCGGAAATAATGATAATACACGCGTATACAGATGAAACCTGCGTGACAACTATTTTGTATATAGATACAATTTAATGAAATAAAACCATGTCCACAGTATTTCTTACACTTGTAAAGCATCCATAAAATAAAAGACTACAGGCATTTTGTATAATGACTTCTAGGTCTTCTGTCAATAAGTGGTATCCACACAAACATATTGTAAAAACTGAATTTTATCAGTAGCCCTGTAAAATCGGAGAAAAATCATCATGATATAACGACAATATGTAACTGTATGCTGGAAGTTTTATATGAGTGTATATTGCGCTCTTCATCTTTTGGAGTTTCGTGTGCGTGTTTGTTTTTTTGCTTGATTCTCTGTTTCTGCAGACGGTTTTCTTTTCTTCTTCTTTGCTTCATTAGTTTAATGTGATCTATACACTGTCAAAAGATCATTGAAAAAAATGATTTCGTTAGTGAAAAGGAACAAAACTAGTAAAGACTGATCACGTCATTCTCTTGGGGTTTTTTGTTGTTTTGTTCGTTTGCTTGTTGGGATTGTTTGTTTTTACAGTGTTTTTTTTTTTTTAATCCTTGGAGTCGGAATGCAGCTATCTCAATGGTGGATGAAAACGGTTGTATGCGCAAAACCTCACCATTGGTGAGCCTCGGAGCTGTAGCCGAGGAACAAACTTTTTTTTAAAGGAACTAACCTCCTAAACTACCTGTGTAGATTTATTCGGTATGTGTGAATCGTGCCATTTCCATCAGGAACTCTTCCCTTGTATCATTAATCTATGCCGTCTGCTGTCAGCTGCAGAAAAAGTTTTCATTGTCTGTCACTGTCAGCCATTCTGTGACCTTCATGCTGTCTTGAACTGCCTGTCTACGATGATGAGGTGGCGACCTTACCTTTACCTCTCTTCACTTAACACCCCCTTCCTTCACCTGTAGCACCATCTCTCTCTCTCTCTCTCTCTCTCTCTCTCTCTCTCTCTCTCTCTCCTCTCTCTCTCTCTCTCTCTCTCTCTCTCTGCCAAGCAGCCAGCAAGACTTAAAACTCTACACCTCAAATTGTTCAACTTTTTTCTGTGCCCTGAAGTCAAGACACATGCTGAATGACTCCGACACCGAAAGGTATATTGAATGTTGTGCTGAAAAAAAAATCAATACCCTTCTTTTATTGAAGACATAGGCTTTCAGGCTATGGCTATTTCAAGACCGTCACTTCCAAGTTCAATTCCGTACCCAATGATACAGTAATACACTACTTATAGAAGAAAATACCCTACACATCAAGACAGACAGAGGGCTGAACAACACAGGAGAAACCAAGTAAAATAACTGTTGTAAAAACGTGCGAGAGAGTCGCCCATTTCTCTTTGTTTTTGACCACTCAATCCAGTATTTATCACAACGCTGATGTCAAGAAGGAAGATTTTGCAAGTCAGTGTGTGAACTTTGATACATCTACGTGTGTTCTGTGTATGTCTTCTGTGTCCATCTTACCCAATGACATGATAGGACAATCATTATGCTGCAGCATGAAATGGACTTTCAGTGAATGGCTATGCTGTGAAAACTCACTGGTGACTCATTAGGCAGCTTAGTAAAAGGCAAGAAAAGGGGGGAAGAGACATGTGTGTGTGAAAAAGTAACTTGTGGAAGAAGTGACTGTGACTGGCTCTGAATGTAAAGAGTGTCAGAATTTGGGGAAGGGGCGTAAGGGAGGGCTGGAATACGCAAATGAGTGCTGAAAAGCACAGAAATAAGACACGGCATCTCAAATCATATATTGATTTTTTTTAATGTGCTTACAGAAATTAAAGAAAAATACAATAAAAAGAATGGATGTTCATTTAAAAAGACAGGGCAAAAGCAATACAAAATCAAAAGCTCCTAGTCAAACAATAAACTTTGGCAGTGGTGTTGTATGTGATCCATTGATGACTTTGTAAACAGTGTCAGAAAATAGAGGAATTGGCTTTGGCTCTACCTGTGCAGAACATGGAACATAGATTGTGGTTCCTTCACTTTTGACGAGATTGTCACTGTGTTGTGTTGTTGTACTGCTGTTTTGAAATGGTTAGATGTATATGCCCTTTCCATCTGTCCCCTGTTGAATAGGCAACAGGCTTTACCACAGTAAATCAGTCCTCTCTCTCTCTCTCTCTCTCTCTCTCTCTCTCTCTCTCTCTCTCTCTCTCTCTCTCTCTCTCTCTGTGTGTGTGTGTGTGTGTGTGTGTGTGTGTGTGTGTGTGTGTGTGTGTGTGTGTGTGTGTGTGTGTGCGTGCGCAGGCGCAATTTTTTCCTATTGAATCTATTACATCTGTTCCTGTGTTGTGACTCTTTCTGCTGCTTTTTTGTCATAATGATCAATATTGGTTGAAGCTTGTTCCTCCCATTTTGTCCCCAAAAAAAAATTATTGCATATGGTTTGTTTTATCATCGTTGCTGTTTATTCAGTTCTATTGTTTGTTTGTTTTGACTTTTTGAGAGGGAGGGGCGTTTCTGATTTGTGTTTTTTTTCAGTTCAGGGATTTTTTTATTTTTGTTGTCTGTTTCCTTTGTGTGCGTTTTTCTGTCATGTTATCTTTAATAAAGGCGGGGATGGGATATAGCAAAGCACACGAGTGCTTATTCACAATCCTCGAAATAGAAGAATTTAATCTGATTTGATCTCAAATATCTATACTGCCACTTTACAAACCATTTTTACACACCTACACCCCACCTAAAGCTAAACAAACAAAAGGAGAGAAGTGTTTTGATCTGTTTTAGCACTTTCTTTAGCCATTTAGAAATAAAAGGTCTTGGAAGTTTCATTTCTATAATGCGGTTCTTTCATAAGTTTGAGTACTGTTTGGTGACTTTTTATATGGATCGAAAACCTACAACATTTTCCAGCTTATCATTTTTCGTGAAACTGAAAGTTGTTGGTGTAAACTGCAACATCGAGTAACATACAAGAGTCACAGTAAATGCTCCATTAAAATATGTATTCAATAAACATAATCAGACCCTGTTCAGGAAAGGGTTCTGTGGTGACAGTAGTTAATGGGATGGATTTCTAAAAACTTGTTAATGTTTAAAAAATTGTAATAAATTTCTGTTTACAGCTTTGTTTTTCTTAGTTGCCCATTGACATTCTAGCATTATGATACACAAGCATAATACAAAACTGTACTAGCGACTGAAGTAAATCGACGGAAGCTTACCAGATAGTATTCTAGGGTAAGTAGTACATAGATCTATAGGCCTATCCACCCTAATTTTTAAATTGAAAAACTAAATATCTCCAAAAAGTTATTCTCATTATTCAGTGTTATATTTTCTGTTGAACTAGATCTAGCTGCTTACCACCCATTAAAAACTTCTCCTTGTCAGACTACCCCCCCCCCCCCCCCCCCCAATGTTACCTTTCCTCCTCAACATGTGATTTGGCCCACCTTTATCCATCCACCTTCCACCTGTAACCCATTTTCTTGACCGCATGCTAAACCAACCAATCCAGTCAACCCTTCAAAGTCACACGACTATGCTACTAGCCTACAGCGTCTTCTCATGCCCACTGATAGGTCTATGCTACCCTTTGACCCAATTCTAAGCTGCCGTTGGGGAGGGGGAGGAAGGAATCCAGGGGGGGTGGGGGAATAAGGGGAGGGGGGAGAAGCCAGACCACTCACTAGGCCTGTAGGTGAAGGTCTTACGTGGTGTGATAGTCTGACGATATGATGCAATATCCTGGTCGTCAGATGACTCCAAACTACCTGGCCTTAGGCCTACTTCCCAGCTTTGTGAATGTTTATGATACCTTCAAAGTAGCCACTTTCCGTGGGTCTAAAGGTAGCTGTTGGTAGTTTTAAGTCTTTCTTCTCGAAAAAGCTTTGAGTTTGTTTCCTTCGTGGCAAGAATCTGAGTGTGTGTGTGTGTGTGTGTGTGTGTGTGTGTGTGTGTGTGTGTGTGTGTGTATGTGTGTGTGTGTGTGTGTGTGTGTATGTGTGTGTGTGCGCGCGCGCGCGCGCGTACGGGCACACGCACGCGTGTGCATGCGTGCGTGCGTGCGTGCGTGCGTGCGTGCGTGCGTGCGTGTGTGTGTGTGTGTGTGTGTGTGTGTGGTGTTGGGTCTCTTTTCTTGAGTTCTTTCAGTGTGTGTGACTGTGTGTGTGTGTGTGTTGTGTGTGTTATGAGTGTGTGTGTGTGTGTGTTTATGAGTGTGTGTGTGTGTTATGGGGAAGTGTGTGTGTGTGTGTGTGTGTGGTGTGTGTGTGTGTGTGTGTGTGTGTGTTATGAGAGTGTGTGTGTGTATGTTATGAGTGTGTGTGTGTATGTGAGAGAGAGAGCGTGGGTGCGTGAAATTATCTTCTTTTACCCTTTGGAATCCAAAAATGCTAAAAATAATAAAAACAATAATAAGGAGCATCCCAAGAGGTGGCACTATCTTGCAAATGAACAGGATGTCCCCAAATACCGCTTTAATGTCAGGGCTGTAACTATTCAATTTTGATAACAAAAATCAACCTTTCAAAATTATGAGTTGATCCATATTTATGTCAGAAATCACGCTCTTCCTTCAGCCCTCTCCGCAGGGAAGAGTTGACCACCTTTATCATTTTCCACTCCCAGAGATAACCGACTTCATGAATCACACACAGTCACCCAGTTCCATTCTCTCATCCCCGTTACTGTCCTTTGGCCAACACGGTATTATGCTCTCCACCCTGGAGTTCCTAGTGCTGGGATCTATGCCTCCGTCCTTTGCCCTCACACAGATCTCTGTTCCCCACACATTGCAATTTCTGACACCACTGTTTCCACTTTTCTCTGTTCACACACTTATGCGCTCACAAGAAGTCTGATTTTCTCTCACCAGTTTCTTACACCAGCCAGGCTGTCCAATGTGACGCTTTTTCAATGAAAACTATATCCACAAAAACTACAGCAGTAACGATGATAGCCATAGCTATAATAATGATAATTACTATAATCATCATCGTCATTATTATTACTATAATATTATTAGTAACAATAAGAATGATGATAATAGTAATCATAATCTTATATTTTTAAAAATGACATTTATATAGCACTAGGTCTTGTTGCACTGGAACACCATAAAGGACCAGACAGCATTGGTGGCAAAACGATCACAAAACTCTGGTAGCTCCGCTTCGCAGATGACATTGATGGACTAGCGGGATCAGAACAGGAGCTTGCCAGCCAAACAGATCACCTGAACAAGGCCTCTAAAACATACGGCATGGAAATCAGTGCAGAAAATACCAAACTGATGACCAATAACACCAAGGGCATCAGCACTGATATCAGGGTCAATGACTAGAAACTGGAAAGAGTTCAAAGCTTCAAGTACTTGGGAGCCATTGTATCAGACAAGGGGTCTAAGCCCGAGTTAGTATGTAGGATTGCACAGACAATAACAGCACGGTCAAAACTGAACACCATCTGGAAAGATAAAAATATTTCACGCAACTCCAAGATCAGACTAATGCATTCCCTTGTCATATCCATATTCCTGTATGCCTGTGAATCGTGGACCCTGAATGCTGATTTGGAGAGAAGAGTATAGGCGGTAGAGATGAGATGCTTCAGGAGACCCCTTGGCATCTCCTACAGAGACCACATAAGCAACAAAGAGGTGCGTAACAGAATCCAGCAAATCATTGGTCCCTACGAAAATCTTTTATCAATTGTAAAGAGGCGTAAACTTAAATTAATGGTACGGGCATGTCTCAAGATCAAGTGGACTTTCAAAAACAATATTGCAAGGCACTGTCCTGGGAGGAAGAAAAAGAGGCAGACCAAGGAAGAGATGGGAGGAAAACATTAGCGATTGGACAGACCTGGAACTCAACAGAATTTTGAGGAAGGCAGAACAGAGAGAGGAATAGAGGGAACTGATTGTCAAGTCTTCAGGGGTGCCCCCCATGGTTGCCAGACTAAGGGATCGATAGATAGGTCTTGTTACAAAAATCAAAGCTCTTGCATTCAAATAATTCACACACACACGCGCGTGCACACACACACACACACACACACACACACACACACACACACACACACACACCAAGAAAATATCAGGTAAATCCTGTCTATATGAAATTAATATTCCGAGACTTATAACTTACTACTTGTGATAACCTTTTATTCATTAGCTGCCACTCTAACACACAATATTTTATTTTCATTATGTGTTACCCCACACACACACACACACACACACACACACACACACACACACACACACACACACACACACACACACACACAGGCCTTTGGTAGGTATATTCCTCCTTTCCACTATTTGGCGGCTCCAACGTAACTACGACCAAAGACAGTAACATAACTGGTCTCTCTTGGCAGAATAATTCTTTGTCTTTCTTGTCGAATGAACTACAACTAAGCCTATAACTGTATAAGCTATAAGAATGTTAAGACGATTTACAATCAAAGGACAGCTTCATTACACATTAAAATCACCTTTCGTCCTAATTCCTGTCCTCTGACCTGTGTCTACATGAAGGTGGCGTGATCTTCATACCCACACCATCAAGCGACGCTCGTCAGATCGTCCAAGTTCGATGTCATACGGATGGACAATGGGGAAACCCATTACTCAGCTTTCAAAGCTTCAAAGATGCGGTAACCACGAGCCGTGACAGGTGAGGTACGTTGCGAGAAAATGGCCCAAGGATTGAATAAGATCTTGTGGGCCCCGAGGTTACTTTAATAAGAGGACAGCAGTCTTCGGAACCACTGCCGTTACCCTATGGCTCTTTTTCATGCCAAGAAGATGGCCTATCGATCTAGCGTGGGCCTCAAGCTTTGACATAACAGCCCTGATGTGGCTGGGAAAAAAAACTAAAAATATAAAGGAAACTTACTGGAGAAAATGTAGTCTTGTTATCTTGGCTATGGGGTCTTCTATTCTTAACATCTTGTTTGCTTTTGTTTGGTTGTGGGGTTTTTTTGTTTTGTTTTGTTTTGCTTGGGGGGGGGGGGGGGTATGTTGCTATAGCTGTTTCTGTTACTGTTGTCACCATCGTTCTGTTTTTTTGAGTTGTTTACAATGCAGCCGGCCACAGATGTGAAACCGCCTACTGTGACCGCATCTGTGTACAAACTGCCTAGAATTTGCCATTCCTCATGTTTTTCCCAAAATTTCCTTTAGCCATTGAAGAAAAAACCGTTCATCTTCGTTTAATACTTTTATATGTAATCTTTTACTCATTTGATTCTAACAAATTCAAAAGTTCGCCACATCTTGTGCTCAAACAAAAAAGCAACCGTAGTGGAGAAACCCTACAAAGAAGTTTAAAGTCATCGAAGTTCATCAAAGTATTGAGGAACATCCTGATAACATGAAATGGCTTCTTACAACTAACAATTGTGACTGATAAGATAAACTTAATATGGACTTGCATTTAACTTAGGTGTTTCATTGGATGAGCAAACAGCTATTAAAAAGGCTACATGTGTAGTTTCTGGGAGCAGTTCAGTCACTATGTAACTTAGTTCAAGCTTGGGTAACATGCCAAACTGTTCTCTACGAAAGACTTGCACAACTTAACGGATTTAAACTAATATGGTTGTGTAACGGTGTATATGAAACGGCTACAATCAGAATCTTGGCAGAATAATTTAACGCGAATTATTAAAAGTTATAATGTTGCTGGGTATTCTCCTCTAGGCCACACTCTGTTTTATTTAATATGCTGTCTGGATCGTGGTACAATGACCCTAATTAAACACTTGGTCTTAGATTTTAGTAAGCATAAAATATCAGTGTTCATATTGTGGTGTGTACCGACAGTTTCCTTCCCCCTCTACAATATGAAGAAGCAGTAGGCTAGTAGTAGTCATTTGGATGAGACTAAAAACCGATGCCCCATGTGCGAAAGCACGCAGAACATCTTGCGCACACGTTAAAACCCCGTTCCGCGTTTCGGAAGAGCAGGCCATTGTGTGCTGGTAGAAGCCGATGACAAAATTAATTTTTAAAAAACAAACAAAAATACAGCATGCACACAGGTGTCGTGTTTAGACACCATCCCTGAGGAAAAATCGGAGAGTTGGAGTCTCTAGAGCGGCTCAGGGCTGTATATGGCAACGTTCTGGCGGCTCCTACGATAGCACTGGAACCATGCGTATGGGCGATTGCCTTTCCAATGGACTATTCCAATGGCGTGGAGAGGGGGGGGGGGGGCTGCTGTATGGGTAACAGCTTGCCCTCCATACTTACCCCGGCTTTGCGCTCTAAAGACTAGAGTGCATCTCCATAGTCTTCCAAGACTGATGGGTGCCTACTACTTCTTCATATTGTGGAGGGGGAAGGAAACTGTCGGTACACACCAATTCAATGGCACACTCTCTAACAGTTCTGTCTTACAGATTGCAACTACAGAAGTGCTCTGCCTGTCTGTCTGTCTCTCTGTCTGTCTCTCTGTCTGTCTCTCTGTCTGTCTCTCTCCCTCTCAATCTCTCCTCTCCCCCCCTCTCCCTCTCTCTGTTCTCCACCACCATCATCATCATTATCATCATCAACATCACCATCTTAATCATCATCATAAAAAAAAAAAATTTAATTACCCAAAACCTAATTAACATAAACGGGCATTCACACTCAGAGCTTCTATGTAATGTACAAGGACATGGTGAATAGTCTAGTTTCTCGGATGGAGCTTCTTGTAATGGAGTTCGTGAGTTTAAAAAAAAAAAAAAAAAAAAAGCACCAAATACGCTGACGAAGAGTTTTCTTTATTTATTTACTGTTTTAATTTGGTGAGACCACACGTACATGACCCTGTCTTCTAAGATTATTGCTCTGTGTTTTACTGCAAAAGGAGTGAAAGGTTTCATTTGTCAGGTACTTTGTTAAAACTGCAAGTCAATGCCCTTACCAAAGACACACGGCACAACGCCTAATTTCTCCAAAGCTACAGTCACTCCACGACGGTTACTTACCCAGCACAGGCACAACGGTGACAACGTTACTCTTTATTAATGAAGGTGAGTGACCTCGTTTATCATTTTAGTCTCCAGAATTCATGGATCTGGCAATGATCTTCATTTCTGCGTGGGAAAGAGCTTTAAAATGACTATATTTCTTTTGGTAAGTGAGTGGGCTGATGGCTAGTTTAACATTTTTTTTTTTTAAAAGACGTGAAAAGGATATGTCTACCATGAAAAATGAATAAAGACACATTGCACACATAACTCAAGTGAGTTAGGTAGGTGTGGCAATTTGTCGTTTAAACTAAAATTCATTAGGTACACTACTTTTAAAAGTAAATAGCGGTCTTCTGTATGTTTAAGACAATCTTTTATGCATTTCTGCATCTATTTTCCTTTCACGGTTGTAATTTTATCAAACTGTACGTACCTGTACCTTTTCTCCCATTACATTTTACATTTACATTTTACACTAAATCACGGCAGATTGCCCTGTGTGAAATTCGGGCTGCTCTGCCCAGGAAGAGCACGTCGCCACAAGAGCAGCGCCACGCATTATTGTTTTTCCCTGTCTGCAACTGTATTTGTTTCCTTATCAGAGTGCTTTTTTCTACAGAATTTTGCCAGGAACAACTCTCTTGTTGTCATGGGTTCATTTACGTGCGCGAAATAATTATGTATAACACACGGGACCTTCATCCGAAAGAATACCACCCAGACCACCACTCATGGTCAAATGGATCAGGGAAAAGTTTCGTGCCCAAACAGGATTCGAACCACCGCACACTTCGACCCGGACTTTTCGCTTTCTATACAGGCGTGTTACCTCTAGACCACCGATCCACCGAGAGAGAGAGAGAGAGAGAGAGAGAGAGAGAGAGAGAGAGAGAGAGAGAGAGAGAGAGAGAGAGAGAGAGAGAGAGAGAGAGAGTGTGTGTGTGTGTGTATGTGTGTGTGTGTGCGTGTGCGCGCGTGTGTGCGTGCGCGCGCGCGCGCGCGCGTGTGTGTATGTGTGTTTAAATGACAATGACTGCGTTCGTGCTACCAACTGTGTCGGTTGTCGACGTTTAAGTGTGCATATACGCACATGTCCTCCCGCTTCTCTAATAATTTGTCCAGTTTTACCAATCAAAGATGCTTTGTTACATGTGAAAATGTCCATCACCCAACTAGTACTTATCCTGGGATAACTCAGCCGACTCAAAGTCACATCAAAAAGCACTGCGATTGGTTGCCATTCACACAGCTTCTACACTTCCATTTTCCCAGTATGACATCTTCGACAATTCCCCAAAACCATACATGAACAGCACCTAAAGAAGATTGGAAACGCTTTTCTGTATTCAAAAAAACCGCTTAGACAGCTGGGCTTCGCCTTTTCAATATAACCTTTTTTTTTTCTCGCGACAGACAAGTGATGACACAAATCTCAGTATACTCAACACATCGATGTCTCACGTAGACAGATAAAACCAAGGGACCAGACAGATTAGGTCTGAAATCAGGAGTCCTACTAAGCTAGTGCCTCTTTTTCCTCGGAACTGCTGATATGTTTGCACCGCAAACTGGAAATCAATGGTGCCATAAGTAATGGATTTATTTTTTTACCCATGGTGTAGCCACGAGTGCATAATTTAGTCTTGTGTGGAATCTGGCAGTGCACAAATCATTCCAGACGAATTGCTGGTTGGTAATCCTGTTTTAATCTACACAACACAGTGGACTTTTTGTTAATGTCTGCAAGTAGAATATGTGGCACACTTTCTAAACCCGGTACTGCTAGTGATGTCTGGTACACTGCCCTGAGACAGACAGAGCACTATTCCGTGGACGTTCATCGTTTCAGCCAAATTCGCTGTCTGTGCGGATAACTGAAACAAGTTTCTGGCAGTCTGATTGTCTTGGACTCTCCGGACTTAGCTAGAAGAACTGACCAGGGAGCTGTCTGTCCTCTGCAGGTAATAATAATAATAATAATAATAATACATGGAATTTATATAGCGCTATATCTTGTAAAAACAAATCAAAGCGCTTGCACTCGACCCTCACAACAAACAACCAATGACAATAAATAATTCTAGCAAAATCGAAAGCACACACGCGCGCGCGCACGCGCACACACACACACACACACACACACACACACACACACACACACACACACACACACACACACACACACCTATAGAGGTTATACATTTTGACAGGGTGAATGGAATTTCAAATGTTGGAGGCAGGGACAAATAGGAGATGAAAACAGAAGGTAAAAATCTTAGGTTTGAAACAAGTGTGTCTTGAGGTTGGATTTAAAAGTGTCATATGTAGGCTTTTGCCGAAGGGATAGAGGGAGGTCATTCGAGATTGATGGACCAGAAATAGAGAAAGAGCGGCGGCCAACGGTAGATAGGTTGAATCTCGGAATTTTTAAGGATAATGTATCTGCAGCCGAGCGGAGGGTACGAGAAGGTGTGTACACGTGAAGACATTCACAGAGGTAGGAGGGTGCTGTTTTGTGGAGACATTTATAACAGAGAGTACTGATCTTGTAGTTTACTCTCTGTGGCACAGGCAGCCAGTGGAGAGATTGCAAGAGAGGAGTAATGTGTTCAGATTTTTTCTTTCTGAGGACCAGTCGAGCTGCAGAGTTTTGTATACGTTGGAGAGAGTGGATAGATGATGCTGGCAGACCAGCCAAAAGAGAACTGCAATAGTCCAGACGTGAAAGAATAAGAGAAGTGACACTTATAGACCGTGATATATATTTAACAGAGATCACTGAATAGTATTAAGCGAACTCAGTGACTTACATCGACAGATGGTGGGTGGATGAATGGATGGATGGATGGATGGATGGATGGATGGATGATGGATGGATGGATCGCTTAATCAATCGATCGATTGGATGAACGAATGGGTTGATAAGTAGACGTTTCAAATAACACAAAAAGATGTATGGGCATGTGGTAGGAAGAAAGGGTAGAAAATAGGAAATAAAAGAATAGCACAAGAACGAAACGAAATAAAGCAGAAATTGTTGAGGTTTTTTTTAACTACATGAATGGACAAGCATTTACATTTCTGTAATGTTTTCAAATGTAATCATATTCATTATCTTCATAATCTTTATAAAGGCCATCATTCTCTTCCTGTTCTCTTGCTTTTCAATTGCTGACCTACATCATAATCATCATCATGACTTGCATTTTATCTTCCTTTCTATTTCTTCTCTCACGTTTCTCATTCTGCTTGTTCTCTCTTGTGTTTTGTTTTGCTTGTTTGGGCTTTTCTTCTTCTTTTTTTTACTTTCTTTCGTTTCCCCTTCCTTTCGTCTACTCTTTTCTTCTTTTTCATGTTGCGTAATGGCAGCATCTGCGCTGGTGGTATTTCTAAAAGCAAATTTATATTGTTTAATTATGCCATGACAGAAGATTCCGTTTCTGAGTGTGCATTCTTACCATTTCTTACAAATAACATCTATTGTCACCATGGCAAAAACAGCCTTGCGTCAAAGCAAAATGAAGTTCGGTGACTTAGCAAACAGTGTGTCATATTTCTGTCTTCAAATAGTTCTGCGTATGTCTACATCTACAAGAGTCCGATCCAGAGCTCACTGTTACTATATCAAACGTCTCTTTTTAAGCGCATAAAGCCTCTCTCTCTCTCTCTCTCTCTCTCTCTCTCTCTCTCTCTCTCTCTCTCTCTCCTCTCTCTCTTGTTCTCCATCCCACTCCGACGATAAGAGGCTGCCAAAGAAAATCAGTGTACATACAAATGACAAAGACACGTGGCAAGTTAAAGGCGCACAAGCCCACGGTTTTTAAACTATGGGTTTAGACAGGCTCGCTGAAGTCGGTTGTGCTGGGCCTGACTTGTCAAGCGCTTAACGGCAGCGCAACGCATTTTCACATAGATGAAAGACAATAGTAGCTGCTGTCTGACCGTTCGACGACGACAAAGAAGAAGGGATAGATAGACTGTATGGACAGCAAGAGTGAAACTACATCATCCCTTTTTTTTCAAGTTGCTGTATTCATTTTCCTAGTTATGCAACTTCATCAACTTAGACTTGCCTACAACTCGGAATACAAGGCATGAGGCAATGCATGTGCATAGTTTATCCGAGAATAACTTACTGCATATAGCACGAGGGGTCAAGACATGTGGGGAATGTTGAAATGATTTTATTTTTAAACTTAGATGAGCTTTTTTTTTCAAAAGTTCCAAGTTGTCTATGTATGAAGTTTGATCGACACTTTCGAAGTATTAGGCTTAGATTGGGAGTCTTTGATAAGTTCGTGCGTTACCATAGCTATTACAGACAACATGCTGATTTAGCAATTACTTGGCCTTTGTGTAAAAGTGCCACTAAAACAAGGCTCATTTCCTTTAGCATTAAACATCTCATAAACCAGTTTATCTTTCCAGCGAACATTTTATACATTTTCTGTTTTCTTTCTTCATTGATTTTAAAACTAGCAAAAACAATACTTGGTCGAATGGTTTGAGGATACATAATGTACATCATCAGCTATAATCCATGTCCGTTAAAGAAGCCACGATTTTTTAAATTTCTACTATCCATGAAAGAGGAGCCAATCCTACACACTACGCGCTTTTCCCATTCCTTTCCTATCGCCACATTTGTGTGTGTGTGTGTGTGTGTGTGTGTGTGTGTGTGTGTGTGTGTGTGTGTGTGTGTGTGTGTGTGTGTGTGTGTGTGTGTGTACGCGTGGATTGATGTGTGTGCACGCGCGTATGCGATAGAAATGAATGTGTAATACTTTCATTCATGCGCGCTGGTGCATGCAGTTGTGAGTGCGCGTCTGGTGCTGGGCAGTGGATGGATGAAAACAGAAGGGAAAATGACATTATGTTTCCTGTAATTAGATCTATATGATACAAGCTCAGTGACTCTGAAGCTAAAAGTATTATGAAATGAAAACAACTTATTTATTTTATTTCTATACCACTTTATGTCACAGCAGATTTCTCTGCGTGAAATTCAGGCTGCTCTCCCCGGGGAAAGCGCGTCGCCACAAGTGCCGCGCCTACCCATTTTTTTTCCCTCTCAGGGATGGTGTCTAAACACGACACCTGTGTCCATGCTGGGTTTTTTTTTTTGTTTTGTTTTTTAATTTTGTCATCCGCTCCTACCGGCACACGATGGCCTGCTCTTCCAAAGGCGGAACGGGGTTTTAACGTGTGCCCAAGATGTTCTGCGTGCGTTCGCACACGAGGCCTCGGTTTATAGTCTCATCCGAATGACAAGCAATTGTTTTGATATCTTTTGGTAGAATGGAATGAAAAATTAATGAGGTTCCGCTTTAAGAGATCTGGAATGACAAAGAAAATGTACACCGAGGCTTCACAAAATATCTTAAGAAAGAAGGAAAAGCATGGAGCAAAACCCTTAATCAGCAAAGAAGTTCTGATATCTGGAATGTCATTAAAAATATGCAGAGGCTGCCCAAAATATATTAGTAAAGAAGGAACAGAATTGTTGTTGTTATCATCATTATTATTATTATTACTACTATTAATTAGAATTTATACAGCACTATAATAATCTATTTGACCAAAACCCTTAGTAATGAAGTTCTCATACCAGCAAAAGAAAAGAGAACAACCAATAGACTTCAGACTTCAGATGGTTTAATCATTAAGGCCATAGCCCCATATGAAAGGGGACAAAAATTTCGTGAGAACAGAACGATTTGTGAAAGAAAAAACATTGCAAATTCCAATGAAATGATAACATATAAGAA
>CM060317.1:74918055-74935555 GCA_030674155.1 Stramonita haemastoma | reverse complement strand
ACCAATGGAGAGAGAGAGAGAGAGAGAGAGAGAGAGAGAGAGAGAGAGGGAGAGAGAGAGAGAGAGAGAGAGAGAGAGAGAGAGAGACAGACAGACAGACAGACAGACAGACAGACAGACAGACAGACAGACAGACAGACAGAGACACAGAGACACACAGAGACGGTCAAACAGACACGCCTACAGACAGGCGCGCACACACGCGCGCGCGCGCGGCACGCAGCACCACTCGGAGCGTGCGCACTGGGAATAATACTAACCGCCTGAAATAAACAGGACACTTCTAAAATTTGGTAAGGTTGTGGTAGAGAGAATTAGGGAGACGATGTGAACAACAGAAGGGATTTCTTGAAAAGGTGTTTCCAGACGACGTTTAAACATATGTATAATGCAGCATCCATACTTGGTATAGGGTTTGCACCCAAAAAAGAGTAAATATTGACATCTTTAAAAACGGTGCATATTTTGCAGAATGATGTATGGTATGGTTTCTTAAATAGGTTATAATGACCGATGTAAGCTGTTATGAATAATTTTGTATATATTTCTCTCCTTGTCTAGGATTTTCTGCTGCAGTTGGGCCAAAACGTTTTGTTAAGTATGCACAAAAGTTGAACATACTGAATGATTATTCACCAACAGTGATTTTAAAACATTGATGCCCATATTCAATCTCCTCCCCCCACCCCACCCCCCAAAAAAAGAAATCTTTGTGATGCAGAAATTTGAGGATTTGACAGCGCTACTAAACATACGGAGACGGTTCATGTATTTGTTCTCAAGAAGTGTCTGGGTGTTCATTTAAAACCCCAAATGAAGTTTTCGCAGTGAAACAGATTGTGTTCCTATCTATAGGAACTCACGTGTAGAATACATACGATCCGGCTTTAACTTTTACGTAAAGGACAATAGAAGAATACCACAAAATGCATATATATAGGATGCCATCAGTCGTCGATTCACAAAGTAAAAAGTATAGAGTATCAGAAATTGAGCAATTTCTATTTCAAAACAGATTTGGGTACATCTCAATGAACCAAGAAGTTGAAAATGTATACATTAATATTTTTAAAGAACTTAACTGTCTCAAAGACTCGTTGACAGCAGGTGGCAGAACTTGAGTGAACGTGATTCTGCAAAATTTGCCAGATACTTTTTCACGGGACATTGACTTGCTTGACACAGTGTAGAAAATGCATATCTTTTTGTTTGGTAATGACAGACATGTCAGATACTGCAGCAGAGCAATGCCGAGACGCAAACGCAACTTAAGTATGTATGGAAAAACGCAGAGGAAGCTAAGAACACGTTTATTTGTTTGCCCTGCCTTTGTGGGTTTACGATAGCATAGAAGAAATTGTGCGGGAACCCTAGTTTCCTTTTTAGAACCACGACGTCTATGGTAAATGTGAATGAAGTAGTTCTCTGGAATATAAAGCGAAATCTTATCCACTAAGTTAAGCATTGACGCGATGATCGGTATTGCTCACATGAATGCTGTCTAAAGTCATTGTATTATGTCATACTAATGGTCTATTATTCTTGGATCATCTAATTCTGATGCACACACTAATAATAGCTGTTAACATTATCATCATTTATCTCCTTCAGAACAGCACATACGGAATAAAAAGTATCGACTGTTATTCATTCTCGGAAGAGAATGGGTTTGTTGTTGTTTTTCCTTAACCTGATTAAAGATCTCGAAATGATTGTCACTGTTCAAGGAAAGAAGAAACATGAGAAGGAAGTAAGCCCCTAAAGAAACAACTGTCCGAATGTGTTATTTTGTTCTCCACCCATGCTTGATTTTAAAGCCTGTATAGTTTCTTCTGCTGAAGAGTTGTGTAATCAAATTGTTCTCTTCTAAAATACTAATCTGACAGCACTCTTTAAAATAAAAAAAAATAAATAAATAAAGCTGAAAGCGTTTAAGACAGGTGATGTGCCAGGTAGTATGGATTTATATTGGTTCTGTTACTGTAATCTAAACGAAGCAAAGTACAGTGTGAGACTTTTCCATTTTAATGTAAAAGCTGATGTTTCTTATTTTTCGATGGCATAGCATGGCATGTATGACAGGTATCAGAAAAATGGTTCTGCATTGGATGAATGTAACAAATGCAGCAGATTAAGCACTTGCGCGCTTTATACATCCAGTGTGTATGCAGTTTTACTAATTTTATCTGTTCCCATGGTAAATGGCCTGCTATTCCGAAAAGCAAAACATTTTTTAACACGAGCGCAAGATGTTCTGCGTGCGTTCACACACGGGACCTCGGCTTATAGTCTCATCAGAACATCTGGGGGAGTGAAGTCAGCACACAGAGAGAGAGAGAGAGAGAGAGAGGAGGAGAGAGAGAGAGAGAGAGAGAGAGAGAGAGAGAGAGAGAGAGAGAGAGAGAGAGACTAGAGAGAGAGAGAGAGAAGAGAGAGACGAGAGAGAGAAGAGAGAGAGAGGCAGACGGACAAAAGACAACATCAGACAGACAGACAGACAGACGACAGACAGACAGACACAAAGGACAGAAGGCATACGGACAAACAAATAACAGACAGACAATACAAACAGACCTACATATTTCATTGCACACAGCACTTTATTGACTGAGAACTCGTGTCATTTTTTTTACCATTCCTTACCCCAAACCCACCTTTACCCCCCCCCCCCCCCCCCCCCCCCCCCCCCGTCTCACAGCTGCCTTTACAGTTTACAATACGTATAGACATATAAATAATTATATGAGTCCTGAACAGCACAAAAGAGAAACTTCAGGATGTCTGGGAAGGAAATGTAACGTTGCATGTCAATCTGAGAATGACACAACAGGATACAGTTTTCCTGTTAGAAATAAGATTTCTTTCACTTGATTTTTTTTCTTCTTCTCCTTCTTCATCTCCTTTTCCATTTCCGGTCCTCCCTGCCTTCTGTCTTGATCTACTCGCTGAATAAAAGCCAGAGAATGAAGTAGGGGGTGGGGGTTGGGGGACAGAGAGAGAGAGAGAGAGAGGAGAGAGAGAGAGAGAGAGAGAGAGAGAGAGGAGAGAGAGAGAGAGAGAGAGAGAGAGAGAGAGAGAGAGAGAGAGGAGAGAGAGAGAGAGAGAGAATACGAATACGAATACGAATACGAAATTTTATTCATGAAAGGCCTTCGCCCCATATGAAGGGGTGTGTGTGTGTGTATATGGAGACATGCACAATTTGAACATTCTTAGTTCTTAGAAAAAAATAGTAATGACATTACGATACTGCTATTTCTCTTATCTGAAATGCTTTATACAGGTATATGGACAAATTTTTCACAGTTTCCGGGTTTGTTGCAGACATTAGTAATCTAAATCTGAACAAATTTGGGTCTCTGAAAAACTTCATAGCAATAAACTGTTTCCTGATTTCTGCTAAAGATGGACAACAAAGAAGGAAATGAATTTCATCCTCGTTTTCTTCTTTACATAATGGACATATCAAATCATTGTCACTTTGGTGTTTATATCGAAATGAATGAACAGTTATACTAGAGATACCAAAACGAAATCTAGTCATCATAAATTTCAAATGTTTGTCAATATCTAATAGCAAATAGTTTTGTATACGAGGCACAGGGCTAGTGAACGCACGATACATGCTGAACCTCTCACTATTTTGAACATGATTGTTCCACTCTTGCCACCTACAATCAATTAAACGACTTTTGAATGCACGCAAAAATTCATTCACTCTTTCCACACCTTGATGAAACCAAACAAAACCAAATCCATACTGAAAAAGACACTTTCTTACATTTGTTACCCATGTTGTTTTTCCTCGATCATCCAACTCACATAGCATCATATACGCTTTCCTTGGTAACCTTTCTGGTTCCATTCTTGTTAGCTTTAACCAATAGCGTATAGTACTGACAACAAAATTTATAGTGATAGGATACCTATTCATTTCCCTGTACACTAAGTCGTTAGGTGTTCGTCTATCCACTCCCAAAAATTTCTTTAAAGCAAATAAATGGGTTTTTTCACAATATTCTGCCGCAGCATAAATACCCCAAACTTCTGAACCATACTGCATAATAGGCTGAACTTGTGCATCAAATAATTTCAAAAAAAGTCTTACTGAGCTATTATTCAAAGCATTTAATCCTCGCATGATAGTGAGAAGTGCCTTTTTTGCACGGCTCGCTAAATCTCTGCATGTAGCAGTGAAACTAAGCCTAGTTGAAAAATATACCCCCAAATATTTATAGGCATTGACAACTTCTATCTGATTACCATCAACTGACCAGTGTTCTCTGGCACTTAAATAACCCCCCTTTCTAAACACAACAATATTTGATTTACCCATATTTACCTTCAATCTCAAAGAGGAAGAAGCGTGCATTAGACTATTTATCTGGGTCTGCAGACCAACAACTGTTTCAGAAAGAACAACAACATCATCCGCAAACAAAAGTATAAACAGTTCCAAAGTATCTAGCAAAAATGTCACACCATGTTTTCCATTTTGTATTACTTCAAGTGCTAACTCATTAATAAACAGAGAAAATAGAACCGGGCTGCAAACGTCACCCTGTTTGACACCTGCTGAACATTGAATATAAGGCGATAATTTAGTTCCACATCTTACTCTTGCCTTAACACAATTATACATGCTTTTCACACAACGAAACAATTTCCCCTTTACTTCATTTTTCAACAATATTGGCCATAGCAAATTTCTGTTGATGGAATCGAACGCCTTTTCGAAGTCTATAAAGGCAACATACAATTTTCTGTTCAAACTGAATTGTTTTTGTACACACGCTAAAAGTGTAAATACATGATCAACAGTTGAGTATCCTTTTTTAAATCCTGCTTGAAATTCCCCTGTTAAATTATTTTCTTTTACCCATGCTTGTAGTCTTCTGTTTATGATACCACTATAAATTTTGCTACTCACATCACACAAGGAAATACCCCTATAATTTCCAGGAACATTTACTCCCCCTTTCTTATACAGTGGTAAAATAATTGATGAGAGAGAGAGAGAGAGAGAGAGAGAGAGAGAGAGAGAGAGAAGAGAGAGAGAGAGAGAGAGAGAGAGAGAGAGAGAGAGAGAGAGAGAGAGACAGACAGACAGACAGACAGACAGACAGACAGAGAGTGTGTGTGTGTGTGTGTGTGTGTGTGTGTGTGTGTGTGTGTGTGTGTGTGTGTGTGTGTGTGTGTGTGTTGTGTGTGTGTGTGTGACAGAGAGAGATAGAATGAGGGGGAAAGATAAAGAGACAGACAGACAGACAGACAGACAGACAGACAGACAGACAGACAGACAGTCAGTCTTCTGTCTCTTCCTATTTTTTTCTATTTTATTTGCCATTCTTTTATGGCTTTTCCCCTCCCCTCCTTATCGTCATCATCTTCAGGAACGGATGTCAGGGAGGACGGCAGGAGGATGGGGAAGGGGAATAGAAGGAAGGATGAGAGTTATAATGGCCGCATGAGCGGACGAAGGTCAATGTTTTATGTATTTTCTGGGGCCATTGTCACAGAGCTTTATGCCAGTCAGATAGGACATTATGATGGATGGGTACAGGCACGCGCCGCTGCTTGCGTGGGTGTCTTGATGTGCGAACGTGCGTGCATGCTTGCGTAAGAGAGAGAGAGAGAGACAGAGACAGAGACAGAAGACAGAGAGACAGACAGAAAGACATACAGACAGACAAGCGGAAAGAGACTGAGAGAGGGGAGAAGGGGCGGTGTATACTGTCTGTGTCTAATGCACAAAATTATGCACACGCACACATGCAGATGTGTGTGGGTGTAGATGCACAGTTAAGAGAGTGCATGTGTCTGTATGTGCGATAAGTTTTCTTTATTCAAACTATCAAAATTATGAGGGGGAAAAAAAGCCGAAATAGACAAGATAGAAAAGACAGAATAAGGCTGAATGACGCTGAATGTTTATGAATGAGCTCTGCGTGTGTGCATGTATGTGTGTGCATGCGTGCGTGTGTGCGTGCGTGCGTGGTGTGTGTGTGTACGTGTGTGAATCGCGTGCATGTGTTTGTGAGCGTGCACGTACGCGTGTGCATGCATATATTCTTACACCACGTGTGCAGCAAACACATCCACCTATAGATACGAAGGCATGTTGGTGCTATTGCAGCCAGGTGTTTGTGTACATAGGTGCACACTCGCGCATTTTTTTTTCTTTGGGGGATGGGGTCGGAGATGTACATGAGAACCACGTTGGAACCCTTGTTCACGCATACAAGTATACCCCCCCTCCCACCCACCCCCACCCCTCAACACCACTACACTCCGACCTGTATATGTTGCTAAGACATGCACATCAGCAAAATGTATTATCACATTTTATTTTTTACTCTTACCAAAGCGTAGGCAGTTTTTGACCACCGGGAGGACAACGGGATATGACGATGACATGCACTCAGTGACATCCACCAGCTACATGCCCAAGGAAACGCTTGATATGACATTTTCACGAACGAGGCAAAGGTGTACATATAATACTGAATATGACGGCATGACAGCTCCTCCCCCCACCCACCTTCCCCCTAGCAATGGTTATGCTTCATAACGGCCCCTTGACCTATACCTGTGTCAAGGTGACAGGAAACTCTCTGGGCTGCACCGAAATGAAGCCTGCTTGTCCTATCCGCGTCCACTACAACAGCAGAGCTTGTTCTTAGGAAACTGTGCGTGCATGTTCCCTCATAGGAAAGGAGCTATAATGGGGGTAAAATGTATACACTATACATGCAAGAAATGAAAAAACGCTTTAAAAACGCAATCATGAGTGGATGATACTCGACTATGTAGTCTAAACATTATTCTTAATTAAATATAGCGATTCTTTTCGGGTCCAAACTCCTGACCTACCGACCATGTATCCGATACACTAATCGCTGTCTATCCGATACACTAATCGCTGTCTCACATCACCTGTTATGTCTTAAGGGGGGTTGGAGTACAGATCTGTAACTCTCAACGATGAAAAATGTACGGCTCTGTGAATCTCTTGAGCCAAAGAGCTGTAGGACCGAGTGGTAAATTGCAGAAGTGATTTTGTTTTTGCTCTTCCTCCCTAATTCATTAACAGACAGCAGAAAAGAAGCTAACATCTACACACGTACATGATGCCCAAAACTCTCTGATTCAAAACAAATTAACGATCAGTGAGCGTGCAGGCGCGTATTTGCTAAATTGCTGTTGTAAAATGAATGCAATTGTCATGAGACAACGCGATCTATTCAATCAGTTTTGCATCCTCTCGTCTTCATTTTAACAGGACAAATACCAAATCGCAAGATAAGATTGATTTAGCTGATTTAATGGCAGACACATGTAAGGAAGAGCAGACACATCAGACCTATTAAAATGTGTGTAGTGATCCTTTACTGCAATAACAAGATGACCGATAACGATGATGATGATGACCACTACGGTAATGATAACTGCAACCTGAATGATAAAACGATGATAATAAGAATAAGCCTTACACATAACGTATCTGATGCTCTGTTTGGCTGTCTCCTTTTTAATCATTCTGAAGAAACGCGTTTAAGAATTTTTTTTTAAAAATCAACATCAGGACAATATAAAAGCAGCTTATAGTCTACATTGACGCTTTATAGCACTTAAGCGTCAACCAGGTGAATCCTAGGCAAAACACCTCGTAAAATGTTGGAAGAAAAGAGCGAGGTCGTTCATTCAGACTACGTTTGATGTAAGTCAGAGTTTGATAAAAACAACGCACGCGCGCGTGCGCGCACGCACGCACGCACGCACGCACGCACGCACGCACGCACGCACACACACACACACACACACAACAACACACACACACACGAGCGCCCAGTTTTCAAGTTGAGCGCACATATTTTCAAAAATTTGATCATGTAGCTGTTGCTTGATGATAGCATTGTGCTAACAAATTATGGTAGCCAAAGCCGAGACAAACGGCAATGTAAAGTATGCTAAAGATAACACAGATAATGTACGTTATCAGCCACATGACTATAATTTGATACTGTAGAAACTGTTACTTGTGATCATATGTACTTTAAACAACTGTGCCACCTTTCATCTAAAATGAGCAGTATATACAGACGATGTAATTTGCTCTTATGTGACAGTGGTTGCCATTGTGTCTCAAAATCTAGGGTTCAGAAAAGATAATGATCTGTCCAATCTAGAAGGGACATACATTAAATGACATTTATTTGATTGTGCATTGCCTTTGAAGTTCTCAAAAGCAAATTTTTGCTGTGATAGGTGTGACATGCCTCAGTGCAAAGATTTTGGTTGTTTCTAACACCAAAGAGAGACATGGAACATTACACATTATCTTTAATTTTCTAATCTGCAGAACATCGTAAAAATTCTCATATGCGCTGCAACAGTTTTATACAAAGAGTTTGAAAAAGCCCAAAGTTTCGAGCCAAACAGTCTGATATTGGTACACTTTTTGTGCTACCCTCAATAGAAGTTGGTCCACTTTTCGATCTAGTCCTCCTGCTTTATTTACTGCGCCTTTCTCTATATTCAGACAAAGTGTTTTCGATCCAGTCCTCCTGCTTTATTTACTGCGCCTTTCTCTATATTCAGACATAAAGTTGTACAAAATTCAGTCCTGAAAAACTAAACGGGAAAAGCAGTCCAATGTGCACACCTTTCCTGGAAAACGAATTCGCTGTGTTTACATAATTGCCATCATGAAAAAGAAAATGATGGTTTGTGGCATGGAGTTCAATGCACCTGTCTAGGAATCGAGAGTTTAATATTATTAGTCTTTTTCGAAGCAAAAAAGCACACACACACACGCACGCACGCACGCACGCACGCACACAGTAGGAGTAAGAGATGGCCATTGTGTGCCGGTGGGAACATATGACAATATTTACAAAACTGCATACACACGGGGACTGGATGAAAAAAAAGCACACGAGTGCTTACTCCATTATTCTCGATAAAAAATTAATTAAATAAAACACACACACACTTGTTTAGTATGGTGATGACTATGAAAGCTTTCTCATGATAATGGCCCACTTCTCAGGTTTGTTTGACAACAATCGACTTGTGAATGGCCCATATTTTATGAACCCTCAGCCTATGAGTATCTGGTATGAACGAACTCATTCCCAATCTCTAAACACTCCCCTGCTCGGATTTATCTGTGAAACTGGAGATAGCACAATATCCATGACCGCAGTCTGATAACAAGTTGTCTTCTCGACAGCTCAACGTTTTTACCCACTTATCACATTCACCCAAAGCAAGGGAAACAGGCACAAACTGGTAAGCGTAATGTATATATACATACATAAAAAGTTTATCATGCCCACTAACTGATTACCTGATGACGAGTATGACAGATTTTATCTGTGGTCATTCATAGAGATTGGTACAGTTTCGTTACTTGATCGATTAGCGTTTGATAATAATCAAGGTCAAACATTTTGGCTTAATGTTTACAATCCACACTTCTCAATGCAAATTAAGTATAGAGAAATAGACGAGGCAGGCCTTAATATCGCAAATTTGTTTGTTTGTTAGGTACCCCGTTTGTTTGAAAAGAAAGCTGGCTCTTACTCTGAATGATTTTTGATGACCGTTTTGTTCTGAAATGATAATAGTTATTAGTATCTATGTTTTGAACGTCGCTCTTAAACAGATGACTTTAAGTGATTTTTGACGATTAATTTTTTTCTGAGAAGATTGCTTAAGTTTTGAACACTATTCTCAAACTTTCTTTGCCATTTTACCTCTAAACTGGTTTTTCCTTTGGTGTTTCCATATTCCTTTCTAATTTTTTGCTGTAAAATATACAGAACAAATTTTAAGGAATTTCCATCTGAAGCTGAATAGTGTATTGAAGGATCAAAGAATGTCAGTCCATTGCGATTTTTTTTAAATAGCACTAATTACCTAGAATAGAGTGCAAAGGGTCTATATATATTAGCATCCTACATCCGTCCATTGTACTTGCCTTTCCGGTTTACGACAAAACCACGAACGTATCACGACCAAAACACGAACATGCAAGTACCCATTTTCCGCAAACGCACTCTGTGTATGTGATGAAGCTCTTCGACTGTCATCAAATGCTGATACTATACACACACAAACACTCACAACCAACCGATTTCTTCTTCAAAATTGTCGAAAGTGGAATAGAGTGACAATCCTGAGAAAAACCATAAGCGTGCGCGCGCGCGCACCACACCACCACACACAACCACACACGCACACGCACACGCACGCACGCGCGCGCGCGCGCGCGCGCGCGCGCGCCGGCACGCACATATACACAGTTCTTTGTTACAGAGCTTGGATTTTTTCCCACCATGTTTTACTAGCGTCAGTTCTGAGTATTGTAGCGCTCCGATCCCCTTCCTGTCTTAATGTAATTATCAAGCTGAGAGCAATATCAACGCCATCTTCCCGATATAAAGGACTTATATGTCTGTGTGGTGCTTAACAATAAAATGGGAAAAATAGTACCAAAGCAGTTTTTCTTTTAAACCAATTAAACTAACACCATTGCTGTCCGTCTCACATGTCGGCATCACTGAATACATGGTATCCGCCGCACCCAATGACGCCAACATGATCCATTTGATTCGGTCATCGCTGGCGCTACTGACTTCATGGGTTCTCATGCCACATGTTTTGTGAAGCTACTAGTAAGAGAAAATTGTGATCTGCGTTTTTGTTTTCTTTTTGCCACAGTCTTGCCTTAAAAGACAGTCTTCATGATGTCCGTATCTCGGTTTAGTAGCGAATGGCTTACATCTACATAAATTTTTCTTAATTTCCTTTTATTCATTGATGTTGTAGGTAACTGATGGAAAATTGCATGTTACGAATATAACCTAGCGCTGATAACTATTATTCATACTATGGTATACAAATGCAGAAGGCAACAAAACATCTGAATAGCAGTTTAAAAGATTATGGTGCTGTTAAGGGGCTTTTGTGTAAAGTACAAAGACAATCTTTTGTCCTATATTCGTCCTTTGTTGGACATGGCATATGAGCAAATCAGATAAGATGAAACGAATGATAGGTGTAACCTCGTGAAAGTCAGGCAACGGTACCACATTCTCAGAATCTGGGTGCTTTTCGTAACTAAGAATTTTAACTTGAGTAACTAACATGGAATGTGGCATTCCCGCATTGCAGTCAGTGCCTTGTGGTCACTGAAAGTTTGACATGGTAACAAACGTGATCTTTCACATTCTCTGCCTGTCGGCTTTTTTGCAGACACTGGAAACAGTGGATCTGTAGGTCAGCAGTGTCGGCTAACTGTGTCGTTCAGCTTTAGTCTTTCATCTAATTGGAAATGCCTTGTACGACGTGTGCACGCGCGCGCGCGCGCGCGCTTGTGTGTTTGTGTGTGTGTGTGTGTGTGTGTGTGTGTGTGTGTGTGTGGTGTGTGTGTGGTGTGTGTGTGTGTGTGTGTGTGTGTGTGTGTGAACAGAATATATATTCCACTATATATACTGTATGACTTCCTGTTATAATATTCAGTATAACAGGCGATGGTGTGTATCAACATCACATGAGACTTGTCATTACAAAGTGTGAACAGGCACAGGCAGTATAATCAATATCACTGACCATTTAAAAAAATAATAAAAAGTGCAATCAGATAGTAATGCTTCCTGGTTCTACTTAAAAAAACTGCACGGAACTTCTCCAGTCACCAAATCTTGAAACACATCTACGCCACAGAGCTAAGACACCAGTAAGAGACGTGATGTGTATGGAACATAATAACAGCTCTGATGTCTCTGTTAGTACTGACACATCTCGCTCGAGTACTCCAAAGCCTGGAACATCACTTTTCTTCAATTCTCGACAAGCAGTGTTCACAGAAATACGTCAAAGCACTAAATCCTTTAAAGAGTTTATTGCACAGCAAAGAAAAAAACGACAGCAGCCTGCCATTTTGCAAGGTGAGAATAATATTATACCGCCGACAGGAGGAAAGCTGACACTGGACAATTTCATTCTTCTGGTTAAAAACAAAGTAAAGTGCCAGTTCTTGTCCTCATTTGACACTACTAGCACATTACTTGTGGGTCATGCTCACAAGTCATATAAAAACTAGGCCTATCAGAGTTTGAGAGCAAAGGAAGGGGACTTAAGGAGGATGGTGGGATGAATCTGAGTGGAGGGTGAGGGCGAGTAGGGTGAGATCGACGATGTGGTTCATTTTCATTCCACAAGTGCCGATTGTGTACTCTATGTTATGCAGTTTTGGGGTGAGGTTTCTGCTGGCATAACTTATAGATCTAACGCAAAAACTTGTAAGTTGTGTGTTTCTTAATCAGCAATGAGATAGTACCAAGTGGTAGTATGATATTACAGTAACTCTTTCAAATGAAAAACTGGATTTTTTCTTTCTTTTCTTTTTTTAAAGGGAGGAGACAGGGAGGGGGGGGGGGTAGAAGAAAAGCCTAGCGATCAGTGCATCAGATTCGTAACCTGACAACAATCTGTGGGCGTGGGCTTGATTCTGTGATGAACTTTCTGAGGGGAGTTTCCCCTAAAGCTAATACGGTTTCTGACTTTAACCCCCCCCCCCTCCCCCCCTTTCCAGTTTTCTGTCCTTTGCTGAGACTATCAAATTAATAGAGATCTCGAAAGCAAACACACGCGCAATATCTTATGTACCCGTTAAAATCTTATTTAACTGCTGTCGAAGACCAACAGTTGCTGGTGGCATGGATGACACGAACATCTTGCATACAACCTGCGAACTGGAGACGGATGGGTTCTGTCACATCAAGTGAACTTGCCCAATACAAGCTGTAAGATTCAATGCAGTACCCCAGAGACTTTTCTGGGATTAAAGGTGTAGTAAAGTCGTTCATCTTTGCGGGGGAAAATAAACAAATTTAAATGGTGGTGTAATAGAAGCTCAGATTTTAATGCAAAAAAAAAGAGTAAAATAATGATATTGTACCTGTATTTGATGTAAAAATGCTATTGCTAATCTTGGCTTTTTTCTGATTAAACAGTAATAGCGATCAAACAGTCAAAAAATAATACACAGATCGTATAGAATGTGGTCATATATTCAACATTTCAGGCATTTATATTGTCATACATCAATCAATCAGTCATCACTTACTTTCATCCATTCATAAGCCAATTGTTGGCATTATCACTTTCCCCGTCTGTGTAAATTTGTTCGTTTATATGTCTTTTCTGTGCCAGCGTAGTTGATTATCGATTCTATTTTTCTGTGTTTTCTTGTAAATCTACCAGGATGGGCTTCTTCTTCATAGAAAAAATCACTTTTACAACTTCGTCATAGATGCAAGACTAGTAAGCAACGGCAGTAATATGTATATAATTTATACTTTTAATCTACACACACACACACACACACACACACACACACACACACACACACACACACACACACACACACACACACACACACACACACACACACACACAATTCTAACTTCATCTTCTATGACTGGGCATATTTTTGTTATCAATCTTTAAATCATTGTAGCTTGAGCATCGTGACAGATGTCAAAGCGGAAGTCATGCCGAGTCGGACCGACAGGAAAACTCGGACTATACTATCGTGCGCGCACCTATGTGTGAAAGTCATATATGGCTTCACACCATTCAAGCTAGTTTGCCACCCCAGTCAGCCATGTTGCCGCCATAATTGCTACCACACACAACTGATTCTATAGGTTCACAATCTGCACTTGGCCCAGGCCGAAAACATTGTAAGTCACATTTAAATTGCTGTTGTCCTTTAAGATGTCATGTTAAAACTGTCTTCAGCCACGACAAGCTCTTAGAATAACATCATGCGTTCTTCTTAAAAGAATAACAATCTTCTGAGTCAGAATATGGCTGTCTACTTGAAAAAAGAACCAAACACACAAACGTCTCATCCAGTGTGTACTTTTAATCTCACAGTGATTCCAATGTGGGATGAGCAATTCTATAATATCCAGGGTGACCCTCATGGTATTAAACAACAACTACCCATGCTACACGTGCTACATACTAATTATGTCCATATCAATAGTCATGGTATGTGCAGCGTTTCATGTAGATAACTGAACAGTTGAAACTACTGAACATAATTGGGCACTCTTCAAACATTTATTTTCATATAACAGACGTCATGGTAACAGCACCAGCTCTTTAAAAAAAATGCCTCAGAGGAAGTGGTGGTGGTGGTGGTGGTGGTGGTGGTGGTGGTGGTGGTGGTGGTGGTAGAAGTAGTAGTAGTTTCTAGTAGAAGTAGTTGTAGCAGCAACAGCAGCAGCAACAGAGGTAATAGCAGCAGCAACACATTAATTTTTGTACCATAGTTTTCTTTTATCCTATTCAGTTTCCACCGAGAATGAAACAACGAATTGCTTTAACAGAGATAGAGAGACAGATACAGAGAGACAGATACAGAGAGACAGACACAAAGACAGAGAGGAAGGGGGGCAAACATCTACATGAACACAGTATGATTTGCGTTGGTATGGTTTGCGGCTTTGCTCTGTTGTTTTTTGTGGAGTTTTTCTTCTTATATGGGGGGGGGGGGGGGGGGGCGGATTTTGTTTTTGGTTAGATTTAGTGCTCGAGAAAGAACAAATCAAAAACCATAAAATCGCTATCAAGCTATGATTACATTACCCGTTGGGGGGGGGGGGGGGAGCAATTCCAGAACGGTGTAGCTAGAGAGAGAGAGACAGAGAGACAGAGAGAGAGAGAGAGACAGAGAGACAGACAGACAGACAGACAGAGACAGACAGACAGACAGACAGACAGACAGATAAAAGACAGCCAACAGAGCCAGACAGACAGAGACAGCCAACAGGCAGGCAGACAGCCAACAGGCAGGCAGCCAGCCAACAGGCAGGCAGACAGACAGAGAGAGAGAGAGAACTCGAACTCGAACTCGAACTCGAAAGATTTATTCACAAAAAGGCCATTGGCCCATACATGAAGGGGGTTGCCGAACTGTTTAGTATTTGGTGATGGAAAAAAAAAAAAAACAAAACAGCAACAACAAAAATCAACAACAGTAATAACCAAAAAAGAAAAAGAACAGAAAAGTCAGTTACAAAAAAAAGGGACTTAGGATAACAAAATATCTCTCATTCTGAAAGCTTTACACAAATATAAAGTCAAGCTATGCACAACCTCAGGCTGACTTGAAGCCATGAGTAAACAGAGTCTAAATGAAGTAGGCTGTCTACTATATTTTACAGGGATAATTATAGTTCTGCCTAATATCCTCTAACACTGGACAGCATAACACAAAATGTACTTCATCCTCAGGAGCTTGTTTACGTAATGGGCATAGTAACCTGGGGTCATCAACATCACATGAGAGAGAGAGAGACAGAGAGAGAGAGAGACAGAGAGAGACAGAGAGAGACACAGAGAGAGAGAGAGACAGAGAGAGAGAGACAGAGAGAGAGAGAGAGAGCACTTGCAGTTTCGGTGCAGCGTGACATTAATGTGCATCTACCGGCTACAGGTTTTATTTGTAACATAAGTCGGGAGGAGCCGGTGCAATATTCATGTAACCGGATGCAAAGTGGACGGTCGATTGGATACTTCAACACCAGTAAAACCGCAATAACTACACTTGTCAGCAAACATGACGAATACGGATGTCGAGTACATTGTTTAGAACAGGAAATGCTTGAACGGAGGGTGTATGAAAGAAGACTCCATTTGGGGGGGGAAAAAGTAGGACGGATTTTAAAGTATAGATCTAGATAAATGTGTGTTTATGTGATCTGTTTGAACGTCACAGATGTCATTCTAGCTAATCTTGAAAAGATAGGGAATCATACCTATAAAAACAAATAATAAACATTGATAGTAACCTGTCGCGACGCACATGCAAAGACGGCTCTCACACGAATTCAATTTTATACGGTCACTTTCAAGGTTCTTTCTGTTTTGGGAGGGGGTGTTGGACGCGGGGTGTTACAGTGTCAAGCTTGTTAGCCTACCTGGATTTTTCTTTAAAATCCGCAGAGCACAGCAAGGAATTTAGTCTCTGACAGCTATCCACGCACATAAAAGACGGGGTAAGGCGAACTTAAGATGCGCATGTGGCAAGTTTTGATAAGTTTGTTTATGGTGATCGTCACGTGCATGTAACCTATCTCAAAAGAGTGAAAACTACCTCAACGCCTTATTTGCCAAAGCAAAAAATGCCAACAGCATATTCAGAGAATTGGAGAACATTATTAATCGACTGGTAGTCAATTTTCAGCTTTAGGATGGTACTCCAAGTGAAAAGCTGTACCGAAATCTCCATCAAATGTGCGGCAAACTCCTACTCATGCGTTCTTTAAAGATAACATAAGGCACGTTAACTCTTTTTTTGATGATCCTCATCATTGCCATCACTATTCTGAAGTCGGATCTCGGTGAACATGTACCCGACATCAATGCGAAAGCAATCCAGTTCGATCTAACTTCAAGGGCAAATTCAGGACATTCACACATAAAGAGACATGTATTGACAGAGGAGGGAAAGACACATATATAGAGTGATAGGCAAGTAGTTAGGTATACATAGGCCCAAAGGTATACGGACACAATGTAAAAAAAAAAAAATTAGTAATATGGGCGGACAGGTAGATAGGCAGGCGGACTGACAGAAACACACGACAGGTGGGAAAGCAGGCCAGGCATGCAGATAACCTGGCAGGCAAACAGGTGCCTACACACACACACAACACACCACACACACACACACACACAACACACACACACACACACACATACACACAACACATACACACACACACATACATACATACATACATGTACATGTATACATACATGAATAGCTAAACAGAAGAATCAATGCAGGTAGGCAGACAGAACATACAAATAAAGACTTAAACTTTCTTCTTTTTTTTTTTTTACTGAAAACGTTTTCGTGATTAGATTATAGTGTTAACGTGATTCATTGTTTTGAATTCGTTTAATTCTATTCCCTATGATAGTAGCTTTTTTCTGCAGAATTTGGCAAAGGTCAATTGTCTTGTTGCGGTAAGTCCTTTTACGTGCGCTTAATAATACGTTGCATAAGGGACCTCGGTTTATCATCTCATCCGAAAGACTAGCACCTAGACCACCACACACGGTCTAAGGGACGGGGGGAAAGTTTCGAGCACAAGTGCATATATTACAAATGCACTGACTTCCGCGATACAGTTTTTGATCTGCTGCTGTGGTTTGTGTGTGATGTGTGTTTCCTTTCCTCATCCCCCCCCCCTTTTTTTTTTTTGGACCAACGCTAAAATAAAACTTTCAAATTGTTTCATGCATACATACAAAAATACATCCATCCATCCATCATCCATATATATATATATATATATATATATATATATATATATATATATATATATATATAATGATATATATATATATATATATATATATAACATATATACATACATGCATACATGCATACATACATGTATGCATG
>CM060317.1:74898055-74908055 GCA_030674155.1 Stramonita haemastoma | reverse complement strand
TGTGAATGTGACCCCACTGGCTCTCATTCACTCCTATCATAAGGTTTATAAATAGGCCTGGTGTGGCAAGGCCCACCGCAAAGCAAAGGACGTTTCTAGACTGTCATAATTATTTTTGATATGGTGCCAAATACTCTCTCTCATCTCTCTCTCTCTCTCTCTCTCTCTCTCTCTCTCTCTCTCTCTCTCTCTCTCTCTCTCTCTCTCTCTCTCTCTAAGGGCCGGATGAAAAAAAGTATGTAATGCTTACTTACTCTGTTACCGTTGAAAAATAAAGATTCATTCATTCATTCTTCTCTCTCTCTCTCTCTCTCTCTCTCTCTCTCTCTCTTCTCTCTCTCTCTCTCTCTCTCTCTCTCTCTCTCTCTGCTTTCTAATCCTTTCCCCGTGTTATGATCTATATTCACCTGTGACTGGCGGTATTTTGATACACTATGTTGCTTCACTGTAACTGTCACCAAGCTATAATGCGCATTTTTTGTCAGCAAAAACTGTAAGTATTTCTAACAAAATAAGAAGAGATTTGTTTGCATCACAAGATTTAGGGCTATATAAATTCCATGTATTATTATTATTATTATTATTATTATTATTATTATTTAAAAAAAAGAATTTTCTTCATTGTCATGGTTTCTTTTACTAAATATTGACTGGGCTTTCCATGATTGGGAGAGAGAGAGAGGGGGGGGGTACAGGGGGGTCATGAAGTGCACTACAAGCTACTGAAAATGGCCATTGTCTGGCGGCAGCTTATTCACGATCCATTAATTCCTATTGTATTCCCTGTTTTAGCCTGCCAGGAAAGTAGAAAGGCAGCAAAGGCACTTTTCTGTAATTCGTTCCCCCAAAATAGAGGAACGACCAAACACCATGGCGGCTTGTAACCAATACAGACTGACGGCTGCTTTGTTTTACATCGTCAGGCTGGAAAATCAGGGAGCCATTGATCGGATTAGCCCTGAACTTAAGCACTACCGGAATGCTGCCAAGAATGCCACGCCACAGCCATGCACTGGTCACTGCCTTAGATTAGTGGACATTCATTCATGAATATGGTAATAAGTAAATTTGCTCCATGACTTTTGATTGGCCGCCAGGTTTTGGTATTGGACTGTGGCATAGGGGAATTCCTGTTGACTAACGCCATGTTTAGTCAGAACCCAGGAGCGTTTAAACTGCAATGTTTTGATTGGTGCCAACGCTAGGCCTGGGACGGACATTTTCTAAAGCGTCGTTTCTTTCTGCGCCAATCAAACGAGGCCTACGTTAGGCTACTACGTTCTCTCACACAGGGGGTGACGCCAACGTAGTTCATACGTGAGAAACTTTTCCCGCCAAATCCTACTGAGGGAGGAATGGCGGGGAAAATACCAAACGTGCCAACGTTCGCGTGTGTAATTAAAGGTGTGACCCACTTCTTCCAGAGACTGATGCAATCGGTGGAAACGTGCCAGCCCAGTAAATTGGGCTCTGGGCTGCTCACACTGACAGACCATCACACAGCTTCCCTTCCCTAGGTAGGGGTTGGTGTGATGTAACATTCCAAGTGGGGGGAGGTTTTGTGTTGGTGGAGAGTTGTATAAGACATTACCAAAGCCCGCTGGCCATAGCCTTCCCTCCGACTTTCTTACAGCACTGATGGATGGCTCCAGTGGCTGATGCAATCCTCCTTTCACCTGTGAGGAACAGCTTGGCTCTGGGTGATGCAACCCTCCCTACCACCTTGAAGGCTTTGACTTTGAAGGCGTTGACTCGTGCTGATGCAATGCTGGCCTCTTCTTCAGCAAGAGAGAGCATGGTGCAATCATGTGCAAGAGATCTGTGTAGTAAAGCCGATATGTCAGATTTAAAAAGGTTCTAGTTGTGTATTTTCCTATCTGTTACTCCATATCAATCGTATAATTATATTATACACCTGTTCCCGGATAGTTGGTGACAGAACTGGCTTAAAATTTGTAACTTGAAAAACGTAAATTCTTCCTAAACTGCTTCCTTATCCTGCAGTCTTAATTCTAAAGAAAAACTGTACTTAATCTGCACTGGCTTTGTTTGTTTGTTTTTGTTACCCCTGTAAAGAGAGTTTTAAAACATTCTTCTTTTAAACATACCCTATGTAATATTTATCTTTCACAAAAATTCTGGCTATTCCAGACAGTTCACACCGGGTCTGTCACTGAATGTTTGCCCAAAATTGCTAAATTATACTCTGTCTCTGTCTCTGTCTGTCTGTCTGTCTGTCTGTCTGTCTGTCTGTCTGTCTCTCTCTCTCCCTCTCTCTCTCTCTCACACACACACACACACACACACACACACACACACACACACACACACAGCTAGCTGCCACACATTATTATCTAAAAGTGCAACACTCAGCCTTTTGATAGATTGGACAGTGCTGGGTCCCCCCTCCTCCCTTCCCATTTTTTATATGTCCCCCTTTCCTGTCCTTCAACTGTAGAATCTCCTTGTCTTGTCGCGTTATTTCCGGGGAAATTCCATTCCACCACAAGAAGCAGTGAATAAAACGAAATGCATGGACATTCTGTGCTCCACAGAACGTAATCGTATTTCCCAAAATAACAACAGCGTGGGTTTTTCTTTTTGATTTTTTTTCTCTGTATTATTTTTTCGCAGCTGCACAACTAGGGGTCTATCCGGAATGCCTGCAAGTTGATTTGATAATGGCCCCTGGAGAGACAGGAACGAGTATGAATGAGCGCAGTGGGTGGGAGGGAGGGAAAGAGAAGGGCAGGAGCGAGACAGGGAAGGGCAGCTGAAAGAAAAACGGAAAAGTGGCGGAGTGGGGTCGTGATGTCACTAGGTCACTAGGTTTGCAGGACGTGTGGTGGTTTGCCAGTCAGTTAACCTGCCTGGACATGTTTGCCGCGTCCCCCCCCCCCCCCCCCCCCCCCCCCCCCCCCCCCCCCCCCCCCCCCCCCCCCCCCTGTCAACCCTTTTACTTGTGTTGCCTGATGGCTTGAAGACTGTTAGCTATGCTCGTTCAGGGGCTGGCTGCTCGCTCTCTCTCTCTCTCTCTCTCTCTCTCTCTCTCTCTCTCTCTCTTCTCTCTCTCTCTCTCTCTCTCTCTCTCTCTCGTGTGTGTGTGTGTGTGTGTGTGTGTGTGTGTGTGTGTGTGTGTGTAGGAGGAGGAGGCTCTTTGATGTTGTTAGGTCAGGGATTTGTAGGGGTGGTGGGTGGGTTGGCGTCTGTCGTGGTTACTGGTTTTGTTTTGTTTGGGTTTGTTGGGTGGTTTTTGTTTATATTAAGGCCCGTAGTTTTGAGAGAGAGAGAGAGAGAGAGAGAGAGAGAGAGAGAGAGAGAGAGAGAGAGAGAGAGGGGGGGGGTGTCTTTGTTTTATCAAGGACGGTCATAGATATGCTTGATGGGTTTGAAAAGGTCCTGTCGTCTCCAGTATGAACCGGTACAAAACAGTTTCAATTCGTTACGCACTTCGTTTGTTTGTGTTTTATTTTTCCTGTCTCAGTTTGGCAGTTGCACTCTGTGTGTGTGTGTGTGTGTGTGTGTGTGTGTGTGTGTGTGTGTGTGTGTGTGTGTGTGTGCGTGCGCGCTCGCTCTCTCTCTCTCTCTCTCTCTCTCTCTCTCTCTCTCTCTCTCTCACCCTCACTCTGCTAGAGCATGTTAAACTCTACGATCTAACTCTTGAGCGCCACTATACAGAATTAAAAACAAACAAACAGTAATCCAAAACGCCAGTGGACAGTTTCAACAATTGCAGGCAAGATACTACAAGTTTTTCATCCTAATCAGAACACCTTTCCGATCCCCACATTTCTGTAGTTAATTTAAGAACAAGCGGGGAGTAAAAAAAACAACAACAACAACGATGCTATTGGTTAATTTATTTTAACTGCACAACTTGCTGACACCATTCTATCTATACACAAGTCCACCACCACCCTTTTTCAAACATTACTCGCAAAGCACAAATCCAACACCACTCAGTTAAGACGGCTATATTTAGCCCGCCCTTTCCTTTTACCTAGTCCAAGTGTGGTCAATTCCTGCTATAATTAGCACCAGCTGACCAGAACTAGGCTGGGATGGAATGGATTTATTAGCCCCTGAGAGGAGCTGAAAGTGGGGGAAAAAACTGACAGCTGTGAATTGTGCTTGGCCCCACACTCAAAAAGTCATTTACAAAACTGCATACACACAGGAACTAGATGTAAAAAAAACAAACAAACACAAGAGTGCTTATCCCATTATCCTCGATATAAAAAGAAAAAAAAAAATAATAAAAATAAATCTTTTCTTTTTTCTCTCTCTGTGGTACCAGTCTGGACGGTCTCGGGCCAGCAAGCGTTTGAACCGCAGACAAGAGGAGGGGGTGAGCGGGCGGGGAGGGCCCCTGGCTCGCTTCTCCAGACGCCTGTACTTCAAGAACCACTTCCACTCTGTGACGGTGGCCCAGAAACACCAGAGCACCTACCTGGAGTGCGAGGTGGGGGGGCTGCCCGTGCCCACCATCCACTGGCTCAAGGACGGCGTCCGTTTGTCACAGGTGAGAATATAGGAGGAGGAGGAGGATATGAGGGTGAGGATGGTGGTTGGTGATGGTGATTGTGGTGGTTGGTGGTGGTGTTGATGGTTGGTGATAGACGTCTAGTGATGGTGATGGTGGTGATGTGGTGGTGGTGGTGGTGGTTGGTGGTGATGTGGTGATGATGACGATGCTGGTGGTGTTACACATGCATACACACATACAAACACACACACATCACACACACAGACAAAACACAACACAACACAACACAACACAACACACATACACACACACACACACACACACACACACACACACACACACACACACACACACACACACACACCCCACACACACATATATATATATATATATATATATATATATATATATATATATATATATATATATATATATATATATGCCTACACACCACACCACACCACCCAACCACCCCCACCCCCACCCCCCAACCAACACCACCCCACCCCACTAAACAATCACCTCCCGTGTGTACAGGGGACCTATGAGAGTCACGAGGACGACAGTGCCCTGTACGAGGACCTGGACTCGGACCCCAGCCAGCCCAAGCTGCGTCTGTCGTCCACCAGGTCCAGACTGTACCTGGACTGCCCCAGCCGCCGGGACGAGGGCGAATACACCTGTGTGGCCGAAACCCCCTACAACCGTAAAACACAGTCCACCATCCTCAAAGTTGGTGAGTTGTGTGACAGAGAGATTGGGTGGGGGAGGAGGGGTGGGGGGGAGGGGAGAGGGGGGAGGGGGGGTAGAGGGGGAGAGAGGGGGGGTGAGGTAGGGGGGAAGGGAGAGAGAGGAGAGGAGAGAGGAGAGAGAGGGAGAGAGAGAGAGGAGAGAGAGAGAGAGAGAGAGAGAGAGGATGGGAGAGAGAGAGGAGAGAGAGAGGGAGAGAGAGAGGAGAGGAGAGAGGAGAGAGAGAGGGGGAAGGGAGGGAGAGAAGAGAGGAGGATGGGGGAGAGAGAGGGGGATGGGAGAGAGAGAGAAGAGAGAGAGAGAGAGAGAGGAGGGAGAGAGAGAGAGGAGGAGAGAGGAGAGAGAGAGAGACAACACAGACACACACACACACACACAACACACACAACAGAGAGAGACAGAGACAGAGACCACGCACGCACGCACCCACGCACCCACCCACCTTACCCACCCACGCACCCACCTTCCTCAACCAACCCTCATTCTCTCCTCCTCTCCTGTGTTGCTCTAGAGCATCGTGACTACAGCCCGGACGAAGACTGCATCAGCAAAAGAGCGTCCCGGGAGAGCCTGCCCGGATCTACATGTGGACCGTGTCCAGACTGGAGCTGGAAGCCACCACCGTGCAGTTCTTCTGCAGAGCCTCGGGCTTCCCCGAACCCACCATCACCTGGTACGACAACCGCAACAACTCTCTGCCTGGAGACAGCAACCAGTTTTCGGTAAGTTTTCATGTGTGATGATAATGATATTTAACACTGCCTGGAGACAGCAACCAGTTTTCGGTAAGTTTCTTTAGTAATAAGTATGACATCTAGTGTGATGTTTCTGCCCCACTCCACTCTCTCCTCTCCCCTGGGGTGCTGGGATGTCGAGGAGTGGAAGAGTTTTGTTTGCTGTGATTCCTAAATGCTGTTTTGTTTTCAATGTCTATTCTCAATTCTGAATAAAACCTATTTAAACCAAGAGTTTTGTTTTTCTTTTGTAGGTAGGTGGAAAGAAGAGAATGTTTATATCCCGTACAAAATTTTGGGTGGGTAAAAAATCCACTTTTCAGGCATTTTCTTATACTCCTCTCCCCCTCTTCCTCTCTCCTCTTCTTCTCTTCTTCTTCTTCTTCTCTTTTCTGCTTCCCTGCTTCTCTTCTTCTGATTCTTATATTTCTTCTACTCTTCCTTTTATCGTCTTCTTCTTGCTCCATTTCTTTCTTTTTCGTCTCTTCTTTCTTATACGTCTTTCTTCTCATTTCTTCTTTTGTCCTCTTCTTTCTATTCTTTTTCTTCTTCTTTCTCACTTCCGTTATCTCACTTTCCCCAGTCGTCTTAGATTTGTTTATTCTTTTTTTTCTTCTTGTTTTTAATTTGTAACGTGATGTTATTAGAATTCTTTGCAGAAAAGATTCCAACGGTAATTTTCAATTTAAATGCAGGAGGAAGATTACGGAGAATGAGCATGAATGCAAGAAGATAAATCTGAGGAGAGAGAGAGAGAGAGAGAGAGAGAGAGAGAGAGAGAGAGAGAGAGAGAGAGAGAGAGAGAGATCCACTTAGTGTGCAATAGGTAAGCCATCACGCACCGAAAAAAAAAATGTCTAAAACCAAAGCAAGAAAAAAAACAAAGAAGAAACCCCTAGTTGTGAGGCTACAGGAGATCATGCTTCCCCCACCCCCCTTTTTTTTTTTTTTTAAAAATCTCTTTTTTCTCTTTTAACTATCATTTTAACTCTGCAATACACATAATTATGCACTGTGCAATGAATACATGGGTGATTTTTTTCTGTTCTGTTTTGTTTGCAGATTGCGGTAAACGGAGATTTGATCATCCGGGACATCACTTGGTTTGAAAACATGGGCGTCTTCCGGTGTGAGGCGAGCAACGAATTCGGCTCTCACAGTATTGACACATTTTTGTATCCCGTAAGTGCTCTGAGTTTTTCCTCTTGCCCTCATAATTAGGCTGTATCCCTATGTGCACGTTACTTCTTGTGAATCAAAGTATCCAAGGCAGCTTCAGTGGTCACTACAAGCTTATCAATGACCCGGGCCAAAAACGCGTTCAGTTATACAGTAGTCTTCTTCTTTGTCGAACGTTCAGCCAACTACTTTTGTTGTGTATCATATTTATGTGCAAAAATATTGTTGCACTGCCGTTAAGCGCCTAACAAGTTAGGCCCAGCACATTCGACTTTGGTGACGTGACCACGTATACCGAATTGATGTAAGGAAAATGCCGAAGCCTTCATAAAAAGTATGTTGAGAATGTCTCCATCCATGGAGAGCTTTTAGTAGAGCGCCCAGTACTTCCTAAACAAGATAAAGAATCTGAAGTCGGTGTGTGACTGCCTGAATGGCGAGGCGCTTGAAAACGGCCCTACGGGCAAAGTTATCTCATCCAGTGTGCACTCATGGTTCAACAGTGTTTCCCTGGGAAACGCCCAACAAGAACAACAGCAAACAGCACACGCACTTGTCTGTCCATCCGAGTGGTCTTTGACCTGAATTTTTTTATCTGTGGTCAAAATGAATTATTCTGTTGTTGATGATTATCCTGTTTAAAAGAAAAAAAGAGTGTCTTCATAATCAATGAGCAGTTTTGTTTGGCCAGTACCCTGTTTTTACTAGGTCTCAATTTAATTAAAAATATCATGTGTTCTATTTGTTTGGTTTTTGTTTTAGAAAAGGCTCTCTAAACCTGAAGGAGTCATTGGTTATTTATGTATAAGTAAAGTAGCATTTTGTCTCTCTCAGTTCCTTTCTCTCTGTCTTATGTCTCTATCAAGCTGTCTCTCTGCCTGCCTGCCTGTCCGTCTGTGTGTCTCTGTCTGTCTGTCTGTCTGTCTCTGTCTCTCTTTCTCTCTTTCTCTCTCTCTCTCTCTCTCTCTCTCTCTCTCTTCTCTCTCTCTCCTCTCTCTCTCTCTCTCTCTCTCTCTCTCTCTCCTTCTCTGCACGTACCTATATCTGCACACGCTTTTTTCTTCTTCTTCTTTGTTTTTTTTTGTCTCTGTATCAAAATGTCCATGTATACATACCACAATCAGTTCCGCGCAGTCACAGTCACTGAGGGAAACTTCACTGTGTGATTCAGATTCAGATTCAGATTCAGAATATTTCTTGCCATTCAAGTCATGCAGACGACCTATTTGACACAAGAAAACAAACATGTGTGTTTTCAGACGACACTGGAAGATGCCAGCAACTTGCCTGCGTAGAGACCCCTGATGGCAGCTCCTCATCCTCTTCCCCCCTGTTGTTAAACGTTTATGGTCGTTGTGACTGAGAACGGTGCAAAACTTTCTTGATGCCATGCTAGTCTGTCGGCCGGAGGAATCTGGCTGGCCACTGCCTGGAGTGGACCCTGCGCGCGCGGAGATGGTTGCCATTGAAGAGAGAACAGACAGACAGACAGACAGACTGCCTGCCTGACTTGAGTGCTTTCTGACCACTCTCCATCTGGTCTCAAGTTTACTTTTTGTTTTTTGTTTTTTAGGTGTGTTTTTTTTTATATAGATCTATTTTTTATTCGATTTATTGTTAATTTTTTCTTCTTTTTTGTGTGTTGTTGTTGTTGGGGTTTTTAAAAAAAAATCGTTTTAGTTGTTGATGACTAGTAGTGTTTTTTTTTCATTTTTCAAAATTCTTATTTTGTTGTTGTTTGTTTTTTGAAACTTTGTTTCGGGTGAGCTGGAGAGTTAGAAGACTCTTGGTAGTCTGCTGATGTCCATTTGTTGACGCCAAAGATTCTCTTCTCTCCTAGCCCCAGTGTCCTCCTTTTCTTCTGAGTTACAGACGATGCAGGTGGAATAGAGCCTCAGAGATCCATGTGGTGAAAAATGTGCGTTCGTGTGCGTGTGTGCGTGTGTGTGTGTGTGTGTGTGTGTGTGTGTGTGTGTGTGTGTGTGTGTGTGGTGTGTGTGTGTGTGTGTGTGAGAGAGAGAGAGAGAGAGAGAGAGAGAGAGAGAGAGAGAGAGAGAGAGAGAGAGAGAGAGAGAGAGAGTAACTTATTGATGTGAATGTCAGGCCTGGTTACTTACTAAGAGAATGAGGGATGTGATGAGCGCTGACAGACTGGTGGATGTACACAGTATGTACCAAAGACAGAGATTGCCATAGACAATCATTCACCCTGGCCTTTCTCCCTCCCTGCTTGTCTTCAGTCAGTCATTCATTCAGTCATATCAAAAGGAGCTCTGCCCCCTTATGTGGACTTTTTTTTTGGCATCTTGTGAGGACGTCTGCTATTGGTCATGAGTTCTCTATGCTTCTCCTAGTCAGTCACTGTCTCATCCACCCCACCCCCTCCTCCCCCTCTGTTTTGGTTCGCTGTTTTGCAGGATTATCTGTCGTGTTTTGTAGAAGGGTTGTGTTAAGTTTGGGCAGGGTGATAGTCCTGCTGGTTGCAGCAGTTTTTAGGGGGTTAGGGAAGGAACTGTCAATGCTCCACAGACGTACCACAGTATTATTTTGTTTTGTTTCTTAGCCAGACGTTCGAAAATGACTTTTGTTTTCATTCTGTGGCAACTGATATTTTCAAGGAGGGGTTGTCTCCAGCAGTAACAGTCTGCTTTGATGACGACATGTTCTCATCTTGTTTCCACACTTTCCTTTATTGTTTTGGTTCGCCTTTCCCCTCTCCTGGTTGGGTTTTTTTTTCGTTTTCTTTTAAAGCACAGATTTTTGGAGGTCATAATCTTGTATGTCCCTTTAGGGTTTCAGCATTATTTTGTGTTAGTTTTTGTTTTAATTCATTTAGTGAAATGGAGGTGTT
>CM060317.1:74880555-74885555 GCA_030674155.1 Stramonita haemastoma | reverse complement strand
TAGAAATATAAAAGACCAGGGAAATACTCTTGTGCATGCAGAAGTATGCTGATTAAGGTATGAGCGATGTGCTTGTGTGAAGGTGTGGGGGTGTGTGTGGGTAGATGAAGATGTTAACTGCGTATGTGTATGAACGGGAGGGATGCTCGATAGATTGAGTGCATGCACTTATTGAGGGTAAAGGATTTGTTCTGTGTGTGTGTGTTTATTTTAACGTCTATCCACTGTGAGCGCGTGTGTATGTGCGTGCGTGCGTGCGTGTGGTGTGTGTGTGTGCGTGCGTGGTGTGTATGTGTGTATGTGTGGTGTGTTTGAACGCGTTCATCCGTTAGACTAAGAACGCAAGCAATAACTGTCCTCTACATTGTGCAAGTTTAAGATCATTCGAATTGATGTAAACTAATGGTGTAAATCTTTAATTCTTTAGTTGGAACAGGGCCAGCTCTCTTCTGGTTTAAAGATTCATATTAAAAACTCACCAAGGGCAATTCTGGTTCTCGGAAAAGCACAGAACAGCTGTTAGGATTGACTTTGCCAAACATCAAAAATAGTGGCGTGATTGTAGCAGCATTAAAAAAGATTCTTCACAGAAGGTAGGACAGAAGAAAAAAGTTTAAAAGCTGAAATGACATACCATCTTGCTCAGCCCTGCTTCTTGATGGATGAGTTTGTCATTTTGACATCTTCATGTCGTTGTAAGGTCATTTTACGGTTGTATGATATCTCATATTTATCTGGAGGGGCGAGGAAGGGTGAAGAAAAGTGTGTGTTCAGGTGAGGCCATTTTACTTCGTAAATTGAATTTTTTTTATGATCTTTTGAAGTGAGAGGCTTTTTATACAATATCAATATTTGATAATGCAGCAGCAGAAGTGGGGTAGCAGCAACAAGAGCAGCAGCAGCAGCAGCAGCAAACAGCAAGCAGCAGCAGCAACCACAACAACAACAACAACTACTACTACTACTACAACTACTACTACTACTACTACTACTACTACTACTACTACTACTACTACTACTACTACTACTACTACTACTACTACTACTACTTCCCTACTACTGCTACCTCTACTATCATTACCGCTGCTGCTCATAATACTACTCCTACTGTTTTAAAAACAGCAAAAGTAGTGACGGTGACAGCAATAGCTGCAACTGCAGCAGCAGCAGGAGCTGTAGCAACACAAAATTATGATTATTACAAGTGTAACCGACCTATAGCAGACACCAGTTTTTGGTGTAATTTGGGTTAAAAAACGTTTTTGGTTCTTAAACTGAAACAGAAAATGTTATTGTTCACACAGGTAGCTACTTTATATTTTTTTTCTTTGTATGTTTGTTATGGCCTTTGTTTCTGCAGATCTATGTCTATTGGTCTGTCTTTCTCTCGTGCTTGTCTGTGATATTGTAGAACATGTCTGTCTGTATTTCCTTATCATTCTTTATTGTTCTTTTATTTTGAGGATAATGAAATAAACAGCAATGTGCTTTTTTAAAAATCCAGTCCCCGTGTGTATGTAGTATTGTAAATGTTGTCATCCGTTTCCACCTTAAATTAAGAGCGTGTTTCTGTTGTTCTCCACCCACACTAAAGATGTGCCAACCTTTTTTTTTTCTTTTCATTTTTTTTTTTGGGTGCTGCCTCATCTTCTGTGACGTTCCTGTCCTGCTGATCCCATGCCGCTAATTTCAATCTGCCCGCCCCAGCCAACCCACATCCCTTATGTCGCATCCTCAGGGTCTAAAGTTCACAGAGAGTCCATCACTGTCAGGCCGCTGTGGGAAAAATATGTCAACATTTCTCTTTCATTCTATTAACAGAAGACGTATCGTTGATAGGGTTATCTATCTCAAAGGAGAAAAAAAGAAGAATGGGCTCAGCACACATTGAGATTGAAAACCAGACAAAAAGGAGGAACTGGGACTAGTTCTTTTCTGAATTTGTCAACAGCCAAATGGAGGAGACTTTTTCATCGATGTTCTCCTTTGTTAGTCGTAGACTTTTGCAGAAGAGTTTTTCTTTTGATGTTCTCCTACTTCCAGTCCTTCCCATGCCTCCCGCCTCCCACACCATGTCTAACCTTGTCTCATGTATGAACCTAAAGCAGGGTGGGTTTTTTTTTTTTTTTTTTTTTTTTTTTTACAAATTCAGATACTCGTGCGCGCGCGCGCGGTGTGTGTGTGTGTGTGTGTGTGCGTGCGGCGCGCGCGCGTGTGTGTGTGTGTTTGTGTGTGTGTGCGCGCGCGTGCGTGCGTGCGCGAGTGCGTGTGTAAGTGTGCTTGTTCTTTTTCTTTCTGATTCTGTTCTAACTCCTTTTTTCATCCAGCATTTTTTACGCATCTTCTTGGCCCAGAGTTAAAAGGTTTGCTTTGACAGCCAAGCAGATGCTGAGAAACTGCATAGAAGTAAAAGACTGGCATTGAAGGTCCGTCATTTGATTACACGTCAGTTTACACTAGTAAGTAACCACTTTTGCTGACGACAGATCGTTCAAACAAACAAAAAGCTACGGTGTCCAAATAACGTGACACAACTCATTCAGCTGCTCAACAAAAGATGTGGGTGTGATCCCTCTAACATGGTGTGAAAAGAGAACAAACAGATCTACTTCCATGGCTTCTATTTTCAGCTCCACGTGTCCACAAGCAAAGTGTTACAACATCTCTGGAATATGTATGTATATGTTATGTATGTATGTATGTATGTATGTATGTATGTATGTATGTATGTATGTATGTATGTATGTATGTATGTATGTATGTATGTATGTATGTATGTGTGACAAGAAAGAAAAAAACCAACAAGTTCTGAAGTTTAAGATTCTAACGTTTTGGTTTATTTACCTTCATCAGAGAGTTTTTATGAGGAACACACAGCATTATATATATATATATTATATATAGGAGAAGAAAGAAGAACAGAGAGATTGAAGAGAGGAAGTAGAGAGAGAGTTGAGGAGAGAGAGAGACAGAGAGAGACAAAGATAAAAGAGAGAGAAGAGAGAGAGAAAAGCTGATCATCACAAACAGAAATCCTATCCACCACCATTTTATTTTTAGCTGACACCTGTTCTCACAATCAAGGACAGTTCTGCATTACCTATGCGTGTCAGGAATCCGGGCTAAATGGTTTGCTGGCAGGCGATTGGTCCCATGCTGCCTTTCTCCATTTTCCCCGCTAATGACGCCATTCAGGAATGGCGACCTTGATGTCTGTCCCACAAATGTGCCCGAATGAGCCAGGTCAGGGAGGAGAGGAGGAGAGAGGAGAGAAGAGGAGAGGAGAGAAGAGGAGAGGCACTGCCTGGGTTACGTAAATAAATGATTATTGTGTTTATGGCTCCATTCATGGCTTCCTGTCTGTTTGCTGTCCGTTTATTGTAGTGTGGAGCAAGTCTTCATAGCTGTGATTGTTTGATGTTTTATACAGGCCAGTGATGTCTGGTGATATTTTGTGATTATCAATCAGACAATGAAATCAATGCCATGGTAGTAATTAGAGGAGAGAGAGAGAGAGAGAGAGAGAGAGAGAGTGTGTGTGTGTGTGTTTTGTGTGTGTGTTCGTGCATGTGTGAGGGTATGCTCATGCATGTGTGTGTGTGTGTGTGTGTGTGTGTGTGTGTGTGTGTGTGTGTGTGTGTGTGCGCGTGGGGGTGGGGGATTTCCTCAATTATCTAACTCATTCAGTTTATAGAAATTTTGCCGATCCTTCCTTGTCAAATAAAAGCTTTTTTTCTGGTGGGATATTGGATATGATCAACCAGCTATTGGCTTTTGAAGATGTTTAAGGTCCCCTCCTGTTTTAATTATTTTATCAATTTGATCAAAAGACTTTGATGACTATCAACAGACAAAGAGGATGCTTTATATGATAATCAGAAAATAACACAATGAAATATTGGAAAGCTGAAAGGAAAAGAGGAAGGGTGTTATCAGCCCATCATATTAATTTTCAAAGGGGTCATTATTTAATACAGTGTGCTAACATTTTAGAAATTACTTTGGTGTTGTGGTCAGAGAAATTGGCCTAAGGCTGGGGGGTCCTATGTTTGAGCCCCTATTAGAGTAATATCGCTCTGTAGCAAATTGAATTGTGACTACTTCCGAAGTTGGAATGTAGCTACCTTAATGGTGGGTTAACAGTGGCATACACAAAACCTCAGCATACCTGGGAAAGGGAACAGGTAAATACAGTCATGGCTGGCTTCTCCCGGCACTTCGTCTGCTTGTGCATAAGGCTACCTTAGAAAAGATAAAATCAATGAGACATAGACCATTGCATTGATTCCATGGCAACAGTGCAGAAAACTGAATCATTCTTTGATTTTTAGGCTTTACAAATGATACCCTTTCAATACACGGCACAACTTTTAACATGGGCTTGTAAACAAAATTTCATCAGTTTCGACACCCATGTCCACCTTAATTAATTAAAGGGTGCAAACCCGAGAGCACTCATCAAATGAATTAAACACTTTTTTTTTTAATGAGGCCTGACCGTTCCATCCCTTACATGATGCTCTCATGTCTGATAATGGAACCAAATCAGGAAGGAAGGTTAGAACACTTAGCGGATCCTAGCAACACTATCAAAATTGCAATCTCTATCTTCATTGATCAGCATGCAGCATAGTATCAGAAAATGACTAGGATTCATCCTTATGGCCCATTGTCTCACTTGTTTTCATAGTGTTTTTTTTCCCACTCCCTGGCTATGGTGAGTCTACCGCTACTATAGACTATAGTCTGTGACCTGTGACTGTCATGCCAATGACGTGGTGACGTACACCGCCTCAGAGTAGGCGTTTCATTAACTGGGACTTGACAACTCAGCCATGGCTGTTGTCAGCGGGGATCGCAGTAGGTGGCGTCCTGCGTGTGAGGATCCGAATAGTACCAGTCCACACCGCCACAGGGAATCCACACCTCCACAGGGCCTCACTTAGTCAGTGGGCAAGCCCAGATTAGTGAGTGCTTGTCGTGGGCGGCCTGTGTAAGGT
>CM060317.1:74850555-74875555 GCA_030674155.1 Stramonita haemastoma | reverse complement strand
AGACTATTAAGCAACGTTTAGTGTTGGAAGCACGTGAAGAAGATCTTTTTTTGTTGATTAAAAGCTCAATGTCCTTTGGTAGAAGAATTGGTCAGCTGTGGACTGGTGGTTATGGAGAAGATAGACATACCCAGCATGCACAGAGGAATGGGCTCCGCGAGATTCAATTACCATTAAAACACTACCCGAAAGTTTGAGTGACAATGTCATAATTGTGTTTTTTGTTCTTGGGGTAGAGCTCCGAGGTTATCAATGTGAAGATTTTGCGTATGCAACCGTCTTTACCTACCATTAAGGTAGTCGTATTCCGACTTTGAAAAAAACGTCCTTAATGAATACTTTGGGACATAATGGAGAAGCTAACCTGTCGCCATCTAATATACAACATTTTAAAATAGTTTACAGGTTTATATGAAAAATCTTAACGTGTCTTATTTTTAAAGTCCAATCCTTTCTGATTTTATACAGGTTTCAAGCAGACTTTAGTGCATGTACAATTCTGCAGCGCCGCACAAGGACTTTATCATTGCCATATATTATATCATGGCTTGTAAAATTCTGTTTAAAAGAAAACTTTCTCTGTAATAGAGTGGGTGCAGCGATTTCGATTTCATTACGGTGTGTTCACAAGCCATGGCAAGGAATCTCCTTTCATCCCTGACAGCTCAGTTCTTTGGACAATGCAGGGGGTGGGTTTCCCTGCGGTGCCTTTTTATTGCCACTTCAATCATGTCGTTTTGTCAGACGTGGCATCACATCAAACTCGCCTGACTGCTGTCTCCCACGCGTCCTTTTTTATAGTGACGCCTTTCCTTCAATAGTTATTTCTTATGATGTCGAGCTGAACATTTGTTTTAACGACAGAGGAACAAAACTTTATCATCTAGCCTTGAGATTTTTTTTATATTAAACGTGAAAATTGACAGATTGACAGATTTTGATTAAATATAAAATAAAATCAGATTGACAGGCATACGGACACACAGACAGGTAGACAAACACAAACAGACAGACGTACTGATGTACAGCCAGATGGATGGATCAGAGAAACTGCACTCATCTTGAGCCTGAAAAACCCAGGAATAAGTCCTATTCGAAACAGATGTGGTTTTTTTTTGTTTTTTTTACCCTTTTCTATAAGTCGTGGTCAATGTGGTAGTGTTTTTTTGTGTGTGTGTGTGTGTGTGTGTGTGTTGTGTGTGTGTGTGTGTTTGTGTGTGTGTGTGTGGTGTGGTGTGTGTGTGTGTGTGTGTGTGTGTGTGTGGGTGTGTGTGTGCGTGGTGGTGTGGTGTGTGTGTGTGGGGTTGTGTTGTGTGTGGTTGTGGTGTGTTGTGGGTGGTGGTGGTGTGTTGTGGATCTGTGTGCTGTGTGTCTGCTGCATGTGCGTGTTGGTGTGTACGCGCGGTGCGCGCGCGTGTGTGGTGTGTGTGTGTGTGTGTGTGTGTGTGTGTGTGTGTGTGTGTGTGTGTGTGTGTGTGTGTGAGTGTGTGTGGATAACCTGAGATTTCAAAGGTATGACACATCATAGCCATAACATGCCCTTTTTTGATGAAAGGATAACTTGTTGTAATTGCCCCTATGGGATGTTAAAGTATTTTTGACTTGACTAGACTTGACTTGATGTATCATAGGTATGACACAACATTTAGTGCTTGGAAAAGAAAAAAAACTACAGCAAAAGAATTCTCCCAAGGAAAAAAGAAAAGCCTTTCGTATTTATTTATTTATTTATTTATTTATTTATTTATTTAATTATTTATTATTTATTTATTTATCTATTTATTATTTATCTATTTATTATTTATTAATTTATACCACTTTATTTCACAGCATATTTTTCTGCCTGAAATTCGGGCTGCTCTCCCCAGGGAGAGCGCGTCGCCATAAGTGCAGCGCCTATCCATTTTCTTTCTTTTTCCTGTCTGCAATTGTATTTGTTTCCCTATCAGAGTGGCTTTTTTCTACTGAATTTTGCCATGGACAACCCTCTTGTTGCCGTGGGTTCTTTTACGTGCGCTAAATATTGATGTGTAGCAAACGGGACCTCGGTTTATCGTCTCATCCGAAAGACTAGCACTCAGAACACCACTCATGATCTAATAGATGGGGAAAAACAAATGGACACACAGGCAGGGACAGATTGATCAACAGATAATGGGTGGCGCTGCACAGTGGCGCTGCACACTGCTAGGGAAGAGCAGCCTGACTTAACTGTAAATTCTGCAGTACTGAATAAGAAGGTAACGGTAAAGGTGTCCCATAATCTGTGTGGTCGTAGGGGAGCAAGGCGTCAGAGACCTCAGCTTCTCTAGGGGCCAGCATATTGAGGGTGGCTCCCATCTCCTCTCCCTCGCTGCTTTACCTTCCTTGACCCTAAAGAGGGCAGGTACCATTTACAGCTGAGTGAAATTGGGAGTGAGGGTGGGGGGGGGGACTGTACTGAAGCCAAGGCGCGCAAACGGTCACCCATCCAATCGGCAAGCACGCTCGATGCTGCGTAACCTGGCTGGGGGAAAGCGAGCGCTCTGACCACTGAGCTAACCCGTCCCCACTGAATAAGAAACAAACAGTAAAAAACAGATGGATGAATAGGTAGGTGAGTGACAGGCAAGAACGTAAGCAAGAAAATGAGCTGGCTTGTACAACTTTTTGTCGGCAAAGAAAGAGGATTGTGTTATGGACAGGTTAAAAGATATCACAGACAAACCATAAGTTTATTTGAGGGAGATTACGACATAGTCATTCAATACAATTATCAAACAATTATGGCACGTTATGAATGAAACAAAAGTTCTTTTTTTTTATTTTATTAATCCCCTCCTCAGCTAAGGCTTCGAAGTTCATCAATAGTGAGATTTTTGCGTATGCAACGGTTGTTGTTTTTTTTTTATCTCCCCCCCCCCCCCCCCCACACACACACATACACACAATCTAGGTAGCTGCATTTTTACTTCAGGGATCGTTTATCAGAAAAAGCTGAGGACAGGATACTTCAATACATTCACCAGACCATTCAGTTCACTGAATGGAATATTCAGAGAAAGAAAGTAAACTGACCCAGACCGAATCAATATGTGATTACTTTCTTATTTTTTATTTTTTACCAGTCATGTATGTACAATACCAAAAAAAAACCCCACTGTAACCGAAGAACAGGTAACTAAATTTGACAAGCAATCTTTTTTCAGCAGACTTCAAGGCAGACCTGATCTTTTGTGGAGAGAACTCTGACATTTGGCAGCAGCAATCTACTGCCTGTGGAGATGGCAGCAGAGTAGTGTAGACATCACCCTATTTGGACAGGACGTTCCGAAATAGCAGCTTTGAAGCAGGCAGGACAATGTTTCATCACGGCATAGTCAGTCATCACACAGGGCGCCCCTTCTCCACCCCACCTTTTCCCCTGATTACTGCATGCAGAGACTCTGTCTATCTGTCTGTCTGTCTGTCTCTGTGCCTCTGTCTCTGTCGCTCTCTCTCTCTCTCTCTCTTCTCTCTCTCTCTCTCTCTCTCTCTCTCTCTCTCTCTCTCTCTCTCTCTCTCTTCTCTCTCTCTCTCTCTCTTCTCTCTGCTGTCTGTCTGTCTGTCTGTCTGTCTGTCTGTCTGTCTGTCTGTCTGTCTCTCTCTCTCTCTCTCTCTCTCTCTCTCTCTCTCTCTCTCTCTCTCTCTCTCTCTCTCTCTCTCTCTCTCTCTCGTGTGTTGTGTGTGTGTGTGTGTGTGTGTGTGTGTGTGTGTGTGTGTGTGTGTGTGTTGTGTGTGTGTGTGTGTGTGTGTGTGTGTGTGTGTGTGTTGTGTGTGTGTGTTATGGCGCTGTCTTTTTTGGAACATCTGGATTTTACTTAGAACACGGTATGTCTTTTCAGAAATAGCAGTCATTCATCAAACTGAATAGAGTTGCGGGAAAATAATTACACAGACAGACTATTGGTTAGGTTTTTTTCAGCTTTTTTTTTTTAATCCTCGCTGAATAAGAACGTAACCGAAAAATGTTTACTTTGTGTGACTCGTTTAGAATTTATACAAGAAGAAAAGACGTAAGAAAAAAGAGAATCAAGAGATATAAAAAAAGAGAGATACAGAATGAATAAGAAAAAAAAACGAAAGAAAAAAAGGAAGGAAAGAAACCAAGAATGAATGGATAAAAGAAAAAAAATCAGAGGAAAAGAAAGAACGAGAAAAAAGAAAGCTAAAGAAACTGGGACTGTTATTTGCTGTGGAGAATGTAACCCAATTTAGCACCAGAGGCTTGACGTGTTTTTACCAAATAATGTCTAGAAAAGAACCTCTTGTGAGTGATTATATTGATTGAACACCTCTTGAAAGTGAATGTATCGAACAAACACTATCTGATTGCAACTCTCTGATAAATCACACACTGGATGATGCACTTTCTATTTCAGCTGATGGGCCTTTGTAGCACAAACAACGCAAACGACATGTTTTCTTTTTAGGTGTTTTGCTTCTCTCTCTGCAGTTGCTGATAATTTGGTATAATATTTGACTAATTTACTTTCTTTGTAATCTTTCTTGTGGACAAAGTTTTCTCATTTTTTATAACGTAACGATTTAGCTTGCAAAACTGTATGATATCATTAAGTTTTGTGTATTGGCATTTTTGCTCTAGCGTGCGTTCCTTCAACACTTGATCCTTCCTTAAACAATTAAAAGCAAGTAGGCAAACAAGAAAACAAATAATAAGTCGCCTTCGTTGCTTTCAAATGCTGCCCACTCACATTTTTTAAAGTCAGAGAAATCATGTTGTTTCTCTTTTGGCTAAGCTGCACTGGCTGCCAATCGCAGCTAGAATCAAATCCAAAACAGCTGTTTGAGCATTTCCTTTTTTTAATGCGATTATTCTCCATCTGAACTCTCTTCTCTTTAAATGATATTCATCAGCCATAACACCCTTTCCTATCTAGCGCCTGTGCGTTCCTAAAACCAGTCTCTACTTATTTTGCTCAAAGATCTCTCTCCTGTAAAGATCCTCTGATATGGAACTCTCCTCCCATGCTCTCTCAGACTGAGACAAAAACTACATGGTTTTGAATATTATTTTAGGACGTACTTGTTCAAAGAAGGCAATGATTTGTACGCTATAGGCTTAAATCGAATGCACAGGGCTGTTAATGTTGTAAAGCTGCGTTGTGTGTGTGTGTGTGTGTGTGTGTGTGTGTGTGTGTGTGTGTGTGTGTGTGAGTGAGAGAGAGAGAGAGAGAGGAGAGAGGAGAGAGAGATGAGAGAGAGGAGAGAGAGAGAGAGAGAGAGAGAGAGGAGAGAGAGAGAGAGAGAGAGAGAGAGAGAGAGAGAGAGAGAGAGAGGAGAGGAGAGAAGAGGCGCGGCGCGCGCGAACGGCCGCCACCACACACACAACACACACACACACACACACACACACCCCACACACACACACACACACACACACACACACACACATACACACCGCGAAGTAACATCTACCTGTGCGTACGTACGAGCGCGCTTTCGCGTGTGTGCGCTCGCGCGCACACGCACACACACACACACACACACACACACACACACACACACACACACACACACACACACACACACACACACACACAGAAAGAGAGAGACAGAGACAGAGAGATACAGAGAGACAGAGACAGAGACATTAAGGAAAATCAGTATTTACTTGAAAAGCGGAGGGATTTCCAATCACTAAGAGAGAAAAAACAGCAGAAGATAATGCGAAAAACAAATGGATACTAGGAGCAAAAAATCCAGCAATTGTAAAAAAAAAAAAAAAAAAAAAAAAAAAAAAAAAAGAAAAAAGTCACAGAGAAAAAAGTAGAAAAAGAAAATTGAAATGAAACTTGATAGAATTAAAAGTTAAGAAAAGTAGGCAAAAAGGATCCCCCCCCCCCAAAAAAAAAAAAAAAGGGCAAAAACACCAATCCAGCAAAAAGAAAAACAGCAGTTAAACCAGAACAACAGCAAACAGAATTTTAAAAAAAAGGAAGAACGAACAAGATTAAGAAATAAGGAATAAAAGTGATTAAGAAACAAAATGACAAAAGCAGAAAAGAAAAGAAAGCAGGAAAAGAACGTAAATACCAAAAAAGAAAGAAAGAAAGAAAAGAAAAAAAGAAAGAATAATGAAAGCAAAAAACAACACAAAAAAACCAACAGAAAATGGGAAAATTTTAAATGGAAAAAGGAAGAAAAGAAAGAAGGAAAAGAAAGAAAAGAAGCGGAGATTGTTATCTGCTTTTGAAAATGTAGCCTGATTTAACGAGGGAGGTTTGTCATATTTTACCAAATACTTGATATAACATTTAGAAAAAAAGGAAAGAAGATGTAGAAGAAAGGAGGAAAATCAGGATATTATATACAGCTTCTCCGTGAGGATGCCGGGAGCCGGAGCCTTTCAGCATAATGAACATCCCCACCTTCTGGAAATTCTGTGCTAGGAATTCCCTCTTTCCTATCTCTCTCTTTATTCCAGCCTTGCTCCTTTTTCTTCCTGTCACCTCTTTCTTGTCTATTTTCTGCCTTCTTGTTTCATTCTCTTACTTTTTCCTAGAAAGCCTTAAAAGATAACAATTTTCCCACGCTGGGCCTGAATTGCCAGGCGCTTATCGGCAGCATAAAGCAGTTTGGCTCGTATGACAGTCGATAGTTGCTATCCGAGCGTTCGACAAAGAAGGAGAATCTAAAGCCAAAAATGACAGAGATATCTCCTGTTGTCTTCCGCTTCCTCTGAGTTTCTAGCTGGCTGTTTAATTACATCCAATGACAGTGCATAATATGGAACATCTCAGTTTCTTCTGTTCACTAGTCTTCTTTCCAAGATTTTCAAATACAATCTTCAGATTTGTGAAAGAATTGTATCCACTCACGGAACGCTGTTTTTTTTATATTTTTTTTTACGCTTTATCATATCTAGAAATGTTGTTTAGCAAACGCTTCGCCAGGTGCCAAAATTAAATGCAAGCTCTGTGGTCAGCAGGGGGCTTAGCAGATGGTGTCCTGCTTATTTTAGGCATTTGTAGACACCACCACAGTGACCCAGTGGTAGTGCAGACTGCTGTGGCTGGTGGCCCTGAGGAGGCGACATGACAAACCTGGACATGGCTGAGGGGGAAGGAGAGAGCACAGTCAGCAGCACGGGAGCGGCAGGAGTGACATGAGTGTCACTGAAGATTGATTCATACTTGACAGAAAAAAACCAACCTCTTAAATGATTTCATCTGTCGATGCCAAAAAAACCCGCAATCAGTGTGACTTTACACCCTGAAAATGAGTCAGGAGCAGAGTGGGAATTTCCGTGTCTGGCACCATGTTTTGTGTCTGACATTGACAGATCCTAGTGGCTCACAATGCCTCTGGCACTGGGGAAAGACAAGCCCTGTTGTGTCTGTGCACAGGGGAGTCACAATAAACAGTATGCACTGAGCAAAACTGACAGGAGAGAGAGAGAGAGAGAGAGAGAGAGAGAGAGAGAGAGAGAGAGAGAGAGAGAGAGAGAGAGAGAGAGAGAGAGAGAGAGAGACAGACAGACAGAAGACAGACAGACAGACAAGACAGACAGACAGACAGATAGATAGACAGACAGACAGACAGATAGACAGACAGACAGAAACCGAGACAGAGAGACAGTCAGACAGAGACAGACAGACTACAGACAGACAGACACACAGGCAGACAAATAGACAAATAGACAGACACACAAAGGTAAGTAATGTTCCTTCCCGTCCCCTCTACCCACAAAAGTGTGTTTTTTTTTCAATCAGACATATCCAAACAACATGGTGAATCTAGTCCAATGAATTAGGTGAAAGGTTTCTAATGATTCTAGTCATCATATCATGATCTACATGTTTAAATCTCATCAGTATTTGAGGGGCTTAGCCCAAAGAATTTTTTTTATAATAACACTCTAGGATGATATAATATAATTATTAGAACTGGATTCAGCTTACAATCTTTCAAGTATAAACACATACTCAAGATCGAGCATGCAGGTTTAAAGTCTCACAATTCATATCACATTCGAGATGTGCCTCACTAGTGCAATGGGAAGTGATCACAAAATTTACAAAACTGCATACACACAGGGACTATATGTAAAAAAAAACCCACTGGTGCTTATTACATTACCTCTAAATAAAAAATAAAATAATAAACAAAAATACATGTATCTTGCATTTAGCTTTAAATTTCATTGCAAATTTCTTAGCATATGTGGTGAAGAGTGTCTGAAAATGGTCCTGGAAATGGTCGGCAAGGCTTAGTGTTTTCTTGGGAAATGCTGAAAACTGCAGCAGAATCAACGTGTAAAAATATTAATTGATACTCCACAAAAATCCTTTTAGTTTAATTGCAAGTCTAGAAATGAGCACATTGAAAGAAATAGGATATGTCTTTGTCATCTCCTTTTTTGTTCTTTATTCTCTTCTTTTACTTTTGGAGATGCCGACAATTTTGCCAGAGGGATTACAGGCAGCAATGATAGAATAATGGAGTTTAAATGTACATTTCATATTGAATATCCCCTATTTTCGGACAGTGGGCAGGAAAATGGCAGGGCGTTTCCTTTAACACCTTTGGTTTTTTTTTTATCTTCCTCTCAGTTTCAGTTACCTTTATTTATTTTCTCCTTTGCATTAGTCATTAAACACAACTGACAAATCTTTTGTAGATGTGCAGGACAGGCGTTTATTGACAAAGCCACGGCATTTCAGGGTAGCAGGTGTTCCTAGAAACTAGGATGAAGGGAGCCTCACAAGACTTTGACGTCATTCTAATGTCTTAATGATAATGGCCTTTTTCAGAGTATGGGTGTGTACACACCCACAACGTACACAGGTATTTTGGCTTATTAAGTCACTTTTTTATGACACAATTTTTGTAGATGTGTGTACAGATGTTTATTGACAAAGTTACGAAATTTCTGGGTAGCATCATCAAAAGTTCCTGAGTTATAGAGCAAAATATATGAGGGTCTGGGTGTGAGCACACCCACGGCGTTATGGCGAAGGTCAGTCCTGTTGGCGTTAGTGTTATTTTTGTTACATCGTTATTGCTCAATTTCTTTATTCTCCTTTTTTCGTTTTTACTGTTTAATTTTCATCCACTTCTTCTTCTTTACTTTCTTCTTAGAGTAAAATCCTACCACCATTATTCATTCATCATTCATTATTCATTCATCATTCATTCATTCATTCATTCATTTATCATTTAGTCAGTATGTCAATCAGTCAGTCCTTTCTTATATATTTTTTTATACTATTATACCTAGGTGTTATTTTCCCCATCTATTAATTGCACTCATACATTCAATTTACTTCCTCTTTTTCTTTATTTACCGCTTCCCCTTTAGTGTTCTTCTCATTATTCTGTTCTCCTCTATAATTAGCTCCCTGTCTCCCCCCCCCCCCCCCCACACCGAGTGTCCTTCATTTCCCACCCCCTTGTCTACATCTGTACACACATCTTCCTTATTTGAAGCTTTCAGTGAAAATATCGTTTTCCTGCCAACAAGCATCCATTCCCAGATTCGCTTCAAAACCATCAGCAGAAAAGCCAGCCACAAGCATTACATGGCCAGTTCCCCACAGACTCCGATAAGCACGTGCTGACTGCTGCTATTCCCAACACGTTTCCCCACACGGGCCAAATGGTTTGCTGGCAGGCGATTGGTCTCTCGTGGCCTATCTCTATTTTCAGGGAAATGATGTCGGTTAAATATGGCGACTTTACTGTCTGTCAATCAGGCTGGGATTGGCTGAGCCGCGTTTGAACTGTGAGGAGTGAAACGTTGCTGGAATGTTGTGCTGAACCAACAGTTGTGTCTGTGTTACCATGAAGGACTTTTCTCCATTTTTTTATGCATATATAACCAGAGATACAGGAGGAACTTTCAGTGCTGAAGTGTCTCTGTCCTTCAGAAGCAAATGACTAATGAATGACAGTAACATATTCATCAAATGCATAATGATTTAAAAGCCACACTTGGATGAAAGCTCTAAGTTACTCTCGCGAATGCATGTCTGTAAACCAATCAAAATAACAGGCGGATGACTGCAACACAAGCTATCTGATGTCAGCCTATTGCTTTGTTAGATAAAGAACTAATGGTCCTTGCATTCAAACATAGGGGGCCCGGGCTGTGCATCATTGGTTTCTATTTTATTGGGGAAAATATTGTGCTCTTTTAGGAGTGTGTGTGTGTGTTGTGTGTGTGTGTGTGTGTTTGTGTGTGTGTGTGTGTGTGTTGTGTGTTGTGTGTGTGTGTGTTCGTTCGTGCGTGTGTGAGTGCGTACGTGCGTGTGTAATTTGCGATTATGAGAATTGATAATCATATTGATTTTACGGTGGCTGATTGCATTGTGCCATCTTTTTCTGTAGCCGTTTCATCCATCCTTGCACTCTTTGATTAATGGCAGGAAACGAGCAACCAAACGAATGACTGGGTGTTTTTTCGGCTGATTTGATTGAAAACTGAAGAGAGAGAGAGAGAGAGAGAGAGAGAGAGAGAGAGAGAGAGAGAGAGAGAGAGAGAGAGAGAGAGAGAGAGAGAGAGAAGTCATTATATGTATTGGGAAATGTATTTCTGATAAACCAGCCACATGAACTCTATTTTTTTCTAGTAAAAAAGGACAAACCCTCTTAGAAGAATACTTTTTTAACCACATAACTACACATGCAATGCAATAGAATCTCTGATAACAAATCAGTCTGTTTCACCTTCCCTTTGGACCTGTGAAACATTTTATTATAGCAAAGTGTATGCAAATGTCTGCTGCCTTATGATTTGCAGAGCAATCAAATTTGATATAAAAATAATTCAAATATTTGTTCTTCAAAATCATTCAAAGTAAAGTTTTTGCTTGCTTCAATACTTGAATCATCAGCTACGTGGTAAAAGAACAGAAAAGTAAAAACACAGCACCGAAGTGTTTGGCGGAACAAATTTTCTGTTTATTTTAATCTTTCTTCAGGTTAGAAGAATTGGCCATCTGACAGTAAAAACTAAACACAAAATCTGTCTACGCATCAAGGCTGCTACTGACGTATTAGATCTCTTAATATGCAAAAAGCAGCCAAAAGGGCCGTCATCACTTTAACTGTGCAGTTACTGAATGGTTGGTTCAACTCAGGTGTGTTTTAAGCCTGGAGTCCCAGTGTTGGACATCAAACACTAATGTCCACTGCTTTTCCAAATCTTTATTCCTTGTGGTTAGTGCGTGCAGTTTATTTTACTTTTTCCGTAACATTTATAAACAGGGTTTGAAGTCATCGAAACTGTATTAATATTTGTTTTTCGAACCCATGTTCCTTTCACTCAACATGCATACTCACTTACATAAGAATGTCCGGTCAGAATTGTAAACTATTTAAACGACAGCAAAACGTAAAATCATTAACAATGTACCAATTGAAAAAGAGAAAATCCCAGAGAAGGTAGACAGAAGAAGAAAAACAAAGGAGGAAAGCCAAAAATAAGGAAGAAAAAAGAAAAATAAACATCCATGTGACAAAACAAATGGCTTTTAACAAGTTACATCGAAAGACAGAAAAGAAGGAAGAAAAATCAAACGAAATACAGAAAGCTAAAGAACGAAAGGAAGAAAGGAGACGAAGAGGAAGGCATCTATATCCCCAATGGCCTGTCCTGTTTCTCATGAACTTGTCTCTAAATAAATCTTCTTCCAATGGGACTCCATGGCGATTGGTTGTAATGTAATCAAGTGAATTGAAACTGCTTACAATGCCGCTAATGTCAACTACTGTTATTATTTTCAAAACCAGATGGAGCGTTTGACAAATAAATAAAAAATTCTGGTGCGGGCATGTTCGTTTGTTTCTTATGTTCGTTTGTGTACGGTGTGTGTGTGTGTGTGTGTGTGTGTGTGTGTGTGTGTGTGTGTGTGTGTGTGTGTGTGTGTGTGTGTGTGTGAATAGGTGAGTGAGTGAGTGGGTGAGCCAGTGAGCCAGTCTGTTGTTGTTTGTTTTGTTTGTTTGTGTGTGTGTGTGTTGTGAATGTTTGGTTTTGCTTGCTTTGTCTTTTTTCCTGGTAGTTATGCTGTACTTATCATCAGAGACTTTTGAATTTGTTTTTTCTCTTGTGCTTTGACCAATGATTGTTCTGCATTGAACTTCACATGTTGTGCAAGAACTGCTCCAGGCTAACAGAATACGACACTCAGAGTGCAGAGACATCAAAGTTTACTCTCAGTTAGGTACCAGGGCTACAGCAGCAAAACTTTTCCCCGTTGGCTAGTTCCCTGATCCACAGTCACGTTCTGAATTACTTGTGAAAACATTGACACAGAGGTGACAGACTGAAGGATCAATAGAAAGTGTGGGAGAGTGAATCAGCTGTATAGCTCTTGTCAGCTGCAAAGACCTGTGCTGTGGGGAGTGGAGCGCTGGAACCAGGCAGGTCAGTCATGTCAGTCCTCTTCACCCATGCCGCACAAGCTTTTGTTCTACGTGCCCAATCGATAGCAATGTAGGGTACAAGTCCTCTCTTTTGGCGATACAGAGAACAGGTCTAATCTATTGGTAATACAAAGAACGCGTCTTATCTATTGGTAATACAAAGAACGCGTCTTATCTATTGGCAATATAAAGAACAAGTCTGAGATATCAAACAAAGTCTAATCTGTTGGTGATATAAAGAACTAGTCTAATCTCTTGGTAATATAAAGACAAGTCTAATACATTAGCAATATAGAGTGAAAGTCTAACCCATTGGCAATGTAGCATTAAACTCTTCCATATTGGCAATAAGATTAAAACTCTAATCTAAGCCTAAAGTACAAGTCCAATCTATCATCCACAAACCAATTTGGATCTTTGATATCATTGGACCTTACTGTCACCTAGACATACTTTGTCTTATTTCTGTGATCATCATCATCACCCTCGTCATCATCACTGGTCCTGGTCCCCGCAAATCCCTTTACTTAAAAAAGTCAAACTAACAGTGTTTCCATATGACAATAATCTTTCAAAGAGCCAGGTTCTGGCCACTTAGCAGACAAGCATACTTCGTCCCCAGTTCATAACACTTCCCACCACTCCATGTTCATCGGTATTCCCAACATGCACTTCACAACATGGCCAAATCCTTTGCTGGCTTGTGATTGGTCCCCTGCTGCCTCTTTCCGTTTTCGGCAGAAAAGATGTCGTTCTAAAAATATAAGGCGACGTTGCTGGGTGTTTTTCTTTTCCAAAGGTTCAGACAGAAAAAGCTGCATCACGTAGTATTTGAAAGAAAGAAGCAAGTGGACATAATGTGTAATGATGTTTGTTGCATGCGACTTTGAATGATGGAACATTGTATGTATCCTGTTTAGTTCCTGATTTTTTTTAACCTTCTAATTATTTATGTTTTTTAACCTCCTGTGTGTAGGTGTTCAACATCAATTGACGCACCTGTTTCCATAGGGCACTGGTTAGTGACTTAGATTACTGACTGGGACCGCAGATTCGAATCCCGTAAGAGTCATAGGATTTTTTTTTTAACTCCTGTCAGCTCGTGTGTGTGTGTGTGTGTGTGTGTGTGTGTGTGTGTGTGTGTGTGTGTGGTGTGTGTGTGTGTGTGTGTGTGCGTGCGCGCGCGCGCGCAAGTAGGAGTACCTTCCTGTGTACATACACATGGTTAAGAGACAGAGAGACAGACAGACAGACAGAGAGAGAGAGAGAGAGAGAGAGAGAGAGAGAGAGAGAGAGAGAGACAGACAGACAGACAGACAGACAGACAGACAGACAGACAGACAGACAGATGCTAAGTAGAAACTCGCAGCAATTCTGGTTGGTTAAAAGATGTTCGCTTTCAGAGATGAGCGAAATGACCTGTGGTGCTCTTTATAGAAGAGTGCCATCACACGTATCCTAATACATAGTGACGTTTGTTTTAAAAGGATTAGGGCTGGGGGAGAGGGGATATATGGTTAAGTCATTAGGTACCTCTTATAGAAATGCTAAAGCTTTAGATGGTTGCTAGATGAAAAAAGTTTGTTTTTTTTCCTGCCAATCACATAATTATTCTTAACAGTACGGACAGAAAACTAGAGCAATATGAAAAGTAAAAGGACGAGAAAAAGAAACAGAAACACACACCTAGCAAAACAGGAAGGAGAGGAACTAAGGGAGGGATAAAAAAAACAACCCAAACTGAAAAGTTGTTATTTTGTTATAATGAAAGAATTGATACTGTGACAATATAATTGTGACGCTCCACCACATAATGAGACGGAGTGCACATGAGGTCAATTTTTAGTTATTGACATGTTATTAATGTGCAATAAAGTGGCTATCAAATACAAAAAAACAGATTGAAAATCGGACAATTCTGTGCAACATTATTACAAATTGAAATGATAGACTGCAGGATGTGACAAAATGAGAAACGGGCAAGTTTATTTTAGTAACAGGTTGTCAGAATGAGTGCTTTGGTATTTTCAAAACACATTTAAAAGCAAAAGGAATAAAAATGATACCTTGATATTTCATTAAAGATAAATAAACAGATCTAGTTTAATAATCAATCAAATAAAAAAAATTGACAAACTTGACCCCCACCTGCCTTTAAAGGCTCCTAGGGCAAAATTGGGTAATGTGCTAAGCGACTCATTTCGTGGTGGAGCGCCACAATTATGAGATAAAGAAAGAAAAAAGAGAGAAACGCTTATGTTTTTTCTTAGCCAGCCCTTCAACAAAAGCTTGGCAACAGACACAAATATTGTGTTTCTGTTATTGCGAAAGGAATCTAGGATAAACAGGGTTGTTTCAATTGTTTACAACTGGAGTGCCCAAGACAAATTTGAAGCACTTTAAGAGTTGAACTTTTAGCTTTCTCCTATGACATTGTCTATGCAGATTGGGATGTTTAAGTATAGACAGACAATGGGCTGGGCAAATAGCCATCCAATGCAAAGATCAACACAGAGAGAAAGAGAGAACGAGCGAGGGAGCGAGCGAGCGAGAGAGAGAAAGAGAGAGAGAGAGATTATTTATTCTTTTATTTCGAGAAAAATGGAATAAGCACTCATGTGTTTATCTTTTTACATCCAGTCCACATGTGTATACAGTTTTGTACATTTTGTCATCTGTTCCCACCGGCACACAATGGCCTACTCTTCTGAAAAGCAGTGTGAGGCTTAACGTGTGTGCAAGATGTTTTGCGTGGCGTTTGCACAGGGGGGCCTGGGTATAGTCTCATCGGAAGGACTTTTAAGGGGAGTAGATCTGTACTGATGTTGTAACTCCTAGAGGGGAGAGAGAGAGAGAGAGAGAGAGAGAGAGAGAGAGAGAGAGAGAGAGAGAGAGAGAGAGAAAAGAGAGAGAGAGAAGACAGACAGACAGACAGACAGACAGACAGACAGACAGACAGACAGTTCAAAGCAGATTTCAGGAAGCCCTCACCCCATCCCACCACCCTTCTGCTCCTTGGAAAAAAGTCAGCATTAAGCAAAGAAGGATTCCTAATCTATCTTAACAAGATTTTTATGTTTTCTGAAAATAGACCCACGGCCCATTAGCCCCTAAGTGTCCACTGCAGGCAAAGCACATGCTGAATCGTCGGAGACACCCACGAACTCACTGCACGTGCTAACTGCTCCATGACTGTGACATGCATTGAATTTCCCTGTCCCCTTCCTTTCTGCTCCCGCCTCTGTGAAAACTGCTAGCGTCAGCAGGATGGCTTCAGAGAAACTGGAAGTGCAGTTGCATACACTGAACTTCATCAAAGGCTAATCTTCCCACTTCCATCTTCCCCAGAAGTGTGTATCTATGTCAGTCTTGGGTTGTTTTTTTTATTGTAGTTATTTTTTGTACTTGGGTCAAAAACTGCTTTTATGCCATATCCAGAACAACTGTTTTCAAATAATAAAATACCATTATGCTATCTTGGGAATATCAAGTCTAAAAAATATTGTAAATTTCAGAATTATTCTGCTGTTAGGGGGATTGTCAATCACGTCATCAGTGTAGGTTTTTTAATCGTCCCAGAGAAACTGGAAATGTTCACAGGATCAGATTAGAAAGGCTGCTGTTACAGGCACGTCCTGTCAAGGATTCTTTTTTCTTAGAAAGAAAAAAATGGTTTCGGTAAAGCTGGGATTTAAAATAAAAAGAAGAAAAAAGAGATAAGAAAGGAAAAGGGGGATAATGAAGAAGAAAAGGAAGAGGAAGAGGAGTGGGATGAGAAAGAAGAAACAGAACAAGAGGAAGGAAGAGGAGAAGGAAGAGGAGAAAGAAGAAGAAGAAGAAGAAGAAGAAGAAGAAGAAGAAGAAGAGGTTGGAGGTTCACAGGAAAGGTGGCTGGAGGGACGTTGAGGTGATCTCTACCGCGAGTAGGCGACTCACTGTTTGGCTCCACGAGTGAACTACTACTGTCATCAGTAGGGGCTTGGTAAATGATGACCTGTGTATGTTAGCTCAGAGCAGGCACCACTGGTGACAGAGTCCTGATGCTGGAATGAGAAAATAACACCAGCTGGTACACCAGTGATGATGATGATGATATGATGATGATGATGCTGCTGATGCTGATGATGATGATATGCAGAATGATGACTTCGACCACAATAACAATGAGGACAGCAAGAAGAACAATGGCAACACTAATACTACCAGTGTGTTGTTGTTCTTATTGTTTTCCATTTCAGGGCTGAACACCTGTCTGTCTGTCTGTCTGTCTGTCTACCTATCTGTCTTTATCATGCTTTCTCTTTTTATTGGTCTGTCTGTGTGTGTGTGTGTGTGTGTGTGTGTGGTGGTGCGTGTGCGTGCGTGCTATCTTCTGCGTATATATATATTATATACATATTATATATATTATCGATTAGTTTTATGCTACGTTCGTATATGGCGTGGTGTGTGTGTGTACCCATATATCTATTTCAGTCTGCCTTCATCTTTTCCTTGCTCTCATATTACACAGACAGAAAAGTCTTCCCAACAAAAGAGGAAATATCAAAGTTTACCAAACTGCATTGCAGAAACTCTATCTGCTTCTGTCCCAAAGGATCGCCTGTTGCAGAGTCATATGATATCTTGGGCAAAGTGGAATTGCTCAGGAAAGCTGATGTTTTGTTATGCTCTGTTTTCCATTCTGTTTTCTTAAGTCTTTGTCAGTGTTAACGTTCTGTTTATTGAGAATGTGCGAGCTTTTATCGGCATTCGGGTTTTTAGCTGCAGGCTTTTCAACTTTAGTTCAACGTTGGCTAATTAGCCTTATTTTCAGCATTATAATACACTTTAAAAAAAAAATCAAATTCACAAATTGTTGCTTTGATGTTGTTGTATAAGGCTGAGAGCACACAGTAAACGAATTCTGTTTATCTGTTTTAAAATCTTTTCCAAAGCACACATGGCTTAGACGTTTGTTTACTTTGGATTTATTTGCTTGCACAAGACTAGATTTTAAAAAAAGTGTGTTAGATGTAAATAGTTCATGAACAGGGTTATGTAAAAAGAAAATCAATTTAAGAGATTCTGAAGTTTGCATTTAGACTGTTTGTTGTCTTAATTCTTTCTTGTTAGTGTGAAAAGTAATGATGCAGATAATGTTGACCATAACTGCCACCATCATTATCATCTTCAGAGCAGTAGCAGCAGCAACAGCAGCAGTATCTGATCATGTTTCTGTCTCTCATCATAATCATCGTCATTATCATCGTCATTGGTAGAGGTAGCATTCCTTTTGCATCCTTGTTTTCTTCCTCTAGGATCACATTTCATTTTTATGTTTCGAACCAAATCAGTGGCCATGCCCTTAAACTTGCATACAGAAGGCTTAAAGTGATCATGGTCATCCATGCAACACAATTTTTTTCAAAGAGCCATTTTTTTGTCCCTCAGAAGACAAGCATACATATCCTCAGTTCAGAGGAATTCTTATAAGGACATAGTCATTCGTAGTCCAAACACAAACTTCACATATCTGGCCAAACGGTTTTGCTGGCAAAGGAGATGTCTGCCGCCACTCTTCTCCATCTTCAGCACAAATAATGTTGTTCTGGAATAATGGCAATGTGGTATTCTGGACAGGCCTAAACAGTAGTCATGTAGTGCTTGAATGGAGGATTCGTGAGTATGTGTAATGATGTTTGTGACATGTGACTTTAAATAATGGCGAATTGAATGTATCTGTTTAATCATTCAAATGGTCAATTGATTGAATAAATGAATAACTGACTAATTGATTGATTTGTCGAATCACAACAGAGAAAAACAATTAAAAGTAAACACCACAAATCTAAGAATGAAAGAAAAGTTAGGGCATTAATTTGTTACGTTTTGAAAATAAGCAACAAAATGGGAGTTTAAAGGCTTCAAGTTCCATCACAAAAAGATTATAAATACTGATAGCAGTTAATGTTTGCACTCTTGCAAGACAACCAACATTCAAAATTCACACGTGGTTTTATTGTCTCTCCTAAAAAGATAAGCTCCTACAAAACCACACAAAATTGTCACAGGTCCTGTATCCTTTTGACTTGATGAAGAATTAGACAACTCAGAAAAAGTCGAAGCAAAATAGGCCAATGCTAGACATACCAAAGTAAAACAAGGCAAGGCAAGGCAAGGTAAGTCAAGGCAAAGAAAGCAGATTTAGGAAGGCAATCAAGCCCAAAAGAGATGAAGAAAAAAAAAACTTTTATGGACAGATTTGAAAAAATTTCAAACGTTATACTGTAAGGTTTCTTCTCTGACATTTTTGCATGGGAAGTTGCATTCAAGAGCAAAATGGAATAGACTAGAATCCAGGCAGCTGGTTGTGTGGTGTGTGTGTGTGTGTGTGTGTGGTGTGTGTGTGTGTGTGTGTGTGTGTGTGTTGTGAGAGAGAGAGAGAGAGAGAGAGAGAGAGAGAGAGAGAGAGAGAGAGAGAGAGAGAGAGAGAGAGAGACAGACAGACAGACAGACAGACAGACAGACAGACAGACAGACAGAGACAGAGAAGTATATTTCAAGAAAAACCCTCCCCCTTTCTCACATGGAAAAAAAGGGGAATTCAAGCAAATGAAAGATTCTAAATCTGTCTCAAAGAGACTATTTATGTCTTCTGAGCATAGAAACCACGTGTGCATAAGTGTTAAGTGTTCACAGCAGGCCAGCACAAACAGATTCCCCACAGACACCCACGCCTTCTATGCACGTGCCCTTCGCTCTGATGACTGTCACCGACATTGAATTTCCTGTCCCTTCCTTTCCATTCCTATTCTGGTAAAACTGCTACTGTCAGCTGATTTGCTTCAGAGCATCCAGGGGTGCAGCTGCATATATTGACCTACATCTTAATTTTCCCTAAAATAATGAAGTATCCATCCCCAACGTTTAGACAACTATTATTGTTCACATCAAAAACTGCTTGCATGATGTCTTTCTTAAGGCATTGTCAATGACAAAACAAACTGTGTGCCTACAGCCACGGTATGGCCTGTGTGGTCAGGGGGACTATAAACACGATTGGATTGAAACTGTGTGCCCTCTTCGATTTTCAGATATAATGAAGTTTTCTTTACCTAACAATGCTTTTCATAGTTATTTGTATTATTTGTCAATTCAGAAAGGTTTTCTGTTATTTTAGTGGTTGTTGATATAACTCAAAAATGGATAAGAAGGTTACCATCAATGAAGTACCAGAATAAGAAAGTATAATATCTTTGTATCAAGAAAAACATTGCTGCCATTTACTTTGGTACCATGAAATAATATGATCATTATAAACATGAAGTCATTAAGATAAGACTATAAATCGAGGACCCCTTTGCAAATGCACACAGAGCATTTGGTGCACACCTTAAACACCCATTTTGCCTTTTGGAAGAGCAGGCCATCGTGTGCCTCCTGCAGATGACAACAGTTGGGGTCCCCAGGGCGGTTTGGAGCTGTAGGCCTATATGGCAACGTTCTGGCGGCTCCTGTGATGGCACTGGAACCATTATATCAGCGATTACCTTTCCAATGAACCATTCCAGTGACGTGAAGAGGGGGTGTCTGCTGCATGGGTAACAGTTTGACCTCAATACTTACCTAGGCTATGCTCTCTAGAGCTTAGAGTGCAACTCCATAGCCTTCCTACACTGACGGATGCCTACTGAGAAACATGAAAGAAGTTTAGATAAAGCTATTTGACATGTAGAAGGACACGTGCTGAGAGATAAAAAAAAATCCAGATCTATGTGCACTGTGGGTGTATGTCAAGTTCAAGCTCTCGGCAATTTGTTTTGAACCTCCTCAACAAGACCAAAGTCGTGACAGTTTATTTGATCTGTACATGTCTGAACTGTTATGGTTAATATGATATTTCTTCTTCTTCTTCTTCTTCTTCTCTATATATATATATATATATATATATATATATATATATATATATATATATATATATATATATATATATATATATATATATATATATATATATATGTATGTATGTATATATATATATATATATATACATATGTATATATATGGTGAAGTTTGACAACTATTTTGAAGAAGAAGAAGAAGAAGAAGAAGAAGAAGAAGAAGAAGAAGAAGAAGAAGAAGAAGAAGAAGAAGAGGGAGGAGGAGGAGGAGGAACAACAACAACAACAAAAGAAGAAGAAAAAGAGGAGGAGGAGGACATAGAAGTACAAGAACAAATGCTAGAACGTGCATCACAGAAAAATAAACAATAAAGAATTATAGGATAACAAAGAAGGAGGAGAAGATGAAAAAGAGGGGAAAAAGGAAGGACAGGGGTAGAAAAAGAGGAAGAAAATTCAAATTAAACTTTCCTTTCTTCCTGTTCCTTCGGCACACTTGCTTCCGTTTCAGCTGTGGTCTGTTCGAAATGAAACACGTGTGTGTGTGTGTGTGTGTGTGTGTGTGTGTGTGTGAGTGTGAGTTGTGTGTGTGTGTGTGTGTGTGTGTGTGTGTGTGTGTGTGTGCACGCGTGAGAGAGAGAGAGAGAGAGAGAGAGAGAGAGAGAGAGAGAGAGAGAGAGAGAGAGAGAGAGAGAGAGAGAGAGAGAGAGAGAGAGAGAGAGAGAGAGAGAACACCTGAATACTGAACACTGAACACTGAACACTGAACACTGAAATGGTTTATTGGTACTTCGGACTTAGTCCACGATACAACAAAACTGGGGGGTGGGTATGGTAATGCAGGAACATGTTGATAAATTTCAAAACATACAAAAGTGAAAACTCAGGGATAGAAAATGTAAGATGAAAAATTGAAACAAAAAGTCACTTAAATGATCAAGACACATTGAAAAGAAATCTAGACTTGGAGACAATATGGATTGCTGCACCCTGGCTGAAAATCCAAGACATCTGGATGTGCACTATCAAAGGAGGAAAAAATAGCAATATCAACCAAGCTAACACACATTACCTCAAAAACATATGGCCGATGTGCAATTAAATCATTTCAGTGTTCAGTGTTTCAGTGTTCTCTCTCTCTAAATAGCAATATCAACCAAGCTAACACACATTACCTCAAAACATATGGCCGATGTGCAATTAATCATTTCAGTGTTCAGTGTTTCAGTGTTCTTCTCTCTCTCTCTCTGTCTCTGTCCTCTGTCTCTCTCTCTCTCTGTCTTGTCTCTGTCTCTGTCTCTCTCTCTCTCTGTCTCTGTCTCTCCCTCTGTCTGTCTGTCTGTCTGTCTGTCATGTCTGTCTGTCTCTCTCCATTCAAGTGTTGCTGCAATATCAAATATTCACCAGATGCACAGTGCTTCCGATATGCTTCCATTCATTTAACGAAGAAAAGATGTATTGTCTGAGAGAGAGAGAGAGAGAGAGAGAGAGAGAGGAGAGAGAAGAGAGAGAGAGAGAGAGAGAGAGAGAGAGAGAGAGAGAGAGAGAGAGAGAGAGAGAGAGAAAGAAATACATAATCAAATTAGAATGATTCGCACATGTCTAAAGAATGCTGTGTCAGGTTTCACTAATAGCACATCAAGGATAACAAGAATGTAGTCAGGATTTGTTATGGCTGGTATTGCTGCAGGATGTCAAATGACAGCTTGCCTCGGATCAGGCCACCGGTTCTGCAAGGTTATCGTGGTAAAGCTGGGATGACCAGCGTGCAAGAATCAAAAAGTTCAAGAAAAACCAAACCAAAACAAAAAAGACAACAGAACCCTGGTCTGTGAATTTGTTTTAGATTGAAGTGAGATATAACATAAAATATGAAAAAAGAGAAATAATATGCAAAGCCAGAACTGCCAATTGAAAGTGGTGATGTCATACTTCATTTATGAATGAATCACTGCCTTGTTAGTAGGACTGCAGGAGGTGTGATGCTATTAACATCACCAGTGCAGGTTTGACCATTATGATAGGATTACCAGTGCTCTGGTAGTTGTGGCTGCATTTTATCATCATCATCCTCATTATGCACGGCAGCAAAAGTAACATCATTAACAGCAGTATTAGAAACAGCAGCAGCATCCGTAACAGCAGCAGCAGCAACAACAACAACATCCCTACTTTTTCTTTTTCTGATCATCATCCTTATTATCATCATCTTTGGCATTGGTAACTTTACAAGTATGTCCTTGTTTTTTTCTCCACATTCACACTTCCTTTTTGTCCTTGAACTCAAACGAATACTACGTCCTTGAGCTCAACTAAAGACACTTAAAATGACTAATGCTCTCCATGTCCCAAAACCCTTTCCAGTTTTTTTACCCTCAGCAGACAATCTCACAAATCCTCAGTTCAGAGCAATTCTCATGCTATGAGTACATTCTGACTGGTATTCCCAACATACACACTTCACGACTCTGCAAAATGGTTTGCTGGTAGGTGATCGGTCCCCTGCCTCCTCTTTCCATTTTTTTTTTTTTTTAATGGCGTCCTTCTGAAATGGTGGCATGGCTTTACCGTGGCAAGGTCTGTACAGGAAGAGCTGTAGCATGTAGCGTTTGAATGGAAGAGGTGTGATTATAGATGCCCAATTATGTTTGTGACATGTAACAGTAAATGATGGCAAATTGTATTATCAAGTTTATCTGCTATTTACTTACATGCCATGTTTCTTATTTACCGTGTGTGTGTGTGTGTGTGTGTGTGTGTGTGTGTGTGTGTGTGTGTGTGTGTGTGTGTGTGTGTGTGTGTGTGTGTGTGTGTGTGTGTGTTGATTGATCCAGGTCCTGACTGATTTCTTGTCTTATTATTCTCTTTATTGTTTGGTGAAACAGTACTTCATTTCATAGTCATTATCAGTGATATGGTCTGTGATTTAAAAATAATATATGTAACTTGATCTACTGTATACTATCTTGTTATAGATAAAGAACACAAAAAAACAAAAGTAGAATGATGTGGAATGGTTAAGACTTTGACTGCGTTCTAATGCACATTTAAACATCCCTTGACTGGATGACAAAACTAAAGAAGTTGGAATTAATTAAATGATTGCCTTTTTAATGTTTATATTTCACTAGTGAAAAATAAATATAAAGAATGAGAACAGAGAGAAAATGACAAAACTCTCCTGTAAATACACAGATGAAGAATGACACGTATGTGTAAAGATTCATATTTCTATGTTTGTTTCTAATAACACCATTACAATAGATATAAACTGATTACTCAATTCATTGAAATGGGAAAAAACCCATAAAAACTCCACAAAAATAAGAGAGACGATACAGAAGATAAAGAAAGACAGACAAAAAGGACAAAAGACAGAGAGAAAGAAAGAATGAACGCCTTTGTATTTACTCTACTCTAATTCAAAGAGAAGCAACGGGATGAAGGGGTAAACAAAGAGCTGAAACTGGAACATTCATCATTTCAAATTCAGTCACAAGAAACAATACATGTTTTGACAGCAGAAAAATGTTCCACTGTTGCAAGACAGCCAACATTTGAAACCCACAATTGCTTTAATCAGCTATTTTTAAAGAAAGAGCTTGATAAAACAAAACAATGTTGTCACTGGTAGCTTTTGGACTGCACAAAGAGTTGTGAAAGACATTGAACATAGAAAGCTAAGGAAAAACAAGACAAGGCAAGACAAGGTCAGACAAGGCAAGGCAAACAGAGCAGGACAGGCAAGACAAGGCAAACATTTAAAGAGACCCAGAAAACGAATTTCGAAAACATTTAAAACTTAGAGGTAGACTAGGTTTTTTCCTCTGACATTCTGTGTTAATAGTTGGACAGTGACAGGCAGATACACAATGGAACCAACTAACAGTATCCAAACAAGAGAGAGAGAGAGAGAGAGAGAGAGAGAGAGAGAGAGAGAGAGAGGAGAGAGAGAGAGAGAGAGAGAGAGAGAGAGAGAGAGAATGTGTGTGTGTGTGTGTGTGTGTGTGTGTGTGTGTAAAGCATACTTTCAGGAAACTCCACCCCCTTTCTGGCATGAAAAAGGTGAACCCAAGCAAGCAAAAGATTCTTTCTCTGGCTCCATGAGATTTTTCCAGTTTCCTGAAAACTGACCCCACCCATGCATTAGTCACTAAGTGTTTACTGAACAAGCTGTGCTGTCACAGACGCCCACATCTTCAATGCACGTGCTATTTGCTATAATGACTGTGACACAGATTGAATTTTCAGGTCCCCCCCTTTCCATTCCTTTCTGGTAAAACTGCTGTGGTCAGCAGAATTTCTTCAGAGCAACTATGAGTGCAGTTGCATTTTGTTTAACTACTTTCTTGTTTCAGATGAGAAAAGGGCTAACTCTTCCAGCAACCCTTTACCATCCATACAGAAAAATTGAATTTTCATATTTAATATTTTGAGGGCTTTGTTCCCGTAAAATTTTCTTTATTTAATATCATACTTAATACCAGTTCTTGTATCAACGGCATAACTGATGAAATTATAAAAAAAAACCCACTGGAAACAGCAGTGGCCACAATGATGTTGATGTTGATGTTGATGATGATGATGATGATAATGATGATGATGATGATGATGATGATGATGATGATGATGATGATGATGATGATGATGATGATGATAGTGGTGGTGACAATGACAATGATGGTGGTGGTGACAATAATGCTGTTTTC
>CM060317.1:74840555-74843055 GCA_030674155.1 Stramonita haemastoma | reverse complement strand
TAGATGTAATAAAATGTAATAATTCAGCAAAATAGATAAATATATGCAGACTAACTTATGATGGTTTGTATCCTTATTTTGTGCAAACTGTATCTTCCTTCAGCCTTTAACATGATATTAAAAAAATGTAGGATTCTATCTAAGCTTTAAAAGTGGGTAGAAATAAACAAGAGTCGAAAAGGAAAACTTCAAAAACTGGGTAAACACAAATTGTGTGATGATGCAACCACTTTTTCAAGACAAACCCTGTTTCTTCCCCCACGAAACCAGAGGAGCAGATAAAAATGGGTGAAAGGTCTTTTTGTGTGAGCTAGCTGTGTTTTCCTCTCTGCCTCATTTTTTGACACGGCCTAATTTTGCATGTAAAACAACACCAGCCTGTTGACTTCAGCCGCGGGCAATGGAGTTTGGAGCTTGATGATTGAATCTTCAGGCCACCAGATTGGATTGAGTGCCCAGGGGTGGGAGAAGGGGGCGGAAGGGGGAGGGAGTCCCTGTTTGAGAAAGATTCAGCCCACATGTTGGCTAAAAATGTAATGTCCGGCAGATGACATTGGTACTCTGTCTGTGTGTCTGTGTGTCTGTGTGTCTGTGTGTTTGTCTGTCTCTGTCTCTGTCTCTCTCTCTCTGTCTCTCTCTCTCCCTTACTCTCTCTCCTCCTCTTTCTCTCCCTCTCTCCCCCCTCTCTTTTTCTCCCTCCCTCTCTCCCTACCCCTCCTCTCTCTCTCTCTCTCTCCCTCCCTCCCTGTGTATGTGTGTGTGTATGTGCGTGTGCGTGTGCGTGTGTGTGTGTGTGTGTGTGTGTGTGTGTGTGTGTGTGTGTGTGTGTGTGTGTGTGTATGTGTATGTGTGTGTGTGTGCACTTTTATCCTGTATCCCAAGCCTAAGCTTTTTGTTCAGTTTTTAACATGTTTAAGCTTATTCTTTATCTGTCTGTCTGTCTAATTGTCAGTCTGTCTGTCTCTTGATTGGATTTTCTCTGCCAAAATTTGTGCAAGCTCATACGCGCGCTATATGTGTGGGTGGATAGGGTTGGCGGGGGACGCAAGCTTTTGTGCACATAACTGTCTCTCTTACCACTCTTTTTATGTTACTAGCTTTTCAGGAAACCGTGGCACCAGCGCCTGGACATCGGGCCAGATGATGAAAAGGATGCCATGATTGAGCTAGAGAGAGCTGCTCGTGTCGATATGTTTAGACTGCAAACAGATTACTTCCAGCTCCTACCCCACCTATCTCTATAACTGCCTAAGAATATTTCACGATGACTAGTGTTAGTGCCTTGTGGTACAGTTCCATAACTCCCCTCCTTACCTTGCAATCGTGTCCTACTTTGAACACTATGATACACTAGATGTGGCCCAGCCCTGTAGAGCTCCCCCCAAAATAGTGGGAACCGGCATGGCTACAACGACAGCCTGCAGACTTTGCAATCCAGACAGGACTAAAAACTGAAGCTGGCCAGGGAACACAGAAGACGAAAAGATACTATTAAGTTTTTTTTACTTTTACTTGCCCATTCTTTTTGGTTTCACTCCTAGCGACTAAACACCCTGTTTTCTCAAGACCTAGCTCAAGACAGTTGCATCAGTACCTTCTTTTAAAAAGTGCTAAAAGTTTGCTTACAGAAAGAAAACCCTTAGGGATGTAATATGAAAATAATGTCAGTATAATAACGGTACTACAACATTTATTCTTTGTTGCCTGTCGATGCCACTTCGAGGGTATTTTTTCCTCTGGAGTAAACAATGGTATTGACCCCACTTTCGTGAAAGTCTTTTGAACAGACTATAATTTGATGTCTCGTGCACATGCATGCAAAACAAAACAAAAAACATCTACAAGGGTCTTTTTTTAAGTGAAGACCGCTACAGCCAGTAAGATGGATGACACAAACAAACCCAGCATACACCTTGCTTCCTATCTATCTATTCATTTTTATATCGAGGATAACGGAATAAACACTCATGTGCTTTTTTGCATCCAGTCCCCGTGTGTATGCGATTTTGTTGTCATCTCTTCCTACGACACACAATGGCGTTCACCCTGGAGACGGATGAGCCCTGTCAGATTCAGTCTGCTCACGGCACACTACACCACCTGAAAAAGTCAAAGCAGTGTCGGTGACTTCTCAATAGCGTGAAGTCCATCCGAAACTGACTTCAATGTCGACATAACAGTGAGGTAGGCACCACAAACACTGAGGTCGGTGTCAAACAGCCCTACATTACCGAGGCCATGTCGTATTGAAAAGAAAGTGTCGTATATGCTCATTTCCCCATTTTCCTTTACAGGCGCAAATTGTTGTTGTTGCTGACATTGGCGACAACCTAGACATCCACCAACTGCAACAGCACGGAGACACAAAGTAACATACAAAGCAAAACTGGAAAAAAGAATAAGGGGTAGACTACAATTAGAACCTCAGTTTATTGCCTTATTCGAGAGACTAGTCTCGAATCACAAATCATGGTTAATGAAAAGGGAAAATAGTCCCATA
>CM060317.1:74833055-74835555 GCA_030674155.1 Stramonita haemastoma | reverse complement strand
TTACACACAGACACAGACACACGACACAGACAGACACACAAACACACACAGACACACAAACACACACACACACACACCCCACACACACACACACACACACACAATGCAAATGCATATACGCATGTACATATGTATCCCTCTCAACCACCCCCTCACACACTGACAACTATGGAGCAGAAAAGAAAGCACACTGTGAAATGCTTCCTCTGCAAAGTTATCCAAATGTATCAGCCACAGAAACAAGAAGTAATGGCTTGGTGACAAAGAGCCGTAACAGTCTCCATAGAGGATAATGAACACAGACTCTCTTGGGAAGCACAACACATCACATAACAGGACAATTTCCCCACACTGCTGTTAAAGGGGGTCAGTGGAACATGCCACCCATAACAGCAAACTTTTCCTACACTTCTGCCGAAATAGGTCAGAAAGGCATTCTGTAGATGCATGCAGGCACACGCACGACACTGAATAGTTTGGGTCACCATCGGTAAGGTCAGGCCAGGTCAGGTCAGGTAAGTCAGATTAGACTAGATCAGGGTGAGTATAATAGAAACTGAGATATGCAAAGCCTAAATAGATAAAAAGCTGAGCTTGCAGTCTTAGTGGTCCTTGGGTTTCAGGTTTAAATCTTAAGGGATTTGCCTGCTGGGGTTAAGTAGGATGCTTTTTATGACCTCCTACTCATACAAGGACCCACCAGTACCTTAATTTCCTCATAATATGAGAAAGATCAAATGTACCTATTGATGACCTGAAATTCATGGCAGTTTTTTTATGGGATTACTTTTCTTCTCGTTGGTTTAATGTCCGTTCACTACAAGGTGATTTAGACAACGGTACATTCACGTTAAGAATGCACCGAAAAGGGGATGAGGGGAAAAAGTGAAAGGATAAAGAATATGATGGATGATGATAAGTTTATACAATTTCATTTATAGTAACTGACCTACTGGTGACTGGCAAATACTTTCTGCAACTGATACTAGGCATGCGACTGGAATCATACAGAACACTTGGGTAATTTCCGTATTTTTTCCTTAGATCTATCCCTTTGCTTTTATACGAGGCAATGAGCACAGAGCAATCAAACAATATATGATGGACTGATATGAAAGTAGAACAAGTACAGAAAACTTTTTTTGAATATTTAGTTTTCCAAGCATTTAGACGTAATTTATGAATTATATTTCTATATTTCGTGGGCAACACAAACGATTTAAGTGAATTAAAAAAAAAAAAACTTTGAATATACAGAGTTTGCAAGAATTGAAATAATTTCAAATGAAGATAAACGTAGACCTATACTATTAATCATTATATCACTTGTACATTCTGAAGCACCGCGTTTTGCCAGAGAATCTGCCTAATTCGTTCAGGTAAAGACCGTAATATGATGGCACCCAGCAAAATGTTATCCCAATACCTTTAGAAACAAGAGAATGCACAAGGAACTTGGTTTCAAAAATAACATCATTTCTCAGTTTAGAGTCCCAGTGTTTTAAAGCCAGTAAAACTGATTTTGAATCAACTGAATTTTGAATCAATTTTATGGGATTAGAAACATGGAAAAGACCTAACGTGGACCTGAGAGCTCGTAAGTTAAATGGTGTGCTGTTTCAGACATGAAAATGCTATTCATACTCTTCAGATCCCCCCCCCCCCCCCCCCTCCGAGTTTCTCCATGAAGAGGCAGAATGAACTGACCCCAGTGCAGAAAAATACACTTCAGTACATGAATCATCACTTTGGATATGTGTCAAGCAGCAGTCCCTCTCCATTAGGCCCTGAGTTCCACTGGTGCTGACCATACAGAGACAGCTAGCAAACCCCAGGGAGGCTGTCCATCCCCTGGTCAGACGATAAACATAACCAAGCTGGACATTGCAGCTAGCTCATGAATAAAATTATGAATATTTGGATTAGTTCGTGGGTATGTACATCTGCATGACTGTGTAGGTGGTCAGTATGGAGGTAGTTGATACCTTTATGCATGGGTAAAATATCTGCAGTGTGTGTGTGTGTGTGTGTGTGTGTGTGTGTGTGTGTGTGCGTGAGTGTGCGTGTGCATGTGTGCGCGAGCTCATGTGTGTGAGAGTGCATGTGCGCGCATACCCAAGCCCTTTTGCGTGGTGTGTGTGCACGCTTATGTGCGCACGTGCTCACGCGTGTTTGTGTGTATATGTGTGCGCGCGCGTGCATGCATATGCGCGCGTGCTCACGCGCGCGCGCGCGCGCTGTGTGTGTGTGTGTGTGGTGTGTGTGTGTGTGTGGTGTGTGTGTGTGTGTGCGTTTTTCATGTATGTATGTCTTTAAACATTTGTTCATACACCCATTATTGCTGTTGTATGTGGCAATATGTCTTCCTCCCTGAGACAGCCTGCACCAATCAGTTTGCCAGTGCAGTGGACCTGAGGGAGAAGCAGTGTATGTGTGTGTGTGTGTGTGTGCGTGTGTTTGTGTGTGTGTGTGTGTGGTGTGTGTGTGTGTGTGTGTGTGC
>CM060317.1:74825555-74828055 GCA_030674155.1 Stramonita haemastoma | reverse complement strand
GTTTTGAGATAACGCCCTTCCTGTTGGAATACAGGTGAAAATCTGTGCCTCAGAAAATAACAAGAGCCATATTGAAATTGGGGGGTGGGGGGGGGGGAGGGCGTTGTTGTTGTTTTGTTGCTACACTACGGTGATGAAACAGCACTAGTAGCTGATAACATTACCAGTATGAAGAGAATATTACGTAGAGAAAATGTAACAGAAAAAATATGACACAGAAAAAATGTACCAGGAAGAAGACCCGTCTCAAGTTCAATGCCGAAAAGACAAAAGTGCTGGATGTTGCCAGAACCAGGTGCCATCCAGAGCATGAAATAAAGACTGGCCAACTCCTGTAGAGAATTTCAAGAACTTTAAATATCTGGGCTCATCCAAAACAAGGACGGCTTTATTTTTTTTTATATATTTAATTTCTTTATATCGAGGATAATGGAATAAACACTCTTGTCCTTTTTTACATCCAGTCACCGTGTGTATGCAGTTTTGTGAATGTCATCTGTTCCAACCGGCACACGATGGCCTACTCTTAGGAAAAGCGGAAAAGGACTTAACGTGTGCGCAAGATGTTCTGTGTGCGTTCGCACAAGGGGCCTAGGTTTATAGTCTCCTCCGAAGGACTTTGGGGGAGAGTGGAGTCAGCATGTACCAAGAACGTAACAACAAGAAAAGGCATGATTAAAAGAAGAATGGTCCAACTAAGCAACATCTGGAAAGATCGCAGCATTCCTCACCAGCTGAACATAAGATTAATAAAATGCTCAGTCTGGTCCTCACGCTATATGGCTGTCAATCCTGGACACCAACAAAGTCGACGAAAAAAGAATCTAAGCAGCTGAGATGTGGGGATTTTTTGGAGAAGGCTGATCAGGATCAGCTGGACAGATGAAACAACAAACGAAAGCCTATCACACGAACTGAGAGCAAGAAAACTTTTTAATTTATAAAAATGAAAAGGAACTACAGATATATAGGTCATGCATGCAAAACTAAGATACGACCTTCATAAATGCTGTCTTTCAAGGCAAGACCGAGGGGTGAAAGGCAGACCTCCAGCTTCACTCACTGGCAGCATCACTGAATCCTGGTGGACATGGGAATCCATGGAGTCAGCAGGGCCTGTGAGAGCAAACAGAGGAGGTTCATGTCAGTGTCTTGGGTGTGGTGTCAGCAGGGCCAGTGAAGAGCAAACAGAGGAGGTTCATGTCAGTGTCTTTGGATGTGGTGGCTAACACACGAACTCAGTGATTGCCGACAGGTGACGCCGAATACCCGAAATCTTTTATCATATGATTGTAACATAAACAAACATATGTGTGTGGTGGGTGTGTGTGTGTGTGGGGGGGGCCGGGAGGGGTGGCGGCTAGTGTGGTGTGGGTGTGCGTGTGTGTGGTTAGAGTGAGAGGGGGGTGGTGGTGGAGGAGGTTCATCTAAAAGGTTATAGCCGGATAAATCTGAATAAGAGGGGTATATCCCTCTGTCCAAGTGCACGGGCTGATGTTAGTTAATTCCCTGTTTCCATTAACTTGCCTGCAATATTCAAACATAGAGTCTTTCAGACACAAAACAGTGTGTTCTTTGTGGATTTCTGACTGATCCCCCCCCCTCTCCTCTCCTTCCCCTCTCTCTTTCTAATCTCCCTGAATGACAAGCTTCGGGTAGAAAACAAGAAAGAAAGGAAGGAGCGGGGTGAAGGTCGGACAGAAGGTCGACTCTGAGAGCCAAGATCCTTGATCAAAAGACAAAGAGGATGAGTACGAAAAGCTGGAAGAAAGAGAGAGAGAGAACTCCTTGATGATTTAAACCTTCAGAAAACTTTTTTCTTCTTGTGTTGTTGTGATGCCAGATATCTCGCCAAACTGGGAGTAATCCCCTGCTTAGGATAGGCAAGCAGGGCTGGTTACGGCCCTTGGTTGTATTATCTTTCCTGAAGATGCCAAAGATTACGACCCATGTGTTGCAGTTTCACTAAGCTTTCGAAGCCGCTGAGTGTCTATATCCATTTTCGGCTCCTCTCCCTCCAGTATCTTGCTTCTTAAAGGATCAAAAGAAAGAGGAAGCGTAAAGGGATCAGAGAGATAACAGGTGATCATATGATTGAAGAGGGAGATAACGAGGAAGAGAAGGAAGAGAACAAGACAAGTCAAGGCAGGGCAAGGCGAGGTGAGACCAGGAAGGTCAGGTAAGGACAGGCAGGTCAGCAGGTCAGGTAAGGACAGGCAAGGTCATGGCAAGGTCAGGCAAGGTTAGGCAAGATAAGACCAAATCCCTTGTTTTCAATGATAATGAACGAGCACTCGTGTGCTTTTCCACGTTCAGTGCTTCCCCTTATCAGGCCACATGATGTCTGAGGATCAAATTAAAGTGATAACTTTACACAATGGAAAATATGCAGGGATTGAAGCAACACAATAGCAGCCAAGCATGAGCTTTACGGACTTTGGAAGTTTTTGGGGGGCCTGATATCTAACCCTTCTCACTTCGTTATCAACAGATCACAGCT
>CM060317.1:74813055-74820555 GCA_030674155.1 Stramonita haemastoma | reverse complement strand
AAACCGAGGTCCTATATACAAGACTCAACTAGTGCACTTGAAAGAACTCACAGCAAGAAGATGGCTGTCCCTGGCAAAATTGTGTAGGAAAAAAGCCACTCTCACAGGGATACAGACAGGGGGAAAAAATGGGTGGCGCTGGACTTGTGGTGACTTGCTCACCCCAAAGGAGCTGCCCGAGGGTAACGCATAGGAAGAAATCTACCGAGGCTGAAAATTATATGCAATGCAGCTTTTGTTGTTGTTGTTGTTGTGCATTCCCCAGCTTAACACTATAAAGGTCACCCAGAATGTGCACTCTGACTCACTCATCCCAACTGTGAAATTAATGTGAGATTGAAATTGCACACTGATTGAGAAGTTTGCGTGTTTGACTGTTTTCAAGTATCTCACCATATGGGCAGCCATACTCCAACTTCAGAGGATTTTTTTCTCCTTTAAAGGAGAGTGCAGGTTGTTATTTCAAGAGCGTGTCATGGCTGGAGGCAATCTCAACACAACATTTTACTACATGACAACATTTTAGTGTAGTCCTTCGCAATTAGCTGACGTCAATAACTGATACAGCTTTGGACCTGGACCTAAACAATGCAGTATAATACAAAACAATACAATTCCATACATTATGATACAATAGATGCGATACAGTACAAAAGAGTGCATTGCAATACAACAAATACATACGGTGCGATGCAATATGATACAATCTTCTGTTAGCGTTATTCCCACTCTAAGGGTATTTTTCTTTATATATAAAAAAAAAATTGTTTAGTCAACATAGCTGCAACAAAGGAAGCAGAAGCACAAAAAACATAAGCTTACAAAGAGCGCTCTGGAAAATAGACGTACAAAAATAGACTGCAGCTGGACAGCATCACATCATATCTTAAGGTGTATTCAAAATGTCATACATATTACGGTTTCATTCTTGCTGTTGTATACACATATGTCTATTTTCTGATAAAAATATTTTAAGATGAACCGGAGTTAGAAATTTATGTCCATGTTGGCTCTGTACAAACACAAACAACATAATTTTTTCTACAGTTTATGATGGTTTGTCTCACTTTGCTTTTTACGAAAAAGTTGACGAAAAACAGATTTATGTATTTTGTCATTTCGCTTTTGTTTCTTGGTTTTGCTTTGCTTATCATGTTTAACTTAGCATGGAATGATTTATGAGCTCGTATTGGGTTCCTTAATGGGAAGGATAAGATGAATTCATGTGTCTGGGTATCATCATTCATCAGTTTTGTTTGTTCTTTTCATTCTTGTTGTTTCTCTCTGAAGTCGGAGAATGGCAACCTATATGGTGAAGTTCTTCAAAACAGCCTTAATACGCAAACTTCTCATCTATTGTGTATAATGCTTTCACAGTGCTCTGCAGATGAAATGAGCGAGTTAAAGTGTAAGTGTGGGTAGCCACCCAGAGGTATTCCCCAACAAAAACAACATTTCTTGTGGTTTATATGTCTGTTTGTTTGAGGTGTTTTTTATCTTTGTTTTTGCTTGTTTGTTATTTGTCTCTTTCTTTATCTCACTTGTTGGTCTTCTTTCTGCGTTTGTTTGTGGTGTCTATGCTCCTCTCTCTCTCTCTCTCTCTCTCTCTCTCTCTCTCTCTCTCTCTCTCTCTCTCTCTCTCTCTCTCTCTCTCTCTCTCTCTCTCTCTCTCTCTCTGCGAGTTCTCTCTCTCTCTCTCTCTCTGCGTGTTCCTTTCATATTTCCTGATATTTTCATCCCTTGTTTCCGTGTTGTCTTATCTTTTTTTTTATCACCTTTCATTATATTGTGTCATCTATTTTTGCCCGTGGGTTCTTTTTTTATCTTCAGTAAAAAAAAATTTTTTTTCTTTTTTTTTCTTCAAACTATGATTACGTTGTGTGGTCTTAATTACGTCTGTGTCGTACAAATTCCTTTGCGTGGCATTGTAATCATTACTTGGGTTTCTTGTCCTCTTCATTTCCATTTACAAATATACGTCGGAGTATATGTGTTCGCACCATGATCATTATATCTGTCATACAAGAGTTAGCCCAATATTTTTTCCTATATAGTGTGGCCATATGTTGACAGCAAAGCAAGGACCAAAGCTCAGAGAGAGAGAGAGAGAGAGGGAGAGAGAGAGAGAGAGGGTGAGAAAGAGACACAAGATAGGGAGACATAGTTGAAGGGAGTGAGAGACAGACAGACAGAACAGACAGAACATAGAGACAGAAGAAGACATAAAGACAAGAGAAAGATAGGGAGACAGAGTGAGAGAGAGAGAGAGAGAGAGAGAGAGAGAGAGAGGAGGGAGGAAAGACAGACAGACAGACAGACAGACAGACAGACAGACAGACATACAGACACATAGAGACAGACAGACAGACATAAAGACAAGAGAAAGATAGGGAGACAGAGTGAGAGAGAGAGAGAGAGAGGAGGAGGGAGGGAGGGAGGGAAAGACAGACGACAGACAGACAGAAGACAGACAGACAGACAATAGAGACAGACAGAAGACATAAAGACAAGAGAAGATAGGGAGACAGAGGAGAGAGAGAGAGAGAGAGAGAGAGAGGGGAGGGAGGGAGGAGGAGGAAAGACAGACAGACAGACACAGACAGACAGAGACAGAGACAGACAAAGACATGGAGACAGAGTGGAAAAGAGAGAGTGAGAATGAAAGACAGAGAGAGAGAGAGGGGGTGGGGGAGGAGGAGGAGGGACAGAGAAACAGTGAGAGAAAGACAGAGGCAGACCCAAAGAGAAACCACAGAAAAGACAGAGACGAGACAGACAGATAGTAGAAGCCAGAGACAGAAAGACAAACAAGCTCACACAAAGAGAGTGAAAAAGAATAAGACAGGACGACGATGACAACAGCAACAACAACAACAACAACAATAACAACAAAAAAGTATCGTGTCTACAACATTATCGCAGCCGAAATGAACGAAGGGCAGCTAATTCTTCGGAAAGGCCAGGCAGGCAAGCGTGCGGACAGGTCAGGACTTAATGCGTGCTGGCCTAAGTGAATGGCTGGACACAAAAGGATGCTATCGCCTCACTGCCTTCATTAAGCTGCCTGCAGCCACCAGCCTCCCCCAGTGAAGCAATACAGCGAAGAATATCAGCAGCGACAATGCAGCAATTATCGCCGGATGCTGCTGAATAGCGTGGGTTGGGTCCTTACCTGATTTGTTGTTCTTAATGCGTCGTTTGCTGATTAGTAGCTTGATTGGTGGTTTATTGATACATCTTGGTGGATGGGTTATTTGCAGCTTGTGTTGTGTGGAGTGTACTTTTTTTTGTGGCTTATCATGATTTAGTGGTTCATGTAATATTTGAATTAACTAAAAAGAAAAGCGAGTAAACAACATATTTCTGCTTTATACACTCGGGTGATTTGCAGTGTTCACTGTTGATGTATACTGGGGATGTTTTTGTCATGATATCTACTTTTTTACGTAGTATTTCTTGTTTTATACCATTTGCATCTAGTATTTTGTTTGTGATGGTCGTTCAGAGTCTTACATTTCTTTTTTTTTCTTTCGTTCTACATCTATTCTAGTGTATCTAGCGGGATTTTTTTCTTCGTTTTTCTTGTTCTAGATGTCGACATTGCAGTTTTTACATCAGTTATCTATGCTGAATTTGACACTTCATTTCTTTAACTTTATTTATTTCAATTCAATCAGTCAGAGATTAAAACATTTAACTCTGAACTCTTGTATGACTCACAAAATGTGTTAAATTTTCGAAGATCTTAAAATTGATCGAGAAAATAATGTAAGAGTTGCAAAAAGCAAATTGAAAACATTGCAAGCAAAGATGATAGTGAGGTCTACACGTCACGCAGTTTCCCTTTTTACCATCCATGTAATGTGAAGTTGTTTAAATGTAGAGTATTTAAATATTATACCCCTAAGAGGGATATAGCTCAGTGGTAGAGTTTTCGACGGCATATCGAGAAGTCCGCGGTTCAAACCCGGGTGTCCTCTTTCTTTCCCCCGTGGAGATGCCGGGGGTCTGTCAGTATAAAAAAACATCCCCACATTCTGGAAACTCCCTGCTTGAAATTTCCTATTGATCTTTATTTTACTCTCTTTGTTTCTGCCTTGTTCCTTTCTTCCTTCACCTCCTTCTTGTCTATTTTTGGCCTTATTGGTCCATTCTCCTGCCTTTTTTTCCAGAAAGACTTAGAAGATAACAATTCTCTTATACCGAGGTCAGATGCACTGGACCTGATTTGTCAGGCATCTAACGGCAGCGCAACGCATCTTCGCTCATATAACTGACAACATAGTTGCTGTTTGAGCGTTTGACGACGACGAAGAAGAAATACAACTCTTTTCTGGAATACTCTTTATAAGCTTATTCTTGTTTTACTCATGTTTTATTGGTTTCTGGTATGTGTTGGTGATCGAATAAGATCTCGTTTACAACAAAAAGGCAACGGGCTAATTTTGTCAGTCAGTTACTCTTGTGCAAATGAATTGGTCAGCAGTCTTTTTTTTTTTCAACAGATCACTCCTCTGGTTCTTAATGCATACATATTGAAAGCGCAAGGGTATAGATTCTGTGTACAACCTTTGTGATAAAGAAACACGCGGAGAGCCTTCACTAATTCTGTTAACTACCAATCATTGTTAAGGACAGCATTGACGTCAGCGCAGGATGAAAATCAATCTGTGCAGCAGGTAGATAGATTGTTTCAGTTCGCGGAGTGGGTCCGGCCCAGGTTGTCGGACAAATGAGCACTGACCTGTCCACTTCGCTGCCGGACAGAACAAGCCAAGGCTATGACGTGCTAATGACCAGCGGCAGTCACACGGGGACAGCGTGGGCTGCTGCTGGATTCTTCAGCCACGCCCCGTGTCAAGGGTAGATACCTGCACAGTGTGGTAACTGACAGCCCCGATATGGCCTGTGTGGTCGGTGGGGCTATAAACAACATGATTGGATTGATTGATTGGCTTGGTGTTTGGTACCTTCTGTAAAGACTGTCCCGTGATACCCTTTTTGATCACTTAATAGAGGACGCTATAGCCGAGTGGTTAAGACCGTTCGACTTCAATCCCGTGGACTCCATCAAGTCGTGGGTTCGAGTCCCGGTGGCGTCTGGTGATTTGAGGATGGGGATTTTTGCGTTCTTCCAGGTGAACTTCAAGTGCAGACCTGGCAGTGCTTGTGGCTTCTTTGTGTCTTTGTAATCATAGTCTTGGCCTGGTGTTTTGGAAACTCTGCTGAAGGTTGTGACTGTAACTGTAAAGTATAATTCCATTTAAATTCCAGACATTCTTTTTCTTTAACAAAATATGAAAACATTGATCACATCACCCACAGTGATCATGAGTAATTTAACAGGCAAACCAGTTCTTTTTAATGCTACATGTCAATCATTTTTCCATCTCTTTTCCTCAAAGAGTGGATAAAAATGTGAAAAGGTTAGGGTGTCCCATAACCAAAGCGGTTTTGGGGGAGTAAGGTATGAGACTACTGTTTAATCCAAAGATTTCTGACAATATTCAACAGATTTTTTTCCCACTTTTTTGTCTTCGCAATTTCACATTATTCTATTTGCAAACATTCTCCCGCTGTCCTTTTCTTTGTCTCTCCTTTGTATTTTGTTGTTGTTGTTTTTTTTGTTTTTGTTGTTGTTGTTTTTGGGGGGTGTTGTTGTTATTGTAACTTTTTAAAATTGTATATCGCACTTTTTCTTCACCCGACAATTTTGTTTCCCCTTTATCTTACTCCTTCCTTCTCTTCAGTTGTTCGTTGTTTTGGCCCCCTTTCTCTTTGTTGACGTTTTCATACATTTTGGGTATGCAAATTATTGCCAATTTTTATATCAAATTGCACATGATAAAATATGTCATAGATGATGGACAGTTTTTTTTAATTTGTAAATAAAGCGTTTTTCTTGCATGAAGGTAGAGAGATGATTTTTTAAAAATCTGCATGTTAGCTTGTGTGTTTTTGCCATCTCATTTGTTATCTATTGTTTGAGGTTCTCTACATCTTAGAATCAAAGACAATATTCTTTATTCCTTTTCCTTTGATATTTTCTTTTATTTTGAGGATAATGGAGTAAAACTCCCGTGTACTTTTTCACTTCCACTTCCTGTGTGCATGTGGTTTGTAACATTTATCATCTGTTTGCACCGTTCCCTATATTAGTGTCTACAAGGCGACTAGTTTGACAATAGACTGGGGCACAAAATTTGTTGAAATCAGGCAATGATAAATAAAAACAGTTATTGGGGATTATAAAACATTTATTGGGAATTATCTGGAAGAAAAAAAACACTTCAAGGATTTTGGATAATGTAAAAAAAAAAAGGTTAAAACTAAGTACCCAACCAGGAACTAACTACCTTGTTACTTTCTAGCTATTAACTTACCTACCTACTACCTACCTACCTACCTACCTACCTACCTACTACCTACCTACCTACCTACCTACCTACCTACCTACCTACCTACCTACCTATCTACCACCTACCTACCTACCTATCTACCTACCTACTTCCTTACTAACTGACCGATAGAGACTTACTAGCTAAGTAACTAGCACAAAATATCTAACCAACCAACTAACTAACTAAAAACTGACAATCCAACTTTCTAATGACTAAACAACTGACTGACTGACTGGACTGACTGACTGACTGACTGACTGAATAACTAACTAATAACTAACCTAACTAACTAACTAACTAACTAACTAACTAACTAACTAACTAACTAACTAACTAAACTAACTAACTAAACTAACTAACTAACTTGAAATAATGTCCTTGAAACCGTCCACAAAAGGTTGTACAAGAAAAAAAAATACTAGACAAGTATCTAGGACGTTAGACAAAAACTCCAAGAAAATGTCTTGATTGTTCTTCGGTCTTCAGCTTCTCTCTGACTTTTTTTCAAAACTCGCCCAGCATTTATTTTCTGCCTCATTTTATGTGTATGTAATAAGCATTATTGTTATACTTCATTATATTGTAAAAAGTCGTGGTGAAAAAACGAAAGAAATAAAGATGGAAAAGGCTAAAACAAGAAAGAAAAAAGACAATTCCACATACTCTCTCTCTCCTCACATTCTGCCCTACCTCCCCCCTACCCCTATCCCCACCCCCAAAAGATAGCAACAAAAACGAAACATGTCCACAATACAAAAAAAAAATCAAACAAAACACTAAAAAAAAGGCAGAAAAAGAGTGTGTCAATACGCTGCAAAATCTTGCTAAGTCAGAAGAAATAGCGAGAATTTGCACAGAAAAAAACAACTCGCAGAAATAAAAACCCATTAAGATTTTGAAAATAATCAGGAAACAAGAGAAACAAACTCACGACGTTGACAAAAACGCTGAACTCATGACATAAAAAATGCCTCCTAAATTTTCAACAAAATGGTGTGGAACAAAAAGATAGGGGGATGGAAGTGGTGGAGGGGGGGGGGGAGATGGGTGAAGGGGGAACAAGGCCGAGAGAGAGAAGGGGGTGGGGGTGGTTGGAGGA
>CM060317.1:74783055-74800555 GCA_030674155.1 Stramonita haemastoma | reverse complement strand
GCGTGACTTTTCTTTGTGAGCACGCGTGTTTGAAACTCGACACAAAAGAAAAAAGAAAGAAAGAAAGAAAGAAAGAACGATCGAATGAATGAATGAATGAATGAATGAATGAATGAATGAATGAATGAATGAATGAATGAATGAATGAAAGTAAAACCAAATGAAATAAAACACCCTGACTATGCTCGTATTTTAAAAAAAAAGAGGAGTCTATTCACTTGAACACCAGCATGTACCATAAAACATGTAACATTTTATAAATTTCTTCTCTGTTTAGAAAATGGACTTCTTCAACATGATCACAAGCACAAAAATACTATGCACAAAAGGAATACAAGACTTGTTTGGGGTTTGTTCATGTTTGGGGTGGGTGGGTTACGTTAGTTTAAAATATAGGTAAGAACACTCCTCACGATTCTGACAGTTACGAGTTGTACAACAATATTAACGTCTACTCGTATGATATGTAACATTTCAAGTCACAGTATTTATAGTGTGTACACTAGAGTACACTAACGGGTACGTGTTATGTTGTGAGCCTTTGATGAATGCATACTGCCTTATCAAGCCATTTTTTTATGTATATGTATATTGCTTTCTCTCTTTACGATGTTACACAATATCATCAACTACCATTTCTGTTTTTTTTCTTTTAAGTTACCCATATTATCATTTGTACACACACACACAGACACACACAGACACACACAGACACACACAGACACACACACACACACACACACACACTCCGTTCGAGATTTTTCTCCTGGAGTTAAACATAAGTACTGACTCTACTCTGCCCCCAAAGTCCTGTGGATGAGACTATAAACCGAGGCCCCGTGTGTAAACGCACGCAGAACATCTTGAACACACGTTAAAACCTGTTCGGCTTTTCGTAAGAGTAGGCCATTGTGTGCCAGTGGGAACAGATGACAAGGTTTACAAAAAAACTGCATACACACGGGGACTGGATGAAAAAAAAAAGCACATGTGCTTATTCCATTATCCTCGATATAAAGGAATAAAATAAAATAAATATAACCAGGATATTAAAAAAACAAACAAACCAACCAACCAACAAAAATCAACACCACTGAATTCTGCTGGACAGGAGAGAGGACATCACAGCCTATAGATGAGTGACATTCCGATTGCCAGGGGGGGAAGAAGAATGATCGAAGGCGTCATTGACATGTCCTTGTCCCTCAGATTTCTTCATCTTTCCCTCCATCTCTCTGTGTTGCGCGTGGCGGTCCCCTCTGTACCCATTGCAGATGGGGATGTAACGTGTGACGGCCATTTTGTTCAATATGGGCTGAATCAAAGGGAGGTCATACACCTTGAATTGCTCCCCTTCCGTGCTGGTGCTGGTGTCCACGTGACCCCACTTGGTCAGTCCTCTCTCCTCCCGTGTGCCTGTCGCACAGGTCAAGGGTATGGTCAATAGTGAGTTAAAACCGTGAACAAGGGTATTTTAAACTTGTTTTTTCTCATTCACTAATAATTATTTTGTGACCAGCCGCCATGGCGCAGTGGTTAGCGCCGTAGATTCCGGACTGGAAGGTCGCGGGTTCGAATCCCATAAGTCATAGGGATTTTTTCGGGCTCCGGCCGGCTCCTACCCAGAGTGAGTGTGCTGTGGGCTCAATGGGGAGACTGGGACCACACAGTCGAGCTTCATCCACTTTACGGATGCGAATTTGAGAGTGTTGCTCAAATTACCTGACCAACACTGCAGGTGTCTGTATCTCTCGGGCCTGGTTGACGCCGGGATATATTATGACAGTAAGCGTAGAGAACAACCCTGTCAAGTAGTCTCAAAGCGGAAGCACCTCCACAGCAGCATCATTACATCATCCTCATCATCATTGATCATCATGCAATAATAAAAAAATTGCCTCTGATTCGGTGGCCTCCGTTGCTCTGGTCTCATGGTGACCTCAGATTCGGTTTCCCCATACGCTTCTGTGCCTGTGGTGAATTTGTGTCAAAGCCTTTGGGGTTGGGGGTTCGTGGGGAGGCGGTCGTTGGAGGGACGTTGTGGTGGTCGCCACCTTGGGTGGGTGACTCACTCAGTCTGGCTCCGCGACTGAGCTAATACTGTCGTTAGTAGGGGGCTTAGTAGGTGGTGTCCTGCGTATGTTAGCTCAGAACAGGCACCACTGAACACCACCAAAGTGACCCAGCAGAAGTGCAGGGCCCCTCTGGCTGGTGGCCCCGCGGCGGCCTAATATTGATGAGCTCCCTGTGGACTCCCGACCCCGGGGGTGAGACACAACGAATCTGGGTATGGCTGTGGCGGGGAGATTGAAATGAGCGGCGTGGGAACAGCAGTACGGGAACGTCACAGAAGACGAGGCAGCAAAAAAACAAATTAAAAAAAAAAAAAAAAAAAAAAATTATTTTGTGTGAGAGATGTCAACTGAAGCAACTCAAATTAGTTTTAAAGCACTCCAAAAAAAAGCAACCCAGACAAACCTCTTGTTCTTGAACATGTCAGATATAATGAGCAAACAAAACCAAACCTACTTGTAGCTTCTTCTTTGTAATTAATTAGAAAAATATGTAAACGAATTGAGTTCCAAAAGTTGAAGCTTTTAATTAAACAAACACAAGGAAAATTCCTTTGTCAAATCCTACGAACATGAAAAATACTCTCCCTATCATGTGTCTAAGATTGATGTTTTTGGTTAAACATTTGGTGTGTTGTGTAGTGCAGTGCAATGCGGCGTAATGCAGGATAATGCAGAGTAAATGTTCTATAGTATGATGTAGTGTTGTGAAATACAGACTAACATTGAGTACATTGTTCTGTAGTGTAATGCATTGTATGTAGTTCTGTGCCGTATAATGTAGCACGAGGATTACTTGTGTGGTGTCGTGTCGCGGTGTACCATCCCATACATTTTAGACGTGGAAGGCTGAGAAACAAAAGCGACAGCTTACCTGGAATGGTGTTGTCCAGCAGAAAGGCTAGCACCCCGGCCACGAACATGCTGGTGCTGCACAGCACTGTCAGCACATTGTCCGCCAGCTCGCTCCCTGAAAGCAAAGTGCAAGCTGAGATGTGTGCCCTGAGTATCATGATATTAGTCACTATTGCTACTACTACTACTACTACTACTACTACTACTACTACTACTACTACTACTACTACTACTACTACTACTACTACTACTACTACTGCCACCTCTGCCTCAAGAGCTACGACCACAACTACCCCCATTCTACCAGAACAATGACCACTTTTACTATTACAACTGCTACTGCTAGGGGTCGGGACAGCTCAGTGGTCAGAACACTCGCTTTCCCTCAGCCAAGGTTAAGCAACATCGAGCGTGGTTACCAGTTGGATGGGTAACCGTTTGCGCGCCTTGGCTTCAGTACAGTTCCCTCAGTTCACCCAGCTGTAAATGGGTACCTACCCTCTTTAGGGTCAGGGAAATACCTTCCCAGCGAGGAAGAGAAGATGGCGCGCCGCCCTCAATATGCTGGTCTCTTGAGAAGCTGAAGTCTCTGACACCTCGCTCCCCCACGACCACATAGGTTATGGGACATCTTTTACCTTTTATTTGGTTGGTTGGTTGGTTGGTTGGTTGGTTGTGTGTGTGTGTGTGTGTGTGTGTGTGTGTGTGTGTGTGTGTGTGTGTGTGTGTGTGTGTGTGCGCGTATGTATGTGTGTGTGTTTGAGTGTGTGTGTGTGTGTTTGTGTGCGCGTGTGTGTGTGTGAATGCATTTAGCCAACAGACGAGGGCACTGTGCTGACCCCTGTCCACTCTCACCTGTGCTGATGGCTCCTGGGTTCAAGGACAGCCACTTGGGCAGACAGATGCCCAGGAAGAGAGACACCCCCAGGATGAAGAGGTTACGGGTGGAATTCAGATCCACGAACTGCAGGTTGGAGAGTCCCACCGCTGTCACCATACCTGAACCACACAACAACATCCCAACTCACCATAGGTATGTGAACCACCCACCAAACATGGCCAAAAAAAGCCCCCCCCCCCCTTCCCCAACAATAGGCTCGGGGATGGTGGCAAACAGGGATTTGAACTCAACAATAACAACAATAGAAACAGCACCAAAAAACAACAACAGCAGCAACAATAATGAATGGGACCATAGAGATATACACTACTCGCCAAACAGGGCTAATAGATCCTCCAAACAATAAGCTCAGGAATGGTGGGAAACAGAGCACTGAACCCAACAACAATAAAAAGAACAGAAACTACAAAACTATTTTTTTCAAAAAGTAACAGCAGCAAAACAACATCCCAACTCACCATAGGTATATAAACCACTCACCAAACATGGCTGAAAAGATCCCCGTGACAATAGGTTCGGGATGTTGGCGAACAGAGCACTGAATTAAAACAGCAATAGAAACAGCAGAAGCAACAACAAAGACAACAACAATAGAAACAACAACAGCAAAGACAACAGCAGCAAAGACAACAACAACAACATCTAATATGACCGTAGGTACCATTTGTAACACCACCACTCACCAAACATGGCCAGAAAAAGCCCCCCGACAATCGGTTCAGGATGGTGGCGAACAAAGCACTGAACTAAACAACAACAACAAACAACAACAACAACAACAACAACAGTGACCACAGGGATGTCACACCACCACTCACCAAACATGGCCAGAAAAAGCCCCCCGACAATCGGTTCAGGGATGGTGGCGAACAAAGCACTGAACTAAACAACAACAACAACAAATGACAACAACAACAACAACAACAAAACAACAGTGACCACAGGGATGTCACACCACCACTCACCAAACATGGCCAGAAAGAGCCCCCGACAATGGGTTCAGGATGGTGGCGAACAGAGCACTGAACTTGCCCACACAGCCAAAGACGATCATCATCGCCCCGCTGACCTGGATCACCCTCAGACTGCCCACCTGCACAGGTAAGGTAGCAGCGGTCAGTGGGGCTGGTCAGATTTCTTTCTGTTATCGTACTGTATAAAGGAAGGGGGGAGGGAGGGTTAGTGGTCAGAGCACTCGCTATTCCCAAGCTTAAGTTAAGCAGCATTGAGCGTCGATGCCAAGTGAATGGTGACCGTTTGCGCGCCTTGGCTTTACTACAGTCCCCAATCCAATCCAATGATGTTGCTTAGAGCCCCGCCTACCACACAGGCCATATCGGGGCTGTCACCTCGTCATACAGTCCCCCAGTTCACCCAGCTTTAAATGGGAACCTGCCCTCTTTTAGGGTCAGGGAAGGTAAAACAGCAAGGGGAGAGGAGATTGGCGCCGACCTCAATATGCTGGCCCCTAGAGAAGCTGAGGTCTCTCGTGCCTTGCTCCCGTAAGACCGTATAGATTATGGGACACCTTTACCTTTTAACCTTTACTGTATAGTACTTTATAGTAGTATCATTTGAATAGTATTGTGTTAGATATCACTTTCAGCCATGGTAGATTTCTCAGCGTGAAAATGAAACACAGAACAACCATACTGATCAACACCACGCAATTTTTCACGCGACTGATATTTGTCTTTGTTCATCCACATGCACACACACAAAAAATCAATCTTGATCAATATACGTAATACAGTCTCTAAGTACCAAGTCCTACAGAAAGTGTTGTTATACCTATATTATGTCATGTTTAGACTGTCTTCAGGCCGACAAGCTCTCTGCAGAATAACCTATGCTTTCCTTTAAAGGCAAAACCCCCTGTCTTGAGTTCGAAGCACAGCTGCCTATATGGTAAGGTACTTAAAATGTAATGCACGCAAACTGCTCATCCAGTATGCACTTAAGGTCTCACAGCTATTTCCAGGCAGGATGAGGGAGTCAGGGTGCATATTCTGGGTGACCGCCAGTGTGTTAAGCTGGGGAACTAACTTGCAGTATCAACAGCAATAACAATAACAGCAACAACAGTGACAACAGCAACAGCAACGACAAAAACAACAGGAACAACAATAACAGCAACAGCAACAATAACAAAACCAGGATCAACAACAACAGCAGCAGCAACAACAACAGCAGCAACAACACCAACAACAACAATAACAGCAATAACAGCAAGAACAACAACAGCAGCAACAACAACAGCAGCAACAACAGTAGCAACAACAGCAGCAGCAACAACAACTAAAATAATAATAACAGCAACAGCAACAAGAACAACAACAGCGGCAGGAACAACAATAGCAACAACAACAGCAACAACAACAATACCAGCAACAACAGCAGCTGCAGCGGCAGCAGCAACGACAGCAGCAACAATATCAACAACAACAGCAAGAAGAAGAAGAGAACAACAACAACAGCAACAACATAACAACAGCAATAACAACAATAACAACAACAATACTACTACCACCACCACCACCACCACCACCACCAACAACAACAACAAAACAACAACTCATCAGCCTGACCTTGGTGATGCCGATGGCCCCGATGTTTTCACTGTAGGACGTGGTGCCTCCCCCCACACCCCAGGCCCCCGCCAACAGACAGGTGATGCCCTCCACCCCGATACCTGACACACACACACACATAAACACACACAGACACACAGGCACACACACACAGACACACACACACACAGACACACACACAGACACACAGTCAGACACACAGACACACACACAGTCACAGAGACAGACACACAGTCAGACACACAGACAGACACATAGACAGACACATAGACAGACACACATAGACACACAGACAGACACATAGACAGACAGACAGACAGACAGACAGACAGACAGACAGACAGACAGACACAGAGACACATAGACACACAGACAGTAAGACAGACAGACAGACACACAAACACACAGACAGACGCACACACACACAGAACAACAAGACTCATCATCATTAATGATTATATTACACACAAATATGTTCAAACGTATGCGTATTTCCAAGCATGCGTGCGTGAGCGTGAATGTGCACACATGCACACACGCGTGCGCACACGCACGCACGTACGCGCGCACACACATTCAAAAACATATGCATACACATGTATGCACACATACGCACTCACTCATGCATGCACTCACGCACGTGCACACACACACACACACACACACACACTCACACACACACACACACACACACACACACACACACACACACACACACACACACACACAGATATTCTTTCTCATTCGTTTTTCATCATATACTCACTCACCACACTAGCCCATATCATGTATTGTTTACATTTCACTACATAAGGGGGTTGTGGCCTATCTGCGTTTGTCTGTCTTGTCTGTCTGTCTGTCTGCTGTCTGTCTGTCTGTCTCTGTCTCTCTCTGTCTCTCTCTCTCTCTGTGTATGTGATCGTGTGTAAATCATTATCCAATTTATAAAAATGTTTTGCCAATTCTTTAAACATCTGGGATGTTTTATGTATTTTTTTTATTGATAGTATTTCTCCCCCGCCCCCCTCCAATAAGGATATCAGTTTCTTTTTTTGCCCTTTCATCCAAATGTATGATTTATATGACTTGTATAACTTTTGACAGATGGTGGTAGATTGATGTTTTCAGTTGTTTATTCATTATATTCTCCTGTTTGCTCTTTATCTATTTGCTCTTTATCTATTAGCGTTTTATTATTTTTTATTATTGTTTTTTTCTTCTTCTTCTTCTTTAATAATCAAAATTATTTTATTGTGACTTCTGATTTTCGTCTTCTGAATAAGTGCATTTTTCTTACCTTATTATATGTAATGTACTGTCGCATTTCCCTTACCTTATTATATGTAGTCTACTTATTTCTTGTATGTTGTTTGGTACTGCGGATAGTTTTATTGTTTAGTATCTTTTTATCTTGATGTTATCCCTGAAAAGGGCGGGGCTGAATGTAAAAAAAAACACGTGAGTACTTATCTATTATCCTCGAATAAAAGAATTGCCTTGCCCTCTCTCTCTCTCTCTCTCTCTCTCTCTCTCTCTCTCTCTCTCTCTCTCTCTCTCTCTCTCTCTCTCTCTCTCTCTCTTTGCGTGCGCGTGTGTGTGCATACATGCCTGTATGCGTGTTTTACTAAACGTGCACGACGAATATTTCTTCTGTCCTCCAAACCTCTGCTCACTGCACTTTTAGGAGGGGGCGGGGCTCCTGCCAGGCGCGCGCATGCGTGGTAGTCCCCGACCGATTCGATGATGGAAGCAACAATGGCGGCCACACTTCCTAACACCCCCGCCACACTGACAGTGGGCACACCCCATTGACCTGAAAACACACATACATTATGTTATATACACGCTGAAAAGGTAAGGGAATTGAAAGTGTCAAAAAGTCTAATGAATGAATTAAGAAACTACATAGAACAGGATAATGAGTATGATGCATTCTGTTGAAGTGATTTCTGGAGCTTTTGTCAATAAGTGGTACCCGTACAGATTGTGGAAACTGCATCTTGTGAGTAGCCCTGTTCAATCAGCGAACTAGTTCTGATATAATGATGAATTGTATTGTAACTCCATGTTGGATGTTTAAGATGCATGTATACATTGCTCCCCGCCTCCCCCCCCCCCCCCCAAAAAAAAAGTGTCAAACCGAAGGTGGTGATGTAGTTAAAAGACGAAGTAAAAGTGATATCAGTGATAAGACCGACAGACAGACATGGATGTTACCGTGAAGATCATTAGTGTGACAATCATCATCATCATCATCATCATCATCATCATCATCATCATCATCATCATCATCATCGTCGTCGTCGTCGTCGTCGTGTCGTCGTCATCGTAATCTTCGTCATCATAGTCAACCACCATCACCATCATCATCACACCATCACCATCACTGCCAACCTAGTACTGAAAGCCAAGGTGCGCAAACGGTCACCCATCCAATTGGTAACCACGCTCGACGCTTTGACCACTGAGCTATCCCATCCCTTATGCCATGAGCCTCTTTAACTATCATCATCATCATCATCATCATCATCATCATCATCATCATCATCAATACATCAATCATTAAAAAAAAAAAATATATATATATATATATATATATATATATATATATATATATAAATTTACACAGCACTTTATCTCACAAAAAAACCAAAAAAATCAAAACCGCTTGCATTCCACCTATACAACAGGCAAGCAAACCCAATAACCAATCATAGTTTTAAATAATTTTTTTTTTTCATTTCAATCCCCTATTAACCCTGACCTGGGTAGGGGAACCTGAACCAGGGAGCTCTGTCCAGAGTGTCTCCCTGCACGTCAGTCCTGGCCAGGTAGCCCCAGCCCTTAGGGTCCGGGGGAAAGACGTCAGTCAGCGTGAAGATGTAACACAGCAGCCAGCTCACACAGATCGCCAGTAACACCTGCAATCACACCAAGATGGGGGGACGGGGGAGGGGGAAGCGGGAGGGGGGGGAAAGGCAGAAGGGGGGTGAGGAGAGAGAAGAGTTGGGGGAGAGGTGGGGGGGGGTTAGAGCAGGGATTTATAGATTTGGGTTTTCTTTGTTTTGTTTTGATGGTGATGGTAGTGGTGGTGGGTGGTGGTAGTGGTGGTGATGGGTGGTGGTAGTGGTGGGTAGGGTGGTGGAGGGTGGTGGTAGTGGTGGTGGTAGTGGTGGTAGATGGTGGTGGGTGTGGTGTGGTGGGTGGTAGTGGGTGGTGGTAGTGGTGGTGGGTGATGGTATGGTGGTATGGTAGTGGTGGTGGTGATGTGGTTGGTGGTAGTGGGTGGTGGTAGTGGTGGTGGAGTGGAGTGGTGGTGGTGATGGTGGTGGTAGTGGTGGTGGTAGGTGGTGATGGTGGTGTAGTGGTGGTGGTAGTGGTGGTGATGGGTGGTATGGTGGTGGTAGTGGTGGTGATGGGTGGTGGTAGGGTGGTGGTAGTGGTGGTGATGGGTGGTGGTAGTGGTGGTGGTATGGTGGTGATGGGTGGTGGTAGTGGTGGTGTAGTGGTGGTGATGGGTGGTGGTAGTGGTGGTGGTAGTGGTGGTGATGGGTGGTAGGGTTTGGTGTGGGGTGGTAGTGGTGGTGGATGGGTGGTGGTGAGTGGTGGGTGGGTAGTGGTGGTGATGGGTGGTGGTAGTGGTGGTGGTAGTGGTGGTGATGGGTGGTGGTAGTGGTGGTGGTAGTGGTGGTGATGGGTTGTGGTAGTGGTGGGGTAGTGGTGGTGGTGATGGGTGGTGGTAGTGGTGGTGGTAGTGGTGGTGATGGGTGGTGGTAGTGGTGGTGGTAGTGGTGGTGATGGGTGGTGGTAGTGGTGGTGATGGGTGGTGGTAGTGGTGGTGGTAGTGGTGGTGGTGATGGGTGGTGGTAGTGGTGGTGGTAGTGGTGGTGATGGTGGTGGTAGTGGTGGTGTAGTGGTGGTGATGGGTGGTGGTAGTGGTGGTGGTAGTGGTGGTGGTGATGGGTGGTGGTAGTGGTGGTGGTAGTGGTGGTGATGGGTGGTGGTAGTGGTGGTGGTAGTGGTGGTGATGGGGGTGGTAGTGGTGGTGGTAGTGGGGTGATGGGTGGTGGTAGTGGTGGTGGTAGTGGTGGTGATGGGTGGTGGTAGTGGTGGTGGTAGTGGTGGTGATGGGTGGTGGTAGTGGTGGTGGTGATGGTGGTGGTAGTGGTGGTGGTAGTGGTGGTGGTGATGGTGGTGGTAGTGGTGGTGGTAGTGGTGGTGGTGGGTGGTGGTGGTGGTGGTGATGGGTGGTGAGTGGTGGTGGTGATGGTGGTGGTGGTGGTGGTGTATGGGGGTTTGGGTGTGGTGGATATGGTGGTGTTGGGTGTGGTGGTCATGGTGGTGTTGGGTGATGGTGGTCACGTCAAGGTGGTGGTTATGTTGTTAACGGCGTTCGTTTGTTAGGAAGATTGTTTGGCTAAAAAAAACAATTATTTGAACTGTGGTTTTATTTTAGGAAGCTAGCGAGGTTATGACATAATAGTAATAGTAAATAATTATGATGCATGAAATTTCTATAGAACACTGAGTCTTTTAAAGCAAAGTGCTTACATTCAAATCATTTACGTGCATGCGATCATCCATGACTCCACTACACCGAAAGTCCTTCGGATAAGACTATAAACCGAGGCCCCATATACAGTGGTATATAAGCAATACTTCACACCTCAAAAGCAACCGTGTTCATCGTCAAACAAAAACCAGAACAAACAACAAAAAAACCCTGAAAGGCAAACCAAAGCTAAAACAAATCAAAAACCTATAGGATATATTAGCTCATATCAGACAAAGAGTAAAGACAAAACAAGCCAAGACTAAATAAACACATAAGACTAGACAAGGCAAGACGAGACAAGACAAGACAACACCACACACACACTTACACACACATGCGCGCACACACACACACACACACACCACACAACCACAACCATCACCATCACACAACTGCCACAACCACCACACACACAAACGCGCACATACAAAACCACACCACACCACACCACACACACACACACACACACACACACACCACACACACACACACACACACACACACACACACACAACCACTACCACAACCCTCCCCCCCACACACACACACACCACAACCACCACCACCACCACCAGCAAATCAGTCTACTTACCCAAAAAAACCAAACAAAGCAAAAACCAAAAAGCAAAAAATCACGGAACAGAGAACTAAACTTTTTACCACAAACATATTCCCCCCCCCCCCCCACAAAAAAGCATAATGTGTCTTCTCACCGGAAAGAGAGCGAAGAAGCGGATAGAGGATCTGACACAGCCTCTACCGGAGCGGAAAGAGCAGATAGGGATGTTGACAAATCGTAAATACTGGGAGAAAATCGTCACCAGTGCCAACACTCTGCAACGGCCAAAGCAATCACCAACAATTTTTTTAAAAGCGTTTAAGTTAACTAACGATACAGATTTGTTGAACTTTACATATGCATAATGCAATAATTCTGTGCATCAAAACTCAACACTCACACCGTTCTTTTCTCTTGCTCCCTTAATTCCCCCCCCACTCTCCCCTTTCTCCTCATCCACCACACGCGAGCAAATATGCGTGTACACAAACGCGCGCGCACACACGCACGCACGCACACACATAAACCACCACCACCACCACAAACACTACCACCACCACCACAACAACAACAACCCCACCTACCACAATTACCCCATTCACGGGCTCTTTCCCTCACCTCTTAAAAAAAATTTTGTTTGTTATTCCGTAAATCGATAGCTTGATGAAAAAAGCCACATCAATGCTTATTCAATGTACCATCTAGAAATAAAAATTTGACTTTGACTTTGACCACCTTCCCCTCCCTTACCCCTCTCCTCACCCCATCCCTACCCCAACACCTCCACACACAACCAAACAGCCCGCTCCAACGACCAATCTTTTGTTTTCGGATTATTTACCCCCACCCCAAAGAAAGAAAGCAGACGAACGTGATAGAAATCAACCACTGGCCCTGAGCCTTGAAGTAGACCGCATCTAACTAAGTAACTAACTAATAACTAACTGATTAACTAACTAGCTAACTAATTTACAAACTATCTAACTAATTAATTATCTAACTAACAAACCCTAACCCTAACACCTCCCCCTCCCCTACCCCCTCCCCTACCCCCACCCCAACCCCAACCCCCTCCACACACACCAAACAGCCCCGCTTCAACGCCCCAATCTTTCTGTTTATTCTTTTTTTTTTTTTTTTTTTATTTTTTTTTTTTTACATAATTTCCCCCAAAGAAAGAAAGCAGACGAACGTGATAGAAATCCACCACTGGCCCTGGGCCTTGAAGTAGGCGGCATCGAAGAGGGAGAGGCCGATCATGGCGATGGTGGGGCTGATGGTGAGGGCCCATGAAGTTCATCAGGAACCCCACCAGCCCCGTGAAGCCCAGCAACATCTGCAGCAGGCTGCTCACCAACAGGGCGCCTTGCAGCTACAGGGCAGAGGAGAGAGAGAGAAGAGAGAGAGAGAGAGAGAGAGAGAGAGAGAGAGAGAGAGAGAGAGAGAGAGAGAGAGAGAGAGAGAGGAGAGAGAGAGAGAGAGAGAGAGAGGGAGAGGGAGAGAGAGAGAGAGGGAGAGAGAGAGGAGAGAGAGAGAGAGAGAGGGGAGGGGGGGGGGGGGGAAGGAGAATGAGAGAATGAGACCAAAAAGGAAAGAAAAAAAGAATTAGAGAAAGAAAAAAACAACACAGAAAATAAAATATAAAGTAAGAACAAAAAAAAAGGAATAATGAAAGGAAGACAGAAAAGAAACAAGAAGTAAGAAACAGAAACAGAAAGGAAAAGAAAGAAAGAAAGAAAGAAAGGAAGGAAGGAAGGAAGGAAGGAAGGAAGGAAGGAAGGAAGGAAAGAAGGAAGAAGAAGAAGAAAGAACAACAACAAAGAATGAGAAAAGAAAAAAGAAAAAAAATATAAAGTAAAGAACACAAAATGGATTAATGAAAGAAAGACAGAAAAGAAACAAGACATAAGAAACAGAAACAGAAACAACGAAAAGAAAGAAAGAAAGAAGAGAAAGAAAGAGAAAGGAAGGAAGGAGGAAGGAAGAAGAAGGAAGGAAGGAAGAAGAAGAAGAAGAAGAAGAAGAAGAAGAAGAAGAAGAAGAAGAAGAAGAAGAAGAAGAAGAAGAAGAAGAAGGAGAAGAAGAAGAAGAAGAAAAAAAAAGAAGAAGAAGAAGAAGAAGAAGAAGAAGAAGAAGAAGAAGAAGAAGAAGAACAACAACAACAACAACAAGAACAACAATAACAACAACAACAATAACAACAACATCAACAAAACAACAACAAGACTTACAACAAGTAGAACAAAATGAACAGAAGCAACACTGCAAAAATTAGAAGAAAATTTAATATCAACGGATTTGCTAGTCAATATGTACATAGATGTGTGATGATACTTTTATGATTATGTGTGTTAATACCTCTCTGAGTCTGGCTTGCCATATGTCCTCATGAGCGTCGCTTCCACATAAAACATGGGTTGCTAAAAAAAATGATACAATAACAAGTATAAAAATGTTGTCATATTCAACAAACATCAGATTATCAAACCTCTATGGGTTCATAGAAAATGCTGTATAACACATAGTTGGGATAGAGATATACAAGCGCTCCCTGTCCACACACACACACAACAACACACACACACACCACACACACACACACACACACACACACACACACACACACACACACACACACACACACACACAGTTGAGTGTTTTTTGTGGGTTTTTTTTATATAGTTTTTATCGTTAGTGTTGTTGCTTGTATTTTCTATAGGCATATTGTATTTTTGAGGCTATTGAAATCATGTTGGTTAATTAATGTTGGTGAAATGTTTTTCTCTACTTTTTAAATCTTTTTTAATTTAAAATTAAAATTTCTTGATGCTTTGTTTTTGTTTTTTTCCTTATAAAGATGGCTTGATGAAAAAGAGCAAATCGATGCTTACTCAATGTACCACTGAAAATAAAATTTTGACTTTGACACACACACGCACGCCACACGCACGCACACACACACACACACACACACACACACACATATAGACAGACATACGCTCGCTCTCTCTCTCCTCACACACTCACAAACACACACAACACACACACACTACACACTACACACACACACACACACACACACACACACACACACACACACACACCACACACACACACACACACACACACACACACACACACACACCACACACACACTGACCATTGGCCAAGGCCTGATCTTTAATGCAGGGAATACACTTCCATTTGGGCAGAGCCAGCAGGACGATAAAAGGAGGAACAAAACTGTAGCTGACGCTCTGAATAATGGGCAACCTGCACACACACACCCCCACACACACACACACACACACACACACACCACACACACACACGCACGCACGCACACACATACACACACACTCACCAACACCCCCACAGCACACACAACCACACACCATATATATAAAATATATAAATATATACACACACACATACACACATACATACATACAAAAGAAGAAAGAAGAAGAATGCAAAGAAGAAAGAAGAAGAAACAACGACAACAACAACAAACAACCACCACCACCACTACCACCACACCACCAACACCAACCAACAACAGACAACAACAGCAAGCAAGCAAGACGAAGACAAAGACAAAGACGGAGAGAGAGAAGAAGAAGAAAGAAGAAGAAGGAAGAGAAAGGAGGAGGAGGAACACAACAACAACAACAATAACCACGAACAAGAAAAAGAAGAACAAGAAAAAAAAGCTATATCCGAGTAAATTTTCACAAATGACATCCCGATAATGGCCTCGTGTGGTCGACAAGATTCTTTGAACAATCTGAACGAATTGGATTGGATTGGACTGGAATGCACTGGATTTGGATTGTTATGTTAACACCAAGGCTTCAAAAGTAAAGTAGTACAAAACCAACCCTAAACAGACCTGACGATTCCTAAAAATGCTGCTGTTGTTGTTTGAAATGTTTGTTCCAAATTCTAAATAAAAACTATTACTCTTAAACCAGCAGACCTGACGCCAAAGGTGGTTTGAATGATGGTGGAGAGGCCGGCGACGAAGATGACGGTGGAGATGAGTTTGCTGAGGCCCACACTGTCCCCCTCAATACACAGGGACTTGGACATCAGGAAGGGGAAGGAGAAGGTGGCCCCAAACATCGTCAGAAATTGCTGCATGCAGACAGAGAGAAAAGGGATAAATTGATCATTGTTTGTAGTGGTGTGTGTGGGTGGGTGGGTGGAGGTGTGTGGGGGTGTGGGTGTGGGGGGTGTTGTGGGGGGGTGTTGTGTTTGGGTGGGTGGGTGGGTGTGTGGTGGTGTGTATGGTGTGGTGTGTGGTGTGTGGTGTGTGTGTGTGTGTAGGGGGGATGTTGTTGTTGTTGTTGTTGTTGTGTGTGTGTGTGTGTGTTGTGTGTGTGTGTGTGTAGAGGGGGTGTTGTGTGTGTGTGTGTGTGTGTGTGTGTGTGTGTGTGTGTGTGTGTGTGTGTGTTGTGTGTGTAGGGGGGATGTTGTTGTGTGTGTGTGTGTTGTGTGTGTAGGGGGAATGTTGTTGTTGTTGTTGTTGTTGCTGTTGTTGTTGGTGTGTGTGTGTGTGTTTTTGTGTGTGTTGTGTGTATGTGTGTGCGTGTGTGTTGTGTGTGTGTTGTGTGTGTGTGTTGTGTTGTGTGTGTGTTTGTGTGTGTGTGTATGTTTGTGTGTGTGTGTGTGTTGTATGGTGTGTGTGTGTGTGTTGTATGGTGTGTGTGTGTTTGTGTGTTTGTGTGTGTGTGTGTGTGTGTATTGTGTGGTGTGAGTGTGCTATATCAGATAGCCAGTCAGCTAGCAAGCTAGCCGTTGAGCCTACAACCAACCAACCACAACGACCAACCGATCAACAACCAACCAGCCAACCAACACCAACCAGCCAACCAACCACCAACCACCAACAACCATCCAAAACAACACAATCATCCAACCAACCAACCAACCAACCATCCAACCAACCAACTAACCAACCAATCATCCAGCCAACCAGCCAACCAACCAACCAACCATCTAACCAACCAACCAACGGACCAGGCAGGCAGGCCATAATATTCAAACGGTAAAGTCTGTCAGATGAGACGATAAACCGAGGTCCCGTGTGTTACAACATCCTTATTTAGCGCACGTAAAAGAACCCACGGCAACAAGAGGGTTGTCCCTGGCAAAATTCTGTAGGGACAAAAAGCCACTTTGATAGGGAAAAATAATACAGTTGCAGACAGGAAAAAATAATGGGTAGGTGCTGCACATGTGGCGATGCGCTCTTCCCAGGGGAGAGAGAGATCAGCCCGAATTTCACGCAGAGAGAAATCTACTGTGACATAAAGTGGTATAAAATTTAAAAACCATATTTAAAAAAAAGTATACCTGCAAGGCCAGGATGATTAGCATGACGATGGGAGGCCGATCGCGGACGGTGTAGAGAATGTCCATTTTCTTCGGCGCCTCCTTCCCCGTCCCCTCCCTGTCCATATCTAACTCCACCTCTCCCTCACCCACCTTCTTCCACTCCCCCTCCCCCTCCTTCTCCGATGACGACGTCATCACTCTTTTAGTTTCTGAGAACAGAAAAAAACAACAACAACAAAAGTTGACAAAAAAACTCTCAACTTTTAATTCTTTGATTATGGTGTTAGGGTCATGAAATGTATGTGTTTTTTTGTTTGTTGTTTGTTTTTTGTTGGTTGATTGTGTTTCGTTTGTTTTGTTTTTGCTGCCTCATCTTTTGTGTCGTTCCTATCCCTGCTGTTCCCACGCCGCTCATTTCAATCTCTTCGCCACAGCCATACCCAGATTCGTTATGTCGCATCCTCAGGGTCGGAAGTCCACAGGGAGCTGATCGATATTAGGCCGCTGCGGGGTCACCAGCGAGAGGGGAAGAAGAAGAAGAAGAAGAAGAAGAAGAAGAAGAAGAAGAAGAAGAGGAGGAGGAGGAGGAGGAGGAAGGAGGAGAGGAGGAGGAGGAGGAGGAGGAGG
>CM060317.1:74775555-74778055 GCA_030674155.1 Stramonita haemastoma | reverse complement strand
CAGTCTGTGAGAGTGTGTGTGAGAAAGTATTATTTTCATTTATTTCTTTTTCTTGTTCATATATTTGTGTAGGGGGTTAGGGGTGTTAGGAAGGGCGGAGGGGGGGAAAAGGGGCATGTTAGCTTAGAATTGTTTAAATGTGTATGAAAGTGAAATAAAGCGTCTTGTTTGTAAATGTTTATTTTTGCCTTTTGAGTTGTGCTTTGAGAGATTGCTGTGACCGCCACCCCCTTTTCCGGACGAATTTTAAACGAGCTAGTTACAGCAGAAGATCTAACCTCGTCCTTTTTGGACGCTGGGGATTTTGTGTTGTGACAGAAGATGGAAAAAAAAAGAAGTAATAAATAAGTAAAAAAAATTAAATAAAATAAAGGTATCTTTAAATTATATCATGATCAAAACAAATCAGTCAACAAAGTATTTCAAAACGCCCACAAAACACTTCTGTAAATAAATCATCAATAAAACGTATAGGCCCAGGCTCACCATGTGGCCAGGCCTAACAATGAAAAGAAAAATCCGGAAGGCAAAACAAACAAAGAGCAAAATTGTATAAAAGAAGTAACAAATAGGGGCGAAACAACATTTAAGGTTACATAAACAAGTTTAAAATCAAACCCGATACATTAAGAGATACAAAATTTACTAATGAAGATGAAAGATAAAATGCAATTATTCAGGACAATGGTACATAAGGCATTACAAATCAATAAGCCAAAACATTCATATGAAAAATAATACATTCCATGTGTGTGTTTGTGTGTATGCGTGTGTGTGTGTGTGTGTGTGTGTGTGTTGTGTGTGTGTGTGTGTGTGTGTGTGTGTGTGTGTGTGTGTGTGTGTGTGTGTGTGTGTGTCTGGTGTCTGTGTCTGTGTGTGTTGTATGTATGTATGTGTGTGTGTTTGTGTGTGTGTGCGTGTGTGTGTGTGTGTGTGTGTGTGTGTGTGTGTGTGTGTGTGTTGTGTGTGTGTGTGTGTGTGTGTGTGTGTGTGTGTGTGTGTGTGTGTGTGTGAGGGAGGGGAAGCAAAGACAGCATAAAAAAACCCCCACACACATGATAAAAAAACAAAAACAAACAAAAATTTAAAAAACCCTTAAACACAAAACACTAAATAAAATCACATCACTATATCAAACAGTAATTCAAATTTAATTCAACATAGCAACCAAACATCTATACAGTGATAAGTCTAGGATGGAAAAGAGAGGGAGAGAGAGAGAGAGAGAGAGAGGAGAGAGAGAGAGAGAGAGAGGGGAGAGAGAGAGAGAGAGAGAGAGAGAGAGGAGAGAGAGAGAGAGGGGAGAGAGAGAGAGAGCATCATCAAATTACATCATCATAAAAAAAATATATTTTTTAATAAAAATAAAATTAAAAATAAACAAAACAAAAACAAAAACAAAACAAAACAAAAACACCTCAGTCAATAAAGTATTTGAAATTAATATTGTAGAAGAACAAAAGATATTACAAATAGTTCAATCAAACAAATTTAAAAACAATTTTAAATATGCCACCTGGTTATGCTGATGGATGAATCCAAATGAACTACCAAAGTGGTCATCCAGTCACCTTTTGCCACCTGGTTATGCTGATAGATGAATCCAAATGAACTACCTAAATAGTAAGACTAAGTTATAAGGCACTCTGTGAAGGTTGGAGATAAGTCAATATGCTTAAAGATTATTTAAAATTATGCATTACTGTGCTTCCATGTAGGCTACAGTTGATGTCTCAGTTTTGATAAGAATGTTGAACATAAGAATGGCAATGGATTAAGGGGCATTGACTAAGATGTTTATCTTTTTTTCTCCTTTTTTCCCCCCTTTTTTTGGGGGGGTGGGGGGGTGGGGGGGGTGGGGGGGGGTGGGGGTTGAGGGGTAGGGTTAGAGTCTGTTGGAATTAAAGTGGATATGAATATGTCGTTTGAAGACCTCTCCACTTTGGGAGCACTTCAAGTTCAATGGTAGCATGTTCCAGAGCATACTACCAGAGTAGGAGAGGCTTGATTTGAATAGATCAATTCTTGGTATGGGTCGCTGAAGTTTTGTTGAATCTCGAGAATTCAAGTGAAACGTTGATTTTAGTGTTGTAGGAGCTTGCCCATAGAGGATTTTATTTATAAACATAGCTTTATTTATAGCAAGCATTTCTCGTAATGGAAAGACTCCCAATTTTGTGTAGTCAGATTCAACTAAACTTGAGGACTTTAAGAGTACTGCCTTGAGGGCTCGTTTATAGTTACTAATAAGAGGTTTTAACGTATTTGCACTGGCAGTGTCAAAGAGTGTAGAGCAATAATTAATTGAAGACAAAATATAAGCCTGTAAAAATAGTTTTCTAGCATGTAAGTTTAAGAAGTGTTTTATTCTACAAAGCTGATAGACTTGTGTGGACACAGTGTTGCTCAATTTGGTTACATGTGCTGTCCATGAGAGATTATTGTCTATTGTAATACCTAGGACTTTGTGATTGTCCACTTCTTCAATTAGGGTTTTGTT
>CM060317.1:74765555-74770555 GCA_030674155.1 Stramonita haemastoma | reverse complement strand
ATAAGCCAGAGGCTTCTTTACACCAGGTCCTCATAAAAAAAACAACAACAAAAAACCCACAAAACCCCCCAACAACAACAAACCCACTGGCAAACAATCATAAAGAATTATATAACATGTAGATATAGTAAAGCAAATGATAAGCTTAATTACTTAGTTATTTATATAACCAACTATCCAACTACACTCACAATTACAGGCACAAGCAAAATCTCAATATACACTATTCCAAGTCACAACCTTTACTAATAGTCTTATGCAACATGACACTCTAGATTACAAATTCAAATTATTCTACGGTAACAAGACAAAACACATCCCTACTCTATTTCAATGACACAAAAGCGAGAAACTAAGTTCAAAACAATCAGATTTTTCAATCTCTCTCTCTCTCTCAACCTACACACACACACACACACACACACACACACACACACACACACACACACACACACACACACACACAACACACACAACACACACACACACACACAACGAGAGAGAGAGAGAGAGAGAGAGAGAGAGGAGAGAGAGAGAGAGAGAGAGAGAGAGAGAGAGAGAGAGAGAGAGAGAGACAGACAGACAGACAGACAGACAGACAGACAGACAGACAGACAGACAGAGACAGACAGACAGGGACAGAGAGAGAGAGATAGAAACACAGAGAGAGAGAGAGAGAGAGAGAGAGAGAGAGAGAGAGAGAGAGAGAGAGAGAGAGAGAGAGAGAGAGAGAGAGAGAGAAACAGAGGCTGATACAGACAGACACACACAGACACACAGACACACATTCAGACAGACAGAGAGATAGTGCAGACAGGAAAAGACAGAGACACATTAACAAAAAAACTGGGAGTAGACAGACAGACAGACAGACTGACAGACAAACAGACTGACTGACAGACAGAGAGACAAAGAAACAGAACAAGTAACGACATGACTTGTGTGTGTTCTCTTTGGGTCCATTGTTTATTGTTGTCTTTCTTTTTCTGTATCTTGATAGCCATAAACGGACCATGGCATTACTGAGTGGGTGATCTCGCGTCAAACCAAGTGCCAAACCAATTCATTTAGCCTGCATGTTCGTCAATCGCTGTCTGTCTGTCTGTCTGTCTGTCTGCCTGTCAGCTATCTTTTTGTCTGTCTGTCTGGCTGTGTCTCTGGTTCTGTCTCAAACTGCACATACTTATTCGCACACACACACACACACACACACACACACACACACCACACACAACGCAAAGAGCACGCACGCGCGGGAGCATTCATACACAGACACACGAAGGCAGGAAACACACACACACACACACACACACACACACACACACACACACACACACACACACACACACACACACACCACACCATCACCACCACCACCACCACCACCACCAAGAGACCTATACTACCAATATCTTGAATCCTCCCAATACTTTGTCTTACCTTTAATACAGCGAACTAAACACTCTTCTGTTCGGTACAGACACGAAGCCACTTGCCATCTCTCTCCTAAGACAACACGACACACAGCTGCTCACGACTGTGTCACACACACACACACACACACACACACACACACACACACACACACACACACACACACACACACACAAAAAAAAACACACACACATACCACACACATACACACACATACACATACACATACACACACAACACACACAAACATACATACACACACACACATACACACACACACACAGCTTTTGCTACACACAGAGGAAGTTTAGCAGTGGATAGGGGGGAGGGAGACGGAGAAGGGGGGGGGGGAGTCTAGACGTAACAACGCTCCTGCCTAAAAAGCGACAAGTCTGGGTTCATTACCGGGTTTCGGTTCAATCCCCGTTTACACCCGAAATTTTTTATCCCATCCACATGACCTTTAGTGGTGGGCTGGGTGTAAGTCTTTCGGATGAAACGATAAACCGAGGTGCTATGTGCAACACTCATTAATTTTAGTGCGCTTAAAAGAACCTACGGTGACAAGAAAATATCCCCAGAAATAGGCTGTTTCAAAAACTAAAAAAAACCCACTCTAATAGGGGAAAAACATACACGTGCAGACAAGGAAAAAGAAACAAAATGGGTGGCACTGCTCTTGTGGCGACGCACTCTCACTGGGGAGAGCAGCCTGAATTTTATGCAGGCAGCAGAAATCTGTCATGAATTCAAATAGTATACAAATACAAATGCATTGCGGTAGTACAAATTCTTGCACCATTACGCAGGGAAGAGGGGCAGATGTTTTTCTTTAAAATCTGTCACTTCGAGGATAATGGAACAAGCACTCGTGCGCTTTATTTGACGTTCAGTCCCCTGTGTCCACACAGTGCTGTCTAGTTTGTCATCTGTTTGTTCTGTCTCACCAGCATGTTTTATGCTGGCTTACCTACTCTTTCTAAAGGGAGAGAGGGTTTTAACGTGTGGGCACGATGTTCTGCATGCATTCACAAATGGAGCCTTGGATCTATATATAGTCAAATTCAGGGAGAGAGAGAGAGAGAGAGAGAGAGGAGAGAGAGAGAGAGAGAGAGAGAGAGAGAGAGAGAGAGAGAGAGAGAGAGAGAGAGAGAGAGAGAGAATATTTTATTGTGGAGAGAGAGAGAGAGAGAGAGAGAGAGAGAGAGAGAGAGAGAGAGAGAGAGAGAGAGAGAGAGAGAGAGAGAGAGAGAGAGAGAGAGAGAGAATGACAATATTGACAATATTTTATTGTGGTGAGAGAGAGAGAGAGAGCATTTTAATGAAGGTAATTAGACAAGCCATTTGTTCTTTTGCAACATGCCCTTAGAGCGAGAAAAGAAAGAACGGTAAATGAAGGAATGCAAAATAAAGAAGCAGAGAGAAAGAAAGAGTGTATGAGAGAGAGAGACAGACAGAGACAGACAGAGAGACAGACAGAGACACAGAGAGACAGACAGACAGACAGAGACAGACAGAGACACACAGACAGACAGACAGACAGACAGAGACAGACAGAGAGACACAGACAGACAGAGAGACAGACAGACAGAGAAACAGACAGACAGACAAAGAGAACACACAGACGCAGAGAGACCAGTCAATACATGTGGTTGTCCTAGTTTAGGTATGCTGTATGCTACATTATACCTATAATACCTAACCCACAAACAAGAATGGGTTTGTTTGTTTTTCATCCCCAACTAAACGTGTTATCCCAAACATTCAATTCATTCAAAACATAGACCTGAATCAGAGAGTGTTTTCATGCCCTGAATTTCTGCTTCGGAATGTCTCCTATTCTGATCGTTATTAACTGGGTTAAGGGTCGTGGTAAAAACGAGAGTGCAAAGATAAGTCCTTGAGAATCTTTGGTCTAGTGATTATGGTGATTTAACGTGCCTGTGCGTGTGTGTACGCAGTTCCATGCACACACATACACACACATACACTCACGCACACACATACACATTCACGCACATACACACACCACACACACGCGTGCACAGATGTACAAATGTAGACACACACACTTACACAGAAACGCGCGTGCGCACGCACTGTATATATATATATATATATATATATATATATATATATATATATATATATATATATATATATATATATATATATAATCCCCTTATTCCATATTAACAAAACACTAGCACGACTAAGCAAAAGAACGCACACACACACCACACACACACACACACACACACACACACACACACACACACACACACACACACACACACACACACACACACACACACACACTTACACACACACACACACACACACACTTACACATACACACTTTGGTCGGTATTGACAAAGCGCTACTAAGCAGGCCTACAACTCAATGTTAATAGCAAAATTATTCAAACGAACATCATACCACTAGCTGCGCTCCTAGTTGACTTTCTCACATATGATATGGCACATTGTGAATACACACAACACTCCAATGGGGAGTCACCAAGAAAAAAAAAGAAAAAAAGAAATAAATATAAATTATATGTGTGTGCCTAGCCTAAGAAACTGTGAAAGTTTGTGCGTCAACAGCCATACAAAAGCCACTCCTACTAAAAAAATAAAAATAAAATAAAGCTAACTCGTGGGTCGTCTTTTTATGCATGGAAGATGGGCCAGAGAGAGAGAGAAAAAACAGGGATGGTTGATTACTCTGATGGTGAGATACTGACTCATATTATACCTTTATTTCTTTGCACTGTAAGGCCTGTTGCTTTTAGGCTATATTTTCTTTCTTTTTTTTTTTCGTTTCATTTTTTTTCTTTTAAAAAATGGAGGGATGAAAAAAACAACCCATGATAACGAATGCATTGCTTATTTAATTCACCATCTGGAAATAAAAATTGGTCTTTGACTTTAGGGGCCGGGAAAGCTAAGCGGCCAGAGCACTCACTTTCCCTCAGTCAAGTTACACAGCCTCGAGCGTGGTTACCAGATGGATGGGTGACCGTTTGCGTGCCTTGGCTTCAGTACAGCCCCACCCCCCTCAACCCCACCCCCAGTTCACCCAGCAATAAATGGGTACCTGCTCTCTTTAAGGTCAGGGAAGGTAAAGCAGCGAGGTAGAGGATATGGGCACCGCCCTCAATATGCTAGCCCCTAGAGAAGCTGAGGTCTCTGACGGCTTAGGTTAGGGGACACCTTTACTTTACCTTTGACTGTATGCTAGGTTGCAGAAGCACCTTACACATCTTAGGTTAGGGGACACCTTTACTTTACCTTTGACTGTATGCTAGGTTGCTGGAGCACGTTACACATCTTAGGTTAGGGGACACCTTTACTTTACCTTTGACTGTATGCTAGGTTGCTGGAGCACGTTACACATCTTAGGTTAGGGGACACCTTTACTTTACCTTTGACTGTATGCTAGGTTGCAGAAGCACGTTACACATCTTAGGTTATGGGACACCTTTACCTTTACCTTTGACTTAATGCTAGGTTGCAGGAGCACGTTACACATGGCCACACATCCTGTAGCCAGTCTTCTGCAC
>CM060317.1:74750555-74753055 GCA_030674155.1 Stramonita haemastoma | reverse complement strand
GCTCTATGGTTAACCAATAGTGAGGTTTGTGTGTGTGTGTGTGTGGTGTGGGGGGGGGGGGGGGGGGGGGGGGGGCTGTTTCGCGTATGCCACCGTTTTTTGCCCACCATTTTTTATTGTTGCATTCCGACTTCGGGGATGGTGTGTAAACATGGCACCTGTGTGCATGTGTTGTTGTATATGTATACATATAAAACATATAGATAGATAGATAGACAGACAGACAGACAGACAGACAGATAGATAGATAGATAGACAGATAGATAGATAGATAGACAGACAGACAGACAGACAGATAGATAGATAGTATAGATAGATAGATAGATAGATAGATAGATAGATAGATAGATAGATAGATAGATAGATAGATAGATAGATAGATAGATAGATAGATAGAAGAAGATAGATAGATGATAGATAGACGGACGGACAGACGGACGGACAGACACACACACACACACAACAACACAGACTAAATGGATGAATGGATGGATGGATGGATGGATGGATGTAGCCTGTATAAACACCTCCTGCATGCAACCTGTAATATGGACATGGAAGTACAGTACATAAGAACTCCAACAGGGTTTTTTGTTAGGTTTGTTTTCATTCCTCGGTAGAGCTCCGAGATTCGCCAATAGTCATCCAAGCCACTGCCATAAGCACACTACTTTTGTACCAAAGACAAATAGACTTTTTAATCAAGGTATATGAACAAGTTGCTGTATATATCTTCGCGCACACATGCATAGAAACTCGGTTTATTAGTCCTATCCAAAAAAAAAAAGTTCTTACAAGATAAAGCGCTGTATACATTCCATTAATCAAATTACTTGTTAATTAAGATGGTAAGGAGGAGGAAGAGTGGGGTGGGGGATGGGGGGGGGGGTGGGGTTTCAGGCTCAAAGGTTGTGTTCTCTACTGGTGATCCCTAGCGGGTGTTGACCAGTATAGCTGTACAGCGTTGTTCTCAACACGGCCTGTAAAAGATCAGCTGAACAGGAAGGTTTCTGTTCAAAATGTATTGTGGCTTTGTTTGATGTGCGTGCTGGTGCGTGCGTGCGTGCGTGCGTGTGTGTGTGTTGTGTGTGTGTGTGTGTGTGTTGTGTGTGTGTGTGTGTGTGTGTGTGTGTGTGTGTGTGTGTGTTGTGTGTGTGTGTGTGTGTGTGTGTGTGTGTACACTTTGTGATATGTGTGTGTTTGTGTACATGTTTGTGATGTGTGTTTTGTGTGTGTGTGTGTGTGTGTGTGTATACACGTTTGTGATGTGTGTGTGTATGTGTTGTGTGTGTGTACGTTTAGGATTGTATGTGCGTGAGTGCGCGCGTGTGTGCGCGCGTGTGTGTATGTGTGTGTATATATGTGTGTATGTGTGTGTGTGTGCGTGCGTGCGTGTGTGTGTAGTGTGTGTGTGGTGTGTGTATTGTGTTGTGTGTGTGTCTGTTATCTGTGTGTGTTTCTGTGTTTCTGTGTTTCGCTGTCTGTCTGTGCCTGTTTTTGTGACTGTCTGTGTTTGAATGCTCTTTAAAAAAAAAGAAAGATATGAGTCAGAGCAAGCATTGCTACTACAGCCATGAAAACGGCTCGTATCTCTTTTCCACCCAGTAGACACCCTCATACCATTTGTAACCAGCATGTTTGATTTTATCTGTGTTTTCGGGGTATTTCTTTGCTTCTGTAGCCTTATTTTTTACTCTCTCTCTCTCTCTCTCTCTCTCTCTCTCTCTCTCTCTCTCTCTCTCTCTCTCTCTCTGTCTTCTCTCTCTCTCTCTCTCTCTCTTCTCTCTCTCTGTCTGTCTGTCTGTCTGTCTCTCTCTCTCTCTCTCTGTCTCTCTGTCTCTGTCTCTGTCTCTGTCTCTGTCTCTGTCTCTCTCTCTCTCTCTCTCTCTCTCTCTCTCTCTCTCTCTCTCTCTCTCTTTCTCTAACCGACCTCTTGTAGCATCTTCTCCACTTGGGCACCATTCTTGGGGGGGGGGGGGGGGGGTGGTAGGGGGGTAGCACGCGCATGCATGCGTGTATGTTTGTATGTGCGGTTTTGTGTGTGTGTGGTGTGTGTGTGTGTGTGTTGTGTGTGTGTGTGTGTGTGTGTGGTGTGTGTGTGGTGTGTGTGTGTGTGTGTGTGTGTGTGTGTGTGCCTATGTTGTACAGGCCCTGCACTGTCTTGTGGTGCATTTAACTGTATATTATCATTATTGTTATAATAGGTGATGTTCCGTACACGCCAGTGCCTTTAATTCCCATGTTATTATTTGCTTCCAGTCAAGCCAAAGAGACCTTTTGGAAGCTACCGTGTCGCCACACGAATGGCGCCACCCATATCAAATCAAAGATGTTAGTAAAGTGTGTCTGTATATAGTAGGGCACTCTCTTGCTGTCGAGGACTCCTAAATTGTGAAGAAGTCGGGGTAAGAGGGGACTAAAAACCGGCCACTTGTCACATCTTCTCCAAATGTGCGGTATTCTCGAGGGGGAGGGGGGGGGGGGTGCGCTGCACGCACGC
>CM060317.1:74743055-74745555 GCA_030674155.1 Stramonita haemastoma | reverse complement strand
GGAGATGGGTGCCGCCCTCAATGTGCCGGCCCCTAGAGCAGCTGAGGTTTCTGATGCCTCGCTCCCCAACAACCACATAGGTTAGGGAAACACCTTTACCTATATATATATATATATATATATATATATTATATATATATATATATATATATATATATATATATATATATTATATATAGTGTGTGTGTGTGTGTGATATTTATAATTTTTTGTTGTTTTGTGTGTCTTATTATTTGTTTTTGTTTTAAGTTCTTTCAGTTCTTTCCATCTTCATGAATGTTTGTTCCTCTATTTCTTTATCACAAAATACTGAAGAAATACCTGTTTTCACTGAGTAGCCTATCTGTTATAGATTTCAGCTTTGCTCCCGTGAGTTCAGTCTTATCAATACTGTTCTTCCTTGTGTTGTTATGAAGGTGTTATTGCAGTTATCACTACCAATACATCAACTATTTTTTGATAACAATAATGACAAATATAGGGTGTTTTTTTCTAAAAAGAACAGCATAAACGAAACAGACCCCCTCTTTTCTTATCTCTTGCTTTTGGGCTAGACTCAACCACAACCAGTTTAATCAATCTTTTCCTCTGTTTAGGCCCTTTTTATTTGGGGGGGGGGGGGGGGGGTAGGAGGGGGTCTGTCTCCTCTCTCTATCCATGGAACTTTGGCCTCACTCTTTAGATACATTTTAGAACAAAACTACTATTGTTCTGCTTTATGTTCTTCCTTCTTTTTGTTATTATTCTCTTTTATTTTAAGAATAAGGAAATCAGCACTATAACCTTTTTTCACTCTTGTCCCGTGTGCATGCAGTTTTGTCTATTTTGTCATCCGTTCCCACCAGCACGAATGGTCCGCTCTTTGGAAAGGCGGAACAGGTTTTAACGCGTGTGCAAGATGTTTCCGTGGGCTTTCCCAGATAGTTATGTTCACGATACAAACGTAATTTACTACACATCATCAATAATCCTTATAGATCTATATAATTTTTTTCCTTGTCAAAACCCACTTTCTGACTCACAAGTGTTGAAAATTTGCGATTTTGTAGAAATTCTTGAAACAGACATTAAATTTTCTTCTCTGTATGCGAACAAATATTGTGTTCCCACATTCTTCCATCGTCCTCAAATTTCTTAGTTAAACTTCAATGTGTGTATGTGTGATCACTAGCGTAAAAACACCAGCCATCCGTAGATAGGAATATATTTGTTTTTATTATCATTATCTAGCATTTATGCATTTCAGAACCCCTCAAAACAATGTCTAATAACATGATGAAATGTGAACAGACTTCAGACACACAACAAACAACCCTCCATCTTTTTCCAAACTGAAAATATTACACACACACACACACACACACACACACACACACACACACACACACACACACACACACACACACACACCAATAAACAAACAAAAGCTTTTGTTTAAATAACACTGCAATCCAAACATACCGACACAACCTCACCTAAAAAAAAATAATACATCAACAGTGGAGTGTAGTCAACAGGAAGTGGAAAGTATACAAAACTTGGATCGGAAGGAAGACGCGGAAATCATCCGAGAGGGAAGAGACGCCATGCTATGGCGGAGGAGGGTGGGTACAAAGACAATGCCCGCCTTTGATGTCAAACGGTCGTCTGTTCTTTCCAGTTGGAGGTCGTTGGTTGTCTGTTCCTCTGCTCCTCTTGTCGTCTGCAAGCTCTGCTTCTGTTTCTGGTTCTGCGGAAGTTTACAGAAAATCAAAGGAAGGAAGTGAGGGGGGAAATCTGAAGGGTTGTAAAACAAACAGGGAAGGAAGCGCTTGGAGTTGTATTGGGCTGCATCTGTGGCCCATTGGGGGGATTGTGCATGCGACTGGGTGTAGTAGAAGTTTCTGATTATTCTTCTGTTTTATATTTCTGTCTGCCTTTGTCTGTCTGTGTTTCTATGTTTTTATGTCGTGTGTTTCTGTGTCTGTGTCTCTATGTGTCCCTGTGTGTCTCTCTGTTTTTCTCTCACTGTGTGGTTATCTGCAGAATGGATATAGTTTTCTTTCTTATGGGCAGTCTTCCACCTTTCTTGCTCTTGCAAATCCTTACTTTGTCTGTTTTAAGATACCTTTTGTTCGCTTTCTTTTCCTTTGTTTAGTCGGAGTTCAGCGCTTATACCCTGCCCTAGTATTGCCAGACATGAAATTATAAAGGGATCTCTCCGTATATCAAAACAAACCCACAGGGACAGTAGCTTACAAAGTGTATCTGCTCACAGTATAGTCGGAACATTTCATATCATTGTATTGGTATCCCGTATCTCCGCTCCTAAACAAACGCAACCAGGTAACTAAAACTAATAGCCAAGCAATCAGTCAGCCAACCAACTGAATAATTGAACAGCCAGCCAACCAACCAATCAGCCAGCCAACATCCCCTTTCCCCCAAAAAAACGAAAACGTTGAAGACGAGGACTAATCGGTAGCGACTATAATTATGGACAACAATAAATATAATATAT
>CM060317.1:74725555-74733055 GCA_030674155.1 Stramonita haemastoma | reverse complement strand
GAAACAGAGACTGACAGACGGGCAGACAGACAGACAGACACACACACATACACACACACACACACACACACACACACACAACACACACACACACACACACACACACACACACACACACACCACACACACAACATATATATAGAGGAGAGAGAGAGAGAGAGAGAGAGAGAGAGAGAGAGGAGAGAGAGAGAGAGAGGAGAGAGAGAGAGAGAAGGAGAGAGAGAGAGAGAGAGAGGACGGGGGGGGGGAGCAAAGACACAAAGGGAGACAGACAAACTGACAGACAGACAGATACAGGAAAATGAAAAGAACGACAGAAAGAAACAGAAGAAAGAAAGACAGAAAGAAAGCACAACAAAAAATCACGAAAGAAAAGAACAGAAAGAAAGACACAAAAAAGAAACAGAAAAAATAGGCAAATAGAAAGAAAGCTGTAAAGAGAGAGAGGGAGAGAGAGAGAGAGAGAGAGAGGAGAGAGAGAGAGAGAGAGGAGAGAGAGAGAGAGAGGAGAGAGAGAGGGAGAGAGGAGAGGAGAGAGAGAGAGAGAGAGGAAGACAGACAGACAGACAGACAGACAGAGACAGACAGACAGACAGAGACAGACAGACAGACAGAGACAGACAGACAGAAGGAGTGACAGAGAGAGTATGTGTGTGTGTATGAGAGAGAGAGAAACAGACAGACAGACAAACAGACAGCCGGAGACAGAGAAGGAATGAGAGACAGAGAGAGATATGGAGAAACAGACAGACAGACAGACAGACAGACAGACAGACAGACAGACAGACGACAGACACACACACACACACACACACACACACACACACACACACACACACACACACACACACACACACACACACACACACACACACAGATAGATAGGCACACAAACAGACGGAGACAGAGAGAAAGAAAACAGTGCTGGAATGGCAGCCGAGGTTTATCAGACCCTGCTGTTTCGCCAGTCTGTTGTGAAACACTTAATGAAACTACTGGCTCCTGTTCTGTGATTAAGATGACAGATGCGCCGGTAAAATGAATCGCTTTTAGTGTATGTAGTCCGTTTTTGTTACTCTCTCTCTTTCTCTGTCCTTTCCATTATTTGATGATGAATGCTAAAGCTTATTTATCATTTTCAAAGATGTAGGGGTTTTCTTAGAGCTAAGACAAGAGATCACACACACATACACACACACGCACGCACGCATGCACGCCCCCCTCGCCCCCCCCCCCCCCCCCACACACACACACAACTATCACATACACACTATCACACACAAACCCCACCCCCACACACACAAACACTTTCACACACATACACTTTACACACACACACACACACACACACACACACACACACACACACACACACACACACACACACACACACACACACACACACACACACACAGTATCACACACACACATACACACACAGAGATGTGTACATAATATGTATTTAGAGTAAGGTACTTATTTAGACATAGATAGAGGCAGAGAGACAGAAAAGGACAGATAACTATGAATAAAGAGACACAGGTAGATACAGGTAGAGACAGAGATACAGAATTAGACAGGCAGCCTGGCAGACAGACAGACAGACAGACAGACAGACAGACAAAGACAGAAAACAAAAGGACCAAAAACACACACACAAAAGCTGAGACAGAATAACCTGCTCAATATTGCACTCATCCAACATCCCTCTTTATTTCCTCTTTCTTTTCCTTGTCTTTTCCTTTTGGTGAGGAGAGGGGGGTGGGGGTGTAGCAAGAGGCGCTGGTTTTTTGTTGCTGTTGTTGGGTGGGAATTTGTTTTTGTTATGTTTAAGCTTTTTGTGTGTTGTGTGTTATTGTATTGGTGACACCAGCCGAGAATGTGAGCATTACGTGTGAACACCACAACTAAACAGACAAACCGGGCGACACGTAACAAGAGGGAGGCTGCTGCAGGGCCGGAGACACAAACCAGCATCCCTTTACCCCTGGGTTCAAATCTTATCAGCCCACGTTGTTTTCTCAGTCTGGCGTAACGCCTTAATGATCGTGTTGGCTCCTTGGGCCCTAAGATGATGGATAGCAGTTCGCTGTCTCGCTCTCTCTGTCTCTCTGTGTTGTCTCTCTTTGTTGTCTCTGTCTGTCTCTGTATCTGTAGTACTCTGTCTGCTCTGCTAGTCTTTGTCTCTGTATCTGTCTATGCTGTCTCTCTGTTTCTGTCTCTGTCTTCTGTCTCTGTCTGTCTATCTCTGTCTCTATATCTGTCTCTATTTGTCTGTCTCTCTGTCGTCTCTGTCTCTCTCTGTTCTCTCTCTGTTCTCCCTTCTCTTTCTCGTCTCTATTTCTTCTCTCTCTCTCTCTCTCTTCTCTCTCTCTCTCTCTCTCTTCTCTCCCTCCCTCCCTCTTCTCTCTCTCTCTCTCTTCTCCTCTCATTCTCTCTCTCTCTCTCTCTCTCTCTCTCTCTCTCTCTCTCTCTCTCTCTCTCTCTCTCTCTCTCTCTCTCTCTCTCTCCTCTCTCTCTCTCTCTCTTTTACTGTCTCTGTCTATCTATGTCTCTGTATCTGTCTCTTCTCTGTCTGTCCTCTGTCTCTGTATCTGTCTCTATTTTGTCTCTTGTCTCTCTGTCTCTGTTCTCTCTCTGTGTCTCTCTTCTCTTCTCTTCTCTCTGTCTCTCTCTCTCTTCTCTCTCTCTGTCTCCTCTCTCTCCTCTCTGTCTCTGTCTGTGTGTGTGTGTGTGCCTCTCTCTCTGTCTCTCTCTCTGTCTCTCTCTCTCAGTGCTTTGTTTTTCCTCCCTTCTGCAATTAATCAAGGATGCTAGAAGATGGGGGAGGGGGGGGGAGGAGGGAGGGAGGTCCTTTTTTTTTTTTTTGTTTTGTTTTGTTTTACAAATTCTTTCTTTTCCGTTTTCTTGGTGCCATAGTTCCTTGTCTTTTTATCCGGTTTCGTACATTTTAAAAAAAATTGTTGCCTTTTTGCAGTTTCTTTATTTTCTTCTCCCACTTAAGATGACAGAGAACAGTTCTGTCTTTTTTGTGTGTTTCTTTCTTCCTTTTTTGTTTCCTGTTTATCTTTTCCTTTCTAATTACTGTTCTTTTGTATCTGATTTATTTTGTTATGCTTTGTTTCTCGTGACCTGCCATTAATCACTGATGTTGTTTATCAAATTCTTTGTTGTTTGGTTTTCTCGTGTACGTTTCTTTTTTAAATCTCTTTTTCTTTCTTTATTTTTTTGTGGGTTTTTTTTTTTTTTTGGGGGGGGGGGGTGGCTTTTGAATCTATGGGGGCATTTTTGTTCTGTTTTGGGGCTTTTCTTTTTGAGACGGGGTGTGTGGGGGGGGGGGGGGGGGAGGGAGGCATCTTGTCTGCGGTTACTCAATGATGACTTTAATCAAATTCTTTGCTGCTAAAAGTGCCAGTTTTGCTTGTGTGGTGCATGTTTTGCTGTTTATCAGATTTGTGTTTTTGGTGGGGTTTTGTTTTCTTTTGGTTTGTTTGGTTTGTTTGTTTTGGTGTTAGTTTTGTTGTTATTGTTGTTGTATGTGGAGTTTGTGTGTATGTATGTATGTGTGTTTGTGTTTGTTTGTTTGTGATGTGTGTGTGTGTGTGTGTGTGTGTGTGTGTGTGTGTGTGTGTGTGTGTGTGTGTGTGTGTGTGTGTGTTGGATATTTGTTTCAATGAAGTTTTCTAAGGGTGGCACTACTATGTGGGGACATGCTCTCCCTAGGTGGAGCATCATGAATTTCACGGAGAGAAATCCCTCTGGGCTGAAAGTAGTATACAACACAATACGTTTGAGTACATTACAATACAATACAATATAGTACAACACAAGACATTACAATACAATACAACACAACACACCTCAGCACAATAAAAAGCAACACAGCACACTACAACACAACACAACACAACACAACAATGCAACACGATGCAACAACACAATACAACAGTTTCGTGCTTTCTGTGTCGTGGAATCAGTACGAATTTTAACTCAAGGGTGAAACATCCCTCTGAACGGACACCTTAACCGAGACTCGACCTTTCGCCTTCACTTGCTGCCAGAGGACAAGCAAGAGATCCTTAACCACTCGGCCAGTCCAGCGTGAAAGGTAAAAAAAAAAAAAAGGTAAAGGTGTCCCATAACCTGTGTGGTCGTAGGGGAGCGTGTCATCAGAGACCTCAGCTTCTCTAGGGGCCAGCATATGATGGCGGCGCCCATCTCCTCTCCCTCGCTGCTTTACCTTCCCTGACCCTAAAGAGGGCAGGTACCCATTTACAGCTTGGTGAACTGGGGGAACTGTACTGAAGCCAAGGTGCGCAAACGGTTACCCATCCACTCGGTAATCACACTCAATGTTGCTTAACCTTAGCTGGGGGAAAGCAAATGCTCTGATCACTGAGCTATCCCGTCTCCAGTATAGGTTCCATTCCAGTGTAGGCTCAGCAAAATCAAACAAACAAGGAGCACTTTAGGTTGTTGACGCTATTGTTGTTTTGGTTGTTGTTTCTGTTAATGCTTTTCGTAAGAGTAGGCCATTGTGTGTCGGTGGGAAAGATGACAATGTTTACAAAACTGCACACACACGGGGATTGGATGTAAAAAAAAAAAAAAGCACATGAATGCTCATTCCAATATCCTCGATATAAAAGAATAAAGTAATATAATAAATAAATAAATGTTGTTCATACTGTTGCTGTTGTTGTTTTTGTTGTTTTTGCTGCTGTTGCTGATACTGATGGTGCTATGTTGTTCTTGTTGTCTTATTCTCTGTTGATTCGGTCTGGTTGCTGTTTATTGACAGCTTGCCAGCGCCGATAACCGGTAGGGAGTTTGGAAAATATTATGTCAGTCAATCTGTCTGTGTCTATCGGACGATCTGTCTATGTGTCTGTCTCTTTGTCTGTCTGTCTGTCTGTCTGTCTGTCTATCTGTCTGTCTGCCCGTCTGTCTGCCTTTCTTGCCTGTGTCTGTCAGTCGATATGTACTAAGCGCGTGTATGTGTGCGTGCGTGCGTGCTTGCGTGTGTGTGTATGTGTGTGTATGTGTGTGTGGTTGTGTGAGAGAGAGAGAGGATTTTTTTCTGATAACAGAAGCAGACAGTGGATTATCCTCTTTATGCGAATTTTCACGGTATCGCCCGCCACCTTTTCTACTCTTACTAGCCCCCCCCCCCTCTTCAACACACACACACACACGCACACACACACACACACACACAACACACACACACACACACACACACACACACACACACACACGCGCGCGCGCTCGCGCGCACACACACACACACACACACACACACCTCTCACAGCACAGCAATATCACAGCACAGGTGCAAACAGAGAGAGAGCAAGGGTGGGGAGGGGTGGGGCGGACTCTCCTTCCCCCTGAGCAGTGCAGCAACAGCAGCATCAGCAACAACAGCAACAGCAACAGCAGCAGCAGCAGCAGCAGATAAGAAGCATTGTGTTCTGACAGTGCTGTGCTGTGTGGTGTATTATATGGGGCTGTCAGCATCTTGTTGTTCCACTACTCTTCCCAAACAACACATATCGTCTCTGGCAGCGGGAAGCTAGTCTAGCCAGCTTTGCTGTGCGATCTATACTATGAACACCTTGCTTTTTCTGTCTTGTCTACCAACGTGGTTTTTGTGTACCCCAGGGACAGTGGGGCAAGTTTAGGTCGGGGGGGAGGTGAGGGGGGGGTAGGGAGGGAAGAAGAGAGAAGGGGGTAAGGGAGAGGGAGCGGGAAGAGAGAGAGAGAGAGAGAGAGAGGAGAGAGAGAGAGAGAGAGAGAGAGAGAGAGAGAGAGAGAGAGAGAGAGAAGGAGAGAGAGAAGAGACAGACAGACAGAGAGACAGAGACAGAGACAGAGAGACAGACAGACAGACAGAGACAGAGAGGAGACAGAGAGGGACAGAGAGAGACAGAGAGAGACAGCAGAGAGACAGACAGACAGACAGAAGACAAAGACGAGAGAAGAAGACAGAGTAAAGAGAGAGACAGAGATAGAGAGAGAGAGGCAGACAGACAGACAGAGAGACAGACATAGACCAAAGACTAAAGACTAAGACAAAACACAGACAGGCAGAGATAAAGGCGGAGAAGACTAAGATATCGAAAAGAGAAGTAGATGATATTTCTAAATACTGGGAGTGAGTTCGAGATTCGAGGAAGACGATATTTCTAATACTTGCACAAATCCATTAGATTGGAGTCTAGAGAGAACTCACTCCAATCTTCCACCAACACCAGAAACTTCACCCTCAATCTTCCACCAACACCAGAACTTCACCCTAAATATTCCACCAACACCAGAACTTCACCCTCAATCTTCCACCAACACCAGAACTTCACCCTCAATCTTCCACCAACACCAGAACTTCACCCTCAATCTTCCACCAACACCAGAACTTCACCCTAAATCTTCCAAAACAAGAACTTCACCCTAAATCTTCACCAATACCAAAACTTCACCCTAAATCTTCCACCATCAGCAGAATTTCACCCTAAATCTTCCACCAACAGCAAAACTTTCACCCTATATCTTCCACCACATCAGAACTTCACCTTAATCTTCCAATAACTCCAGAAGTCATCCTAAATCTTCACCAACACCAGAACTTACCCTAAATCTTCCATCACCAGAACTTACCCTAAATCTTCCATCACCAGAACTTACCCTAAATCTTCCATCACCAGAAACTTACCCTAAATCTTCCATCACCAGAACTTACCCTAAATCTTCCATCACCAGAACTTACCCTAAATCTTCCATCACCAGAACTTACCCTAAATCTTCCATCACCAGAACTTACCTCTAACATCTTCCAAACAGCACCAGAACTTACCCTAAATCTTCCAACAACACCCAGAATTCACTCTAAATCTTCCACCAACACAAAACTTACCCTAAATCTTCCACCAACAGCAAAACTATTACCCTATAATTCTTCCACCAACACAACACTTTACCCTAAATCTTCCACCGACAACAGACATAAACCCTAAATCTTCCACCACCAGCAAAACTTCACCCTAAAACTTCCAAAAGCAAGGAATTCCCCCTAAATCTTCCACCACCACTAGAAATCCTCCTCAATCCACCAACACCAAGAATTCACCCTAACCCTTCCACCAACACCAGAAAAACTTCACCCTAAATCTTCCACCACCACCACCAACATCCAAAACTTCACCCTAAAATCTTCCCACTTTACTTCTTACCTACCTACAGAACTCTCCGACATCCCCAGTACAGTAGGCTACAGCAATACAGCAGGTCCGTGTCCACCAGCAGATTTCCCCCTACCTCCTCACACCAGCCCAACCAGCAGTTGTTGTGTAGCTAGCTGTCTGTCCTGCAGAAGTCATCACGCCTTTGCACCTGCCCTGGGAAAAAAGCAAACTGTCAGTGATGCGTGATGAAGTGGCAGGACATGGGGCGTGAAGACACAGGCAGAGGGGGAGGGCTGGGGGGTGGGGGGGGGGGGAGGTGGAA
>CM060317.1:74705555-74720555 GCA_030674155.1 Stramonita haemastoma | reverse complement strand
CACACACACACACACACACACACACACACACACACACACACACACACACACACACACACACACACACACACACACACACGTAGCCTAATCAATGTTAGTTAATTAATATTGGTGGGGATTTTTTGGGGGGGTGCTTGTTTATTTGTTAGGAAGTTTTCTTTGCTTTTGTTTTTTGTTGTTTTTTCTTTCTTTAGATAGATGGCTTGATGAAAAAAAAAAAAAAGCAAATCAATGCTTATTCAATGTACCGTCTGGAAATAAAAATTTGATTTGATTTGATTAATCAAGGAAGCTGCAGTACACTACACAATCTTCCAAGCTGCCGCCGAACTTCTTGACCCCTGGGGTGGTGATGGAGACAGACCAGGCAAGGTGAAACACAAGCATGTCACACGCAACATTCTACACTCTGTGACACTCCGCTGACTACAACCCAGGCCTAACACTGAATAGACCTCAGTGTCCACACAGTCTGCCAAGGGTTATACCGAGATTTGAACACACCCAGTATGCACTGACTCCGACACAGTTTTGCAGCCGCCACCTGAATTTGGTCGTGTCACACATACACACGCACGCACGCACGCACACACATACACACACACACACACACACACACACACATACACGTACACACACACACACACGAAACACACACACACACACACACGAACACACACACACACACACACACACACACACACACACTACCCCCCCCCCCCCCCCCACACACACACACACATACACACACACACGAAAACAAGGGAGGGGGTTGAGGAGGGAATGCAGGGAGGGTGTCTCCAAGAGTAGGCTTACTTTACCACGAGCATCCCAGGCAGTATAAAAGCAGCATTGTAGCAGCAGCAGCAGAGGCAGGGCCCAGACCAGATGGGGAGCCTGCAGGCTATAAAAGCAGTTATGTGGCCGACAACAAAGTCCCTGTTCCACCACCAGAATCACTTACATTCCTGGAGTAGGCTGAGCAGTGTGTAGCCTCTGGCTAAACTGTTTAGGGGAAAAAAGAAAGAGGCTGGAGGAGACAGACAGACAGACATACAGACAGACTGACTGACACACAGACTGATAGACAGACAGACAGACAGACAGACAGAATGGAAAAAATACAAAGATATAGTACAGAGACAGATATTCATACAGAGAGAGCCTGACAGAATGAATGATTGAAAAAGGCAGAGAGAGAGAGACAGAGACAGAGAGAGAGAGAGACAGAGAGAGACATAGAGAGACAGAGAGAGAGACAGAGAGAGACAGAGAGAGAGAAACAGAGACAGAGACAAGAAAGAGACAGAGACAGAAACGGACAGAGGCAGAGGCAGAGACAGACAGATGATGATAATGAGGAGGACCAGGATGGTTTTTATTTCGATATATGAAAGATCAATATCTGTACACGTTTTGTGAAAATGTCTGGAGAGAGAGAGAGAGAGAGAGAGAGAGAGGAGAGAGAGAGAGAGAGAGAGAGAGAGAGAGAGAGAGAGAGAGAGAGAGAGAGAGAGACAGACAGACAGACAGACAGACAGACAGACAGACAGACAGACAGACAGACAGACAAAAAGACAGACAAAAAGACAGACAGACAAAAAGACAGACAGACAAAAAGACAAGAAGACAGAGACGGAGACAAACAGACAGACAGACTCAAAAACACACGCAACACACACACACACACACACACACACACACACACACACACACACTCACACTCACACACACACACACACTCACACTCACACACACACACAAACATACACACACATAAACACACACACACACACACACACACACACACACACACACACACACACACACACACACACACACACACACACCATATCATATCACTGCACACACTTCCCTCCCTTACCTCCGGCATGACACGGAACTGTCTGCACAGGGCAGCCATCTGTTGGCAGCATGCAACTGCAGCCAGTTTATCTGTCTGTCTGTCTGTCTGTCTGTCTGTCTGTCTGTCTGTCTGTCTGTCTATTTGTATGTTTGTTTGTCTGTCTGTCTGTCTGTTTGTTTGTCTGTCTGTCTCTGTGTGTCTGTGTGTGTGTCTGTCTGTTTGTCTGTGTGTCTGTGTGTCTCTGTCTCTGTCTCTGTCTCTGTCTCTGTCTCTCTCTCTCTCTCTCTCTCTCTCTCTCTCTCTCTCTCTCTCTCTCTCTCTTCACACACACACACAACCGCATGCACGCACGCACGCGCGCGCGCGCGCGCGCCCACACACACACTCACACACACACACACACACACACACACACACACACACACACACACACACACACACACACACACATACACACACCAACAGTTGAGCGAATCTTTCTCTTATAGCTGTTGCTGTTTTTTTATTGTCAGAATATTCTAGTTTAGCAAAGATCCTTTCAGACAGCTTTTTTGTTTTCTTTTAAAATCATATTGTTCCTCAGCCATTCTGTAAAGTTTTCCATAACAAAATCATAATCGCTGCCGATATCTGAAAGTGTCCCTGTTTCAGCCCCTGTTGACGCCAGACCACTATCACAGTTCTCTACAAGAATGCAGCCTATCCAGCTGTGATACGGACGGTTCACAGAGTGCCCTGTCTATCATCAAGATGATTTGTGCTAACGGAGAGTGTTAACAAGGAGCCCAGTCCTTATCACTGGCGAGTATTGACCAGAATTTGACAGCGATAGTTCGTCAGATGATGTACACAGGGGGACGAACTGAACACTTCCTCAGAAACTAAAGGCCTTATAGTCGTATCTCTATACACCTAGCAGACATGACGCTCTGGTTAGTGCGTTACATTTCAGGCTGGGAGATCGCGGGTTTGAACCCCATCAGAAACAGACCATTTTCAGGCACGACCGTTTTGGGTTGGTTTTTGTTGGTTGTTGGTTTTTTTGTTTGTTTGTTGTTGTTGTTGTTGTTGTTTTTGGGGGGTCAGAGTCAGAGTAATTGTGGACAAGGGTGGATCGGTGGTCTGGAGATGATGCATTTGCCCAGAAAGCGAGAATAGCGGGTTCAATTGCTGTTTGAGCCACAAGACCTTGAATCGTGGTTTGGGTGCTAGTTTTGTGTGTGTGTGTGTTTTTTCTTTTATAGATGAGACCATAAATCAATGCAAGCGCCTCTGTGCAATACGCATACAGTACAGGTAAAAGAACAAACGACAGCAAAACAGTTGTCCCTGGCAAAATTCTGCACAAAAAAGCTATCACGAAAGAAAAACAAATACATTGCACAGAGGAACTTTTTCTTAAATTTATGAGTAGCGCTACTCTTATAGCAACGTACTTTGCAAAGAGATAGCAGCCGGAATTTTGTACAGAGATACTGATGTGACTGAAAGGAATATACAATACAATACAATACAAGACAAGACAAGACAAGACAAGACAAGACAAGACAAGACAAGACAAGACAAGACAAGACAAGACAATACTGTGCAATGCAACAAAATGTGGGTAATGGAAAGACAGACTTCACACACACACACACACACACACACACACACACACACACACACACACACACACACACACACACACACACACGAATCCCCCCAAGCCCCCCCCCCAAAAAAAAAAACACACACACACACTCACACTTTTCAGTAAAAAACTTTTGATCTTCATCATTCTTATCTCTGACCTAAACCAGACTGAGAGAGAGACAGACTGAGAGAGTTAGAGAGAGACAGAGACGGAGACAGAGAGACAGCCAGACAGAGAGACAGACAGGCAGTGACACAAAGAGACAGCGAAACAGAGAGAGATAGAGACAGAGAGTGACACAGAGAGACCATGAGAGAGAGAGACAGAGAGACAGACAGACAGAGAGAGAGACAGACAGAGAGTGACACAGACAACAGAGAGACAGAGAGAGACAGAGACACAGAGAGATGGACGGTTGAGAAAGACAGAGAGAGAGGGAGAGAGAATGGCGCTGACATATTTAATAGCTACCTGAGGTTTGCGCATGCTCGTCTCTCGACAGGCTGCCAATCAGTGAGGGCGGAGTGAAAAAGTTAACGGCAATTTTCAGCTTCCGGCCGCCACTCTTCTCGTCTGGCTGTTAGGCTGGTATAGCCAGAGAACTAGATGCTAGCCGACTGTGCAATGCAGGGGTCTGGTGGTGTTGGCTGCTATATCTCGTTTGTATTGGTTTTGCATGGAAGAGGATCCCGCCCCCGCCCCCCACGCCCCACACCTCCCTTTTCTGTAGGGATGTCAGGGGCCTGTCAGTTTAAATAGCACCTCCACCTTCTGGAAATTCTGTGCTAGAAACTCCCTCTTTTTTTATTCATCTTTTTGTTTCTGTCTTGTCATTTTTTTTCTCTTCCTGTCACTATCTTATTGTCCACTTTTTTGCTTTTTTGGTTCAGTTTCCTGTTCTTTTTTATATTTCTCTTTGGAGAGCAAAGAGGAATATGACAAAAAGATGGATAAGAAAGATCCCAGGAGGGGAAAGAGACACCAACCAACCATCAAACAAAAAGCAAGAACATATCAATACGCATTCAAACACGCGACAATACCCGCTGTGACTGCCCAGCATGAACGCCTGGTTTCCCCTTTTTGAGCCAAACTGAGGTAAACAGGATATACCACATTGATATCTTTTGCTCCAGTATGTTATCTGCTAAGGGGAGGGGATAGCTCAGTGGTCAGAGTACTCGCTTTCTCCAAGTTAAGGTTAAGCAGCATCGAGCGTGGTTACCAATTGGATGGGTGACCATTTGTGCGCCTTGGCTTCAGTACAGTCCCCCCCGTTCACCCAGCAGTTAGTAAGTACCTGCCCTTTTTTTAGGGACAGGGGAGGTAAAGCAGCGTGGGAGAGGAGATGGGCGCCACCTTCAATATGCTGGCCCCTTGAGAAGCTGAAGTCTCTGATATCTCGCTCCCCTACGACCACTTAGGGACACCTATGTTATCTGCTCGATGCTCTCCAATACAAAACTGCCTGACTCAAGAACATTAAAAAAAAATCCTTTTCTTGCAAAACTGGGGCGAACGAGATATACACAATCGGTTGTGTGTGTGTGTGTGTGTGTGTGTGTGTGTGTGTGTGTGTGTGTGTGTGTGTGTGTGCATGCGCAAGTGCGTGCGTGCGTGCGTGCGTGTTTGTGTGTGTGTGTGCACGCGCGCGCGTGCGCGTACACCTGAGTGTGGAGGGGGTATGTGTGTGTGTGTGTGCGTGCGTGCATGTGTATGTGTGTGTGTACGTGCGCACGCATGCATGTGCTTGCGTGCGTGTATATGCTCCAGTTCTTCTATTTAGAAATCTTCCCTAACCAAGACATCATCAGAGTAACTAACTAACTAACTACCTGTTTACGCATTTTCTGAATTTTCTGTCTGCTGTATGAAACAGACCTGACGTTGTTTAGTGCCTCTCTCCTGTCGTCTTCTGACTTCTTTCTGGCTTATGTTCCTCCTTTCTTTTTAACATTTGTTAGGGAGAGAGAGAGAGAGAGAGAGAGAGAGAGAGAGAGAGAGAGAGAGAGAGAGAGAGAGAGAGACAGACAGACAGACAGACAGACAGACAGACAGACAGACAGACAGAGAACTCGAACTCGAACTCGAACTCGAAAGGTTTATTCATGAAAAAAGGCCACTGGCCCATACATGAAGGGGGTTGCCGAATAACGATAACGATAATTGCTTTAAGCTGACACACAACACCATTCCATGCCATGGAAACCACAGCATTGATTTGTAATGGTCATCGAGACACGACACTCTTTACAGTCCGGATATGTTACGGCATTCCGAGCCTTTCTTCGTCCAGTCGTTGTCACAACCCTCTGCCTAGGCTAGCCAAGACAGCGATGTAATAGTTCTCTAAGTGTCGCCAAGTCCCTTGAAGCACGCGAAAGGGTCTCCGTGTGTAGTGTGTTCTGGATTCGCTTCCCATTCCGCAAACTGGCGAGTTTGACACGTTCCTCTTTTAACATGTTTTTCTCTTGCTGTTTGACAAACCAGTACACACATACTGGCTCAGTGTCTGGTTGGCATGCGAGCTGGATCACAATGTCATCTGACTCACAGGTCACAATATCTTCACCATCTGAATGATGTAGGACAGATTTTCTAAAGTGTGTATTTCTTTGTCTGTCTCTCAGCCTTTTCTGTACCGATATATCAGTTAGAGTAGCCACATACTGTTTGACATTTCCTTTGTCGAATGCACCAACAATATTATCATCGTTCACCTCAGGCTGCAAAACACACATATCAGCACAGTCACTACAATCAGACATACAGGGAGGTTCTAAATCAACCGATGATAGCAACTTAACTGATGTTTTTGTGTTGATGTCCTGTGTGTGTGCTGTTGGTAGGTCTACTCTATGCGTATCTGCGCATGCTGCATTCTGCTGTTCTACACTTTTGTCAGGTGGACTCGAGGCACTGAAGACACAGTCACTTTCACACACAACACTTGCCTGCTTCTCTTTATGCTTTCGAGACCGTTCCAAATCCCTGCGGGTTTGGGAGTAGGATTTTTTCCTATAGTATTGTACTTGTGTGCTGCGATTCACTGTTGGATCCGCCATGTTGGTTGACACTGCTGAGTCCACTGGTTTAAGTCGCAAGACAAAAACCACGCTGTCCCCTTCTCCTGCCACTTTCCAGCTGGAGACTGCATTGTCAGTCAGCAGGGCGCCTAAGGTCCTCTCCACAGCCACTGGAAGTCCAGTAACTGGCATTTTTGTATGAATTACGAGTTTTACTGTAGCTCACAGAAAATGTACGCCCTGTCCGCTTCGCGTCTCGTGACCAACTCAGACAGACAGAGAGAGAGACAGAGACAGACAGACAGACAGACAGAGACAGACAGAGACAGAGAGAGAGACGGGGTAAGGGAGTTAGGCAGGCTTTTTTTGTTTTGTTTTTTTAAAAAGGCAAGTATCGGAGTGCAGACATCACTAAGGCAGGCAGGTGGTACTGAATACATGACGATACAGGTCGTTCACACAAAGACATAATATATTGACAGCCAGCATACGTGCTTACGTTTACATGTTTGTCCATGTGTTTGAGAATGACCTCCAAAAATGCAAAGGAGGCAGCTGCTGTTTCGGAAATTTGGGAGGAATTTGATCATAGTGGAGGTGTCTTGCACCCCCCCCCCCCTCCCACTCTCTCTCTCTCTCTCGGCCAAGAGGACAGTCAGCGTTTGAAGATGTTTTCTCCAAAGGCCAACTAGCCCCCAGAGCTGCAGCACACAAGGCAAGCCCTCTAGTCACAGAGCCTCTCATTTTGTTGTTGCCCCCAGCGTCTGTGGTTTGATTAATCAAGAACTGTGATAATATAAAGCCCAGGCACGCTTACGTACACTCACATGAATCGCAAATACGCACGAATATGTTAATCGTAGGATAAAACAGAAACACAGCCACCCACGCACGCACGCACACACACACACACATACACCAGAGGCCACACGACCAGACACTTCAACTGGTCGTTAGCTAGTTAAGGGGCTGTCCTCACTGTTGTCCCACCTGCCCCTCAGGTGACTTTCTCAGTACAAGAGCCAGGGTCAGAGTTAACCAAGTTCACAGACGCCACAGCTGAATGGATGAATAACAGTGATTGACGCCACATCCTTCCGCTGTAGGTCCATGAAACCGTGGGTTCTTCCTCTTCTTCTTCTTTGCATTCCTCATCTTCTTTGCATTCTTCTTGTCCTCTTTCTTCTTTGCATTCTTCTTATCTTTCTTCTTCTTCTTCTTCTTCTTCTTCTTCTTCTTCTTCTTCTTCTTCTTCTTCTTTGCATTCTTCTTCTTTGCATTCTTCTTCTTCTTCTTTGCATTCTTCTTCTTCTTCTTTGCATTCTTCTTCTTCTTCTTCTTTTCCTTCTTCTTCTTTCTCTTCTTCGTCTTTTTTCTTCTTCTTCTTTGTTTTCTTTTTTCTTTGGCCTCTTCTTCTTCTTCTTCTTCTTCTTCTTCTTCTTCTTCTTCTTCTTCTTCTTCTTCTTCTTCTTCTTCTTTGCATTCTTTGCATTCTTCTTTTTTGCATTCGTCTTCTTCTTCCTTGAACACTCAGACAACAGCTCATTGTTGTCTGTCATAGAGCGAAAATGAAAATGCGTCGTGCTGCCGTTCAGTGCCTGACAGTCAGGCCCAGCGCATCCGACTTCAGCTTCCGGGATTAGAGTTTTTAGAAATCACATGAGTGCCTGTTCATTATCTTCAAAGTAAAATGATTGAAATGAAAATATAGATAAAAAGGACACAGACAGGAAGACAAGAAGGCAGACAAGCAGGCGGGCAAATGAAGGAGTTAGGAGGAGACAGATAGACAGTCAGACATACAGGCAGACTGAGAGACAGTCAGACAGACACATCGACAGAAGTGGGGAAAGGAATATAGAAAAAGGGCGTGTGTGTCTTTTAACTTTACTATTTTGTAAAATGTTCTGGAATGCCTCGCGTTCTTTTAAACTTCATTTCAAGTAAACAGAGCCATTACTCTCTCTCTCTCTCTCTCTCTCTCTCTCTCTCTCTCTCTCTCTCTCTCTCTCTCCCTCTCCCCTCTCTCTCTCTCTCTCTCTCTCTCTCTCTCTCTGTGACAAATTCAGGATGTTTGTGGCCGTTTCAGAAAATAGAGTTGAGGTGAAAAAAAATCAAAAATAGAAAACAAGAAGGAACAGACTCCTTGAATGAGGCGGGTCTATTTCTAAATCCGAAACTGGCCTGGGAATGGCATCAAAAATGCCCCATAAACATCAAGTCACTTTAGCACACAGAGACTCAAGTCAGGTCAAGTCACCCTTCTTTCATTGCGAGGATGATTGATTAATAAGTACTTATGTGCTTTTTTTGAAAATTCACATCCAATCCCCGCCTTTATCAGGGATCACATCAAGGAAAAAAATTAAACTCCCATTAAAAAAAAACTAACAAAAGAATAGTCTAGAAACAACAACAACAATCTAAAAACCAAAAAGGAGAAAAAATCATCAACAAAATAGCAAAAAGTACACATTAAGAGAGAGAGAGAGAGAGAGAGAGAGAGAGAGAGAGAGAGAGACAGACAGACAGACAGACAGACAGACAGACAGACAGACAGACAGACAGACAGACAGAGACACAGACAGAAAGACAGACAGAGTTATTGATGTGAACATTTAAATATTGCAAGAAATATTTCTCGCAGATAAGTCTATAAATTATATAAAACAACACATATATTTGAACCAATTTATATTTTGTGACATAGATTAACTATCAAGGCCCACACTAAAAGATTTTAAGACAGGTAGCATCAGTACAAGCATAAAACATGTCTTTAAGAATCTTAAAAGCGCTCAGGATTTTTTAAAAATGTTTCTGTCAGAATGTAAACTTTCAGTGATGTTATTTATGTCTTGTAAACAAGTCACTTTACTTAGAATCTTACTGCTTTCAAAATTCAAAGAATGTGTTTGAAATGTGCAATTCAGGAAAGGTGTCTGAAGTGTGCGGATGGGTGGGTGGGTATATGTGCGTGCGTGCGTACGTGCATGCGTACGAACGTGCGTGCGTGCGTGCGTGCGTGCGTGTGTGTGTGTGTGTGTTTCTCTGTCTGTCTGTCTGTCTGTCTGTCTGTCTCTCTCTCTCTCTCTCTCTCTCTCTCTCTCTCCACACGCAGAGCAAAAAAAACAAAAAACCTCAATGAAAAACGTGTCATTTTTGACACACACCCAACCCCCAACACCCCTAATATAAAAAGAATCACCCCTACTACCCCGCCCACAGATCAGAATATCGCCAGGAAGTCAGGAAGTGGGAGGAGAGGGGGAGGAGGAGGAGTGTGGTAAACACAACACACTGACCAAAGAGGAGGAAGAGGAGGAGGAAGAAGAGAGGAGGAGGAGTGGGAGGGCAGCTGCTGATAATGATGACAAGGCTGACCTCCACACAAACCACCGTTAGCTAGTAGCCCTGTGGACAGGCAACCTGCCATCTCAGCAGGTATAGTCAGCAGTGTGGTCAAACAGACACTCACTCCTCTCCTCCCCAGGGCTTCTTCATACACACACACACGCCTTAACTTCGTTAACTCTGACCCTCCTAGAAGGCCTGTAGCTCTTGACACAGACAGACAGACACCTGAGGAGCAGGGTGGGACACCAGTTAGCTAGAACTCTCCTCCAGTTATTGGGGGGGGGGGTGACTTAACTAGCTAACTAACTACCAGTTGAAGTGTCTGGGTCTGTGGCCTCCATTGTGTGTGTGTGTGTGTGTGTGTGTGGTGGGTGTGTGTGTGTGTGTGTGTGGTGTGTGTGTGTGTGTGTGTGTGTATGTAGAGAGAGAGAAAGAGAGAGAGAGAGGGGGGGAGGTGTGTGTGTGTGTGTGTGTGTGTGTGTGTGTGTGTGTGTGTGTGTGTGTGTGTGTGTGTGTGTGTGTGATAATGATTTCTGTCCTTGCAATCTTCATTCAGAGAGATGTGTGTGTGTGTGTGTGTGTGTGTGTGTGTGTGTGTGTGTGTGTGTGTGTGTGTGTGTAATAAAGATTTTCCGGTCCTTAGCAATCTTGATTCAGAGACGCTAGTTTGTCACAGAACAATCTTAAGTCTTTTTACTAACTATACATGGGGATGGATGAGCGAGGCCAGCTCCCATCGATCGGCCCCAATGTTCAGCTTGTTCACCAACATTGCCTGAAACATTCTGTACAGTGTTCTAACGACTCCTCAAGGTGGTGTGGGAGGAGACAAGAAGTCCAGTCAGGTCTCTCTGAGTGAGTGAAGAGCTTACTTTCAATATCTCTTTCTTCCTGAAGACCGTTGGCTCTACTGCACAGAATTCCCCTTTCGAGGGGATATTTTCCCCAAGAGTTAACATCAGCGCTGACTCCACTCTCCCCAAAAGTCCTTCAGATGAGGCTATAAACCAAGACCTGTGTGTGCAATACATGCAGAACATCTTGCACACACGTTAAATCTTGATTACGCTTTTCCTAAGAGTAGGCCATTGTATGCCAGTGGGAATAGATGACATGTGACAATATTTACAAAACTGCATACACACAGGGACTGGATGTAAAAAAGCACATGAGTGTTTATTCCATTATCCTCGATATAAAAGAATAAATAGAGAAATGAAAAAAATTCTTCAGACCGTGCTGGAGACACATTGAACCTGGCAGAACCCTGTTCCTCTCCAAGCACAGAGTGCATGCTGGGTATGTTCGTGTTTTCTTAACGAACACTGATACAAATTACTGGACCCTTAATGCACATAGCTGGTCTTTTATGTTCTGTATAAACATGTAGAAAGTTAAGATGCTAGCAAATCTGTGCTTTAAGTTAATCCAGAATAAAGATCATAAAAATCCCCACCCTTAGTTTACTAAAAAACCGAGATTTGAACCCACATCCTTCCCTGTGAGAATGCCAGAGGCCTGTCAGCATAAACTGCATCCCACCTTCTGCAAATTCTGTGCAAGGAATTCTTCTTTGTCTATCCCATCCATTGTTTCTGCCTCGTTCCTTTCCTTCCTGTTGCCTTCTTTCTTTTCTGCTTTCTTGGTCCTTCTCCTGCCTTTTCTTCCAGAAAGACTTAAAAGATAACAATTCTTTACCAAGCCAAAATTGGATGCGCTGGACTTGACTTGTCAGGCACTGAACGGCAGCACGACGCATTTTCATTTTCGCTCGTATGACAGATAACAATGAGCTGTTGTCTGAGTGTTCAAGGAAAAGAAGAGAATGCAAGAAGAAGAGAAAAGAAGAAGAAGAAGAAGAAGAAGAAGAGAAGAAGAAGAGAGGCAAAGAAAAAAAAGAAAAAAGAAGAAGAAGAAAAAAAAAAAGGAGAAGAGAAAGAAGAAGAAGAAGGAGAAGAGAAGAAGGAGAAGAAGAAGGAGAAGAAGAGAAGAGAGAAGAAGAAGAAGAGAGGAGGAGGAGGAGGAGGAGGAGGAAGGAGAGGAGAAGAAGAAGAAGAAGAAGAAGAAGAAGAAGAAGAAGAAGAAGAAGAAGAAGAAGGCAAAGAAAAAAAAGAAAACAAGAAGAAGAAGAAAAGAAGAGAAAAGAAAGAAGAAGAAGAAGAAGAAGAAGAAGAAGAAGAAGAAGAAAGAAGAAGAAGAAGAAGAAGAAGAAGAAGAAGAAGAAGAAGAAAAAAGAAGAAGAAGAAGAAGAAGAAGAAGAACCCACGGTTTCATGGACCTACAGGGGAAGGACGTGGCCCACTGTTATTCATCCATTCAGCTGAGTAGTGTCTGTCTAACTTGGTTAACTCTGACCCTGGCTCTTGTATTGAGGCAGTCACCTGAGGGGCAGGTGGGACAACAGTGAAGACAGCCCCTTAACTAGCTAACGACCAGTTGAAGTGTCTGGTCGTGTGGCCTCTGGTGTGTGTGTGTGTGTGTGTGCGTGCATGCGTGTGTGTGTGTGTTGTGTGCGTGCGTGCGTGTTCGTGTGTGCGTGTGTGTGTGTGTGTGCATGCGTGCATGCATGCGCGGTGTGTGTGTGTGTGTTTGCGTACGTGCGTGCATGCTTGCGTGCGTGTGCGTGTGTGCGTGTTAATGATGTCCCTGTCTTTGATTAATACCTTGTGTCAGAGAGACTTTACTAGTCAGACGTCCAGTCTGGCCACTAATTGGAGAGGGATGGACAGCAGCTGGCTTATATCAGCCCAAGTTCAGCTGGTCCACGATGAATTACCTGGAAAACGAAGAGTAGTGTCCAAAGAACTTTTCAAAGGGGAAAGGGAGAAGTCAATTAGTCAACCTTGCCTTTGTCTGTCTGTCTGTCTGTCTGTCTGTCTGTCTGTCTGTATATTTGTCTGTCTGTCTGTCTGTCTGTCTTCTGTCTGTCTGTCTTCTCTCTCTCTCTGTCTCTTCTCGTCTCTCTCTCTCTCTCTCTCTCTCTCTCTCTCTCTCTCTCTCTCTCTCTCTCTCTCTCTCTCCTGTGATATCAGGATATTCTGATCCCAAATAAGGGCAGGGCAGGATGTAAAAAGAAACCCACATGAGTGCTTATCTATTAACCTCAAAATACAAAATATTATTTTGCCTTGCTTTGCCTTGTCTCTCCCGAGTGGATAGGACAGCAGGCTTCTTAACATCCTTCTCCTTCGAAGTTTCAAATCTCGACAACACGTTTGACACAGCGTGTAGTCTTGCTGACACGCAGATGTTTTGGCGTATAAACGGATATGTTTGAGTATGCATTTTGGAGATCCTGTATGTCAGTCAGGTCAGAGTTGGGTGGGTTGCAGATAAAAAATATATAAAAAACCAGCATGCATTTTTAAATATTTTTATTCGAGATAATGGAATAAGCACCTATGCTTCTACATCCAGTCCTTGTGTGTATGCATTTTTTAAAATTCTTTTATTTCGAGGATAATGGAATAAGCACTCATTGCTTTTTTTAACATCCAGTCCTTGTGTGTATGCAGTTTTTTAAATGTTGTCATCCGTTTTCCACCGGCACATCAATGGCCTTCACTTCCAAAAAGTGGAACAGGTTTTAACCTGTACGCAAATGCTCTGTGCGTTTCGGGACCTCGGTTCATAGTCTTCTCCGAAGAACTTTTGGGGGAGTGGAGTCGACACAAATGATAACTCCAGAGGAAAAATCCTCCTTGAACGAGATTCGAACTGAGTCAGCAGATCACGATCATAATGTGCATCACTCTAACCACCAGGCTACCCTGCCCCATTGAGGTTTGATCAGCAGGCCTAGCTGTACTGTCAGTTTTAAACGCTATGAAAAAAACTTCAGGGGGCACACGTAGCGTAGTATTATGGAGCATTCCCCACACTGCACTCTTGGAAATAATGTTTATGGTAAGGTAAAGGTGTCCCATAACCTGTGTGGTCGTAGGGGAGCGAGGCGTCAGAGACCTCAGCTTCTCTAGGGGCCAGCATTTTGAGGGCGACGCCCATCTCCTCTCCCTCGCTGCTTTACCTTCCCTGACCTTAAGAGGGCAGGTGGCCCATTTACAGCTGTGGGGAACTGGGGGAACTGTACTGAAGCCAAGGCGCACAAACGGTCACCCATCCAATTGGTAGCCATGCTCGATGCTGCTTAACTTAACTGGGGAAAGCAGCGCTCTGACCACTGAGCTTTCCCGTCCCATTATCTGGAAATGCATAACTTAAAAAATGAGAGTGATAAATTGTGAATAATACAATAAGACAATCGAAAGAAGAAATGATAGGTTGTATTTTTAATACAGTACTAGAACCACTATGCAGTTACTCCATGAACCCAACTTCCCACCTTTTTTTTTACGATAGATTATTTTTTAAAAAATCCGCCTTACCATCTGTCAAACTAAAGCTCTTTCAACATAACAGACAAAAATTTGACCGAAATTGACCACATCCCCAACAGCATTACGTGAACGATTTTTATCGTGTGTCAGTTTCCACACAACCCCCCCCCCTCTCTGGCTGTCAATCAGCCTTGCTGTCACCGTCAGGTGTCAAACATGACCTTCAGGCCACAGCACCGACACCCCGTCACTCTTCTGAGACTCAAAGGTTGGGGATCTTTAGTCGCCACAATGCCTGTGTGTGGAAAGATGATATGGATTATTGTCGCCACAGTGTTCACCTCCACCCTCCAACACCACCACCATCACTACTATCACCAGTCCATTACCAGCAGCAGCAGCAGCAGCAGCAGCAGCAGTAGTAGTAGTAGTAGCAGCAGCAGCAGTAGTAGTAGTAGTAGTAGCAGCAGCAGCAGCAGCAGTAGTTAGCAGCAGCAGTAGTAGTAGTGGCAGCAGCGGTAGCATGGTAGAAGCAGCAGCAGAAGCAGTAAAAGCAGCAGTAATAGCAGCAGCAGTAGTAGCAGCAGCAGAAGCAGTAAAAGCAGCAGTAATAGCAGCAGCAGCAGCAGAAGTAGTAGCAGCAGAAGCAGTAAAAGCAGCAGTAATAACAGCGGCAGCAGCAGCAGTAGTAGTAGTAGTAGTAGCAGCAGCAGCAGCAGTAATAGCAGCAGCAGTAGTAGCAGTAGTAGTAGCAGCAAAGGTAGTAGCAGCAGCAGT
>CM060317.1:74698055-74700555 GCA_030674155.1 Stramonita haemastoma | reverse complement strand
TTTGAGGGGTTTTGATTTTGGTTTTTGTTTGTTTTTTTAAACAATTTCTAGATACATGTCTATGCTGTCCTGCTGGTACCTTATTCTCCGATTTGTGAGAACACGTAACAGAACATCTTGCGCACATGTTAAAACTTGTTCCGCTTTTAGAAGAGTAGGTCATTGTGTGCTGGTGGAAACGGATTCCAAAATGTACAGAACTGCATACACACGTTACTGGATGTAAAAAAAAAAGCACATGAGTGCTTATTACATTATCCTCGAAATGAAAAGAATTAAAACAATAAATAAATTCGCAAGTATCAACTATCCACTTAAACACACAACACACCACAACACACACACACACACACACACACACATCCAAAATTCGCATCAGCATTTTGCAAAATGTGTGGGGAAACAGCAACACACCCAGCAGCATGCATCCTACAGGCTTGACCAGTCGGTTCACTGGACAAACAGCTGGTCAGGCCTCTTATATTCTGGTCAGCCGCGAACACCTTAGCACCTGGAATGTGGCCTACATTATTTCTGTCCAGTGCCTGGGCTAAATCACAGTTCTCGATTAAACCATTGACACACAGGGCAACAGCAAAGTGAGAGGCTGTATGATCAGTGGCTTTCTTTCCCATTCATGGAATTCCACTTTACAGCTTAGTCTTTAGTGATCGACTATGGCTCTCTGACTAGGAGGCTTGACTTGCACAGTCCTGCTGCAGCCCTGGAGGCTAGTTGGCCTTTGGAGAACATCTCCAAGGCTGATTGTCCCTACGCCCTCTTGGCTGAGAGAGTGGGGTTAAGAGATTGAAACAGCGGATTTTTTTCTTTTTGCTCCTGGGCTAGAGGTTCGAGGTTTATGAATTGTGAGATTTTTGTATAGGCGACTGTTTTTGCCCACCGTTAATTAATTTAGGTAGCTGCATTCCGACTTCAGGGATAAACATCGGGATGATGTTGCTGTGTGGTTGTAGGGCTCCCCAGGTTAACACACACAGAGTCACTGGAATATGCACTCTGTGTCATTCTTCAAACCTGAGAATCACTATGAGACTGTGAGTGGATAAAAGTTTTCCTGATGGCAGTTTTTAAGTACCTCACCATACAGGCAGCCATACTCCGACCTAAGAACTTCCCTTTAATGAATGATACATGTTGTTGTTATACTACAGGAGCTTGTCATTGATGAATGCAGTCCTTACATAACATTTGAAAGAATAACATGTTGATATTAATAAAAGCCTCGGCACATTGATTATATATAAGTGAGGAAGTTTTGGCCTGTCTGTCCTGTGAAGCATTTTTGATAAACTGGAACAGATCTGTGAGAGCCTGAAAAGCTTACCAACCTAGGGAGCCATCATGGATTTGGTTTTTTTTAATCAACATCCATGATTTATGGGATAATAATGACACTGAGACACATACCAGTTCTGTTACTGCAAGACCAGTAAGCTAAGTGCTTTACTCTTTTAAAAATAAAATTGAATGTGTTTGTCGGCAAAATCAGCAAAAATATAGAATGTTTGTGATGAGCGTTCTATTAGCATCCATAGAGATTTCGAGTATGAGCGTCTAAAACCTTTCTTACCCTCCTTTTCTGAATATTACTTGGATAAGGTATTCAAGGATTTAAACCTTGTTTTTCCCAAAACGGCATGCAGCTACCTTCGTTGTGGGCAAAGTCATGATCGCATACGCAAAATCTTACCAGTGGTGAAAGTCAGAGCTTTAGCTGAGAAAAAACAACAACAAACAAACAAAACAAAATCTGTGTGTAGACAGCCATACATTAGCATCAGATGTTTTTGTTTGGTTTGGTTTTTGTTTTCCTTTGTTTTTTAGGTTTTTTTTTTCTTTTTTTCCCGTTCCTCGGTGAGAGCTCCGAGAATCACCAATGTTGAGATTTATGCGTATGCGACCGTGTGTCTCCCCCCCCTCCCCCCACCCCCCAACCATTTAGGTAGCCGCATTCCGACTTCGCGGTTTTTTTTTTTTTACAAGTTGTTATGTTAATAGTTTGCCATTGAAGTAGAACAAGCTCGATGTCACAGATAGAGAGAGCTCATGATTGAGTGCACACAATTATGTGAAATGACATAGCGCCCCCGACATCAAATAGGCCGGGGGACAGGAGTTACATTGCCCATCAAAACTGTAATCCTCCGCTGTCAGAGTCACTGGCTGGCCTTCGTATCACTGGAAACTCTCGCTAACTGTACTTCTTTGCTTCTTTCTTGTTTTTTTTCTTTATTTCTTTCTTTCTTTCTTTCTTTCTTTTTTACTCAATAATCAATATCTGTACCAAAGTTTTCATCAAGTATCAGTTCTTTCTTTCTTTCTTTCTTCTTTTAATATCTCCATAAAAGTTCCCATCACAAAACAGTTCTTTCTTTCTTTCTTTCTTTCTTTCTTTCTTTCTTGTATCCAATATCTTTACCAAAGTTCCCATCACCTACCAGTTCTTTAGTTCTGTCTGTCTGTCTGTCTGTGTCTGTCT
>CM060317.1:74678055-74683055 GCA_030674155.1 Stramonita haemastoma | reverse complement strand
AGTGAGTCAGGTGTTAAGATGGGGAACAATAACAATGTTACAAACAGATTCAGGGCTCCTAATTAAGCATGTTCCTAGGATTGCATTGAATGACATTCTTTGATTATGACGCATGGAATATTAGTTATTGATACATGTTAATGCCTGTAGCTTGCATATATGTTTGGTTGCTCATGGAGTTTCGGGAGTACTTTACAATATTTTAAGAGGTTTTAGAAGTACGAATCGTTCACAGTATTCTAAGACATTATGGAATCTGTCAAGACGCGTTAAGGCTGTAATCTAAGATGTTTGTGTGAAGTTCCCCAAGCTTCCAGGATGGTTTGGCAGCGATGGTCTGGCAGCGGGCAGTTAGAAGGGGTCTGGACTGTATAAATACAAGGGGCTGTTATCGCCTCGAGGAGGGAGGAGAGTCGAGGAGGAAAGATGATACTGAGAAGAGGAGAGGAGGGGGATTCCCACGGCGCTGGAATGTTTAGCGGACAGTAGAAGGGGCCTGGACTGTATATATACAAGGGGCTGCCTTCTCAGTGGCAGAGGAGGGGAAGTCCCACAGCCGAACACCCTAGTGACCGAACAGAGGACTATGAAGGACTATCAAGACTCATTGTCAGAGAACAGTTTATCAAGGCTTGCCCGAGGGATGTGGCCATATTTGTTCGTCAGCAAGAATCTCAGAGACTGTCGGACATAGGTAGGGCGGCAGATCGTTACCTCACATCATATAATCGCAAACTAGCAATGCCAAAGTCCGATCATCTTTCAGGTGGAAGAGAGCTACCCAAAGTGGGTGAGAAAAAGAAACTGAGGCAGGTGAAGTGCTACAACTGTCACTGTGTGGGGCACAAACAGTTTGAATGTAAAGCTTATCTAAGGAAAGAGAAGCTAAAGCAAGTGAGATGCTACAGCTGTCATCGTGTTGGGCACAAGCAAGTGGAATGTCAAGTTTTTCCAAGGAAGAAGCTGAAGCAAGTGAGATGCTACCAGTGTCGTCGTTTAGGTCATAAACGAGTTGACTGTCAGATCCATCCTACAGTTGGAAATGGAAATACGTTATCACGAGCATCAGGGAATGGGAACCAGAATGAAAGACAAGTCAAAGGAAACACAGCATCAATGTTGCAGAAAGTAGCAGCGGCAAGGGCTGACAGCCAGACAAGAAGTGAGTGTGTTCCAATGTCATTTGTGAAGAAGTTAAAGTCGTTTGTTGAAGATGATATCAAGTCTTGTCTCAAGGATGGACAACTTCTTTTGGTCAGTGGGAGGAGGATTCCCTTTATTGGTTGTGCAGCTGCTGTACCGTCAGTCAGCAGTAATGTCAGTTTCCCAGTGAGAAGGGGCAAGTTGCGGGAAGGACTGTGAATGTCCTGAGAGATACTGGATGCAGTCGAGTTGTGGTCAGACAGGACTTGGTCAAGGAAAACCAGTACACAGGGCACCATAGATTGCTCATGGCAGTGGACAGTAGGGTGATAGAAGTACCTACAGCTTTGATCAGAGTGGACACACCTTACTATGTAGGAGAGGCTGAGGCTTTGTGTCTACCTACTCCGGTCTGTGACCTCATTATCGGCAATATTGAGGGTGCTAGATCTGCAGATGATCCTGATCCAGATTATCTGGAGAAGAAGAAACCAATGCCAGTGATGAAGAATCGTTGAAGGATGATGAACTATTGGAGCAAGTGGGATAGGTTCATGTGAATTGCTGGAAGAGGTTTATGTGGAACCAAGGCGTGGTGATCATTGGAAGGACTAACCCGAGACCGAGCTGTACCAGAGACTTCATCAAGGATTTCCACGACGGGAGTGATGGCCAGGTGCCAAACCAAAGGACATTTGCGGGAAATTTATGTGACCAGGGATTCTGTGAACATTGACTTTTGTGAATGGATGGAAACAGGCATAGAACAGGAAACTCCAGGATTCTCAGTGGGCTGTTCTGGTGATTGCCACCTAAGGGAAGGACGGTGCAGACAGCATGTGCGTAGACTACAAGAGTTTGCAGGATTACGCTATTTGATCCTGCAGGTTGTCCCAAAGACGGTAACACATCTGCTCAGATGTGACATTTTAATAAATTCATTGTTTTGTCATAAAGAAATCATAATCTAAAAGATTGCTAATTTCATATCTTTGGTCATTCGGTCTGTTGATGGATTTCCTAGCTGTTGAGTTTGACATATTTGGTCATACAACATCATGAACATGGTTATTATGTTGAAATTGTTGGGTATTATTGATTTGGTTGGCCTAGGCCAGGGGTTGTGTCAGTTGTTGATGTCAGCTCATTGCGAAGGCCTACACTAGAATGTTGTAATGTTGTAAAATGTTGTGTTGAGATTGCTTCGGCTATGACAAGCTCTTAACAGAATGGCCTGCACTCTCCTTCAAAGGAGATAAATCCTCTGAAGTCGGAGTATGGCTGCCTATATGGCGAGGTGCTAGAAAATAGTCATACACGCAAACTTCTCATTCAGTGTGCAATTTCAATCTCACAGTGATTCCCAGGTGGGATGAGTGAGTTAGAGTGCACATTCTGGGTGACCCCCATAGCGTGTTAAGCTGGGGAACAACAACAACAACATTGATTCGTTTTGAGTAAAGGTTTGATTGTGTGGGATTTTTGGTATGGACAAGTGCTGATTCCAGAAGACATTTGTGGGGCAATATGTGTGTCTCCTGATGGAATTTAAAATAGTTTGAATTTTGTGAGTGACAATATTGGAACTAATTGCATGCTCATGATCATTTTTTGGATTGAAATGATTTATTCATTTGATTTAATCTTTTGTATCGAGGGTGATGGAATGGGCACTCTTGTGCTTCTTTACATCCAGTTTCCGTGTGTGTGCGGTTTTGTGGATGTACGATGGCCTGATCTTGCGAGGGGCGGAACAGGATTTGACGTGTGCGCATGGTGTTGTGCGTGCGTCCGCACACGGGGCCTCGGTTTGAAGTCTCTTCCGAGGGACTTTTGGGGAGAGTGGAGTTTGCACTGATGTAAACTCCAGGAGGAAAATATCCCCGACCGGAATCGAACCTGGGTTGTCAAATTGTCAGCGCAATGTTCTGACCACTAGGCTATCGGTCCCCTGAAGTGTGCTAATGCTGTATGTTGAACATGAGCGAGCCACTATGAACCTTGAGTTTCAAAGTTGAATCTGTTTGTTGTTTTGGAAACAAATGTTGGGAAATTTGTTCTAAGTGGGGGGTAATGTTACAAACAGATTCAGGGCTCCTAATTAAGCATGTTCCTAGGATTGCATTGAATGACATTCTTTGATTATGACGCATGGAATATTAGTTATTGATACATGTTAATGCCTGTAGCTTGCATATATGTTTGGTTGCTCATGGAGTTTCGGGAGTACTTTACAATATTTTAAGAGGTTTTAGAAGTACCGAATCGTTCACAGTATTCTAAGACATTATGGAATCTGTCAAGACGCGTTAAGGCTGTAATCTAAGATGTTTGTGTGAAGTTCCCCAAGCTTCCAGGATGGTTTGGCAGCGATGGTCTGGCAGCGGGCAGTAGAAGGGGTCTGGACTGTATAAATACAAGGGGCTGTTATCGCCTCGAGGAGGGAGGAGAGTCGAGGAGGAAAGATGATACTGAGAAGAGGAGAGGAGGGGGATTCCCACGGCGCTGGAATGTTTAGCGGACAGTAGAAGGGGCCTGGACTGTATATATACAAGGGGCTGCCTTCGCAGTGGCAGAGGAGGGGAGTCCCACGGCCGAACGCCCTAGTGATCGAGCAGGGGAGGCAATGCGGACGGTAGATTTAGGAATTTTTTTTATTAGAAGAAGGGGAGAAAAATTGAAGGAATAGAAGAAAAGTTATGAGAACTGTGAAAGTGATTAGCGATTGAAATTTGTGTTTAGTGAGCGTAGTAATAGAGTTTTGGTCCAATTCGTGGTGATGTTAGAAAGGAGTTTTCTTGTTTGTTTTTATTGGAATTTTTGTACTGGAAACAATACTGTTTTGAAGTAGATTAGTTGAATAAAAGAATTATAACTTGATCTCTGAGTCGTGTGTGCTCTGTTAGATGTGATTCCCGAGAGGTAGGGGAGCAACTCTTGGCACTTCAGTCAGCGTTATACGTCCACTGGAGTGTCTTTAAAACAAAGAGTTTGTTCCTCAGAACCAATAACGTAAGGGTAGGGGAGCAACTTTTGGCACTTCAGTCAGCGTTATACGTCCACTGGAGTGTCTTTAAAACAAAGAGTTTGTTCCTCAGAACCAATAACGTAACAAACAACAACAGCCAACAACAACAACAACAACAACAGCAACAACAACAACAACAACAACAACAACAGCAACAACAACAACGTCTTCCAGGGTCACCTCATGTGGGACCTTTGCTGTTGATAGGATGATTGCTGTCATTAGGCTTTTGCGCAGAAAATGTGTATACATTGTGTCGTGGGCAAACTGAATCATGGCGTGACCCATCCATCCCGCTCCCTGTCACAGATTGCTTGGTGAGTAAAGCAGCTGATAGACCAGCCTCCTGAACCGTAAGTGTTGGGATGGTCAGGGTGACACAGATCTGAAATGGATTGTCTGTCACTGTGAACGTACGTCTCAAACGGTTCGTTGAGTCAGGTTCGACCTGACCGTCAAGATAGATCATGTTCTATTTAGATCATTCTCAAACAGCCATCTCCCAGCCTCCAGCTAATAGCGCTCCCACCTTATATATGTGGGAACGTGTGTGTGCCTTGTGAAATGCGATTGAAGCCAGGGGGGAAACTTTTTTTTTTCTTTGTACACCTTTCTAACGTTTCATGCAGCAGTTCGCCCTTTTCAGGCTGACAGGTTGGAACAAACACGTTAGAACAGTCCGACTGGGCAGCAAGTTTGAAAAGGAGAGTTTGTCACCTGCTTATGTTTGTGTCTTCCATTTCACAGACCATAGCTGGCCTATTATTTTATTTATTTTTTTTTTATACAAAAAATGAATTGATTTTATTTTAAAGTGTGCACTACAAGA
>CM060317.1:74674566-74677955 GCA_030674155.1 Stramonita haemastoma | reverse complement strand
GATGAGGAATGCAAAGAAGAAGAAGAAGAAGAACCCACGGTTTCACTGTTATTCATCCATTCAGCTGTGGCGTCTGTCGAACTTGGTTAACTCTGACTTTGGCTCTTGTACTGAGAAAGTCACCTGAGGGGCAGGTGGGACAACAGTGAGGACAGCCCCTTAACTAGCTAACGACCAGTTGAAGTGTCTGGTCCTGTGGCCTCTGGTGTATGTGTGTGTGTGTGTGTGTGTGTGTGTGTGTGTGTGTGTGTGTGTGTGTGTGTGTGTGTGTGCGTGCGTGCGTGCGTGCGTGGCTGTGTTTTGTTTTATCCTACGATTAACATATTCGTGCGTATTTGCGATTCATGTGAGTGTACGTAAGCGTGCCTGGGCTTTATATTATCACAGTTCTTGATTAATTAAACCACTGACGCTGGGGGCAACAACAAAATGAGAGGCTCTGTGACGAGGGGTCTTGACTTTTGTGCTGCAGCTCTGGGGGCTAGTTGGCCTTTTGGAGAAAACAATCTTCAAACGCTGACTGTCCTCTTGGCCGAGAGAGTGGGAAGGGGGGAGGAGGGGGGGGGGGGGGGCAAGGCACATCAATTTCCGAAACAGCAGCTGCCTCCTTTGCATTTTTGGAGGTCATCCTCGAACGCATGGACAAACATGTAAACGTAAGCACGTATGGGTGGCTGTCAATATATTATGTCTTTGTGTGAACGACCTGTATCGTAGTGTTGAATACCACCTGCCTGCTTTAGTGATATCTGCACTCCGATACTTGCCTTTTTAAAAAAAACAACAAAAAAGCCTGCCCAACTCCCTTACCCGGTCTCTCTCTCTCTCTCTCTCTCTCTCTCTCTCTCTCTCTCTCTCTCCTCTCTCTCTCTCTCTCTCTCTCTCTCTCTCTCTCTCTCTCTCTCTCTCTCTCCCTAACAAAAGTTAAAAAGAAAGGAGGAAAATAAGCCAGAAAAGAAGTCAGAAGACAATAGGAGAGAGGCACTAAACAGCGTCAGGTCTGTTTCAAACAGCCGCCAGAAAATTCAGAAAATGCGTAAACAGGTAGTTAGTTAGTTAGTTACTCTGATGATGTCTTGGTTAGAGAAGATTTCTTAATAGAAGAACTGGAGCACATACACGCACGCACGCACACGCATGCGTGCGCACGTACACACACACACATACACATGCACGCACGCACACACACACACATACCCCCTCCACACTCAGGTGTACGCGCACGCGCGCGCGTGCACACACACACACACACACACGCACGCACGCACGCACTTGCGCATGCACGCACACACACACACACACACACACACACACACACACACACACACACACACACACACACACACACACACACACACACACACACAACCGATTATGTATATCTCGTTCGCCCAGTTTTGCAAGAAAAGGATTTTTTAAAATGTTCTTGAGTCAGGCAGTTTTGTATTGGAGAGCATCGAGCAGATAACATAGGTGTCCCTAAGTGGTCGTAGGGGAGCGAGGTATCAGAGACTTCAGCTTCTCAAGGGGCCAGCATATTGAAGGTGGCGCCCATCTCCTCCCCCACGCTGCTTTACCTCCCCTGTCCCTAAAAAAGGGCAGGTACTTACTAACTGCTGGGTGAACGGGGGGACTGTACTGAAGCCAAGGCGCACAAATGGTCACCCATCCAATTGGTAACCACGCTCGATGCTGCTTAACCTTCACTTGGAGAAAGCGAGTACTCTGACCACTGAGCTATCCCCTCCCCTTAGCAGATAACATACTGGAGCAAAAGATATCAATGTGGTATATCCTGTTTACCTCAGTTTGGCTCAAAAAGGGGAAACCAGGCGTTCATGCTGGGCAGTCACAGCGGGTATTGTCGCCTGTTTGAATGCGTATTGATATGTTCTTGCTTTTTGTTTGATGGTTGGTTGGTGTCTCTTTCCCCTTCTGGGATCTTTCTTATCCATCTTTTTGTCATATTCCTCTTTGCTCTCCAAAGAGAAATATAAAAAAAAGACAGGAGACTGAACCAAAAAGGCAAAAAGTGGACAAGAAGATAGTGACAGGAAGAAAAAAAAAGACAAGACAGAAACAAAAAGATGAATAAAAAAAGAGGGAGTTTCTAGCACAGAATTTCCAGAAGGTGGAGGTGCTATTTAAACTGACAGGCCCCTGACATCCCTACAGAAAAGGGAGGTGTGGGGCGTGGGGGGCGGGGGCGGGATCCTCTTCTATGCAAAACTCATACAAACGAGATATAGCAGCAACACCAGCAGCAGACCCCTGCACTGCACAGTAGTATCTAGTTCTCTGGCTACACCAGCCTAACAGCCAGACAAGAAGAGTGGCGGCCGGAAGCTGAAAATTGCCGTTAACTTTTTCACTCCGCCCTCACTGATTGGCAGCCTGTCGAGAGACGAGCATGCGCAAACCTCAGGTAGCTATTAAATATGTCAGCGCTTGTCTCTCTCCCTCTATCTCTGTCGATGTCTCTCTGTCTGTCTCTCTCTGTCTCTCTCTGTCTCTCTGTCTGTCTGTGTCACTCTCTGTCTGTCTGTCTGTCTGTCTGTCTGTCTGTCTGTCTGTCTGTCTGTCTGTCTCTCTCTCTCTCTCTCTCTCTCTCTCTCTCTCTCTCTCTCTCTCTCTCTCTCTCTCTCTCTCTCTCTCTCTCTCTCTCTCTCTCTCTCTCTCTTCTCTCTTTCTCTCTCGATTCTCTCTCTGTGTCTCAGTTTTGTTGAGGTCAGAGAGATAAGAATTATGAAGATCGAAAGTTTTATAGTGAAAAGTGTGTGTGTGTGTGTGTGTGTGTGTGTGTGTGTGTGTGTGTGTGTGTGTGTGTGTGTGTGTGTGTGTGTGTGTGTGTGTGTGTGTGTGTGTTTGTGTGTGTGAAGTCTGTCTTTCCATTACCCACATTGTGTTGCATTGAAATGCATTGCACTGTATTGTATTGTGTTGTATAGTATTAATTGTATATTCCTTTCAGTCAGAGCAGTATCTGTGTACAAACATCTGGCTGCTATCCTTTTGGAGAGTTTGTTGCTGTAAGAGCAGCACTATGCATATAAAAAAAGAAATCCTGTATGCTTGTATATTTGTTTTTCTCTCGTGATGGCTTTTTATGCAGAATTTTGCCAGGGACAACTATTTTTTTGCCGTGGGTTCTTTTACCTGTACAGCAGACGTATCGCACACGAGACCTCGATTTATCGCTTTATCAGAAAACAAAATAAGACCCAGACCACCATTCAAAGCCTGGTGTTTCAAATAGCGATCGAACCCTCACGCTTTCTGGGCAAATGCATCACCTCTAAACCACCGATCCACCCTCGTCCACAATTGCTCTCACTCTGAAAAAACAAACAAACCCGGTCGCGCGTGAAAAGGGTCTGTTTCTGATGGGG
>CM060317.1:74664566-74669566 GCA_030674155.1 Stramonita haemastoma | reverse complement strand
ACGTGACGAATAACACCATTCATTCAATGCGACTCCAGACCGAGCAAATTGGGTTTACCACATATATTCCACAACACAACCTACAACACTACCACATCAACATAAAACACCAATGACTAACTGTACTACAAGTACAATTAAAAAACACAAAATATATATTCTGTTCAGTTCTCATACATTAAAATCAATGGCTCAGTCTTAGTTTAGGCCCAAATGGAAGGAGTGAGGAGGGGATGATGGTGTGAGGAGAAGGTGACAGAAAAAAAACGATGTTCCTGTAATCAAAAGAACATACAATGTAAAAAACATCACCACAAAACAATCCATCACTGAGCTTGTTTACAACACTAAGCTCAATTACCAAAAGGTACTTTCACCCTATCCAATTGGCCATTCTCGTGAGAATTAAATATTCTCAGAACAATCTAACATCACCTCTAAAATTATTACATAATTTTAGTAGTTAGTATTACACACGTTTCATTTACTTTAGGACAGATGATGGTCCATCCTATGAAACTGTGCAAGCATCCCAACATGTCTCATTTACTTTAGGACAGATGATGGTCCATCCTATAAAACTGTGCCAACATTATTAAGAAGGACTAATTTATTTTAAATAAATGTCCACAATGACATTCCAATGCCATTACACCTGTTTTAGAATTACTAAATGATTTATCACAAATAAATCACAATTCTAATGATAAAATCATTACTACATAATTTTAATAACTTGTCTCACATGTCTCATTTACTTTAGGACAGAGGATGGTCCATCCTATGAAACTGTGCAAACATTAATAAAAAGGGACTAGTTTATTTTAAATAAATGTCCACTATGACATTCCAATGCCATTCCACCTGTTTTAGAATTGCTACATGATTTATTACAAATAAATCACAAATCTTAGCAATAAAATCATTTTGAAAATCAAGTAGGCCTTCACACCCATATATTTGTAGTGTAAAGCCACACTAGAATATTTCCAGTATTTTAATAATAGCTGAACAATATTCTACCACAAATTAAACATACAACAAAAACCATGACTGTGTTAACATTTACATGCTTTGTTCAAAACAACCACTAGGTCTCACTGTTAATTCACAGGCTAAAAGCCTCTCAAATTAAATTAATGCCCCCACTAATATTTCAACTGTTTAAATTTCCTAAATGATATATCACAAATACGTCAGAATTCGTAGTGATAAAATCATTACAAAAATTAAGTAGTCCTTCACACCCATACATTTGCAGTGTAAAGTCATACTAGAATATTTCCAGCATTTTAATAGCTGAACAATATCCTACCAAAAATTAATCTTACAACAAAGACCATGACGGTGCCAAAATTCACTCCAGGCTTCCTTTGTTCGAAGCAATCACTTATGGTTCACTGTTAATTCACAGGTTGAAAGCCTGTGAAATTAAATCAAACATATAAATTTCATGAACCTTCCAAAACTGTTCTGAATTAAGCTGAAATTTGCTTAAACAGATAGTTTGATCAAAAACAAAATTAATAAAATAGAATCAAACCTTAATGAGGAACATCTAGACTCAGGAGTGAGTCTCTGTCACGTGTCTTTCCCTCACTGGCCCCAAGCAGGAAGTGAGATTTAAAAAACAGAAGTATCCCGACAGGCACCTTTTTTTTAAGGGGCGATCACTCAACTCTACAAGGGAGTTACTGCACTTAATGCTTAGTAACGCCAAACACAAAAATACGTTTTTGTGAGGGGGGTTACAAAAGAAAGAAAGAAAGGAAGAAAGAAAGAAAGAAAGAAAGAAAGAAAGGAAGAAAGAAAGAAAGAAAGAAAGAATGAATGAAAGAAAGGAAGAAAGGAAGAAAGAAAGAATGAAAGAAAGAAATAGTCAAGTCAAGTCAAATCAAATCAAGTCAAATCAAATTCTTTTAATTCGAGGATAATCAATAAGCACTCATGTGCTTTTTTTTTTCATCCAGTTCCCGCCCGTATCAAGAAAGAAAAAGAAAGACAGGAAGACAGACAGGGAGACAGACAGGGAGACAGGAAGACAGACGGAATGACAGATAGAAAAAAAGAAGCAAAGAAAGAAAGAAAGAAACAGGGTGAAAGAAAGAAAGAAACAAAGACACAAAGACACAGAGATACAAAGAAACACAGAAAGAAGGCATCGCTTTTCCACCAAACCACAGACCCTTTATTAGGGAATGTGGTGGTTGTACTTAGCCCATTTATCTTCTCTCCCCATTCATCACCCCACACTTAATGCCGCGATGAAAGGAGAAAGACTGAAGACATCAACAGCCGATGAGAAACAGAAGGGGGAGTGACAGAAGAAAGCTAGAAAGCTCGATAAATAACCTCTCTTTGGTCTGTCTCTCTGTCTGTGTGTCTGTGTGTCTGTCTGTGTGTCTGTGTGTGTGTGTCTGTCTGTCTGTCTGCCTGTCTATCTGTCTGTCTATGCTTTTGTTTCTAGGTCAGTGTTGATGTTTAAGTCTGATCTCTATCTATGTCTCTGTGCCCGTACATCCGTTGTGTTCTCTTTGTCTCTCTGTTTCTCTGTCTCTCTCTGTGAAAAAAACCCACCTCTAGATAATATCATGTCTATTCATACCTACTACTTTGTGTTGTTTGCATTTTCTTTCATCAAACTATACATCCCCATGTATACAGGACGGTAGCCCTACAATTGAAATTCTGGCTCGCCCTCCATCTCTCTCTCCTCTCCTCTCTCTCTTCTCTCTCTCTCTCTCTCTCTCTCTCTCTCTCTCCTCTCTCTCTCTCTCTCTCTCTCTCTCTCTCTCTCTCTCTCTCTCTCTCTCTCTTCCACCACACACACACACACACACAGAGCTGGTCACCCAGGCTGCTGTGCCGAGTTTGCTGTGGAAACGATCGCCACATCCCTCAGTGATGCATGGTTTCTCCATCGTCACCACGGGGCCACCCTCTCCTCATGGCTTTACCAGCCACAGGTGGGTATTTCAACTGCTCATAAACAGAGAGAGAGAGAGAGAGAGAGAAGAGAGAGAGAGAGAGAGAGAGAGAGAGAGAGAGAGAGAGAGAGAGAGAGAGAGAGAGAGAGAGAGACAGACAGACAGACAGACAGACAGACAGAGAGAGAGAGAGGGACACACACACACACACACAGAGAGAGAGAGAGAGAGAGAGAGAGAGAGAGAGAGAGAGAGAGAGAGAGAGAGAGAGAGAGAGAGAGAGAGAGAGAGAGAGAGATATCTTAAACAAAGATAAGGATTTTAGACCAAGCCTATTCTCAGTCTGTCCTTGAATACACAGGCATCAAAAAGGCATCGAAAGAATCACTAAAACTAATCAAACAAACAAAGCCCCCAAAACCAAAACAAAAAATAACCCCAAATACTAACAATAATTAAGAACACAACCTGGAAAATAATATTTCAAAACCCATCGTGCACAATAAGAGAGAGAGAGAGAGAGAGAGAGAGAGAGAGAGAGAGAGAGAGAGAGAGAGAGAGAGTTCTAAACTAATGACCCGATTTTTATGACGTTTGCCCAGGAATGACATTTCGTCATGGGAAGAGGGCAGAAAAACGTCGAGTGTTTGTGTGTTGTGTGTGTGTGTGTGTGTGTGTGTGCTTTGTTTTGGTTTGGTTTGGGGGTTTTTGTTTGTTTAGGAGGGGTGTCAACGTGACCTTTCTGACATAATGGGTTTGTAACAGGAAGGTTTTGCTTATTATAAAAATAAAGGAATATCTAGCTGAGGCTAAATAGTTCAATTGCAATGCTTATGGCAAAATGAGTTGCAGGCTGAACGTAGTATTGACTCATGTTTTTGTTGTTTCTTTTCCATTCCTCAACTATAGCTGCAAGCTTCACCAATGCTGATATTCTTAAGTATGCACCAGTTTTTAACCACCATTAAACTGGTCGCATTCCGACATTTTTTGGGTTTATCTTTTTATTCATTTTTAGTCATCCGTTCTTACCATCTTGAATAGCCCACTCAGCCGAAAAGCAGAACGGGTTTTAATGTGTGCGTAAGATCCTCTGCGTGCGTTAGCACTCGGGTCTCGGTTTATAGTCTGATCTGGACTTTCAGGGGAGTGAAGTCATCACTGATGGTAACTCCAGAAGAAAAAATCCCATGAAACGGGCGAACGTCTGGGTACAGTGGTGGCCTAGAACTGAGCCCGATCCTTGGCTGTCAGATCGCCAGTACAACGCTCTGACCACTGGGCTATTCTGACCACTTTCACCCTGACTGATCCTAATATTCGTTCTAGGTTAAAGCCAGCAAAGCCAGCACCAACACTGACTAGACTGGAACCTGTATAGACATACAGAAGGACTAGATGTCTTCAAGAAACACAGAACAAGCTCCAGATGTATACGTGCATGACTTAGACACTGGCACTGTATCAAGAGAAAAGAATCTAAGGCCTCTGGCACTGTGCTGTGATTGTAAAGAGACAAAATATTAAATACTCTAAAGAAGCAGATCACTGGGCAGTGCACTGGTCTACAGATATGTAGATCTGCTGACATCATCAGTAAAAGAACAGGGAAAAAACGAAGGAAAAAAAAGCAAATTAGTCAGGTAGTACTCCTTTTAAAATCGCACTCTCAGTTTACTTTTGTTGTATGTAATATCCTGTATGTCTGTATGATGTATGTAATTTTTTTTTAAATTTTAATTAAAAAAAACAATTTAATATCGTTTTATTGCCATTATCTGTTTTGGTTGTGTTGTATTGACAGAAAACGATGATCTAAGCAGTTAAAAGATGTTCTTTAGTTACGTTAGGATAAAGTTCGCGCAGTTGAAGATCTTCATCCAGTTCGCTAGCCACCAGAAAACCATTGAACGACACCACAGACCTGTCTCTATAGTATTCACAATCTGTAATAGGCACTGGCTTTCACTGTTAACCGGGTGCCAGTCCTTTGAGGTCTCTGTATTCGGCTGGACTATAAGCTAATTAAATATACGTATATCTCTTTTTACGTTCCGTATTCCTTGTTACTAC
>CM060317.1:74645071-74647571 GCA_030674155.1 Stramonita haemastoma | reverse complement strand
ACACACACACACCGCTATGAAAAGAACGTACAGACAATGACAGGTGAAAGGAAACACCATGGGATGAGAGAGAGAGAGAGAGAGAGAGAGAGAGAGAGAGAGAGAGAGAGAGAGAGAGGGGAGGGAGGGAGGGAGGGAGAGAGGAGGAGAGAGAGGGGAAGGGAGGGAGAGAGAGAGAGAGAGGGAGGGAGGGAGAGAGAGAGGGAGAGAGAGGTGGAAGAGAGGGAGAGAGAGAGAGAGAGAGAGAGAGAGAGAGAGAGAGAGAGAGAGAGAGAGAGAGAGAGAGGAGAGAGAGAGAGAGAGAGAGGAGAGAGAGAGAGGAGAGAGAGAGAATGAATGAATGAATGAATGAATGAATGAATGAATGAATGAATGAATGAATGAATGAAATAAAATAAAAAATATTTTTCAAGGGTGACAGATAAGCATCAGGGAGAGAAACACAAAGAGAGGGAGACAGAGAGAAAGAGACAGACAGAGCAGAGGCAGACAGAGACAGAGAGAGACAGGGACAGACAGAGAAAAACAGAGCGATAGAGACGAAGGGAGACAGAGACAGACAAAGACAGGCCGATACAGAGAGTGACATGGAAACAGGGAGAGAGACAGACTGGCCGAGTATTCGGATACTTTTTTCATCCGATCTTTGCACTGAATCGGACTTTAAATAATGCAATTTAAGCCAGAATTGCAGGAAAAGAACAAAAGGAAGCCAGTGATGCAGATAATGAGACCGAAAGACACAAACAGAAACACAGACAGACGGACAGAGACATGGACAGACAGTCAGACCGATAAAATCAAACATACAAACAAACAAACAAACAGAGAGAAACAATGATGAAAAGAAACGAACCTGGGGGCGGAATAGAAGGAGATGGGAGGCTAAGAAGGAACAGAGAAGAAGAAGAAAAAAGAATTAAACACAAGAGGTTAGTTATCTCAATCCATCCTTTGATCCATCCTCAAATAGGGAGGAGCCCAACTAAACCACCCCTCCCTCCCTCCCTCTCTACATTTTTCTGCTGCTGCAACTACTACAGAGGGACAAGAGAAGAAGGAAAGGGAAGAACTAAAAAACTATACTAGTAGCCTACGCACACACTACACACACAAAGACTCGTCCAGCATCTTTCCAACGCGGATGGTTGGGAGTTGCAGCCTTCCTGGCAAAGTGAGGGGACATTGGGGTCCCCAGTGTCAGGCCATTCTTGCAGGCTGCTCTGCGTTCCTGGCCTACAATGCCTCCCCTTGTGCTGTGCTGTGTTGTATTGTGTTGTGTTGTGTTGTGTTGCCAGGCTGCTTCCTATCTGTGACTGTGAGCCCTGTGAAACTTGGACAAGGAATGAATTCAGGGATGTTGGTGAGGGGGGAGAGGGAGAAGAGAGGAGGGAGGAGGAGAGAAGGGGGAGAAGAGAGAGAGAGGGGGAGAGAGAGGGGGAGAGAGAGAAGGAGAGAGAGAGAGAGAGAGGGAGGGAGAGAGAGATGGAGGGAGAGAGAGGGAATGAAAGCTGGAGAGGCATTGTTCGGGGTTTTTTTGCGATGGGTCAAGAAACAAAGATACATATGCGCCTGATATAAGTGTATGTGTGTGTGTGCGTGCGTGCGTGCATGCGTGCGTGCGTGCGTGCGTGCGTGTGTGTGTGTGTGTCAAAAATTATAATTCATACCCGTATACACACACATGCATGCATACATACATGCGATTAGGTTTCTTGGAGTATAAAATTATATCTAACAACTTGATTTGAAAAGAGCGCGCGAGGGAGGGGGAAGGGGATGGAGGAGGAGGAGCAGAAGGGGTCACAGGTCAAAACTGATGGTAATGAGTCTACCCCTGACCTACATAACAAATGCAGATACTGTTGATAATGACAGACCTCATATTATTCAGGTCAAACGTGCGCTTGCATAGCGTGGATGTCGTATTTCTATGTGGTGAAGATTGGTGTGGCAAGTATCAGTTTATTTCAAAAGATATTCTACTTCACGAATTAACTTCAGAAGTGACAGTTTAAGAAAACAAAATTGACAAAGGCATTAGTGTACTTAAGTACTTCTGCCTCTGTCTCTGTCTCTGTCACTGTGTGTGTGTGTGTGTGTGTGTGTGTGTGTGTGTGTGTGGTGTGTGTGTGTGTGTGTGTGTGTTTGTGTGTGTGCGTGCGTGCGTGCGTGCGTGCGTGCGTGTGTGTATATGAGAGAGAGCGCGCGCCCACATACAGACACAGACACAGACACAGACACAGACACACACACACACACACACACACACACACACACACACACACACACACATGTGCTTACGTACACACTCACGTAGGAGAACAAATGCAGACATTTGGAGAGGGGAGGAGTGTATTGAAGAAGGGAGAGAAAAAGAGAGGGACAGAGAGACAGACTGACAGACCGACAGACAGAAATCAACAGACATAGACAGACCTATAGACTGGCAGAATGATAGACATAGACAGACTGACATACAGAGACAGAACAAGACAGA
>CM060317.1:74637571-74640071 GCA_030674155.1 Stramonita haemastoma | reverse complement strand
CTGTCTGCCTCTCTGTCTGTCTGTCTGTCTGTCTGTCTGTCTGTCTGTCTGTCTGTCTGTCTGTCTCTCTCTCTCTCTCTCTCTCTCTCTCTCTCTCTCTCTCTCTCTCTCTCTCTCTCTCTCTCTCTCTCTCTCTCTCTCTCTCCACAGGGAAAAAGAGGAGAAAGGAGGAAGAGAGGGAGGGAAGGCTCATCGAAGGAAAGAATTAGGCAGACAGACAGATACAGACAGAAAGACAGAGATAGAGACAGACAGAGAGAGGGGGGGAAGAGAGAGAGAGAAAGAGAGAGAGAGGGAGAGACAGACAGACAGAAGACAGAAAGACACACAGACACAGACACAGACAGACGACAGACAGACAGACAGACAGACAGACACACACACACACACACACACACACACACACACACACACACACACACACACACACACACACACACACACACAGAGAAAGAAGCTTATTCATAAATCAATACAACTATCATCCTTCAGAAGCGCGTACGTATGTAGTGTAATTTCACAGACTTAAGCACAACGAATGAACACTACGCATGCCATTCCTGCGGTCAGAGACTACATACATACATCCATCCACCAAGACTGACTGGTCTTTAGATAGTATCTCACGTTTTTCATTAACTGACGGATGAAGTTGTTCCATCAGTGTAGTGACTTGTGCCAAAGATGGCTCACCGAATTTCACGCCAGGGCTGTTTGTCTGTCACCTTACGCTGAGAGTTATGCTTATAGCCTTATTTTATTACTGTGCTTCTGTTCAATTTTCACAGCTTCATCTGTCTGTCTGTCTGTCTGTCTGTCTGTCTGTCTGTCTGTCATGTCTGTCTGTCTGTCTGTCTGTCTGTCTGTCTGTCTTCTCTCTCTCTCTCTTCTCTCTCTCTTCTTCTTCTCTCTCTCTCTCTCTCTCTCTCTTCTCTCTCTCTCTCTCTTCTCTTGTCTTTCGTCTCGTCTCTCTCTCCGTCCGTTTGCGCGCGCGCGCGCGCGCGCGTGCGTGCGTGCGTGCGTGCGTGGTGCGTGTGTGTGTGTGTGTGTGTGTGTGTGTGTGTGTGTGTGTGTGTTGTGTGTGTGTGTGACTGACTTACTGACTGACTGACTGACTGACTGACTGACTAAGACAGACAGGCAGAGAGACAAAGACAAAGATGGAGACAGAGAGAGACAGATACAGAGACAGGCAGACAAATTAGACAGACAGATTCAGATTAATATGACGTTGACGACACCACATCGACCACAACGGTGATGATGATGTTGATGATGATAATGGTGATGATGATGATCATCATGATCATGATCATGATGTTGTCTTTGATTAATAAACCTCACCTAAGCAAAAAAAAAAACCAAACAAACTTACAACAGACAAATGGATGACTAAAAGATCGACAGCTGGGTGATTGATAGAAGACAAAGAAAGAGAAGAGTATCAACAACAAAGAATGGACAGAAGGAAGAAACTAAAATCCTTTCTTCTGCTCATGATAATCTATAAATAAACAAAGCCACACCTAGGTCACGACATTCTCTTTCCGGGTCAGTGCACCGGAAGTATTCTTATAGTCACTTCCCCTTCAGGCAAGTTTCACAACAACGAGACAACCAACAATTCTTGATTTCCTCCCCTGATAAGGAGAGTTCGTTCCAACTTCCCGGGGCTGTTTCAGGAAATGAAAACTATCCGGGAGAGAGAGAGAGAGAGAGGGGGGGGGGAGGGGGAGGAGAGGGAGAGAGAGAGAGAGGAGAGAGAGGAGAGAGAGAGAGGAGAGAAGACAGACAGACAGACAGGACAGACAGACAGACAGAGAGACAGACAGACAGACAGAACAGACAGAAGACAGACATACAGAGACAGAGAAGAGAGACAGAGACGACAGACTAGACAGAGACAGACAGACAGACAGACAGAGACGCGCCGTCTGTTCTCTTTTACTATGTAGGTATAGTAGTCGGGTGCCAGACTCGAACTCCTGCATCTTGTTTCCTTTAACCTGATGAGGTTATCTGCCCATCACAACGACAACGAAACAGTACTCCCCTTCTTTTCCTCTCTGTTTACACACGTCTCCACAGAGAGAGAGAGAGAGAGAGAGAGAGAGAGAGAGAGAGAGAGAGAGAGAGAGAGAGAGAGAGAGAGAGAGAGAGAGAGAGAGAGAGAGAGAGAGGGAAAGACAGGAGCAGGAAGACAGACAGACAGACAGACAGACAGACAGACAGACAGACAGACAGACAGGGTGGAAGGAAGATCAGTAGACGGGTAAATAAATGAAGCAGGTAAACACACCATCAAAGGCATAAACAAACTATCCGGCAGGTAAACTGCGTCACTATTAGATTGGCAGATCAGCATACATGGGCGATGTCTCGAACACACACGCACGCACGCTTGCACGCACACACACACTCACACACACGCACACACACTCACGCACGCACGCACGCACGCACGCACGCACACACGCACACACGCACACACATACAGAAG
>CM060317.1:74627571-74632571 GCA_030674155.1 Stramonita haemastoma | reverse complement strand
ATAAATCTGTACAAGATCACTCAAGGAACAGAGGTGCACCATGTTCTATGTACTTCCAGGTATAGAATGGACACCACCCACACCACACCCCCATCAGTAAACAGACATTCCCCGCATACCTGCAAAAAGGGGAAAAACCGGGTGGCGCTGTACTGTACGTATAGATAGGCCTACTGTACTTAACTAAAGAGATCCCGTTCTTTGCCTTCTCCCACCCCCCCCCCCCCCCCCCCACCTCCCCATTTCATCTTCTTCCTGGAGAAATCTACACCATTATTTTATTCAGCCAGAAAAATCTGCTGCAATTAAATTCCACATCAACACATTATCAATATATATTATATATATATATATATAATATATATATATATATATATATATATATATATATATATATATATATATATATATATATACAATATTATATATACATACAGATCATGTAAATGTGCTATGTCCATAAATTACCGAAGCACACACACACACACACACACACAGAGGCGCGCGCGCGCACGCACGCACGCACACACACACACACACACACACACCACCACCACCACCACCACCACCACCACCACCACCACTAATTAAACAAGAGGAGAAAGTTGAAGGAAGCTGCTATCATCAACTAATCCCCCACCTGTTATCTGTATACACAGACAATCCTTAATACAAACAAATCACCATAACTCTACCCCTCCCCCACCTACCACCTCTCCAACTACCTCCACCACCCACATCCCCCTCCTCACCTCACCCTACCACCACCATCATCATCACCTCCACTACCACTAGCCACCACCTCAGCAACATCATTACCAACTTTTCACTACTCCCAAAACCGCCATTGATGACAAAGCGTGCATACATCATCTTCCTAGCACCTGTTCCTCTAACAGTCTGCGTTTCATCCATTCTCGGCTGCTGTTTCTTTTTCTTTCTTTCTTATATATATAACAAAATTGCAGGGAAAAATGCCCAAGGTGCCAGAAATAAGCGTCTATGAATTCACCCTCGCCTACCTGCTATATGATCGCTTTTACCCATGCCCATATTGATTAACGCCACATTAATCGTGACGAAAAGCGTATGACGTCAGTCATGACGTCAGGACTACGTCTTTCTACAAGTTTTGTTTTGTAAAGTGTTGAAAGCTAAAACCACAAAAATTTTCATCCAGAGGGTGAGATTCTTGAATATTCCTCCCCCATTGTTTTTTTTTTTTTATGTTATTGATTCAAAATCTTTCATTCCGAGACTGACTTTATTTGAAAAAAGATTTTATACAAAGTTTGATCAGTTTCATGTGGTTTTGTGTGCGCGCGCGCGTGCGTGTGTGCGGGGGGGGAGGGGGGGGGGGTCGCAAGGGGAAAGGGGGGCTTGTTTACTTTTTTTTTGGTCTGTTTTATTTGTTGTGTTGTTGTTTTAATTGGTATAAACTCAACGGTAGGACACGACAAGAAACGCTTTATACTTCTTTTTTAGAACAGACCACAATCCCCCCCCCCCCCTCCGCCCCCTATTTACCCCATGATTAAATGTTTTCATTTGTTTGCTTTACAAGATTCAACGCTATAACAATTCCGTATTATTATTATTATTATTATTATTATTATTATTATTATTATTATTATTATTATTATTATTATTATTATCAACATCATCTTTTTTTTTTCAAGCATGTATATAAACCTTTGTCCAGGCCACACAGAGCAGTGCCCCTCCCTTCCAAGACAGGCAGCCAGGCAGCCAGACAACAGAACATGTGCTGCAGTCCTGCCCGCTACATGAGGCACTCTGAAAGAGGATCTGGCCTGACTGACCCCTATCACCCCAGGGGCCAAAAAGCTCTATGGAGACTGGGAGGACCTGCAGCAGAGTACAGCTGCCTTGGTTACAGAGGTTTCAGCTGTCCATCCTACGGTCAGCAAAAGAAGAAGACAATAAAACAAGAGCTGCTAACGAAAGATCTGCGCTAATTGTTGAGACATTGGATTTCGGGAGTCCCAGGCAGTGTCCCTATCGACACTGGCAATCATAGCCCAGCAGCTGCCAGTAACCATTTCTGGTGCTCTCATCCATCGCTTGGTATTAACACCTGCAGTCTCTGAAGCCAGTGGGCTTTTAACTCTTTGACGCTTACATTTTCTTTTACTGATGTTCGTCGTATAGCAGCCAGCCATGTTTTTTTTCCCGTTTTTTTGTCTTTGTAGATGTACCGGAAAGAGAATTGTGCAGGTGCTGTTTAATGATTTGTTCACCTGTTGGTGTATTTGTGCAGCTGTTTGACAATGCCTTTACCAGTCTGTTAACGCATTTCCCTGTAATGACTATTAAATCTATCAAATGAGAGAGAGAGAGAGAGAGAGAGAGAGAGAGAGAGAGAGAGAGAGAGAGAGAGAGAGAGAGAGAGAGAGAGAGAAGAGAGAGAGAATATGATCTGATGATTTGGTTAAACTTTTTGTAATTGTTTCGCCTGTGTGTCGATTCCCTTATCTGTCTGACGATGTAATTATTTGTCTGGTAATTCATTTAAAAACCTCATGATGTATTTTCCTGTAAGATGATTTGTTTAGCTGTCAGGTGAATTATTAGCTTACCTGTTCGTTTCCTTATTCATTAGGTGGTTTATCAACTTCCCTGATGATTCGATCACCGATCTGAATATTTATTTATTCACTTGAGGATTTGTTAAACCGCTTTTTCTGTCGTTCCTCGGCTCGAGCTCTGATGATCACAATGGTGACATTTTGCGCATGCAACCGCATTCAGACTTCGGGGATGTTTACTGGATAAGCTTGTGTTTTCTTAACCTACCCAACGCTGAAATAATTACGGGATCTTTAACGTGCATGCTTGATTTTTCATGTGTGCATATACACGAAGGGAATAAAGGCAATACAATATCTGTTTTGAAGTTGACCTCAGAGATCGTAACAATGCCGACCCTGATTCACCAGACACCACCGAGATTCGAACCCAAAACTTCATAGGCTTGAAGTCGAACAGTCTCAACCACTGGGCTACAATGTCTGTCGCTTAACTGTCTGATGATTTACTCTTTCCTGTAATCATTCAATTACCTGATGGGGGGTTGTTTGGGTTTTGTTTTTTTAATCTGTCTGGAGATTTAATTAGCTCCCTGATCATTTGCGTACCCGTCTGACATTCTACTCTTTTGCCTTATGATTTATCTACCTCTGTGATGATTTCCTCTGTCTGAATGTTTGTTTTTCTATTTCAGTTGTTTACCTATTCCGTGCTATATCCTTGTTTGACAGTCGTTCACACAGATGTCTAACCATTTCAAACCATTCAGGTCACCTGTAGTCACCCTTTTTTTTCTCTACACGTAAGATCAGTCAAAACACAGTCAGAAAAAAAGGGAGGAGCGGATGTCATTTCCGATTTCACTTTGATGGCTGCTTCATTTCAGAAAACAATCCAGATGAGAGACAGAGCTTTGGCACCAACACAACACCAGGGTCTGCTGCATCTCTTCTCACTCCACTCACCGGATATTTTGCTTTGCCTGAAGCCAATCAGAGCACTTGGAACCCTCCCTGTCTCTCTATCAGAGAGGAAATCAGAGTTGTTGTCCTTGTTTATGAAAACTTGCCAGAAGGGGGAGAGAAATGTAAGAGCACTTCCGGTGTATTGACAGGAAAGAGAACTCTGTGATCTAGGTGTGGTCTTTTTCATTGCTGGACAGACTGTGCAGTAGTGACTGAGAGAAGGGATACTTTTTGTTTTCTGTTCCTCTCTCCATACCGTATACCATATCCTTCGTTGTTCATCTTTCTTTTCATTTTCTATTACTCATCTTCACTTTATCTTTTAGTCATTCCTCTGCTCATTGCCTGTCTTCATGTGTTTGTCCATTCTACGTCTTTTGTCTTTTACTCTTTGTCTTCTTACTTCATGCTTTTCTCAACCAGAGAGAGAGAGAGAGAGAGAGAGAGAGAGAGAGAGAGAGAGAGAGAGAGGAGAGAGAGAGAGAGAGAGAGAGAGAGAGACAGACAGACAGACAGACAGACAGACAGACAGACAGACAGACAGACAGACAGACAACAGACAGAAACACACACACACACACACACACACACACACACACACACACACACACACACACACACACACACACACACAACCATCACCACCACCCCTACTGCGGGCACACAACCATATCTCTAACCCTCCCCTTTTATTAACAATCACCACCACCACCACCACCATCACCACCATCATCACCACCACCACCACCATCACCGCTTTAACGTCATCACTGTCGGCTGCCCCCAATGCCCCATCATGACAGAGCGTAAACCATCTTCCCAACACCTGTTCCTGCACCACTCTCCAACTATCCACTCTCTACTGCTTCCTAGAAACAACAATAACAACAACAACAATAGCCGCAACTTCAGGTGCTATAAATAATTATCTATTCTATAACACCCCCCCCCCCCCCCTTTTTGTGTTTTTTTTTGGTTTTGTTTACTCACATCTATTGAATTAACTCCACATTGATAGTGATCGTGATTGCTGACCTAAGATATATGACGTCATTCATTGTGTCATAAGCAAATATCTACCTATACTTTTCTGCTTATAAAATACAGCCAGCTTACCAACAGACTCCCCATTCAATAGGTCCATTCTTGAACATCTTCCAACAACAAACACATTTTGAAGAATAAAAGAAATGTAAAAGGTTTTCCTTCATAAAAAAAATGTATCCTTAGAGAGCGAGTTTTCTTATTGAAGAAGGAAAATTCTTGAACATCCTCAATGAAGAAGATTTTACGCAATACCTAACACATTTCTTCTTCTTTGCAGTTCTTCTTCTTCGCAATTCTTTTTCTCAATTCTATTTCGCAATTATTTGCAGTCTTCTTCTTCTTCTTCTTCTTCTTCTTCTTCTTCTTCTTCTTCTTCTTCTTCTTCTTCTTCTTCTTCTTCTTCTTCTTTGTGTTCGTTGTGTTCAGATACTGCAATAA
>CM060317.1:74620071-74622571 GCA_030674155.1 Stramonita haemastoma | reverse complement strand
GTGGGTATTTATTTATTTATTTATTCTTTTCTTTTTTTATATTATCCTATTCTTTTATATCAAGGATAATGGAATAAGTACTCATTGGGAGTGGAGTCAGTACTGATGTTAACTCCAGAGGAAAATAAGATTGGTTTGGCTAGCCGGCTTTTTTTTCATTTTCTTCTCATTTGTGTTTCACATGATTGTCAAAGAAGAGCTGAATAAAGGGTTTATTTTTTGCCTCGGGGTTTTTTGTCAGTTGCTAGGCTAGAGCTCCGAGGTTTACCCAATGGTGAGCGATTTTGTTTACACTCACTGTTAAGGTAGCCGCATTCTGACTTCAGAGAAGAATAAAGGCATGATAACGCTGGCTTAAAGACAAGGACGTCAGTCGTGCCATTAACAAGTACCACTGCCACTATTATGACTATACTTTACAATATGTCAAATTTGTTCATACATACTGGTGTCATACCAACCACAATCGTATCAAAAACATGACAACTTCACAAGAATGTTCCTGTCAGCCGAAAGCTCAGATTTCCATAATCAGCCTACAACAACAAAAATGGCCATTCGAAGACCGGGGGATTCAGGCGATGATTTGAAGTGAATGATTTTGGTGGTTAATGATTTAAAGTTTGTTGTATGCACTCAGGGTACACAGTGTGTGTGTGTGTGTGTGTGTGTGTGTGTGTGTGTGTGTGTGTGTGTGTGTGTGTGTGTGTGTGTGTGTGTGTGTGTGTGTGTGTCTGTGTCTGTGTCTGTGTGTCTGTGTGTCTGTGTGTCTGTGTCTGTGTGTCTGTGTGTCTGTGTGTCTGTGTCTGTGTCTGTGTGTCTGTGTGTCTGTGTCTGTGTCTGTGTGTCTGTGTCTGTGTCTGTGTGTCTGTGTCTGTGTGTCTGTGTCTGTGTCTGTGTGTCTGTGTTTTCTGGTTTTCGGGAAGGGGGGGTATCTCATTTTGATTTCAGATTGTTTTTAAGAGAATCTCATAACACGACAAAGCTGAACGGTCTCAAAAAGACAACAACAAAAAAGAGAGAAATGGATTGCTCAGAAAACATACAGACATTTGGGTAGACAAAACACTAAATTTAAATTCAACTCAAAATGTAACTGGCAGCCAGATGAATGTTATTGACAGTGAACGACTTAGTCTTCAGTTTGTTTTTTTGGGTGTACAGTGCAATGCTCAATGTAATACGCTCAAAGTGCAACACATACTTTGATTGAAGAGAACTTCAACAACAACAACAACAACAACAATAACAAAATATGGCCTGCATCTCTTCATTGTTCGTTTCATTCTTTAGTCCATTTTTACTTCAACAACAACAACAACAACAATAACAAAATATGGCCTGCATCTCTTCATTGCTCGTTTCATTCTTTAGTCCATTTTTATACTTCAACCACAACAACAACAATAACAAAATATGGCCTGCATCGCTTCATTGTTCGTTTTATTCTTTAGTCCATTTTTAGGAACAGGAAGACAGATTGTTGATATTCAGAGATTAATGGCTTAGACAGCAAATCTGACTAAAAACAAAAAGCCAACTCTGAGAAAAAAAAAAAAAAAGCAGCTGCAATGCTTATCCAATGTTTCATCCGGAAAAAAAAAACTTGGACTTCGGCTTAACGTTGACTGTATATAGGGGTATTATTATACAGTGTATGGGAGAATGTAAACATTTCATGGTTCCAGCCTTGTTTGTGCCTGTACTGCAGCGGAAGTGCAGGATGGTAAAAATCGAGTGGCAGGACACCATCAGCCCTGATGGCTCTGTCATCAGCTTCTCTTAGACACCTAGTAGGAAGGAAGCGGGGAGTGTAAGAATCTTGCGAATGGCAGGTCAGGTCAGGTTCTATAGGTGCATGCTTGTCTTTCTTGCTATCTCTCTCGTTATCTTTATAGAAAAACAACAACTTCCTGTTTTGATGAACTGACTGTACGTAACCAGTGAAAAATGTATGTGTGAGGACTGGGTGTTTATAAGTGTGTATGTGTGTGTGTGTGTGTGTGTGTGTGTGTGTGTGTGTGTGTGTGTGTGTGTGTGTGTGCGTGCGCGTACGTGAGTGTGTGTGTGTGTGTGTGTGTGTGTGTGTGTGCGCGCACGTGATTGTGTGTGTGTGTGTGTGTGTGTGTGTGTGTATGTGTGTGCGCACGTGAATGTGTGTGTGCGCGCGCACGTGAGTGTGTGGTGTGTGCGCGCACGTGAGTGTGTGTGTGTGTATGTGTGTGTGTGTGTTGCACGTTAATGAGGAGTTAAGTTTGGTGTGTTGTTTGTTCTCGTTAACAGTTTTATGTCTTCTTGTTTAGAATAAAAATGTGTTGGAAGGTGGGGTTCGGGTGCGTCACAGGGAGGGGGGGGATAGAGACAGACAGACAGACAGACAGACAGACAGATGGGGGGTCACAGAGAGAGACTGACAGACTGACAGACAGAGACAGACAGATAGAGTGGGGACACCGAGAGAGACAGAGAAATAGAGAGTTAGAGAGAGAAAGAGAGGGGG
>CM060317.1:74600071-74612571 GCA_030674155.1 Stramonita haemastoma | reverse complement strand
AAACGTGCACTATCTTGAATAGTTGGTGGAAAGGGGGGGGGGATTGAAAGGAAAGAGAGGGAATCTGCGAAAATGAGATAGAACAGAGGGACATGGAGGGGAGGGGGTGGGGGTGATGTGTCCAGAAAAGTCAGGGATATTATGTAGTTGTGATGCTCAAACATTATTGTTACTACTACTACTACTACTACTACTACTACTACTACTACTACTACTACTACTACTACTACTACTACTACACCGTAAAATCCCTAGCATACGCCCCCCCCCCCCCCCCCCCCTGTGCACTGATTTAGGGCAAAATTGGGGGGTGGGCGTTTGCTAGGGATAGACCCCTTTGCACAAAATAATTTTTGTGCTCAACGGTGTAATTGAGTGAATACAAATCCCGAAAGCATGTAAGTTAGGTCGTGTGAGTATAAGTGAAGGAAAATAGAAAAAAAACGGATTTTCAGGCAAAGAAGGCCAACGAGTTCCATCGCTTTCCAGGTCCTTGTTTCTCAATACCCTGCCTTCAGATCTTTCATCTTCCAGATAATGCAGCACACCTTGGTCGACATATTCAGATCTAACTGCTGGTCCTTTTGGCAGTTTCCGTTTTTGTTTGTCTTTTCCGTACTGCTGTTCAAGTCTATCTCTGTTTTCACTCCATTCCCTGATCCTCTTCCTATCCACGGATAATTCAGGGCACACTCCGAAACATTCCCACATGCTTTATTATCCTGATACTGGAGGGCTTCCAATTTGAAAGATACAGTGTAAGACTGTCGCTTTGGAATTTTGCAAATATGGCACAGAGAGATTCAAGAACCAACTTCCGGCCATCAGGAAGCGTTGTCAAAGGACTTTAAGAACAGTCTGCACAAATCCTAGTGAAAGTGAGCATAGCCTCTTTGAAAAAAGCAGGGTGGGCGTTTGCTAGGTAGTTACCCCTGTGCACAACTTTTGGCCCAAAGTGGGGGGTGGGCGTTTGCTAGATGGTGGGCGTATGCTAGGGATTTTACGGTACTACTACTACATATACCATCTTTTGCAGTGTATGTGGATCTATACAAAGCATTACAGCCCACAGATTTCTACATTGCGAAAATCAGTTCCAGCATCATCAAATAATTATTCTCTTGTGTGTACAACACTTCTGAGGCAGAAGCAAAGCAACAAAAAATTGCTGTTTGAGTTTGTGAAAAGGCAGAGCTAATTGTTTAGGACTCACAGGAAGCTCACGTAACACTGGCAGATCAAACATGACTGCTTGAAAATGACAAAAAGTGTCAGCCTCGAAATATCTCTACATGACGTTTTTTTGTCGATTTACTCATTTTCGTGCGTGACGATGATGATGGTTATAATTATATTGATAGCAATAATGAAAGACAAGAAAATGACAATAAGAAAAATTCGTATAACTCTAAAGGACATTGTATTCTGCCCACACCACAACACTACCGCCTAAGGAGTTTTTCTTCTAACTCGAACGCTTAGACAGCAACTGTCATCTGTCATACGAGCGAAAATGCGTTGCGCTGCCGTTAAGCACCTGAAAGTCAGACCCAGCACATCCAACTTCTGTTTGAGAGATAATTGTAATCTGTTGTTGTTTTTTAATTAAGTTTTTCTGGGAAAAAAAGGTATGAGGATGAACCAAGAAGGCAGGAAATAGATAAGAAGAAGGAGAAAGATAGAAGAGGAAGGAAGTAGAAAAGAAACAAAGAGAAGGATAGAAAAGAGGAAGTTCTTAATACGAAATATTCAGAAGGTTGGTTTGTTTCTCATGCGGACAGGTCCACAAAATCCCCACACAAGAGTCCTAGGGGGTAGATTAGAATGCGATGGAAAGATGCCAAGATCGAATAGATATGATAATACAATACAATGCACCACAATACAACAACAACAACCATAACAATGATAATAATAATAATAATAATAATAATAATAATAATAATAATAATAATAATAATAATAATAATAATAATAATAATAATAACAACAACAACAACAACAATAACAATAACAATAATAATACATAGAATTTATAGAACGCTATATCTTGCAAAAACAATTCAGAGCGCTTGCATTCGGCCTACACAACACACACGCAACCAATAACATTAATAAATATTAAAAATTTTAACAAATTTTAGTGTACACACACATACACACGCACACACACACACACACATACACACACACACGCACGCATGCACGCACGCACGCTTGCACACATGCAATAAGATTATGCACTTTGGCAGGGTGATGGGGATTTCAGATGTTAAAGGCAGGCACAGATAGGAGATGAAAACAGAAGGCGAAAATCTTAGGTTTGAAATAAGTGTGTCTTGAGGTTGGACTTAAAAGTGTCATAAGTAGGCTTTTGGTGAATACAATAAATACAATCAATACAACGAATGCAATACAATACAGTAGGCCTACAATACAATAAATACAAATAGCAACACAATTCAATATAATATAATTCAAGGAATACAAACAATACAATACAACTGGTACAATAAATGCAATAAATACAATGCAAAAAAATACAACAAATACAAAATATCTGTCTGTCTTTCTGTCTGTATATCTGTCATTCTGTCTATTGTTAGAAAAGTGTGCATGCATACACTAGAAGACTCTCTTGGTGCTGTGGGTTCTGTTACTGTGCAAAAGTTGGGGGTAGGACAGAACTCAAAACAGTTGCTTTGTTCTATTCTCCTTGAAATCAGAGGATTTTTTTTTTTAAACCCAAAACACACTGATGAAAAGAAAAAAAGGAAGAAGAAAGACCAATGACTTTAAAGTGTAAGTGCTCAAGTTTTCCTCTCACTGCAAGATGCTTCGTTCCATGATGCACGTGAAACCTGAACTATTCTGTGTTCACCCACACATCAGGGTCAGGAGAGGAGAGGAGTATTGAGCGTGTTGTGGGCACCTCACTTCACTCCACGTCACTCTTCATGGGACCAGGGCTAACGCCACTTCGTGTCTCTGCAGGCACCGTATTTTAATATCCCATCACTTGGCTGCTGCAGTATCGCCATTTGGGGCTGTTTGGGGGCTGAAGCTACAGGTAAAAACTGATGGTTGTTTTTGTATAATATTATGGTTATTGGGGGGGGGGGGGTGTTACTTATTTGTTTTGCTACTGTTTTGGGGAAGGGGTGAGGTTGTGTGTTGGAAGTTTAGTCGCGCGCGTGCACGTGTGTGTGTGTGTGTGTGTGTGTGTGTGTGTGTGTGTGTGTGTGTGTGTGTGTGTTTTCGTGTGTGCTTTTCTTTTAGGGGGGATGGGGTGGAGTCATTCCTCAGCTAGAGCTCTGAGGTTCACCAATAGTGAGATTCTTGCATATGCGACCGTTTTTACCCATCATTAAGGTTAGCCACATTCCGAGTTCGGAAATGGGTGTCTAAACACGCCACCTGTGTGCTTCAGTGAAATATTCTGCCTTTGCAAAAAAATGGAAAAAAAACTTAGTGGATTTGCCATTTTCAGGTCAAAACCTCCCTCATCACTGAGTCATACATAGTGTTCATCGTTGCCTATGAAGTGGTCACAATAACTGACCATCCCCTGCTGCTGTGTCTGAAATAAATTGTCTGCTCTGCTGGCTTCTTCAGAAAGAAAACGGCCATTTTTTCCGACATGTATTATACAGTAGAATCCAGAAGACAGTACTTGTGTATTGTGTGTGGTTCTAAGGTGTAGTACTACTAGATAGGTGTATGTCTCATAACGTAGCCTATCTTCTTTCCCCTCGAACACTAAGACATTTGTCTGACATTGAGCGAAAATTTAATGCATTGCACTGTTTTAAACGAAGTGCCTGACAAATCAGGCCCAGCGCATCTGACTTTCGGCATAAGAGAGAATAAGTTTTCTTTTAAGTCTTTCCGAAAAAAAGGCATAAAAATGGACCAGGGAGGCAGACAGTAAACAAAGAGGTGACAGGAAGAAAAGTAACATTAACAAGTAGGCTTAGAAAAGAGGGAATTGTTAAAGCAGGATTTCCAGGAAGGTAGGAGTGCTAGTTATGCTAACAAGTCCCTTGCAACCCCACGAGAGGAGTCCAAATAATATTGGGAGAATAGATAGGGTCCTAATGTTAACTCCAGAGGAAAAAATCTCCACAGGCGCCTGGGTGGTGGTATGATCTCAGGCCATCAGATGACAGTCAACGTTCTAACCACTAGGCTAATCCATCCCATGCCCCCACCCCAACCCCTACCCCCTTCACTTGTTTCATATAATAGCTACTGTATGAGGAGGAAAAGGACTTGGTGAGTTAGAAAACATAGGAATAGTTCACACTGAGTTGTTATAAACAGAATAAAATATTTTTGATTTCTCACAAAAGTTTTGAAAAGTATAGAATCGAAACGGACATACAAACACATACACGCATCATAAAGAATTACAGAATTCTGTATTTAAGGACTCTCACAGCAGTAGCAGTAAAACGGAACATTGTCTTCATGTTGCAGTATTGTAAAGTAGCACGTTTTCACGATGTTTTTTTTCTGAGGGTAGCATGCGCCTAGCTAATCCTCGCTAGAATATTTAAACTTTGTTTCTTCTTTACAGAGGAGGCGTGTGTCATCAAGACAGCTGACAAACGACACACCACCCCCTACCACCAACACTACCCCCTACCACCACCGCAACCACAGAAACGACAGCCAAAGAACAACTTTGCCCTTCTGAAAGGACAGCAGGAACCACCACTATTACCCCCTACCACCACCACCACCACCCCCTACCACCACCACCACTACCCCCTACCACCACCACTACCCCCTACCACCACCACTATCCCCTACCACCACCACCGCAACCACAGAAACCACATCCAAGAAACAGCCTTGCCCTCTTGAAAGGACACCTGGCAGAAACGACCTGAGGTGCGAATGCAGATGTCAGTGCTCGGGTATGACATGACATGACATGACATGACAGCAATGGGGGCACTACGGCCATGTACAGGGATAGACCGTGGTCACTGACTGACCGGGTCATTAGTGAGACAGCTGCAGAGTCAGGCCACCTGCATCTTCTCCAAGGAACACGAAATCCACGCCGAAACTTTTAGCTTGAAACCAACACAGGACTCGACTCCTAATTCTGTTGAAAATTTTAGATATTTTTTTATATCCCAGACCATCAAGATTCAAGATTTGTTTTGTGTTTTTTTTTCAACCGTTTTCAATTTCAAGACTGGGGGGTACAGGCTGTAATGCTGTCCTCTAAGAGGAAAACTTTTGTAATCGGCAGACAGACTTGGAAGAGATAACATGAAACTGCACATAGGCCACACAGAAAGAACATTGCCGTTGCAAGACTGGCAACCAGACTAGAAAAGATGTGCGACAGCCCTGCAACAAGACACTCAGAAGCATCTGGCCTGAACCCAACCCCACCCCAGTGGCGGAAAAGCTATAAGGCGACTTGGAGGACCTGCAGCGTACTGCTGCCTTCACTGCAGAGACCCAGCTGTGTGTTCACTGAGGGACTGCACAGAAAAGCGGGACTTCCAACTGTCAAGTAAATGTGAGTAGGATATTTATTATGTTTTGTAGACACTTGTTACACTTGGCATCATTTGTATTTGTTTGTCTGTCCGTTTGTCTGTCTTTCCATCTGTGTCTGTCTCTGTCTCTCTCATGTTTGTGGCCTCAAGTTTTTTTTTCTTTTTTCCCCCAGTATTCCAGATTTTTTTTTTTGGATGTAGCATGTTTTCGAAGCAGTTTGTTCCTTTGCATCCTTTTTTAATGCTACGGTCTTCTTCATCCTCCAACCCCCCCCCCCCCCCCCCCCCCCCCCCCCCCCCCCCGCCCTCCCTCTCTCTCTCTCTCTCTCTCTCTCTCTCTCTCTCTCTCTCTCTGGATCTGTCTCTCCCCCCCCTCTCTCCCCCTCTATTTCCCTCCCTGTCTTCTGTCTCTCTCTGTGTCTCTGTCTCTCTCTGTCTCTCTCATGTTTGTGGCTTCATAATTTTTTCTTCTCCCCCCCCCCCCCTCTCTCTCTCTCTCTCTTATTCTAGCTTTTTTTTTTTTTTTTTGATGTTGTAGCATGTTTTCGAAGCACTTTATTTGCGTCCTTTCTTAACGCTACGGTCTTCTTCTTTCTCCGCCCCCTCCCCCCCCGTTTTTTTCTCTCTACCTCTCTCTCCCTCTCTCCTCTGTCTTTCTGGATCTCACTCCCCCCCCCTCTCTCTCTCCCTCAGTCTCTCCCCCTCTATCTCCCTCCCTCCCTACTGTCTCTCTCCCTCAGTCTCTCCCCCTCTCTCCCCCCTCTATCTCCCTCCCTCTCTACTCTGTCTCTGTCTCCCTCTGTCTGTCTGATTGTCTGATTGTCTGTCTGTCTGTCTGTGTGTGTCTGTCTGTCTGTCTGTCTGTCTGTCTGTCTGTCTGTCTCTCTCTCTTCTCTCTCTCTCTCTCTCTCTCTCTCTCTCTCTCTCTCTCTCTCTCTCTCTCTCTCTCTCTCTCTCTCTCTCTCTCTCTCTGTGTTAGTTTTGGTTTGTTGTTGTAACATGCTTAGAAGCAATTTAATCATTTGCGTCTTTTTTTTTTGAAAGAGGCTCTTCTCTCCCACCCCCCTCCCCCCTTCTCTGTGCGTCTCCGTCTCTGTCTCTTTATCTCTCTCTTTATTTCATTCACTGCCTCTGTCTTTTGTCTTTGTCTCTGTCTCCCTATCTCTGTCTCTGTCTCTCTTTCTCGCGCGTGCACACACAAGCACATGTACATATGTTTTTTTAGCTTTTAAGATTTTTTTTCATGTTTGAATCTAGTTCTTTTCAACACACATGAACATAGTCTTTTGTTTGCTTTTTGTGAGCCAATTTACGCGATGCTTATTGTGTGGGCAGAACGAGAAAAAAAAGCTGTGTAAACTTAAATCTTTTACCCTCAGTAAAGATGATTATAACTTGACTGCACACACACTTGTGCCTGCACACGCGCGCACACAAACGCACGCGCGCGCACACAAACACACGCGCGTGCACACAAACACGTACACACACACACACACACACGCACACGCACATACGAGCACACACACGGTCACTCTTACTGTGTCCCTCCGTTTTATTCGCACGCACGCGCGTGCGCACACACACACGTACATACATACACACATGCATATACAAACGCGCGCGCGCGTACACCCAGTAACTCTGATTAGACAAAATTGAATCCCATTTATCACTTTCTGTTTTGTTCATCCGCTAGAGCTCCGAGGTTCACTAATGGTGAGATTTTTGCGTATGCGACCGTTTTTGCCCACTGTGAAGGTAGCCCCATTCCGACTTCGGAATGTATGTATGTAATGTGTGTATGTGTATGTATATTTGTATTATGTATGGATGGGTGTATGTCTTTGCTTTCAGACACTTCACAGCAACCTTTGACCTCACCACACAATCCATGACCCGCATGACTCTCACTGGTTAGGCCCGTGTTGGTCAATAAAAGGGGAGGGAATGGAGACACAGGAAATGCAACGAAGCTTCTGCTTCTGCTTCGTCCAACTTTCTCTGACAGGAGCGAAAAATGCCTTGCGCTGCCGTTAAGTGCCTGACAATTCAGGCCCTGCGCACCCGATTTCGGTATACAACAAAGCCCTGGGTCGTTTTTTTTAGATCTGGGACTGGAGGAAAATATCGGATCGTCTTTTTCCTCGAACACTCAGACAGCAACTAGAGTTGCCTGTCCTATGAGCGAAAACGCGTCGCGCTGCTGTTAAGCGCCTGACAAGTCAGACCCCGCGCCTCTGACTGCTTCGATCTTGTCACTGGGGATATCGATCTGTCCCAGAGACTCGTTTTCATGGAAGTTCCCGATCACACAGAATTGAGCCACAGAGCTCTGGCTACAATATTTCAATGCGCTGGTGTGAGTCTACATAACCTCCTCCGAAAGCGCAGCGCGCGCAGTGAGCAGTCGCCGTAGATCTACTGCCTGCAGTCTTCCTCAGTGGAAAGTCTGCAGAGGTCAGTCAGTATGCACACAGCCACTGACCACACTACCGCCGCCTTTACTTGCAACAACCGATTTCACAGGCACGACCAGAAACACAACACAACCGGCTGTGAGACGTCTGGACAGTGGTTACCACACAAAAAGGGACACCTGTCTCACCTGCACATTTTTCTCCCTTTCCCCTTTACTTATCCCGTAGTCTTGGGGCACTTACCCCTGAAGCTTTTACAACCAGCTTCCTCTTCCAATCCTCGCGCGCGCGCCAATTTCAGATTTTTCCCGAAGCAAGTCGGGGCCAATCCAGTCCACTCGGTCGCGTTCGTTTGCTGGACTTTTGGACTGACTTCCCGGTCAGTAGCCTACCGTCAAACGATCACTGGGCACATCTCTGATTGCATCCTCAATCCTTGCTAAATGATAAAAATAGATAAAATAAAAAAATAAAACTTAGAGTAGGGAATAAAATAAATGATAAAAAACCTAAATCATTTTCATTAAACGAAACATAGAATAGGAAATAAGTGTACAGAGATAGAATACAAATTAAAAAAACAAAAACTAAACCATAGAAATAAAAAAAAAATAGGGAACAAAAAATAACTGCAAGAGATGACAGGAGCGCAATCAGGGTGACAGTGATCCTGGTGTCTGTAAACACCACCCCCTTCGGTGATCTTCGTGTCTGTAAACACCACCACCTACCGTGATCCTGGTGTCCATAAACACCACCACTTACAGTCATCTTCGTGTCGTAAACACCGCCTACAGTGCTCTTGGTGCAAACACCACCACCTGCAATGATCAATGATCTGGGGTGTCCGTAACCACCCCTTAATGATCTTGGTGACCTACGGGATAGGTGAAGGGGAAAGGGAGGAAAATGTTGCAGGTGAGACAGGTGTCCCTTTTTGTGTGGTAACCACTGTCCAGACGTCTCACAGCCGGTTGTGTTGTTTCTGGTCGTGTGTTCTGACACCGTTCGTCCCAACAACACAGTTCGTCCCAAATTATGACGAACTGCGTTAGGGCCCCCATGTAAAAAAAAAACATATCTTTAATCAATGTAACTTGAATATAATGCACTACTTCAGCATTTTAGAAGCTCCTCATACATTTTTGTCAACTTTCTGACTTCAGTTCCAAGTTGTGACAAAGTGCCTTGACACACTTTGTTACAACTTTTCAGCACCAAAAACATGCAATGGCAAAACTTCTTAGTATCTTTATTATCATTTCTTTTTTATACTAAGAAATTTTGCCATTGCATTATTTTGGTGCTGAAAAGTTGTGACAAAGTGCGTCAAGGCACTTTGTCACAACTTGGAACTGAAGTAAAAAAAAGTTGACAAAAATGTATGAGGAGCTTCTAAAATGCTGAAGTAGTGCATTATATTGAACTTACATTGATTAAAGATGTGCTGATGTTTTTTTTACATGGGGGGCCTAACGCAGGGGAGATCCCGGGGGGATCGACACAGTTTGTTGCAAATTGCGACGAACTGTGTTGTTGGGACGAACTGTGTCAGAACATCGTGCCTGTGAAATCAGTTGTTGCAAGGCGGTAGTAGTGTGGTCGGTGGCTGTGGCACACACCACAACCTACTGTGATCTTGGTGTAAACACCACCTACAGTGATCCTTGAGTCTGTAAACACCACCACCCACAGTGATCTTGGTGTAAACACCACCACCTACAGCGATCTTGGTGTTGGAAAACACCACCAACACAGGTTTTGAGACGGTCCTCACGAGAAATTGGGACTTTTGTCACCTCTCACATGTTCACAGCATTTCCTTAGGCTCCCTCCTTTTCCCATACTTTATTCCACACGGGTCTTGATCTGGTGAGTGGTCGTGCGGGTCATCTGAGAGTCCTCTTCTGTGGTGAGTCATCATGTGGATCATCCTGGAATCGTCTGCTCAAAAAATGACCATCGTCTGGAAAGCTGACCTCAACAAAAAATGCTCAGAACACGTAAGTTTACAAGCAGTGTAAAACTGTTGTGGAGAACTGACTTCATCAAATGCTTAGGACGTGTAAGTATATTAGAAATGTACAGCTATAGTGGAGCGACTTTATTATACATGACTCAGGTATGGGGTGTTTAGCTCTGAAGTTTGAGTAAAAGTATTATCCTTCTGGGAAAGCACGATGAGTCAATAAGGTTTTCGTGTTCTAATTGTAAGCACTGTGTATGTGTGTTTTGGTTTGATTGATGATTATCGTGTTGAAAGAATGCCTCCACGCTTGGAATTTATTCAAGAAAAACATGTGCAGAAATGGTACTTTATAACATGTTTTGGAGGGGGGTTTTTTCTAGAAAGAAATGTACCAAAATTTTGTACTTGATAAATTTATTTGGGGGAATTTATTCAGATACAAAGGTGTGCACAAAATAGTGTACTTGATAACTTCATTTCGAAATTTATTTAATTAACTGGGCATTAACTATTTCTGTCGGCAACCAAGATAGCCTAGTGGTTAGAGCGTTGAGCTCATGATCTTATGGTCAGGGTTTGAGCCACCGCTGAGACTTCCATTCAATATTTTTCCCCCTGGTGTTAACATCTCTACCAATCTCACTCTCACCAAAGTCTTCCAGATGAGACTTAAGCCAAGATCCACCTGCAAACGCACGCACAACATGTTGGGCACATTTTAAAACCTGTTTTGCTTTTAGGAAGAGTAGGCTATTGCGTGCACGTGCCTGTTGGAACTTAGGACTATTTTTTTAAAAGCATGCACATTAGTGTTCTGTTTAGACATCCCCGAAGTCGTATTGCGGCTACCTTGCTGGTAGGCAAACGATCCCATGATTATTCAAAGCATCACCATTAGTGAACCTCGGAACTCTGGCTGCGGCACGAAAAAAAACATAGTGCGTGCATAACACTGGGATGTTCACACACAAACACGCGCGCACACGCACGCACGCACGCACACACACACACGCACGCACGCACGCACGCACGCACGCACGCACGCACACACACACGCCGTTTTTCTGACGATAACTGTTTGGTTTCAGGGGCTGTGGGTCTGGAATCGAGGGCCAGTGACCTGACCGGACATGTGTAAGGGCAGCCATATTGACCTGCCTTTTCTACAAAGGGGAGAGCATTAGTATCAGCAAGGCCCATAACCAAGATGGTTGAACGGTTGGAAATGAGGGACGCCACTCGACAAATGATCAAGGACATCATCGAAGACAATATCGAGGACAACACCGAGGACATCATCGAAGACAAGATCGAGGACAACACCAAGGACATCATCATCGAAGACAAGATCGAGGACACCACCAAGGACATCATCGAAGACAAGATCGAGGACAACACCGAGCACAACATCGAGAACATCAAGACAACACAGCATATCATCAATGACAGCATCAAGAACATCAAACACAACACGGCAAATCATTAAGGACAACATCGAGAACATCGAGGACAACACGGCAAATCATCGATAACATCGAAGACAACGAAAAACACAACACGGCAAATCATCAATGAAAACGAGGACAACACGGCAAAATCATTGAGAACAGCATCGAGAACACGGCAAACCATCGAGGACAACACCGAAGACAACACGGCAACATCGACCACATTGAAGACAACACAGCAGCATTGATAACATCGAAGACATCAGGGACAACATTAATTACAACAGCAAATCATCGAGGACAACATCAAGGACAGCACAGCAAATCATTAAGGACAACATCGAGGACAGCACAGCAAATCATCGAGGACAACATCGAGGACAGCACAGCAAATCATCGGGGACAGCACAACAAATCGAGGACAACATCGAAGACAACGTCGAAGACAGCACAGCAAATCATCAAAGACAACATCGAGGACAGCACAGCAAATCATCAAGGACAACATCGAAGACAACGTCGAAGACAACGTCGAAGACAGCACAGCAAATCATCAAGGACAACATCGAGGACAACATCGAGGACAGCACAGCAAATCATCAAGGACAACATCGAGGACAACATCGAGGACAGCACAGCAAATCATCGAGGACAACGCGGCAAATCAACGAGAACAGCACAGCAAATCATCGAGGACAACACGGCAAATCATCGAGGACAACATCGAGGACAGCACAGCAAATCATCGAGGACAAGATCGAAGACAACATCGAGGACAAGATCGAAGACAACATCGAGAACAACATCGAAGACAACATCAAGGACAGCACAGCAAATCATCGAGGACAAGATCGAAGACAACATCGAGGACAAGATCGAAGACAACATCGAGAACAACATCGAAGACAACATCAAGGACAGCACAGCAAATCATCGAGGACAACATCGAGGAAAACACGGCAAATCATCGAGGACAACGCGGACAGCACAGCAAATCATCGAGGACAAAATCGAAAACAAAACACTTGCAACCTATCAATGACAAAATCGAAGACAACAGGACAAATCATTGAGGAAACAGCGAGGACAACATCGAGGACAACATTGTTACGTGTAAGACTAGAAATATTTTTTGTTTCTT
>CM060317.1:74577571-74582571 GCA_030674155.1 Stramonita haemastoma | reverse complement strand
TTTATCCTATTAGCTTGTGGTTTATGGACAGTAGCATACAGGTCTGATGGGTTGACTTATCGTTCCTGTCCTGTAATGTGATCGCTGTTTCTTCCCCAAAGTCTGGATGTCGAGGGTTGACAGTGTATATAGCATCTCCATCTTCTGGAAATTCTGTACCAGGAATTCCCTCTTTTCCCTTTCTCTCTCTCTCTCTCTCTCTCTCTTCTCTCTCTCTCTCTCTCTCTCTCTCTCTCTCTCTCTCTCTGTTTCTGCCCTTGTTCCTTTTCTTCCTGTCGCCTCCTTCCTGTCTATTTCCTGCTTTTTTTTTTAATCTATTGTCCGGTCTTTTTTCCCAGAAAGACTTTTTTAAAAACCAGAACAACAATACTGTCTGTCTGAGCACTCCACGCGAAGAAGAAATTATGTCAAACCATACTGTAAAACTTCCCTTGCACTCTGCAAATTTTGCTCAAATGATTCCTCTTAAAAATCAAAGACTCTCCTTCTTCCCCTTTTAATGTTTGTGGCCCCCTTGACTCTCAGTTTGTTTTGATGATGTTCTTGATTTAAGCACTTTTCATCTCCTTCACACAGCTGATCTCATTTTAGGATACCCACTTCTTCAACATTCTGTTGTGCAAATTACAATCAAATTATTGTGGTTCTTTATTGTTGTCTTTTCTCTCTTCATGCTACTTCATGAAATAAATTGTTAAGGTGTGTGTGTGTGTGTGTGCGTGCGTGCGTGCGTGCGTGCGTGCGTGCGTGCGTGCGTGTGTGTGTGTTGTGTAAAACTGAAGAAAAAATTCACATTTTCGTCGTGAAACAACAGTTTATACATATATCATATTGTAACAATATCATGTTTTGTTCATTCAAAAATCGTTTGTCCTTGGATGTATTTCTTTGCTTTTTTTAACGAACTTTTTTTATCTCCTGTTATTACTTTTCTTTTAACCGCCACACTTGTTAACTTCTTTATACATTAAATCCTTTGCTTACATATTTATTTGAACATGGGGGGGGGGGGGCAAGGGTGAAAGGGTGAGTCAATAATCTCAGCACCTCTACAGATCATAGCATCACACACACACACACCACATACATACGCGCGCGCGCGCGCGCGCGTTTTACTAAGATAATACATAAACACATAAAAACATAATATTAAAATGAAAAATCACACATTAGGCAAACAGCCAACTTGGCTCCATACCCTAGCGTTGAAACTGACTTCCTGCCAGTCACATGGCACGTGATCTTTGTCCAGAAGTGACGTCACCTGGCACAGCACTACCGCGAAAGCTCTCTCTCTCTCTCTCTCTCCCTCTCTCCTCTCTCTCTATTGTGTAAACCCCATCCTTCATCTGTATAAACTGTTTACCTGCCGGCCGGAGCAAACGTGCGTCACCAGCCACAAAAACACAGTCAGGGTCAAAGTTCAGTAGTGCCAATAAGGAAACTCAGCCTGTACCTACTCCCACTAAACTATACTACACCCCTCAGGTCAGATTTTAGCTATTGACTGAGTTGCTATGCTTTGATGAACCAATATAGAAACTGTCTAGTTATCTCCATCATATCCCCTGTCTGTACTGTGAATGGACATACTGCAGAAACGGCTTTGGACGTTTCTCATCTGTCCAGAATATGACAAAATTGCAAAGTCTATTTGGAGTTTATTTGTAGCACACTGAAAGTTTGATTACCGAGCTGAATTTGATTGGCGGGTTGCCTGGGTGCTGGTTTATAGGTAGGTAGGTTGGTAGGTAGGTTGTAGGTAGACAAGTAGGTAGACTAGAATGTAGACAGGTAGGTGGGTAGGTTGATAGGTAGGTAGTAGGTAGGGTAGGTAGGTAGTAGGTAGGTAGGTAGGTAGGTAGGCAGACAGACAGGTAGGTAGGTAGGTAGGTAGGTAGGTAGGTAGGTGTGTACGTAGGTATGTGCGTACGTACTAGGCAGGCCTATTAGGTAGTAGGTTGATACGAATACAAAGAAATACAAGAAGAAAGAGAGAGAAAGAGAGAGCGAACAAGGAGAGAGAAAGACACACACACACACACACACACACACACACACACACACACCACACACAGACGGATAGACAGGCAGGCAGGCAGATGTAAGTGAACACACACACACGCACACAGACACCCCACCACCACCACCAATAACAACAACAACAACAACAGAAACGTGAGCACCTCTGCTGATATAAAAAAACAAGTAAGCAAACACAACAGGTAAATCAAAACAAAAAGAAAACGAAACAACACACACACAAACAAAAGATAGACCCAGCATTAAACACTTTTGCCATGAATAATTCACGCTGTCTTAAGGTTGGGAAGGCGGCTGTCCGTGATATAAAGGGGTTACTGTCTTTAAGCGTTACTGTCCTAAAGTGGACAGGATCAACAGAGATAAGATCTCCTCTCCACCCTCTGAAAACTTCCTGTGGAAAATAATAAAACGTTGAACAGGTAGACTGCCTGTAGTATTCACTCTGCAAATCACAAGACACAATTTCCAGTCTGACAATTCCTATTGTCTTTGTGAGTATGCCAATGGGGTGAAGCAACAGATTCCCCCCCCCCCCCCCCCCCCCCCCCCCCGCGCAAAAGTTAGGGAATATTCGTTTTACCTCTGCAATTTCGACTCAATTCTTATTTATGTAATATCTTTTTATTGCCATTATTTTGGGTCGTTTTTTCAAATGTGTTGATACAAGACGATGTGTTTAAGTCCTGGACTTTATCACAGTTCTTGATTAAACCATTGACGCTGGGGTAAACAGCAAAGCCAAAGGCTGTATGACCAGTGGCTTTCTTCTCATGGAATTCCACTTTACAGCTTAGTCTTTAGTGATCGACATGACTCTCTGACCAGAAGTTTGACTTGACAGTCCTTATGGGCTGCAGCCCAGGGGGCTAGTTGGCCTTTGGAGAATATCTCCAACGCTGACCGTCCTTATGCCTTCTTGGCCGAGAGAGTGGGGATGTACTGTGGGCAAGGCATCTCGAGTACAATCAAACCTCTGCTCAATTTCTCAAACAGCAGCTGCCTCTTCTGCTAAAAACAGCAGTTATCCTCAAACACAACGGACAAACATACCAAGCAGTTTTAAAACATAAAATTCCTGTCACTTTTTTTAACGAGATCAGCAGTTAAACTTCTTAGTTTTACTTAGGGACAAGGCGCCCATTTAACGACATCACAGCCGGCACAACGGTATTTAACATGAGGCAGACGACAATATAAGACCTTCTCCAGCGGTATATTCTTTGGCAACCCAGCCTTTGTTTGTAGAGAATGGCTTAACCTTCCTATGATCCTAAAACAAACCTGAGGTTAGAGACAGGGCTGGATTGTTTTTGGAGTTTTGTTAGAACAGCCGAGAGATAGAAATCTGTCTGTGTTTGATTTGAATTTGTGTGTTTGAGTCCAGGGGTAGGGGGGGGGGGTAGTGGTGGTGGTGGTGTGTGTGTGTGTGTGTGTGTGTGTGGTTCGTTCTTATTTTTTACTTGTTATTCTTGTTATTAATCTTCTTGTTGCTGTTGCCACTGCTGCTGCTTGCTTGCATGCTTGGATTGCTGGTTGCTTTGTTGGCTGGTGATTGGTTGCTTGAATTTGCCAGTTGCTACTTTTGCTGGTTGCTCCGGTTGTTGGTCGTTTTGTTTTACTTACTGATTTAACTGTTCTGTTCTTAAGCAAGATGATAGATACGCTTAAAATCATAATAGCCATAACGTAGAAAAGCTCCTTCCCACCTTCCTACAACGTGGTTTCCTACAGCGTGGAGGTTTAATTCATTTCCCAAACTTTGGCATCATTATTATATCCAAACCTACCCCCAAAAAACTGTCCGAGTAGAGAGAAAAACCAGCCGTGCAATTTCTAAACAACAAACTTGGCTCCATGCACGAGTGTTGATACTGACTTCCTGCCAGTCACGTGGTCACGTGGTCTCTCCTGTCCAGACGACACCTGGCACAGAAGCACAGCCTGCGAAAGTTCCTCTCTCTCTCTCTCTCCTCCTCTCTCTCTCTCTCTCTCTCTCTCATTGTGTAAACCCAATCCTTCATCTGTAAACTGTTTTACATTCCGGCCTGGCACGTGCATCACCAGCCACAAACACTGTCAGGGTCAAGGGTCAGTGACGCCAAAGCAGAAAGTCGACCACTCCTCCTCGTTGTCTGGTTTAGGGGAGAGGGTGGGGGCGATGGGGAGTGTAGTAGTAAGTAGGTTGTCTGTATAGTGTATGTGATGAATCTCTTTGATGAACCAGCCGCTAGCATAGTATAGGCCAGTCTTTACTACGTCGTTTATTGTACAAGAATTGTGCCGTTAGTTGTGTGTTTATTGCTTCATTGGAGTACAGATTGATGCACCTGTCCGGGGGGGGGGGGGGGGAAAGAGAGAGAGAGAGAGAGAGAGAGAGAGAGAGAGAGAGAGAGAGAAGAGAGAGAGAGAGAGAGAAGAGGAGAGAGAGAGAGAGTTTATGATTTATGATTCCATGAGATTTTGAATTTTCATCACTGTTATAGACTTCAGTTTGTAGTCTTTCCGCTACTGAGCGTACTGTGTGTGTGTGGGGAGGGGAGGTTTTTTCTTTTTTTTCTTGTGGGGAGACGGGAGATAACTTGGACTCCTTTGAATGAATAAACGGACACTAAAGACAAACGATTTATTTTTGGCAAAATGTTGAAAAGAAAACAAAAGACACAAACTGAACACTAAACAGGAAATGAACGTATCATACACGCTGACAAAAACTTAAATCCGGATGTTGCTGAAACAGTAGGTCTGAATCGACTGGGCCATCATTAGGATAGAACAAGATTCTGTCAGACCATCGACATGAAAAGTTGAAGTTATTTGCCTTCTATATTTTTTTCTTTTACTTTTAGTTGCTAGGCTAGAGCTTTGAGGTTCACCAAAGGTGAGATTTGCGTTTTGGACCGTTTTTTTAAAATCTATCTATCTATCTATCTATCTATCTATCTATCTATCTATCT
>CM060317.1:74540071-74567571 GCA_030674155.1 Stramonita haemastoma | reverse complement strand
CTGTCCCCATCACATCATCATTATGACGATCATTATCATTTTTGTTATCGTTGTTAGTAGTGGTTAAGGGTGTTATTGTTGGTGAGGGTGGTAGAAGCAGTAGTAATAGTAGTAGAAGTGGTGGTATGATAGCAGTTTTTTTATCATGACCACCATCATCATTATCATTATTGTTGTCATCATCGCCATCATCATCATCATCATCATCATCATCATCATCATCATCATCATCATCATCATCAGTATAGTGGTAGAAGTCGTAGTACCAGTAGTAGAAGTATCGTTATCATCATCATCGATGATGATGAGGATGGTGATGATGATTGTGATGATGATGATGATGATGATGATTGTTGTTGATGCTGCTGCTGCTGCTGCTGTGCTGCTCATACTGCTGCTGCTGCTGCTGTTGTTAGTTTTGCTGTTCGAGTTGGTGGTGGTGGTGGTGGTGGCAGTGTTATAAGTGGAGATAGTCTAAGCTTTAGAAACAAAATCATAGCTGTGATTTAATTCACAAGCTTAAAAGTGTGCACTACAGAAAGAAAGCTGAAATATCCCCCCCCCCCCCAACCCTATGATATTCTTGATTAGTTCACTTACAAAATTGAGAGATATTTGTCAGTGTTAGTCTTGAAAGAGGTTCCTACATTTTATTAAAGCAGAGAGGAAAAAATCATTGCAACGATACACTCGATTATTCGTCCATTTATTCATTTGTTATTTCTTTACGCATTCGTTTCATTTGCGAATATTTTTTTGTTGGTATTTTTGTGTGTTTGTTTTATTGTTGTAATTTTGTTGTGGTTTTTTTGTCGTTGTTGTTATTGTTATTGTTGTTTTTTTCCCTCGTATTTGCCTCCCTTCCTTCCTTATTTCCTCCCTTGCATGCCCCCCACCTTCCCCCCTCCTGCTTCCTTCTACTCTTGCTCCAGGTGTAATGATTTATATGTAAAATAATTATATCATGTGCTCTGGAAATCATGCATTTTCTCTTCCTTCCTACCTTCCTTTTTTTCCTTCCTGTCTTCCTTCCTTCCTGCTTTCTGATTTTCATTCCTTCCTACCCAACTACTTTCAACGGCATTAGCCACAGGAACTGTCTTTTCAAATAGATATTACTTCTTCTTCTCTGGGCTTTTTACCCCCTCCCATTTTCTGCTTTCAAGATTAGAACACTACAACCTCCATTACCACCACTACCCTTCACACACACACCAGTATTATCTATTTATATCGTCAGATGAACTTGAAGTTGTACTGCTGATAGAGAGAGAGAGAGAGAGAGAGAGAGAGAGAGAGAGAGAGAGAGAGAGAGAAGAGAGAGAGGAGAGAGAGGAAACTGCACATAAATAAAATCTCAGTATTATTCCTCATACACAGTGGTCACACACACACCACCACCACCACCACCACCACAGCCACCACCCACCACCACTACAACCACCACCACCCATCCCTCTCCCAACCACACCCCCAGCTCTCCTCCCCCCCCCATCCACCACTTCCCCTACCCTTCCCCCCCACCACGCCATCCTCCCAACACCCCCCACCCCCCACCCCGACCTTCCACACCCACTTTTCCCCCATGACATCATCGTCTGTTTCCACTCAGCTTTTTCCAAACACTGACACAGCTTGATTTTCTTCTGCCTCATAGAAACAGCCCCCCCCCCCCCCCCCCCAAATTTCTCTCCTCTCTCTCTCTCCTCTCTCTCTCTCATCTCTCTCTCTCTCTCTCCTCTCTCTCTCTCTCCCACCCCCACCCCCCTTCAGATCCATTTAGCTGTCAAAAGGAGCCGGAAGCTCTCATTATTTTCATATTCTATTTTACACCGGTGTTTAGATGAGTTCAAGAGTAAGACTGATTTTTGTTTCTTCTTCTTCTCTTCTCCATTTAAAGATCACAACGTTTTTTTATGAAGTTTGTTTGAAACCGTGTTCTGGATTATTGAAAGAAATTTGGCAAAGGTTAAGTCGTTTTCAGTCTTAGATTTTGGACAGAATTTTTCATTTTTCAGTGGCAAGGTATATTGTTCATTATGTACGTTTATGTATAGTAATAGTATAGTTGTTAATTCATTTTTTTTAGTCTTCTATATCGATGATAATAGAAATAAGCACACGTGTGCTTTTTTTACATCCAGTCCCCGTGTGTATGCAGTTTTGTAAATCTTGTCATCTGTTCCACCAGCACACAATGTTAATTGTGTTAGTATGTAAAGTTGTGCGCATGAATAAAAAAAAAAAAAAAAAGAGTATGTGCGTGTATTTAGATTATTGAGCTTTTGTGATTATTTTCCATTGGTATTGTACATGTTGTACATGGCTGGACTATAAAACAACAAGATTGGATTGGATTGGAAAAAAATAGATAAATAAGTAGAGACAAGGTGATAGAATGAATGTTGATGCAACACAACTACTGCGTTATGTTTTTAGTATTTTGCGAGGAGTGTTTGAAAAATGGTTACAGGTATGAATAGAACATTACAGGAAGCTCCGTTTCTTCAGTGTGTGTATGTGTGTGTGCGTGCGTGCGTGCGTTCGTGCGTGTGTGTGTGTGCGTGTGTGTGTGTGTGCGTGCGTGCGTGCGTTCGTACGTGCGTGCGCGTGTGTGTGTGTGTGTGTGTGTGTGTGTGTTGTGTGTTTTCCTCATATTTCACATCATAATTATGTGAGGAAGAAAAACACCCCCCAAAACTGGCCATCCATGTCCATGGTTTATCTGTCTTTTCTGAAAAATTAATTGGCCAGCATTATCATTATCCTGTCATAAACTTTCTTTTTCCACTGGCTTATTACATCCTCCCTCATCATCAACAGAATCACAAGCTCTTGTCATCATATTCTTCATTATAATTACTTTCCTACTGGGAGAAGAAGGTGGGTTACTCATCAATCACTTCCGGTTTTTCCCCATTCCTTATGTGCATGGGATTTTCAACAAGACTGCCTGCATTCCTGAAGGTGCTAGTCTCTTAGCCCTGTTTCTTCCTTCAGTTTTGCACTTTCTTTAAAGTGAGAATTTTCTGAACTACGTTCGGGCTCAAATACTGACTGACAATTTCTACAAATAGATGAAAAAACATCAAATAACAAAATCCAGCCATTATTGGAATATTACGAAATAAAATCAATTGGCAAGCATTTAAGTGATGACCTGCACTTGTTTTCCTCCACTACTTTTTTTTTCCCCTCAGAAACAATTTCAATGTGTAAAAAAACAAAAAATGAACACCTGTCAAAACAAACCTAACCAAAAGCTTTGGAAAAGTTGCTAGGCAGAGCAAGATACAAAGAAAGGTATTTGGTAGGTAGATAACACCAAACCATCCACCCCACAACAGAAAAAAAAGAAAAGAAAAAGGAGAGAAAAAAGACGACAACAAACAAACCTACACAAAACAAATCTAAACAAAACAACCCCCTCACCCTCACCATCCCAACAAAAAAGGTAGCTAGGTACTATTATATGTTGAAAGAAAAGAAAAAAAAAGGCTGTACAGTGCTGGGACCTAGCCATTTTGTATGTGTGTCACCACGCTTGACGTAGCCTCCAATCAAGGGGAGTGTAACCCCCAGCCCTTAAGGACACAGGAGGGTGGGTAGCATAGGTAGGTAGTAGGCTACCCCGATTTCCCTGACTGGCCACTTCCCCCCACCTCACCCTCCACCTCCACCTCCACCTCGCCCTTGCCCACGCTTGACTGAGCCTGTCCAGCCTACTGTCCATAGTGTGCTGAGTGGAGGTAGGCTGCCCAGCATGTCATTAAGCCGTGCGGTCAGGCGTGGCTGACACGAGACCGGTGTAGTAATCTGCTGCCTGAGGGACGCGTCAACTCAGCGTGACCACACCCCATCCACCCCATCCTATACTACCCCGCACAGCACAGCGCAGCACAGCACAGCCCAGCACAGCACAGCGCAGCACAGCACAGCACAGCACAGCAGAGTGGTAGTCACCCAATGGCCTGGGACAGTGGGAAGGGGTTGGGATGGTTGCCCTGATTTGTTTGTTTGTTTTAGTCGAATTATAGTCCTTTCCTGATTTCTCTGATATCAGAACTGTAGTCAAAGCCAGAAAGTCGAGGGCCCCTACGCTTCGTCAATTTCTCCCACTTCAGCACCTCGGCCACCCCAAAAATGTTACAATTCTAGAAGCAACGTCATGAGATGAAACTTACATTGGTTGCCCTGAGAACTCGCACTAACCCATTTATACAAGTTTTGTTTGGCATGGGTTGTAAAACCATGGCTGCCTGCTAGGATGGGTGGGGCAAGAGTGTGTGTGGGTTATCCTTTTCACAGTGTTCACAAAGGGTTTAGTTGTTTTGAATGTACAGTAGGAGTAACTGAGACCAGTTCTGTTGCATAGAGTTAGGAGAAAAAGGACATGGGAAGAGAGGAAGCTTTGAGCCTGTCTTAAAAGCATATAAGAAAGGGGTAGGGTACCTATTGTCCTTTTTGAACAGAACTACGAGAATGTTCAGATTAGGTAAAAGCTTAGTTAAACGGGTATCTTGGAACAAGTTTTGTACTGTAGAAAAGGGGCATCTAGTCCTGTTACAAGTCCTGTCATAAGAAAGAGGGCATGTCGGATCTTTTTCAAGGACCATAAGAAAGAAGGTAGGCTCTGCAACGACTAGGAGAGCAGAATACCTTCACCTTTTCCATATGGTGAAAGATTTTTTTTTTAAAAAGGGAAAGGTGCCTATAAACCTATTGGGTCGTAGGGGAGCGAGGGCATCAGAGACCTCAGCTTCTCTAGGCCAGCATATTGAGAGCAGCGCCCATCTCTTTCTCCCTCGCTGCTTTACCTTCCCTGCGCTAAAGAGGGCCAGGTAACCCTTTACAGCTAGGTGAACTGGGAGACTGTACTGAAACCAAGGTGCGCAAACGGTCACCCATCCACCTTTGGATAGACCCGCTTGATGCTGTTTAATTAACATTGGCTGGGGGGAAGCGAGTGCTCTGGCCAATTGTTTACCTTTACGATTTATGGGGAGAAAAAGCATGAAAGTCCTCTTGTCAGAACGATGAAAGGAATCAGTGAAATTGGTTCTGACTGCCAGGACTACACTACAGGAGATATCAGGTCCTCCTGCCAAGGACTGTGAAAAAGGAACCTATTAGATCTTTTTTTGCAAGGATCATGGGATAGCAGGGATCTTTAGAACGTTATGGGATAGACTGTGAGAATTGGGTGTACTGAGCTGTCCTGTAAGGATGAAGATGGAAGGGGGGCAGCTATATTGTTCTTATGCAAGGACACCGAGAGAGAGAGAGAGAGAGAGAGAGGAGAGAGAGAGAGAGAGAGAGAGAGAGAGAGAGAGAGAGAGAGAGAGGAAATAACGAAATACGAATTTTTTTTTACAGAGGGTAGTAACAAGTAAACACATAAAAAAACTTCTTTTTATCCAGCCCTCAAAAGGGGGAAAAGTATAAAACACCAAAGCACAAGGAATACATTTGAAAAGTAGTTTTTAAACACACACACACACACACACACACACACACACACACACACACACACAACACACACACACACACACACACAACACACACACACACACACACACACACACACAACACACTACACACACAAAAATAGGGAGAGAAAAAAGAGTAAGGAAACAACACGAAGAGAAAATGCACCACACAACAAAACAAAATAAATTATATCAAAACCCAGATGGTAGTAAAAGTCGTCTCTATTGTCGTCGCCCAAGGTAATAGTAATAGAAGTAAGCAGTAGCAGTACAGCAGCGGCACGCAGCATATTGCAGCAGCAGAAGCAGCAGCAGTAGCAGCAGTAGTTGGCAGCAGCAGAAGCAGCAGCAGAAGCAGCAGCAGCAGCAGTAGTAGTAGTAGTAGTAGTAGTTAGTAGTAGTAGTAGTAGTAGTAGTAGTATAGTAGTAGTAGTAGTAGTAGTAGTAGTAGCAGTAGTAGTAGTAGCAGTAGTAGAGAAGATGACGTTCTACGATGCCAGCGGTAGTGACGACGATGTTGACTGCGTTACCATCGCCGTCAATGATGATAATGACAACAACAAAAAGAGAGAGACAGAGACAATAGATAGAGAAATATAGAGAGACAGACACAGACACACAGAGAGTTATAACAGACAAACACAGAAACAGACAGAAAAAACAGAGCAACACCTCAAGTTGAAAGAGGAAAGAACGCAAAAGACACCACACCCTCCATGTGCTAGAGGAAATGACATCATCAACTCTCTTCTGTCAGGGAAGAAAACAAAAGAGTGTGTTTGGCAATATGTGCCGTGTCAGGCAGGTACAGTGTGTATTCTAAATTAGGATCTCATTAGGGAAGGGATAGATGGGGTAAGAGGGGTCGTTGCTCAATTGCTTGCTTGGTCCACATACTTGTTAGTGGTGGATTAGACAGCAAGGGATGGTTGGCTGTTTGTTGTTGGTTAATTACTACTTTTTTTCTTATGGTTTTGGTTTTATTGTTTTTTGGCGTGCATGTATGTGTATGTGTATGATGTGTGTGAGTGTGTGTGTGTGTGTGTGTGTGTGTGTGTAGTTGTGTGTGTGTGTTGTGTGAGTGTGTGGGTACGCGTAGTGTGTGTGTGTGTGTGTGCAGTAGTCTGTGGGTGTGGGGGGTTGTGTGTGTGTGTGTGTTGTGTGTGTGTGTGTGTGTGTGCTGTCTGTCTGTCTGTCTGTCTGTCTGTCTGTCTGTCAGTCTGTGAGTGGTGTGTGTGTGTGTTGTGTGTCTGTGTGTCTGTTTGTGTGCGCGTGCGCGTTGTGTGCATTCGTCTATCTCTCTCTCTGTCTGTGACTCTGCATGTCTGTCTGTCTGTCTGCTGTCAGTGGTAAGTAAGATATGACTCAAACCGCACACGTTGACCGTTTTTTTTTTTCGATAGGGTTTTTAAGGTTTGTTTTTTTTTTTTTTTGTTGTTGTTTCTGCTATGGTGTGTGTGTGTGGGTTGGCTGTTTACGGTAGGTAGGCCCAACATCAATCAGTTGGTCAAGCGCACTGGCCAGCACTCTCTCCCACGCTGCCGTGGCTCTGCTCTGCTCTCTCTCCCCGTGGTATATGGTGGCACCACACAACTAACAACTACCGCTACTGGCAGACCTAGCCAGTCCCCCCTTCTGCTTTCTATTCTCCCACTACCTGTCCGTGCTCAACGCGGCGTAAAACACGAACATAGTGGTGATGCGGAAGACTGGATATATAAGATGGGGGGTGGAGGTGGTGGGATGTGGTGGTTGGGGAGGTGGGTGGGTGGGATGGTTGGAGGGTTGGTGGGGGGTAGGAGTGGAGGAGGAGGAGGTGGGTGTGGGTGGGTAGAGAGAGAGGGAGGAAGGAAGGATGTGATGGGATGTCATCAGTTATTGGCAATAAATCATAAATAGGTGTAACTTGTAGGAGATGGTGGTTGGGGTTTTTTTTGGTGTTTTTTGTTTTTTTGTTTTACCTGGGCGGCGATGTTTGGTTAATAGTAATTGTGGGTGGGAGGGAGTGATGCATGTGTGAGTGTGAGTGTGTGTGTGTGCGTGTGTGTGTGTGTGTGTTGTTTGTTTTGTTGTGTGTGTGTGTGGTGTTGTGTGTGGTGTGTGTGTGTGTGTTGTGTGTGTGTGTGTGTAGTTTGTGTGTAAGCACGTGCATGGATTTCAATGTTTGTACACATTAAACGCAAGTGTCGTATTGGTGTGCAGTTACTCACATGTACAAACACCATGCACGCATATACACACATGGCACACACCCGCACACTCACACATATACAGGGACATCATGCCTCTCTCTCTCCTCTCTCTCTCTTCTCCATCTCCTCTCTCCTTCTCGCCCCTCCTCTCTCTCCCTCTCTCTCTCTCCTCTCTCTCTCATCTCTTTTTTTCTTTTTTTCTTTCTTTCTTTTTTCTTTCTTTCTTCTCTCTTTTATTACCAACCCTATATGGACAAGGGGCAAAAATTTAAACCCCAACGCATACACACGGGGACTGATGAAACAATCAATGGACGTTTATCCCTTTTATCCTCGATATGAAAGAATAAATAAATAAATAATAAAAATCTCTCTTGTCTATCTCTGCCCTCTCTCGTCTCTCTCTTGTCTCTCTGTCGGTCTTCTGCCCTGTCCTTCTCTTCGTCTGTCTTGTCTGCCCTGTCTGGTCTGTCCTGTCTGTCTCTCTCTCTCTCTCTCTCATCTCTCCCTCCATCTCAAAATTCTCTCACTCCTCTCTCTCCCTCTCTCCCCATATCATGATGTATAAAGTGAGGGGGGTTCCTTTTTTTTTTTTTTTTTTTTTACTTTGTATAGTCCCTGACTGTGATTTAAATTGCATTTGTCTGTCAAAGTTACTTTGCCGTATCTTCTTTTCATTAATCACGCTTTTTTCAAAAACCCCTTCATGTACTATGGGCCAATGACCTCTTTAAACACATAAATCTTTACAAGTTCAAATTCATTTCTCTCTCTCTGTCTCTGTCTCTGTCTCTTCTGTCTGTCGTCTGTCTGTCTTTCTTCTGTCTGTCCCTCTCCTCTTCTCTCTCTCCCCCTCTCCTCTCTCTCTCCCCTCTCTCTGTCTCTGTCTGTCTCTGCCCTGCTCTGTCTCTGCCCCCCCTGTCTCCTGTCTCTCTGTCTCTTCTCTTCTCTCTCCTCTCTCTCTCTCTCTCTCTCTCTCTCTCTCTCTCTCTCTCCTTCTCTATCTCTCTCCCTTTTCCCTTTTCTCTCTCTCTCCTCTCGCCCTCCTCGCTCTCCTCTTTCTCTCCTCTCTCCTCTCTGTGGAAAGCCTGCGGGTTTAAGTGATGCGCAAAGCGCTCGTAATCTGCGACCCTTTTTGGGATCTCGTTCAAGAAAATTTTTTCCCTTTGGGGAGTTAACATCATGCCAACTCCCTCCCCCAAAATCCTGATGAAGACAATAAACCGAGTCCCAATTTCAAACGCACGCAGAACATTTGCGCACCCCTTAAAAGCCGTTTTCCCCTTTCGATGAGTAGCCATTGTGTTTCCGGATGGGAAAACATGACAAAATTTACAAAACTTTCATACACACGGGGAATGGATGTAAAAAAGGCCACGAGCCATTCCTATCCTTGAAAGAAAGAATACCTCTCTCTCCTCTCCCCCCTCTCCCTCTCTCTCTCCCCTCTCTCTCCTCCGATCTCTCTCTCTCTCTCCTCTCTCTCTCTCTCTCTCTCCTCTCTCTCTCTCCCCTCCCTCCCTTTCCCCCCCTCTCACCCCCCCCTCTCTCTCCCTCCCTCTCTACCCCCCTCCCCCCCCCCTCTCTCTCTCTCTCTCTCTCTCCCTCTCTCTCTCTTCCCTCTCTAAAAAACCCCCCCCCCTCTCCCCCCTCTCCTTTCCCTCTCTCCTCCCTCCCTCCCTCCCTCTCAACTACCCCCCCTCTCTCTCTCTCTCACTCTCTCTCTCTCTCTCTCTCTCTCTCTCTCATCTCTTCTCCTCCTCTCCTCTCTCTCTCTCTCTCATCTCTCCCCTCTCTCTCTCTCTCTCTGTGTCTCACATTGTGCTCCTAACGATCTACAACAACTAAAACCAATTTACAAAAAAAAAAAACAAAAAAAAAAAACACCTGCAATCAATCAACACAAGAAAAATCTGCTAGTTTTGGCAGGTAGGGGAGTAAGAAAAACAAAGGGGGGGGGGGGGGGGAAGGAACGAAAAGGGGGGGGTGGGGGGGGAAGGGGGGGTAAGGGGGGGAAAATTGTCACTCAGTCGGGTGTTGGTCGAGAGGTTTTAATTTACGTCATGCGGGTTTCCCCTTTTGTTTAACATTCTCTTTGAACGCTTACACCTACTCCCACAGAATTTTTCTGTTGAATACAAATATTTCTTATCTCTTTTTTTTTTGTTTTTGTTTTTTTGTTTTTTTTTTCCACCTTTTTCCCCCCCCCCCTTTTTTCTCATTTTTTTGTTCTTTCCCGTCTCTGTCTCTGTCTGTGTCTGCTATCTGGGTCTCTCTGTTTTCTCTGTCGTCTTTTCTTCTCTGTCTGTCCCCTGTCTCTGTCTCCCCTGTCCTCTCTGTCTCTGTCCCCTGTCTCTGACTCGTCTGTCTGTCTGGTCTGTCTGTCTGTCTGTCTGTCTGTCTGTCTGTCTCATCCCTCTCACCTCTCGTCTCAAATCCTCTCTCTCTCCTCTCTCTCTCTCCTCATTCTCACTCTCTCTCTCTCTCTCTCTCTCGATCTCATGCAAGCGTTCACCTACCATCGCTTTTTTCTGTGCTTTAATTCTGTTCGTGTTTTTCCCAGCGTGTGTTTTTGAATTGAATACATTTCTGGTAGCTGTTTTCTTTTTGTTCTTGCTCTTCTTCTTCTTCTTGTACCTTGTTCTACTTCTTGTTGTTGTTGTTGTTGTTGTTGTTCTGTCCTTCTTACTTCTTCTTTCTTCATCTTCTTCTTCTTCTTCTTCTTCTTCTTCTTCTTCTTCTTCTTCTTCTTCTTCTTCTTCTTTTGCATTCTCTTTCATTCTTCTTTGCTTTCTTCGTTTATTCTACTTCTTCTTCTTTGCATTATGTATGTAATGTATGTATGTATGTAAATGAATGTATGTAATATGTATGTATGTATGTATGTAAGTAGTATGTATGTATGAATGTATTTATGTATCTATCTATCTAACAATCTATCTATCTATCGTCTATCATCAATCTATCTATATATATATCTATCTATCTATCTAGCTATCTATCTATCTATCTACTATGCGTCTGTTTGTGTTCTGTGTCTTTTGTGTGAGTGAGACCAGAGACATAAGAGAAAAGACAACAGAACACACAGCTAGAACCGACATGAAAAGGGAGGAACAGAACACACACACACCTCGCCATATTGCAGTAGAATGAGTTAAAAAGTCCTCCGCCATTCTAATTAATTCACAGCAAGTATCACCTAATCGCTCGTATATACACGGCCTTTGATTGCATTACTAAAAAGGCCTTTTGGATGGTAGCAGGCCGGCCAGTGGTTTATACAATTTTGGCCATCATCAGCCTCCCTGTCTTAGGGGAAGTGGGTCATTAGACTGAGTTTAAATGTGTTACAGCTCACCCTTTAGAGAATGCTTGTGCTGGTGGGGGCTTTGGAAGTAGTAACCTGAGCACAAGGTGAGTTCCTTCTATACTGTCCTGGCCGATGCACTGTAGTCAACCATGTATAGGTAGTGAGGCATTACTACTCCATGCCAATTACCAGGAATAAGAAGAAGAAGAAGAAGAAGAAGAAAAGACGAAGAAGAAGAAAAAGAAAGAAACACACAACAACAATCAACAACAACAACAAGAAGGTACAAGAAAAAGACAACTACATACAAGAACAAGAGGAACAAGAACAACAAGAAACAAGAAACAAAAAGAACAAAAAGAACATTAAGAAGAACAACAGAAAAAGAAGATAAGGTGAAAAATGCAAACTAACGAATTCTAATTTCAGTAGGGTAGTAATTCAGTAATATTACTTTTGTTTTATGCTTGAAAAGGGAGTAAATATAACAACAAAGCATGTAGCAATATTATAAGTGGAAAATGGAAAAGTAAGATAGTAAACTAAACGACAAGAGGAAGAATTCATCAAAGAATAAACAAAATCAAAAATGAACACGAATGCTGCATAGATCTAGTCGTTTATTTTTGTCGCTAAAGCAGCATCAGCAGCAGCACAGCAGCAGTAGTAGTAGTAGCAGCAGCAGCATCAGCACGACAGCAGCAGCATAAGTAGTAGTAGTAGTAAGTTAGTAGTAGTAAGTAGTAGTAGTAGTAGTAGGAGAGGGAGGAGTAGCAGCAGCATCAGCAGAAGTCGTAGTAGGATCGGTAAGAGTAGCAGCAGCAGCAGCAGCAGTAGTAGTAGTAGGAGAGGGAGGATTAGCAGTCAGCAGCAGCAGGCAGTAGTAGTAGTAGGAAGGAGGAGTACAGCAGCAGTAGTAGTATGAGAGGGAGGAAAGTAGCAGTCAGCAGTAACAGCAGTAGCAGTAGTAGTAGAGGGAGGAGTACAGCAGCAGCATAGTAGTAATAGGAGAGGGAGGAGAGCAGCACAGCAAACACAGTAGTAGTAGTAGGAGAGGGAGGAGTAGCAGCAGCAGCAGCAGCATAGTAGTAAGGAGAGGGAGAGTAGCAGCAGCAGCATAGTAGTAGTAGTAGGAGAGGTAGGAGCAGCAGCAACAGCAGTAGTAGTAGTAGAAGGGAGGGAGTAAGCAGCAGCAGTCCAGCATATATATAAGTAGGAAGGAGGAGCAGCAGCAGCCAGCACAGTAGTATTAAGAATGGAGGGAGCAGTAAGCAGCAGCACAGTAGTAGTAGTAGTAGTAGGAGAGTGAGAGTAGCAGCAACAGCAGCAGTAGTATAGTAATATGAGAGGAGGAGTAGCATAGCAAGCAGCAGCAGCAGCAGCATAGTAGTAGTAGGATAGGGAGGAGTAGCAGCAGCAGCAGCAGCATCAGTAGTAGTAGTAGAGGTGAGGGATGAGTAAGCAGCAGCAGCAGCAGTAGTAGTAGAAGTAGTAAGGGATAGAGGAGGAGTATCAGTAAGCAGCAGCAGCAGCAGCGTATTGTAGTAGAGAGGGGATGGATTAGCAGCAGCAGCAGCAGAGAATTATAGTAGGAGAGGTAGAGTAAGCATTCGCAGCAGCACAGCAGCATAAGCACAGCAGCAGCACAGAGAAATGTTCTAATGATGCCAGGGGTAGTGAGACGAACAATGAATTGATGGTATTGCCACAACTGTCAATGAGAAAATGACAAATACAACGACAATGATTGATGAAGAGACAAAAGAAAGAAAAGGTGAGAGACCGAGAGATAGAGACAGAGACAGGCAGAGACAGACAGACAGACAGACATACAAACAACAGACAACAACAGACAGAAGACAGACAGCGACTACCGACAGACAGAGAAGAAAAGTTTCCAGAAACAGTTACTTACCAATTATGTTAAATAAGTTCTAATGACAAATCATGTTTAAAACAAATTGGCAGGAAAAAACCGTAGTGACAAAAATCCTTTGGCGTGCATTGTGTGTGTGTGTGTGTGTGTGTTGTGTGTGTGTGTGTGTGTGTGTGTGTGTGTGTGTTTGTGTAGTGTGTGGTGGTGTGTCGTATGAGTGCGTGCGTGTGTGTGTGTGTGTGTGCGCGTGCGCCGTGCGTCGGTGCGTGCGTGCGCGTGCGTGCGTGCGTGGTGCGTTGTGTGTGCTTGCTTGCGTGCGTGCGCGCGCGCGTGCGTGGTGTGCGTGTGTGAGTTGTGGTGTGTGTGTGAGTGGGTGGTGTGTGTGTGAGTGTGGTGTGTGTGTGTGTGTGTGTGTGTGTGTGTGTGTGTTTAGTCCAGATGGGGAAGGCATGTATCCCAACAGTCAAACGTGCAAGGTCTTCTCCTAGCCAAGGCCTGAGGGCGGCGACCTGACGTTGATGGCTATACTCCTGGCAATGTGGCAGGTGCAGATTCGCTACAGAGTGAGCCAGGTGTTGTCTCTTCTAGGGTGAAGTGAGGAAGCTGGGGCACTCAGTGCATACCCATGAGCAGCATACGCTCCTTTCTCCTCCAGTTTATTTTTCTTCTCCTTGCTGGAACAAAACAAGAAGAAAAAATGAAATTGTAAGTAAGTAAGTGATTAATGAAGAATGAAGAAGTAAATGAGGAAGAGGATAAAGAAAAAATGAAAGTTAAATGGCAAGCAAAGCAGTAAAGACGAAATTTGAAAAAAAATAGATATAGGGAAAATAATATAAAAAAAATAAAACTCTTAGATAAGTGCATACATACATAACATACAAACATATCATACATACTTCATACATACATACATACATACATACAACATACATACAATACATACATACATACATACATACATACATACATACATACATACATACAGTACCATACATACATACATACATACATACATACATAACATATATACATAGGTCACATACATGTGTGTGTATGTTGTTGTAATAATATCACACGCGCCGACTGCACGTGCACGTGCAATTGTGGTGTTGGTGTGTGCGTGTACTGTATGCGTGCGAGTGCGTGCGTGCGTGCGTGCGCGTGGTGTGTGTGTGTGTGTTGTGTGTGCGTGTGTGTGTGGTGTGGTGTGGTGTGTGAGTGTGTGTGGTGAGCATTTGCACACCCCTTTATTCTTTTTATGTGGTCTTTGAGCATAGGTTAGTTTTTACCCACGAAAGTCGGTTCTATTTGCGAAATTTACCAAAAAACAGCTTCTTGGCCGAGGGTTTCCATTACGTGCTTTAAAATACGTGATCGACATCCGGCTATTGTCCTAAGCCAAGAGAGACTAACACTTTACAGCCTCTGACCATTATGTGAGAATTATTGGAAAAGCGTCAGGCCCCGGTATAGGATTTAAGAAACATCTACCTCACTTTTTTAGATGTACACATTACCTCATACCACTAATACCGCCGTTGTACATGTCAGAGAGAGAAGAGAGAAGAGAAGAGAGAGAAGAGAGATCGAGAGAGAAGAGGAGAGAGAGAGAGAGAGAGATCACCATAATCAAGCATCCGCCACTCACAAGTTTGAATAACACATCAGTTTTGCTTTGATTTTTAGATTCTAATAAAAATAGACGGAAAGACACATACACTTTAATAAACAACCTGAGCTCCTATATTGCGTAGACAATATTTATTCTGTTAGAAACCTCTCAGAACCGTAGACCAAAACGCTTGTATGATACTGCGTCAGTTTTTCAAACACGTTGTCAACATTAAAAGATTGGAAGTAAAGGGGGGACATTGACTGAGGATCTGTGACGGTTTGTTGATCGTCACCAAAGATATAAGCGTAAAAGACGGTAAATCAGCCTAACTGTTCATCTTTATTGATTCACACCAAGCAGAGTAAAGTAACCCAAGGCTGGGGCGAATCAGGCTGTGTGGTGCTGTACAGCGCCTGTTGCATAAAGCAAGATCATGGGCGGTTAATCAGCATTAGGGACATGTAACCCCACACCTAGGGAATTCTCTGCCCACACCTAAACCTCATAGCTCTGAGAAGGCTCTTTACCCCAATATTGTCCGAACTCAACCCGGCTCCTCTCCGCAATCTTTCTCCGCTTTTCCAAAACAGACGTTAGCGATCATCCAAACAGCCGTCCAGAACAAAACCTTCCTGTCTTCTTGTCCCGCACTGTCTCACTCGCCTTCTCAATGCCCGCCATGTTACCAAATTTTTAGAGCCGTGGAGTAGAAGCCGTGTTCTGAAACACGAGAATGGTTTGATTAGACCCGCGAATTGGATAGCGGGTGAAAGGGTGTAGATTTGCCCAGAAGCGGATTAGCTAGAGAAAGGGCTGTTGTAATGTGTGGGGCAGGATTAGGGAAAGGGAAACACGAGGTGAGAGAAGATTTTTTACTCACAGCTGAAATTTGGGATAGGGGTGGATTGGCCGGGATATAAACGTGTGGGGACACAGAGTCCCTGTTGTGAAATAGGGAGACCCATTTCCGACTTTCAAAGTGAGCCGGTGGGATTGTAGATATCTGAAGTGGAACACGTTTTCCTCAACGTTTCAAGATGAGAAAGAAAACGTGTTTCTAAAGGGAGTACAGACTTTACCTATCAACACAGAAATAAAGACATGCCTTATGAAAAACCTCCCCGTACAGCCACGATTGGGTTTGATGGTACAGGGTTCGGTTCACAACAAGAGAGAAGGGATCCCTGTCGCAAAATGCATAGAAACCCCATACAGTTACCAGACGGGACAGGAATACCTTCCAACAATGAGACACAAATTCCCATACTAGAAGCTTTATCTAAGCAAAATGAGACAAATAACCCTCTAACAAACGGTGAATTTCACCTCGACCTGTTTGAATATAAACCTGGTTTACATATTTTTAACTGTATAATGAGTCAAGGCAAATAAGGACATTCTTTGCTTAAACGACATATTGTCTTCTGCTAGGAATTATTCATCCCCATAGAAGAAATAAATAAAAAGAAATTCAATACGCGAACTAAAGAACATTTAAAAACCTTTCGATTAATCATCAGATCCTTCAAAATGATCGTCATCATGAAAAAATGATTTTATCAAATGGACTTTAGTCCCATTGCAATGTTTATACAATTTTTAATCGTCAGAAAAGAAATACGGGCTCAAGTATTATATCACAAACTGTGGAAAAAATAAAAGTTTGAAGACTTGCTAGTAGAAGAGGAAGTATGATAGGAGGATAGGAAGGTAGGAGTTGGGGGACAGAAAAAAAGAAATGACATAAAGCAAAGGGATGTTGTTTGGGGAGGTGGAGGGTGGGGGGTAAAGGTATGAAACGACACTATACGATTATACCCACAGAAGAGAGGACAGGAAATAATCTAAACCAACAGACCAACCAACCCGAGAAACCTCTCAGAATCCAAGAAACAAACAATCTGGAACATTTACAGCACAAACTTTGATGCTAAGCTGTGGGGGTCGAGGAGTGTGGCTCAAGAAAATCAGAAAGAAACAACAGTTCAGGAGTGGATGGGAGTCACGCGGAAAACTTGTTTCCGGTACTAACCAACAGCTCAAATGCGCCCTCATTTTCCATCAAGGGCCACTACCCTCAACCGAAAGGCAGTGAAAAGTGAAGAGTGAGGGGCTTTAGCAGCCACCAGCCAGTGGAGGCCATAGCCTAGCCTGGGAGAAAAACCAACGCCGATAACATACAACGCCTAGACTGCAGACTACTGTAGATGCCATCAGGGAGAGAAGTTCACGCTGAAAGGACCTGTCAACGGCACTCTCCATTCAAAACCACTCTCTCTCTCTCTCCAGCCATGGATCCACGTTTGTTCTCTTGAAGATTTTCAGCGTAAATGGAGCCTGTCCACGCTTAGAGCTTTTAAGCCGTTAATAATGGCTCGCCCGTGCTAACTCATCATTCTGTGCAGACTATACTACAGCGCCTGGAGTTTTTGTGTAGATGGGAGGAGGGTCATAGGAGAAATGGCTTCTTCTCTCATTGATGTGTGACATCCTCAATTTCGATTGAAGAGAAGATTGAAGAACGGGTATGATATTGGTAAATGAGTCTCCCCCGATGTACAAAAATTGAGATCAAGAATTGGTGTGTATCTACTTCCTCTTCCTTCTGTCTGCTTCAACTCTGTTAATTTTGTAGCATACATGCATGATCCGGTTTTCTGTTTTGGTCCACGTGCTCAATCTGGGTAAATCAAAGTAAGAAACCAGGAAGGTAGGAAGGAAGTGGCAGCTGTCAGATTGAAGTGGATTAGGGAGGAGTCCGTGTGGGTGTAATCCTCGGCCGGGTGTGTTTTTATTAATTCAAGATGAACTCAGTACACAAACCAGCGCAAGTACTTTGTGTTGCGGGAATAGAATTTGTAAAGTAGATTGGATTTAGAGACAAAGTTAGTGAGCCCTGTAGCTCTTCTTCTGCTTAATAAATTTTAATTTGTTGATAAACTGACTTCTTCTGTATTATTGGAATTCGTTTTGTTGTTGCTGCTGCTTCTGTTTGATGCTGCATTGGTTGTGGATAGTTTTAGTTGACTACCTAACGGAAAAAACATGAGCTGTCAAGGCTGACAGCACAGTCAAGATAGCTTGTAATATTCAATCAGAAAAATAACCGGGGGCCTACATTGACACGATGGCTATGATTAAAAAGTTAAGTTTGATAATTGTCTTCATCCATGTTAAACTCTGAGCATCAACAACCAATACCCCTCATTTACAGGGAAAAAATCCAACTGAAGATCAGATAATGACCTGCTGTATGTGCGAAGTCTATAAAAGGAGTCACACTCACGCAAACTTCTCACCCAGTATTAGTACATACAGTTTCGAAAATATTCCAAATGTGGGAGTTAGACATAGTGCATATTTCTGAGGTGGCTCTCCAGTGTATGTTAAACCTGTGGAAACTCACAATAACAATAGCACCAACAACAATAACAGCGACGACGATGACGCCGATAACAAAAAAAATAATGAGCAGCTAGACGAACCAAAATACCTCTGACAACACATGCAAAGTGACTGATAAACCATATATTTTCATGACTTGGAATGGACAGACCCCAGAACTCAGTGACATTACCCACGTGCGACTCGTCCCCACAGAAGCACCATTTATAATTTATGCCAGCACGACCATCTGTAAATTTAAGAGGCCACGCCACCGGATATCACCGTCATCTAATTATCACTGGTGTGTGGTTGTGGTGTGTTGATTGTGTGTGTGTGTTGTGTGAGTGTGTGGTGTGTGTGTGTGTGTGTATGTGTGTGTATTGTGAGGTGAGTGTGGTTGTGTGCGTCCGTAGCTTGCGTGCGCGATGCGTGGTATGTATTATGAATAAATGATGAATGAATAATGTAAGTTATGAATGTTGTATGTAAGTATGTATGTATGTATGTATGATATGTATGTATGTATTATGTATGAAGTAGCTATGATGTATGTCTGCGCGCGAGCACTGCGTGCGTGTCATGTGACCTTGCTTCTTCTTCTTCTTCTTCTTTCTGCGTCTCTCTCTCCTCTCTCTTACTCTGCTCTAAACCTCAATACATCTCTCTCATTCTCTCACACCTCTCTCTCTCTCTCTCTCTCTCTATCACGTCTCTCACCTCGTCCTCTCTCTCTCCTCATCTCGAACATCTCATCTCTCATCTCTCTCTCTCTCTGTCCTTGTCTTCTGTCTGTCGTCTGTCTGTCTTCTTTCTGGTCTCTCTCCTCTCTCTCTCTCTCACCTATCTCTCATCTCTCCCTCATCTTCTCATCTCTCTCTCTCTCTCTCTCCCTCCTTCATCCCCCTCCTCCTCACTCTCCTTCTCTCTCTCTCTCTCTCTCTCTCTCGGTCTCCTTCCTCTCTCTCTCTCTCTCTCAATCACCCTCCCTCTCCCCCTCCTCTCTCTCCTCTCTCTCTCGTCTCATCTCATCTCTAAACTTCATCATCTCTCATCTCCTCTCTCCTCTCTCTCTCTCTCTCTCATCTCATCATCTTCTCTCTCTCTCTCTCACCTTCCTCCTTTTCTTGTCTCACCCAACCTGACCCCCCCTCCCCCCCACTCCCCCCCCCGACCCCCCCGAAGACGCAGTTAGCAATCAGAAGCCATCCATTTTTCAAGTGAAATACTTTCCGCTTAATCTTTTACAGAGAGAGAGAGAGATTGAGAGAGAGGAGAGGAGGGAGAGGAGAGAAAGAGAGAGAGAGGAGGGGAAGGATAGAGGAGAGAGAGAGAGAGAGGAGGGAGAGATGGAAAAAGGGAGAGATGGAAAGAGAGGAGAGAGAGAAGGGAAGGAGTGGGAAAGGAGGGAGGAGAGAGATTGATTAAATGAAAATTTATTCTTCATACCGAGGATAATGGAATAAGCATTTCTGTGCTTTTTTTCACCCGGGTCCCCGTGTGTATGCCATTTGTAAATGCATCTTTCCCACCAAACACGCATGGCCTACTCTTACGAAAAGCGAACGGAATTTAACGTGTGCGCAAGTGTTCTGCGTACGTTCGCACACGGGCCTCGGTGTAAAAGTCTATCAAAAGGAACTTTTGGGGAGAGTGGAGTCAGCACTGATGTTAACTCCCAGAGAGAGAGAGAGAAGAGAGAGAGAGAGAGAGAAGAGAGAGGAGAGAGAGAGAAGTAGATAGAGAGAGAGAGAGAGAGAGAGAAGAAGAGAGAAGACAGACAGGACAGACAGACAACAGACAGAGACAGACAGACAGACAGACAGACAGACAACAGACGACAGACAGACAGACAGGCAGACAACAGACTCCAAAACTTGAATAAAGAAAACTCGGAGAAAACTGTCTCAGATAGCGAGACAGAAAAAAGGAACAGACGGAAGACAGAGACAAAAAGGGGAACAGGAGAAAAAGAAGAAAGAAAAACAAAGGACAGGAGACAGAAAGAGAGCGAGGAAAGAGGATGAAAAGATAGCAAGATATAGAGAAGGAGGAAAGAGAGAGGGGTTGTTATAGATACAGACAGGGGGGGGGGGGGGGTCGTGATGCAAAAAACATCTGCTTTCTATCTGTTAATTATCTATCGCCCTGTTTGTCTATGTCCCTACTATGTACCATTACCTATCTATTTATCGATTTATCTACCTGTCTATCTATCTATCTATCAATCTATCAATCTATCTATCTATCTTCTATCAAACTATCTATCTTTATCTATCGTCTGTTCCCTTCTTTTCTGTCTGTCTGCTGTCTGTCTGTTGTCTTCTGTCATAATCTGTCAACTATCAAACATCGCTGTCTGTCTATCTGTCTATCTACCTACCTACCTCATACCTACCACCTACTTACCTATCAATCTATTTATTTAATATATATTGTCTTTCTACCTATCTATCTAGCTTAAAGCAAACTATCTTTTCTACTATTAGCTATCTTTCTATCTATTGCCTGTCTGTCTATCATCTTTTCTGTCTGTCTGTCTATCTTAGTAGAATCTATCTTTATAAAAACTATCTAAGTAGTAGCAATCAAAACTATATGTCTGTTGTCGTCAAACAATCTATCTATCAAATTTATCAAACCTATCATCTATCAATCTATCTATCTATCTATCTATCTTCTTCTTAGATCTGACAAAAAACAGACATCGATGACAAGCTTTAAAGAAGGCAGAAACATCAAAAACCTCAAATAGGTTTTGATACCGCACTGGATTTGGCATGGTATATAAACACAGGAGAATACTCCTACAAATCAAAAATATAGGCAAAACAACTGGCCCTAAGTTAGACCCTTTTTGAGATATGTTGGTCAAGCAAACAAAGCCCTCAAACAAACCCCATGACGACTGTTCTTTCCCAAGACAAGGGTTTTTGGGGTAGAAGGAAAAAAGGAACCACCAACACCCTAAATTGCCAACATCAAGGTCAGTGGTCTGGGAAAGGGTACAGAGATCGCAACTAGAGCAGAGAAAGGAGATGGCGAACCTGAACGCGGCATTGCAGGAAACTCCCACCAAAACCCCGACAGCGCGACGAGGGGGCAGGATCTAATAGATAGTTCTCTCTCCCCCCCTCTCTCTCTCCTCCCCCTTCCTCTCTCTCCTCTCCTCTCTCTCTCTCTCTCTCTCCCCTCTCTCTCTCCTCTCTCTCTCCCCTCTGCCCTGTCTATCTATCTATCTATTATCTATCTACCTATCTATTATCATCAAATATCTATCTACCCTATCTATCTATCTATCTATCTTTTATTCAATCTATCAAATTATCAATCTATCTATCTTTTCACCCTCGTTCCTCTTCCACTCTTTCTCACCAAAAAAAATAGCCATAAATGCCATCAGTCCAGAGGCCGTAGCGGGTCGGAACTGGCAAAATGCCGACATGTTTGCCCCTTCTGCCCCGGGAAAAGCTACGTCATATTATAAAGTGTAGTTTGATTTTTCAGTGGGTAATGCCCCTGGGATGTTTGGGGTTTACAAAAAAAAGGAGCGGGGAAGAAGGAAAGAAAAAAGACAGTCTAAAAGCCCAGTTCTGGTGTAAAACGGGTTTGTTTTCGGCATGGACAGGCGGACGGAATAAGAACCTTTTTCCCCGCCTGTAATTTTCCCTTTTGGGAAAAATGACCTTCTCCTTTCCTTCACCGGTGCTGTAAAGGGCACAGACAGGAATTGCATAAAAGGATTTGAGCGTGGGAAGGGTAAAATTAACAGCTTTTTTCCCCCGAAAATTTGGGGGGTATTCGTTTTACATTCGCAGTCTCGACGAGGTTTTTTGTATTCAAAATATAGTTACCTCCTTTTTTTTTCATAAATTTTTTCATCTACTTATTTAAATCTTTTATCTCCATTATTTCCAGTCGTGTTTTCATGCATGTTTATTTTGCACGATATAAACCCCAAATTTTTAAAAGGAGGGGCTGGGTGGTGTTCTAGAGCGTGTTTATCTAGTTAATGGCAAAAAACCCCACTTAACCACACTACCCGGGGGCCCGGGGGTTTGTGTCACAAATTGAGATCACAAAATGTCAAAACCTAATATTAAGATGCAAATATGCGAAAATAATGATGAATCTCTTCACCCATGACATCCCTCGTACCATAACAATCCTACTCTCCATTAGAGGGGACAAAAAAAAACACCAAGCCCAAAGTTGGCGGGCCAAAGGGCAAAGACTTTTTTTGTTTGCCCATCGTGTTCAATGATGACCTCCAAAACAGAAAGAGGAGGCAGATGCTGTTTCAGAAAATTGGGCAGAAATAGAATTTTTATTTTGGAATGCCTTCCCTTAAAAAAACATCCCCCCCTCCTCGGCCAAGAGGGCAAAAGGACAGTCAGTTTTGGAGAGGGTTCTCCAAAGGCCAACTAAGCCCCCAGGCTGCAGCACAAAAAAGGACTGTGCAAGTCAAGCCCCTAGTCAAAAGAGTCATAGTCGATCACTAAAGACAAAAGCTTTTAGAGGGGAATTTCCCAAAGAGTGGGAAAGCCACTGATCATACAGCCTCTCTTTTTGGGGTTGTTGCCCCCAGCGTCAATGGTTTCATCAGAACTGTGACAAAGCCCAGGGCTGAAGGCAAGGGACTTGACAGAGGAGTTCTCACGGATTTTTCTCATCAGAGTGACTTACAATCTCATACAGCGATTCCCAGATGGAGACAGTGATCAGAGTGCAGTTCTGGATGAACTCTTGGGTGCAAAGCTGGGGAATGTGCAACAACAAAACAACAACAAAAAATAACAGCAACAGCAACAACAGAAACAGCAACAACAAAATAACAACAACACAGCAGCAGCAACAAGAGCAACAACAGCAACAACATATACTTGTTTATTTATTATTTATTTATTTGATTTTTTATTCTTTTATATTGATGATAGATCTAATGGGATAGCACTCGTGTGCTTTTTTTTCATCCAGTCCGCGTGTGTATGCAGTTGTGTAAATATTGCCATCTGTTCCCCACCGGCACACAATGGCCCATACTCTTACGAAAAGCGAAACAGGTTTTTATAGGTGTGCACAAGATGTTCTGTTCTGAATGCTTCCATCAGCAACCTTTTTCATGTGTGATATGTGCAATACAATACACTCTACTACTTTTCATGAGCACAATGTTTACTCAACAGTATGGAACCAGTTCTTCACTTCAGTCAATAAAACCTTTTCAAATGGCATCAGCTGTATAAAAACCTGATGATAAAAAATAGCATCGACCAATCGCTTAACCATACTGTATATTGTCTCTCATTTGTACTCAAAAATACCTCCAGTTCTGCACTTCTATCCATTCCCACCATATCACCCTGCTTACTATGTTTAAGAAACATTCTCTCAGTAACAATTTTTCTTTATCTAAACTTCCCATGCTGAAATGAAAAAAATCCATGGAAGCAGTCACCTGGTCACAGTATGTCATTTGCATATGGTAGCCAAAGAAATACTTTCCAATTCTTTCATTATTAAAACAAGTAACCTTGCCCACCACCGCTCACATCTCTGTGCACAAACAGTCTACAGCTATGAACCGTAACTTCTTCAAATCAATAGCTTTTCTCTCATCAATAACCCAAATCTTCACAAGATTACTATTTTCTCACTTCTAACCCATTCACAAACGTCCCGTATTCCTTTCACCAGGAGTTGGCCGGACGATCAGCTCTCTCTCTTTCCCTTTCAACACATTTATCAGATAGTCATTCCTTATACGGACAGAGGAGCCTATCGACAGACGGACAGGTCAACTTTTAAGCAATCTCATTCTATCTCTATCTATCCCTTAGTTTGGCAACCATGGGGGCACCCTTGGAACATGGCAACCAGTTCCCTCCATTCCTCTCTGTTCTGCCTTTCTCGAAATTTTGTTTGAGTTCTAGGCCTGTCCATTTGCTGATGTTGTCCTCCCATCTCTTCCTTGGTCTGCCTCTTTTTCCTCCTCCTTGGACAGTGCCTTGCAGTATTGTTTTTGCAAGTCCTTTCGATCTTGTGACATGCCAGTACCATTTAAGTTTACGCCTCTTTACCAATGATAGAAGATTTTCGTGGGACCAATTACGAAAAAAAAATTAATATTAGTTTGCATCAACGTGTGTGCTTTGTGCTTTTCCTCTTCAAATGTGACCAGGGCCAAATCCTCCATAAAGCCTAAAGCTCTGACGTAAACATGGAAAAACCCCTGACCAAGATGAAAGTAGTTTGGGTCTTTGAATGATGGAGCAACAAGCCCTACTCCGGCATTAGGCACTTCCCATACGAACTGTCTGTGAACACTTTCAAATTACTTGTACTTTGCTGGAAAGCTGATGCTTAACTTCTATGATTAACAAATAAGTAGCCTCTGTTTACACAATCCTGTAGTCTCTATCAATACAAAGCACGAAAATAAGTAGATCTACGTAAAATGACCCCCACCCAACCACCAAAGACAGAAATAAGAAAATTGCGAAGAAGACAGGATAGAAGATGAAGGAAAGAAAGAAAGAAAAGAAAAAAGGAAAGAAAGAAAGAAAGAAAGAAAGAAAGAAAGAAAGAAGAAAGAAGAAAGAAAGAAAGAAAGGAAAGAAAGAAAAAAGAAAGAAAGAAAAGAAAAAAAGAAAGAAGAAGAAGAAGAAGAAGAAGAAGAAGAAGAAAGAAAGAAAGAAAGAAAAAAAGAAAGAAAGAAAGAAAGAAAGAAAGAAAGAAAAGAAAGAAAAAAAAAACAAACAAATTAAGAAAAGAAAGAAAGAAAGAAAGAAAGAAAGGAAAAGAAGAAAAAAAAAAACAGAATGGAGAAAAAAAAAAACGAACAGGGGAAAAAGAAAAGGAGAGGAGAGAGAATAGGGTGGAGGAGGGGGAGGGTAAATAAACGGAAATGAAGCAGAAAACTGAAGCAACAGGTGAAGGTGCCATTCCCACAACACACCTGGCAGGCTGTGCCTGTGCTTCTAACTGTGCCTGTAGGCCCCTACCTGTACCTGTGCCTGTAGGCCCTACCTGTACTCGTACCTGTACCTGTGCCTGTACCTGTGCCTGTAGGCCCTATCCTGTACTCGTACCTGTGACTGTACTGTACCTGTACCTTTACCTGCAGAAAGGGGCTGATGGGGCAGAGTGAGGGAGGGGCGGAGGTCGTGGAGGAGAACCAGATGGCCTGAGATAATACCACCCTGGCCACTAGGGTACAGCAGACTAGTGGGGGAGGAAGAGTAGAGAGGAGGGGTGAGAGCCAAAGGGACTGGATGGGTGGTGGTGGTGGTGGGGAGGGGTGGTCATGAAAGTGTATGGAGCGGAATGGTTGGGGGGGGGGGGGGAGAGCCTAGGGGGAAGGAGGTGGTACAAAACTGTCCTTCCTTCTTTCCCCAGCGAACTCCGTATAGTAACTGCCTGACGTTCAGATCTTTTTCAGCCTGTATTAGATCTATCTCTTGCGCAAGTTGAAAAACCTGGCAGAGCCCATCCCTGGCCAGGTACAGGATGTATGCTGGGTATGAGTTTTTTACGTTTTCCTAGCATACCGAATACTGATATGAATTGTAGATCTTTAAATATGCACATTTTGATCTTCGGTAAGCCTATGCTATCATTTAAAATGAAGCTGGTTGCAATTTTTCAACAGTGCCCTACTAAACTACAGGATAGGTGAGGTGAGATGAGATGCCTATATGTACATAAAGAGAAGTAAGGCACTGGCAAGTCTGCACTTAAAACTTGACCTAAGGGGATCGTTGAAAATCTACTTCTTTCACCAAAAACCGCCAGCGAAGAGTTCAAACCCAAGACTCCATAGACGCACAGAGAAGTGAGCTACATGCGTATATCCACTTGCCTATATAGCGTCCATCACAGAACTACTCTGGGAAGCCAAATCTAATCACCAGAAGAAAAAAAGAAAGTAGAGTCCCCACCTGTGGATTGAGAAAGCTGTGTGATCAGCAGGTCCAGCTAATGGATTTCCCCAGGGAGGGCGGTGGTTTGGGTCAGCTGTAAACACCCACACACCTTGATCTTTGGCAATGGCTATAGTGGTGCTGGTTAGAAAGGGGGGGTGGGGGTGCTGAGGGGAGGGTGGAAGGTGAGGGGGGGGGGCAGAGGTAAGGTAGAAGTATAGAAGTGGAAGAATAGAAAAAGGGACTCCTCCCACTTCTTTTTCGGTTTGGATCAGGTGGATGGGGGTGGTGTAAGGGGTCGGGGAGGGAGGGAGGCAGGATGGGGGGGGGGGGGGCATGAGGAAGAACAGAGAGATGAAGACCATACTGTACCCGGTTGTGGAAGAGAGGAGCTGAAGTGAAAGAGGAAGAGTAAGAATAAAGGGAGAGGAGAGAAAGGGAGGGGGGGGGGGAAATGAAAACAAGATAGAGAAAATAAAAGAAACAGAGGATTGAAGACAAACAGAAGATGAAAAGGACTGGAGATAGGCCTATAGGAATAGAGGGGCAAATTGAATTGAACTCCAGCACGCACGCACGCACGCACGCACGCACGCACACGCTCGCGCGCGCGAGCGTCGTGTGCGCACACACACACACACACACCATACACAAACAAACAAAACTCACTCACACACAGATGGACAGACAGTAATACAGACAGACATAAACAGACAGAAAGAAATACAGATAATATGGCATGGAATCAAACACCAAGACACATAACCAGGAAAGTCCCTTCAGTTTTCATGAACTAGGTAGGCTAAGCTAAACAACATGACAAACTGAAGACCAGCACTAAAAGGCAAACCAGCGTATGCATTCAAGCAGGATATTGGGAAGGAGGAGGATTAAACGTGACAGACAGATAGACAGATAGACAGACAGACAGACAAAACGGACAGACAACCTACAAACGAACAAAAACCCAACAGTGATTCAATCCACTTATGCAACACTTAACGGCCACAGCCAGTTAAGATGGGGAGACAACACACACACAGCAGGCATTTGCGCCACCATAGGTTGACAGTAAACTATTTGCATGCACACACGATTTTGGGGCTTTAAATGTCTTAGTGAGTTAGACCAGTGAGGGTGGAAAGAGAGAGAGAGAGAGAGAAAAGGAGAAGAAAAGAGGGGGAGAAGAGAAGAGAGAAAAGAGAGAGAGAGAAGAGAGAGAAACAGACAAAACAGACAGACAGACAAACAGACAGACAGACAGACAGACAACAGACAGACAGACAGACAACAGAGATACACAGACAGACAGACAGAGACAGGGAGGGCTGGGATAAGAAAAGAGGAAACTGCTATGAGATCATGGTGGAAGTTGCACCGTTATTTATAACTTCTATAAAAAGTTCGCTAATGAAATTTAGAATTATGAAAAAAAAGGAAACAATAAGGGATTGCAAGGTTACCCTGCTTAACGCAGATGTCAATTAATAGATATGTTAAAAAATTTGTATTCTTTTATTTGTATTTTTTTCATTCATACATGGCTTTTTTAAACAACATGACAGTTCACCCTTAAATGCCCTTTTTCATAGAATGGGGGTATGTTAAATGCCTTTTTAAAAGAAGAGTCAAAAGCCTGTCAAAACAATAAAGGCTGCAAAAAAAATTTCTGCTAAAAGCACACTCAACAACTGTATTTTGGGGGG
>CM060317.1:74535366-74539971 GCA_030674155.1 Stramonita haemastoma | reverse complement strand
AAAACCGGGGGGGTTTTTCGTTGGGGTCTTCATCTTTTGGGGTTCTTCCTCTTGCCCCCCCCCCCCCCCCCATCTCCCCCCTCCCTCCCCGAACCCCTTACCACCCCCATCCACCTGACAAAAAAAATTTAAGTTGGGGGGGAGTTTTTTCCTTTCTCCACTTCTATCTTCACCTTACCTTGCCCCCTCCCCCCCTTTTCCACCCTCCCTCAGCACCCCCACCCCCTTTCTACCAGCACCACTATAGCCATTGCCAAAGATCAAGGTGTGTGGGTTTTTTTTAAGCTGACCCAAACCACCGCCCATCCTGGGGGAATCCATTAGCTGGACTTGCGGATACCAGCTTTTCAATTCCCAGGTGGGGGAATTTACTTTTTTTTTTTTCGGTGATTAGATTTGGTTCCCAGAGTAGTTCTGTAAATGGAGCTATATGGCAAGGGGAAATATACGAATGTAGCCACTTTCTGTGCGTTATGGAGTTTTTGGGGTTTTTGAACCTCTTTCGCTGGCGGGTTTTTGGGGGTTGAAAGAAGTAAAATTTTAACGATCCCCTTAGGCAAGTTTAAATGCAGACTTGCCAGTGCCTTATTCTCTTTATGTACTATAGGGAAACTCATCTCCCCCTCCCTATCCCGTAGTTTAGTTGGGCACTGTTGAAAATGGCAACCAGTCTTCATTTTAAAAGGATTGAAAGGCTTACCCGAAAAATCAAAATGGGCTTTTTAAAGATCCTACAATTCTTTCGTACGGGTTAAAGCTGGGGAAAAGTTAAAAACTTTATACCCAGCATACACCGGGACGGCCAGGGATGGGCTCGCCAGGGGGTTTTAACGGGGGCAAGGGTTTGATTAATACGGCTGAAAAAAGATTGAACGGGCAGAGTTACTATACGGGGGTTCGCGGGGGGAAAAAAGGGGAAGGGACGTTTTGTTCACCCCTTCCCCCAGGCCCCCCCCCCCCCCCCCACACACCATTCCCCGCTCCAAAACACTTTCAGCCCCCCTCCCCCCACCAAACCCCCACCTCCGTCCTTTGGTCTCACCCCTTCTCTACTCTTCCTTCCCACTTGTGGGTTTTAATTGGGGGCCAGGGGGGGTTTTCCAGGCCTGGTTCCCTCCACGACCCCGCCCCCCCTCACCTGCCCATAGCCCCGGAGGTAAAGGTCAGGTACGTCAGTCAAGGTCGGTCAGGGGGGGGGCCTTCGGCCCGGTCAGGCCCGGGGCGGGTCGGGTTCGGGAGGGGCCTACGGCAAGGTACAGGAGGGTGGGGGTTGGGGCCGGCACGGCTGCCAGGGTGTTGGGGGTGGATTCCCTGTTGCTTTGTTTTCGCATTTCTTTATTTAAACCCCCCCCTCCAATTTCTTCCACCCCCCCGGGGGGTTTTTCTTTTGTTTTTTTTTTTTTCCCCTTTCTTTCTTTTCTTTCTTTCAATTTGTGGGTTTCTTTTTTCTTTTTTTTCCTTTCTTTTCCCTTTTTTTTTTTTTTTTTCTTTCTTTTCTTCTTTCTCTTCTTCTTCTTTCTTTCTTTTTTTTTTTTTTTTCCTTTCTTTCTTTACTTTCTTTCTTTTTTTCTTTTTTCTTTCTTTCTTTTTTCTTTCTTTCTTTTTTCTTTTTTCTTTTTCTTCCTTCTTCCCTTTCCCTTTCTTCTTCGCAAAAATTTTTTTTATTTTTCTGTCTTTGGTGGTTGGGTGGGGGTCATTTTATGCTAGAGTTCTACTTATTTTCGGTTGTTTTTTATTGATAGAGACTTTTCAGGATTGTGGGGAAAACAGAGGGGTCTTATTTGTTAATCATAGAAGTTAAGCATCAGGGTTTCCCGCAAAGTAAAGTAATTTGAAAGTTTCACGGGCAGTTCGTAGGGGAAGTGCCTAAAAGCCGGAAGTAGGGCTTGTTGCTCCATCATCAAAGCCCAAACTACTTTCATCTTGGGGCGGGGTTTTTTTCCCTGTTTTAAACCGTCAGGCTTTAGGCTTTATGGAGGATTTGGCCCTGGTCACTATTTTGAAGGGGAAAAGCCAAAGCACACCGTTGATGCAAAACTAATATTAATTTTTTTTCGTAATTGGTCCCCCGGAAAATCTTCTATCTTTGGTAAAGAGCGTAAACTTAAATGGTACTGGCATGTCACAAGATCGAAAGGACTTGCAAAAAACAATACTGCAAGGCACTGTCCAAGGAGGAGGAAAAAGAGGCAGACCAAGGAGAGATGGGAGGACAACATCAGCAAATGGACAGGCCTAGAACTCAACAAAATTTCGAGAAAGGCAGAACAGAGAGGAATGGAGGGAACTGGTTGCCATGTTCCAAGGGTGCCCCCATGGTTGCCAAACTAAGGGATAGATAGAGATAGAATGAGATTGCTTAAAAGTTGACCTGTCCGTCTGTCGATAGGCTCCTCTGTCCGTATAAGGAATGACTATCTGATAAATGTGTTTGAAAGGGAAAGAGAGAGAGCTGATCGTCCGGCCAACTCCTGGTGAAAGGAATACGGGACGTTTGTGAATGGGTAGAAGTGAGAAAATAGTAATCTTGTGAAGATTTGGGTATTGATGAGAGAAAAGCTAATGATTTGAAGAAGTACGGTTCATAGCTGTAGACTGTTGTGCACAGAGAAGTGGGTGGTGGCAAGGTTACTTGTTTAAATAATGAAGAATTGGAAAGTATTTCTTTGGCTACCATATGCAAATGACATACTGTGACCAGGTGACTGCTTTTCCATGGATTTTTTTCATTTCAGCATGGGAAGTTTAGATAAAGAAAATTGTTACTGAGAGAATGTTTCTTAAACAAGTAAGCAGGGTGATATGGTGGGAATGGATAGAAGTGCAGAACTGGAGGTATTTTTGAGTACAAATGAGAGACAATATACAGTATGGTTAAGCGATTGGTCCGATGCTATTTTTTATCATCAGGTTTTTTATACAGCTGATGCCATTTTGAAAAGGTTTTATTGACTGAAGTGAAGAACTGGTTCCATACTGTTGGAGTAAACATTGTGCTCATGAAAAGAGTAGAGTGTATGTATGCACATATCACACATGAAAAAGGTTGCTGATGGAAGCATTCAGAACAGAACATCTTGTGCACACTATAAAACCTGTTTCGCTTTTCGTAAGAGTAGGCCATTGTGTGCCGGTGGGAACAGATGGCAATATTTACACAACTGCATACACACGCGGACTGGATGAAAAAAAAGCACACGAGTGCTTATCCCATTAGATCTATCATCAATATAAAAGAATAAAAAATCAAATAAATAAATAATAAATAAACAAGTATATGTTGTTGCTGTTGTTGCTCTTGTTGCTGCTGCTGCTGTTGTTGTTATTTTGTTGTTGCTGTTTCTGTTGTTGCTGTTGCTGTTATTTTTTGTTGTTGTTTTGTTGTTGCACATTCCCCAGCTTTGCACCCAAGAGTTCATCCAGAACATGCACTCTGACTCACTGTCTCCATCTGGGAATCGCTGTGAGATTGTAAGTACACTCTGATGAGAAAACTCCGTGTAGAACTCCTCTGTCAAGTCCCTTGCCTTCAGCCCCTGGGCTTTGTCACAGTTCTTGATGAAACCATTGACGCTGGGGGCAACAACAAAATGAGAGGCTGTATGATCAGTGGCTTTCCCACTCATGGAATTCCACTCTACAGCTTAGTCTTTAGTGATCGACTATGACTCTCTGACTAGGAGGCTTGACTTGCACAGTCCTTAATGTGCTGCAGCCCTGGGGGCTAGTTGGCCTTTGGAGAACATCTCCAACACTGACTGTCCTTATGCCCTCTTGGCCGAGAGAGTGGGGATGTACTGAAGGCAAGGCATCTCCACTAAAATCCTATTTCTGCCCAATTTCTGAAACAGCATCTGCCTCCTCTGCTGTTTTGGAGGTCATCATTGAACACGATGGACAAACAAACAAGTCCTTTGCCCTTTAGGCAGCCAACTTCGACTTCGGATGTTTTTTCTGTCCCCTCTAATGGAGAGTAGGATTGTTATGGTACGAGCATGTCATGGCTGAAGAGATCTCATCATTACGTCTCAGCATAATAGCATCTTAATATAGGTTTTGACATTTTGCTGATCTCAATTTGTGACACAGCCTCCGGCCCCAGGGTAGTGTGGTTAAGTGGTTTTATTGCCATGAACTAGATAAAGACGCTCTAGAACACCAACCCAGCCCCTCCTTAAAACTGGTGATCATATCGTGCTATATAAACATGCATGAAAACACGACTGGAAATAATGGAGATAAAAAGATTTTAAATAAGTAGATGAAAACATGACTGAAAAAAAAGGAGGTAACTATATTTTGAATAAACAAAACCTCAGTCGAGACTGCGAATGTAAAACGAATACCCCCAAACTTTTCGGGGGAAAAAAAGCTGTTAATTTACCGATTCCCACGCTCACAATCCTTTGTATTGCGATTCGCTGTCTGTGCATTGACAGCCCACCTGGTGAAGGAAAGGAGAAGGTCAGTTTCCACAGGAAGATTTACAGGCCGGGGAAAGAGTTCTTATCTCCGTGCAGCCTGTCCACTGCACGACAACAAACCAGTTTTACACACAGCACCTGGGCTGTAGACTGTCTTTTTTCCCTTTTCCTTCTGTCCCTC
>CM060317.1:74527866-74530366 GCA_030674155.1 Stramonita haemastoma | reverse complement strand
CGGAAGTTTTCCCGTGACACCCATCCACTCCCAGAACTGTTGTTTTCTTTCTGAATTTCTGAGCCACCACTCCTCGCCCCACAGCTTAGCATCAAAGTTTGTGCTGTAAACTGTTCCAGATTGTTTGTTTCTTGGATCTGAGGGTTTCTCTCGGGTTGAGTTGGCTTTGGTTTAGATTATTTCCTGTCCTCTCTTCTGCTGGTATAATGTATAGTGTCGTTTCATACCTTTACCCCCCCCCCCCCTCCACCTCCCCCAACACACACATCCCTTTGCTTTATGTCATTTCTTTTTTTCTGTCCCCCACCCTTCCTACCTTCCCTATCCCTCCAATCATACTTCCTCTTCTACAAGCAAGTCTTCAAACTTTTTATTTTTCCACAGTTTGTGATATAATACTTGAGCCCGTCATTCTATTCTGACGATTAAAAATTGCTATAAACATTGCAATGGGCACTAAAGTCCATTCTGTTAAATCATTTTTCCATGATGACGATCATTTTGAAGGATCTATGATTAATCGAAAGGTTTTTAAATGTCTTTAGTTCGGTATGAATTTCTTTTTTAATTTATTTCTCTATTGGGATGAATAATTCAGCAGAAGAAATGGTTTTAAGCACAGCCTCGTCTTATTTGCCTTGCACATTATACAGTTAAAAATATGTAAACCAGGTTTCTATTCAAACAGACGAGGTGAAATTCACCGTTCTGTTAGAGGGTTATTTGTCTCATTTTGGTAAGCCATTCTAGAATGGGATTTGTGTCTCATTGTTTGGAAGAATCCCAGTCCCAGTCTGGTAACTGTATGGGGATTCTCTGCCTTTTGGACAGGGATCCCTTCTCTCTTTTGTGAACCGAACCCTGTACCAACCAACCCAACGTGGCAGAACGGGGACGGTTTTCAAAGGCAGTCTTTATTTCTTTGTGTAGGTAAAGTCTGTACTCCCTTTTAGAAAACGATTTCTTTCTCATTCTGAAAGGTGAGAAACGTGTTCCACTTCAGATATCTACAATCCCAACCGGCTCACTTTGAAGTCGGAATGGGTCACCCTCATTTCCAACAGACTCTGTGTCCCCACCACGTTTATATCCCCGGCCAAATCCACCCCTACCTCCACATCTTCAGCAGTGAGTAAAATCTTCTTCCACCTCGGTGTTTCCCTTTCCCCTAATCCTCCCCACACAATACAACAGCCCCTATCTCTAGCTAATCCGCTTCTGGGCAAATCTACACCCCTTTCACCCGCTATCCAATTCGCGGGTCTAATCAACCATCTCGTGTTCAGAACACGGCTCTACTCACGGCTCTATGGGAACAGGCGGCATTGAGAAGGCGAGGAGACCAGTGCGGACCAGAAGCCAGTGAAGGCTTTTGTCTGGAGGCTGTTTGGAAGATCGCTAACGTCTGTTTGGAAAGCGGAGAAAGATGCGGACGAGGAGCCGGGTTGAGTTCGGACAATATTGGGGTAAAGGCCTTCTCAGAGCTATGAGGTTTAGGTGTGGGGCAGAGAATTCCCTGGTGTGGGGTAACATGTCCCTAATGCTGATTAACCCCGCCCACTGATCCGTGCTTTAAGCCAACAAGCGCTGAACAGCACCACACAGCCTGATTCGCCGCCTTGGGTTCTTTACTCTGCTCTGGTTTGAATCAATAAAGGCATGAACAGTTCTAGGCTGATTTACCGTCTTTTCCGCTACTTTGGTGACGATCAACAACCGTCACAGATCCTCAGTCAATGCCCCCCTTTACTTCAAATCTTTAATGTTGACACACGTGTTTGAAAACTGACCAGTATCATACAAGCGTATGGTCTACGTCTGAGCAGGTATTCTAACAGAATAAATAATGTCTACGCAATATAGGAGCTCAGGTTGTTTATTAAAGTGTATGTGTCATTACCGTCTAATATTATTAGATCTAAAAACAAAGCAAACTGATGTGATATTCAAACTTTTGAGAGGCTGATGCTTGATTATGGTGCTTCTCTCTCTCTCTACTCTCTCTTCTCTCTCTCTCTCTCTCTCTCTCTCTCTCTCTCTCTCTCTCTCTGACCATGTACAACGGCGGCTTAGTGGTCATGAGGTAAAGTGTACATCTAAAAAGAGAGGTCAGAAGTTTAAATCTCTACCGGGGCCAGACGCTTTTCCAAATTCTACACCATAAGGACAGAGGCTGTAAAAGTGTTTGTCTCCTTGGCTAAGACATAAGCCGATGTCGATCACGTATTTAAAGCACGTAAAGGAACCCTCGGCCAAGAAGCTGTTTTTGGTAAAATTCTCCAATAGAACCGACTTTCGTGGGTAAACTAACCTATGCTCAAAGACACACAAAAAAGAATAAAGGGGTGCAAATGCTCACACACACACACACACACACACAACACACACACACACACACACACACACAAAACACACACACACACACACACACCGCACGCACGCACGCACGCACGCACGCATACACGTACACGCACACACACACACACAACACATGCACTGC
>CM060317.1:74510366-74520366 GCA_030674155.1 Stramonita haemastoma | reverse complement strand
CCAACCATCCCTTGGCTGTCTAATCCACCACTAACAAGTATGTGGACCAAGCAAGCAATTGAGCAACCGACCCCTCTTACCCCATCTATCCCTTCCCTAATGAGATCCTAATTAAGAATACACACTGTACCTGCCTGACACGGCACATATTGCCAAACCACTCTTTTTGTTTTCTTCCTGACAGAAGAGAGTTGATGATGTATTTCCTCTAGCACATGGAGGGTGTGGTGTTTTTTTTGCGTTCTTTCCTCTTTCACTTGAGGTGGTTGCTCTGTTTTTTCTGTCTGTTTTCTGTGTTTGTCTGTTATACTCTCTGTGTGTCTGTGTCTGTCTCTCTATATTTCTCTATCTATGTCTCTGTCTCTCTCTTTTTGTTGTTGTCATTATCATCATTGACGGCGATGGTAACGCAGTCAACATCGTCGTCACTACCGCTGGCATCGTAGAACGTCATCTTCTCTACTACTGCTACTACTACTATGCTACTACTACTACTACTACTACTACTACTACTACTACTACTACTACTACTACTACTACTACTACTACTACTACTACTACTACTCTGCTGCTGCTGCTTCTGCTGCTGCTTCTGCTGCTGCACTACTGCTGTACTGCTGCTGCTTCTGCTGCTGCAACTACTGCTGCTGCCGCTGCTGCTATGCTACTGCTACTTCTATTACTATTACCTTGGCGACGACAATAGAGACGACTTTACTACCATCTTGGTTTTGATATAATTATTTGTTTGTTGTTGTGGTGCATTTTCTCTTCGTGTTGTTTCCTTACTCTTTTTTTCTCTCCCTATTTTGTGTGTGTGTGTGTGTTGTGTGTGTGTGTGTGTGTGTGTGTGTGTGTGTGTGTGTGTGTGTGTGTGTGTGTGTGTGTGTGTGTGTGTGTGTGTGTGTGTGTGTGTGTGTGTGTGTTTAAAAACTACTTTTCAAATGTATTCTTGTGCTTTGGTGTTTATACTTTTCCCTTTTGAGGGCTGGATAAAAAGAAGTCATTGTACTTGATCTACTACCCTCTGTAAAAAAAAATTCGTATTTCGTATTCCCCCCCTCCTCTCTCTCTCTCTCTCTCTCTCTCTCTCTCTCTCTCTCTCTCTCTCTCTCTCTCTCTCTCTCTCTCTCTCTTCGGTGTCCTTGCATAAGAACAAAAGCTGCCCCCCTTCCATCTTCATCCTTACAGGACAGCTCAGATACCCATTCTCACAGTCTATCCAAAACGTTCTAAGATCCTGCTATCCCATGATCCTTGCAAAAAAGATCTAATAGGTTCCTTTTTCACAGTCCTTGCGGAGGACCTGATATCTCCCCTGTAGTGTAGTCCTGGCAGTCAGACACAAATTCACTGATTCCTTTCCATCGTTCTGACAAGAGGACTTCATGGCTTTTTCTCCCCATAAACTCGTAAAGGTAACAATTGGCCAGAGCACTCGCTTCCCCCCAGCCAATGTTAATTAAACAGCATCAAGCGGGTCTACCAAGTGGATGGGTGACCGTTTGCGCACCTTGGTTTCAGTACAGTCTCCCAGTTCACCTAGCTGTAAATGGGTACCTGCCCTCTTTAGCGTCAGGGAAGGTAAAGCAGCGAGGGAGATGAGATGGGCGCTGCTCTCAATATGCTGGCCCCTAGAGAAGCTGAGGTCTCTGATGCCTCGCTCCCTACGACCACATAGGTTATAGGACACCTTTCCCTTTAAAAAAAAAATCTTTACCACCCATAGGAAAAGGTGAAGGTATCTGCTCTCCTAGTCTTTGCAGAGCCTACCTTCTTTCTTATGGTCCTTGAAAAAGATCCGACATGCCCTCTTTCTTATGACAGGACTTGTAACAGGACTAGATGCCCCCTTTTCTACAGTACAAAACTTGTTCCAAGATACCCCGTTTAACTAAGCTTTTTACCTAATCTGAACATTCTCGTAGTCTGTTCAAAAAGGACAATAGGTACCCATCCCCTTTCTTATATGCTTTTAAGACAGGCTCGAAAGCTTCCTCTCTTCCCATGTCCTTTTTCTCCTAACTCTATGCAACAGAACTGGTCTCAGTTACTCCTACTCCATTCTAAACAACTAAACCCTTTGTGAACAACTGTGAAAAGGATACCCACACACCTTGCCCCACCCCATCCTAGCAGGCAGCCATGGTTTTACAACCCATGCCAAACAAAACTTGTATAAATGGGTAGTGCGAGTTCTCAGGGCAACCAATGTAAGTTTCATCTCATGACGTTGCTTCTAGAATTGTAACATTTTTGGGGTGGCCCGAGGTGCTGAAGTGGGAGAACTTGCGAAGCGTAGGGCCTCCGACTTTCTGGCTTCTGACTACAGTTCTGATATCAGAGAAATCAGGAAAGGACTATAATTCGACTAAAACAAACAAACAAATCAGGGCAACCATCCCAACCCCTTCCCACTGTCCCAGGCCATTGGGTGACTACACTCTGCTGGTGTCTGGGCTGTGCAGGGTGTGGCTGTGGGGCGTGTGGGGGAGTGGGGGTGGATGGTGTGTCACGCTGAGTTGACGCGTCCCTCAGGCAGCAGATTACTACACCGGTCTCGTGTCAGCCACGCCTGACCGCCGGCTTAATGACATGCTGGGCAGCCTACCTCCACTCGCACACTATGGACAGTAGGCTGGACAGGCTCAGTCAAGCGTGGGCAAGGGCGAGGTGGAGGTGGAGGTGGAGGATGGGGTGGTGGTGGTGAGTGGCCAGTCAGGGAAATCGGGGTAGCCTACTACCTACCTATCTACCCCACCCTCCTGTGTCCTTAAGGGCTGGGGGTTACCTCCCCTTGATTGGAGGCTACGTCAAGCGTGGTGACACACATACAAAGATGGCTAGGTCCCAGCACTGTACAGCCTTTTTTTCCCCTTCAACATATAATAGTACCTAGCTACCTTTTTTGTTGGGATGGTGAGGGTGAGGGGGTTGTTTTGTTTAGATTTGTTTTGTGTAGGTTTGTTTGTTGTCGTCTTTTTTTCTCCTTTTTCTTTTCTTTTTTTTCTGTTGTGCGGTGGATGGTTTGGTGTTATCTACCTACCAAATACCTTTCTTTCGTATCTTGCTCTGCCTAGCAACTTTTCCAAAGCTTTTGGTTAGGTTTGTTTTGACAGGTGTTCAGTTTTTTTTTTTTTTACACATTGAAATTGTTTCTGAGGGGAAAAAAAAAGTAGTGGAGGAAAACAAGTGCAGGTCACACTTAAATGCTTGTCAATTGATTTTATTTCGTAATATTCCAAATAATGGCTGGATTTTGTTATTTGATGTTTTTCATCTATTTGTAGAAATTGTCAGTCAGTATTTTAGCCGAACGTAGTTCAGAAAATTCTCACTTTAAAGAAAGTGCAAAACTGAAGGAAGAAACAGGGCTAAGAGACTAGCACCTTCAGGAATGCAGGCAGCTCTTGTTGAAAATTCCATGCACACAAGGAATGGGGAAACCGGAAGTGATGATGAGTAACCCACCCTTCTCCTCCCAGTAGGAAGTAATTATAATGAAAAATATGATGAAAGAGCTGTGATTCATGATGATGATGAGGAGGAGGATGGTAATAAGCCAGTGAAAAAGAAAGTTTATGACAGGATAATGATAATGCTGGCCAATTAATTTTCAGTAGACAGATAAACCATGGACATGGATGGCCAGTTTTGGGGGGTGTTTTTTTCTTCACTCACATAATTATGATGTGAAATATGAGGAAAACACCACACATACACCAACCAACGCACACACACACACACACACACACACACACACCACACACACACACACCACGAACAACACACCACACAACTACAACACCACACACCCACCACAACACAACACACACACGCGCGCGCGCACGCACGCACACACAACACACACACAACACACACACACACACACGCACGCACGACGCACGCACGCACACACCACACACACAACACACCACTGAAGAAACGGAGCTTCCTGTAATGTTCTATTCATACCTGTAACCATTTTCCATTTGCAACATCGGCAAATACTAAAACACATAACGCAGTAGTTGTGTTGCATCAACATCATTCTATCACCTTGTCTCTACTTATTTATCTTTTTTTTTTCCAATCCAATCCAATCTTGCTGTTTATAGCCAAGCCATGTACAACATGTACAATACCAATGGAAAATAATCACAAAAGCTCAATAATTTAAATACACGCACATACTCTTTTTCACTTTATTCATGCGCACAACTTTACATACTAACACAATAACATTGTGTGCTGGTGGAACAGATGAAAGATTTACACAACTGCATACACACGGGGACTGGGTGTAAAAAAAAGCACACGTGTGCTTATTTCATTATCATCGATATAGAAGACTAAAAAAATTAATTAACAACTATACTATTACTATACATAAACGTACATAATGAACAATATACCTTGTCACTGAAAAGAAGAAAAATTCTGTCCAAAATCAAGACTGAAACGACTTAACCGTTGCCAAATTTCTTTCAATAATCCAGAACACGGTTTCAAACAAACTTCATAAAAAAAACGTGTGATCTTTAAATGGAGAAGAAGGAGAGAAGAAGAAACAAAAAATCAGTCTTACTCTTGAGCTCATCTAAACACCGGTGTAGAATAGAATATGAAATAATGAGAGCTTCCGGCTCCTTTTGACAGCTAAATGGATCTGAAGGGGGGTGGGGTGGGAGAGAGAAGAGAGAGAGAGAGAGAGAGAGAGAGAGAGAGAGAGAGAGAGAGAGAGAGAGAGAGAGAGAGAGAGAGAGAAGGAGAGAGAGAGAGAATGATGATGAATGAATGAATGAATGGTAATCTTTATTTTTCAAGGGTGCAGGGTAAGCATTACATACTTTTTTTTACCCGGCCTTAGGAGAGAGAGAGAGAGAGAGAGAGAGAGAGAGAGAGAGAGAGAGAGAGAGAGAGAGAGAGAGAGATGAGCAGAAGAAATCAAGCTGTGTCAGTGTTTGGAAAAAGCTGAGTGGAAACAGACGATGATGTCATGGGGGAAAAGTGGGTGTGGAAGGTCGGGGTGGGGAGTGGGGGGTGTTGGGAGGATGGCGTGGTGGGGGGTGAAGGGTAGGGAAAGTGGTGGATTGGGGGGGGGGGAGGAGAGCTGGGGGTGTGGTTGGGAGAGGGATGGGTGGTGGTGGTTGTAGTGGTGGTGGTGGTGGCTGTGGTGGTGGTGGTGGTGGTGGTGTGTGTGTGACCACATGTGTATGAGGAATAATACTGAGATTTTATTTATGTGCAGTTTCCTCTCTCTCTCTTCTCTCTCTCTCTCTCTCTCTCTCTCTCTCTCCTCTCTCTCTCTCTCTCTCTCTCTCTCTCTCTCTCTCTCTCTCTCTCTCTCTCTCTCTCTCACACACATCTCAGTACAACTTCAAGTTCATCTGACAATATAAATAGATAATGCTGGTGTGTGTGAAGGGTGGTGGTGGTGGTGGAAGTAGTATTCTAATCTTGAAAGCAGAAAAAGGGAGGGGGTACAAACCCAGAGAAGAAGAAGTAATATCTATTTGAAAAGACAGTTCCTGTGGCTAATGCCGTTGAAGGTAGGTGGGAAGGAAGGAATGAAAATCAGAAAGCAGGAAGGAGGAAAGGCAGGAAGGAAAAAAGGTAAGTAGGAAGCAAGAGAAAATGCATGATTTCCAGAGCACATGATATAATTATTTATATATAAATCATTACACTCTAGGGCAAGAGCAGAAGGAAGCAGGAGGGGGGAAGGTGGGGGGCATTGCAAGGGAGGAAATAAGGAAGGAAGGGAGGCAAATACGAGAGAGAAAAAAACAACAATAACAATAACAACAACGACAAAAAAAACCACAACAAAATTACAGCAATAAAACAAATACACAAAAATACCAACAAAAAAATATTCGCAAATGAAACGAATGCGTAAAGAAATAACAAATGAATAAATGGACGAATAAACGAGTGTATCAATGCAATGATTTTTTCCTCTCTGCTTTCATAAAATATAGGAACCTTTTCAAGACTAACACTGACAAATGTCTCTCGATTTTGTAAGTGAACTAATCAAGAATATCATAGGGTTGTGGTGGGACAGTACTTCAGCTTTCTTTATGTAGTGCACACTTAAGCTTGTGAATTAAATCACAGCTATGATTTTGTTTCTAAAGCTTAGAATATCTCCACTATGACACTGCCACCACCACCACCACGAACTCTAACAGCAAAACTAACAAAAGCAGCAGCAGCATCAACAACAACAATAATCATCATCATCATCATCATCATCATCATCATAATCAGCATCATCATCACCACCATCATCATCATCATCATCTTGATGATGGAGGATCTTGATGATACTACTACTTTCTACTACTACTACTACTTCTACTACTACTACTTCTACTACTAATGATGGCGATGGCGATGGCGATGATGATAACAGTAATGATAATGATGATGATGGTGATGATAAAAAAAACCTGCTGTCATACCACTACTACAGCTACTATTGCTATTACTACTGCTTCTATCACTTTCACCAACAAGAACACCTTAACCACTACCACCACCAATAATAATAACAATAATGATAATGATCGTCATAATGATGATGTGATGGGGATAGTGGATAGATGTTCAAGTTTGGTTTGGTTTGGCTGAAGTGTTTTGTTCGTTTCTTAGTGTTCTGTTCCATGATGGATGCCTTCTCTTTTGTTTTTGTTGTTTGTTTTTCTCTTTTATACAGATATCACAATTATTGAAAATGAGGACGATGACAACACAACAACAGCAACAAAGTTGATCAAGTCTGAACTCCAGGCCAATCCTGTGATTTGGCACACGCATAACTCTGCACTTTAGCAACCCAATGATGTGGACACAAGCAAGGGGTGCGTTCACTCCTCTATCGTGCCTGTGCTCCTAATGTCGACTCTTACTTTATAGGCCTCTCACACGATCTGACCCAAGGAATTTTGTATGGATGAAAACTAGACGAAAGATACCCATAATTAAGGCTAGAACCGGGTGAGCATAGAATTGGATGGGTGTGTTTGGTTAATTTTCCATCCAAATAAGTTGGAAAGAGATGTCTTTGTGCGGTTCTGTATTAACGTTGTAGTAAGTGAAATAGCCGCTCACAAAGTACGTACAAAAGTCGAAAAGCTACCCCCCCCCCCCCTACCACCACCATCACCACCACCACCAACAACATTCTGCCGACAGATTCAGTCTACAATTGAAAGCTGGTTGATCTGTTGGGCTCGTAAAGCACATCGCCAGTTGTTCGGAGCTGAGTGGAGAGTCTGCTTCATATAGACGTGAAAAATTTCCGTTTGTGCATAACATTTTTGTCATGCTCAAGTTCCGCTGCGATTCATGTGAAACATAAGATGAGATTTGTAGGATAATAGCTTGCTTGAGAAATGGGCTCCTTTTAAATGTGTGTGCGCGTACTAACACAAAATCAGGATGCATTGATAGATGTATAAAAGTTTGTGCTAATACATGCTCTTTTGCTGTGGTTTTAGATCTAGCACTGAAAACAGTGAGTATAGTATCATTGTACCAAGGTGTCTCCACCCCTGTGGGGAAGCCAGGGGCCTGTCAGAATAAATAGCATCCCCACCTTTTGGAAATTCTGTGCTAAGAATTCCCTCTTTTCTTATATCTCTCTTTGTTTTTGCCTTGCTCCTTTTCTTCCTGTAACCTCCTTTTTGTCTATTTTCTGCCTTTTTGGTCCAGTCTCCTATTTTTTCCCTCAAAGAATTACAAAAATAACAATTCTGCCCAGGCCCGACGCGTTAGGTGCTTAATGGCTGCGCAACGCATTTTCGCTCATTTGACAGATAACGATAGTAGCTGCACATGTCTAAGAGTTCGACGACGACAACGACGAAGAAGAATGCAAAGAAGAAGAAGAATGCAAAGAAGAAGAAGAATGCAAAGAAGAAGAATGCAAAGAAGAAGAAGAATGCAAAGAAGAATGCAAAGAATGCAAAGAAGAATGCAAAGAAGAAGAAGAAGAATGCAAAGAAGAAGAAGAAGAATGCAAAGAAGAAGAAGAAGAATGCAAAGAAGAATGCAAGGAAGAAGAAGAAGAAGAAGAAGAAGAAGAAGAAGAAGAAGAAGAAGAAGAAGAAGAGAAAGAAGAAGAAGAAGAAGAAGAAGAAGAAGAAGAATGCAATGAAGCAGAAGAAGAATGCAATGAAGCAGAAAGAAGAGAAGAAGAAGAAGAAGAAGAAGAAGAAGAAGAAGAAGAAGAAGAAGAAGAAAACAACAACAACAACAACAACAACAACACAACAGCAGCAGCAGCAGCAGCAGCAACAACAACAGCAGCAGCAACAACAACAACAACAACAGCAACAACAACAACAATTAAAAGGAGGAACAAAACATGAAGAGGAGCAATCTGTCTGTGAGGTCTGGGAACAAGGACAGCCTTAATCGTTGCTTCACCCGCAGCTAGCAGTGTTTCACCAAAGTTTTCCACACGGGCAATTTTCTGTAATTACCGATTTTACTCCCATCTGACACAACCACCCAGATGTTCCGTGTGAGGTCTTCTTTAGGGATACTGCCCACTAGCTGTGTATGACTGCTGCCGAAAGTGACAGTGACAAACTCTGTATAACGTCCCACTAAAGGTGTTTTGCACCTTGCTGCAAGTATAAGTGTACGTGCATACTTACGACAATGTGACACATTTGGTTTAAACATGGTTTATTATTTCAAAAATGCATGGAACATATTTAAAATGAAAAAAAATATAACCAACATACTAACAACAAGCTAATCACTTGTACTGTGCTTTTTAGTTAAAAAAAAAAAATCCTGTCTTCAATTGTATTTGTTTCCCTATCAGAGTGGCTTTTTCTACATACATGTTGCACACGGGACCTCGGTTTGTCGTCTCACCCGAAAGACTGATATTGGTGTGTGCAGTCAACACCAGGGTGATGGCTGGTTGATGGTATGGTTTCGTCCCTAAATCGGATAGCTCCGCTGAGACTCTAATAAAATCAAAGCAAACCAGCTTTAGTGGTCTGGTCGATGAGCATAAAAATGGATTGTGGTGGTCTACAGGTAATGCACCTGTCTAGAAAACAAGAAGTCTCTGGTGAAATCCTAGTTTGAACCCAGACTTTTCCCTCCTTCCTCAAGACCTTGAGAGGTACTCTGGGTGTCCCTTGTGCAAAATACACAGTCCACGTAAAGTAATCCACGGCAACAAGAGTTCCCTCTGGCAACTTTCTTTAAAAAAAAGCTACGCTGATAGGGAAACATACATATAGAGACTAGAATGGGTTGTTTTTTTATGAGTGGCTCTGCTCTTATGACAGATGTGCAGTCCCCGGGAAGAGCAGCCCGAATTTCACGCCGAAAAATCTGCGAGACTGAAGGTGGTATACAATACAATGCAAAAATAAATACAATACAACACAACACAACACAACACAACACAATACAATAGAATACAACACAATGTAATACAACACAACACAACACAACACAATACTATACAATACAGTACAAAACAACACAACACAATATAATACAATACTATACAATACAAAACCATGTCAAAGGACTGAAAAGAAAATTACAAATTTATGTCTAATGTTATACAACACCATCAAATTCATGGACAACAATAAACAACCACAGACATTGCTATTGTTGTGACATTATTCACATCCCAGAGCGGAGATTTCTGATTTAGGGACTGGTAAACACCGGGTAGTAAGAACTGACATTTTTATAGGGGGCCCAGTGGGAGTGCCCAGCTTTTGAACACATCGGAGAGGACGTTCCTCTGTTACGTGTGGCCTTTGTGATCTGAGTGATGGGGATGGATGATCATCAGGGAAGAATGGCGAGAGAGGATCTCTCTAAAACTACACTGCATCGCCAGGACTGAGGTGGAGAGTTCTTTGTTGTGTGTTCCTTGTTTAACGAGCTAGGGTCGTCCAGAAGGCTGTTCTTGAGGGGTTTGTTGTTGTTGTTGTTGTTATTGTTG
>CM060317.1:74502866-74505366 GCA_030674155.1 Stramonita haemastoma | reverse complement strand
CTCTTGTCTGAAACGATCCCTGAGCAGAACACAATCCCGGACGAACAAATTGCTTTTCGCTTCCACCAGGTGTTTGAGGTCTTCCTGTTGAGGACAATGAGCATTGAGGTGGGTTGCTAGCAGTCAGGTCAATAGGGCTAAAGTCGCCTTGTTCGAACTAAACTGGCTGGAGGGTAATTTCAGACAGTGAACTTTCGAACAAACCCTGTACTTGTTTGGCTGGTAGCTCAGGTAAGGGGGTCATCTCAGACAGTGGCCTCTTTCAGCAGCGCCAGGCCCCGCCCTCTGATTGGCTGCCGACATAACAGCGGTCTGTCAGTGGACCCCTAATCCAACAAACCCGTGAAGATTGGCCAAAAATCCCTGGTTAGTTCAGGTCCATCAGGGCTAGAGATGGCTGGCAGCGATTTGCTTTGGAGTGGTTCCCAGTTCATAAAAGTGTCTGTTGAGAGATACAACGAGTGGGTGGGTGGGTGGCTGGGTGGGTGGGGGTGGTAGTAGTAGGAGGTGGATGTCGTTTGAGGAATCTCTCCCCTTCTATTTCCCTCTTCCCCCGTGTAGTGGTACAAATTGTCAAGAAGAGAAGATAGAGGAGAAGAGAGGTGAGGAGAGGGAGGAGAGGTGAGGAGAGAAGAAACAGCTTTTCTTGGCACACACGAAATAGCTGCTGCCAACAGGGAATAAATCCAGCGCACAAGAGAAAACACAAACGGATGATGTCGCGGATACACTTTTGATTACGCTTCATAATTAACCAAACTACATACAGGTGATAAAACAAAGGGGGGGGGGGGGGGGGGGGGGCGATAAAAATAAAAAACAATTAAAAAAAGAAGTTTGGCAATGTGATGGAATAACATTCTTTCAAAGTTTTGATACCAAAAAAAAAATCTGGGCTACTTTACAAAACAACACTGAACAGCAGATGTTTGTTTAGCCTCAACTATCATTTCGAGCCCGTGTTTGATGGCAGAACGCCACGTTTTTTGTTTTTGTTTTTGGGGGGAGGGGGTGTATTCGTTTGTTTCTCTGACTTCCTCCTTTAGAATTTCAGCACCACATATGCATGATACTGATCACATGCTGACCGTAAAGAGATGGGAGGACAACATCAGCGAATGGACAGGCCTAGTACTCAACAAAACCCTGAGAAAGGCAGAACAGAGAGAGGAATGGAGGGAACTGGTTGTCAAGTCTTCGGGGATGCCCCCCACGGTCGCCAGACTACGAGATAGATAGATAGATAGATAGATAGATAGATAGATAGATAGATAGATAGATAGATAGATAGATAGATAGATAGATAGATTGAAAAACAGTCGAAAACGCAAATCTCACCTTTGGTGAACCTCAAAGCTCTAGCCTAGCAACTAAAAGAAAAAAAATGTAGAGGGCAGATTACCTTCAACTTTTCATGTCGATGGTCTGACAGAATTTTGTCCTATCGATGGCCCAATCGACAGCAACATCTGGTTTCAGCAACATCTGGTTTCAGACTAAATTATTCTCTCTCGATTGTCCATTTTTATTTTATTCCATATATTTTACTATAACATAATCTATTTTTCTAAATTTATTTTTTATTTCGGTATATTTCTTGCGGTTTTTCTGAATGCATCATGCGTGTTGTTGTAAGTAAGTCATCCCTAAAAGACAGTCAGAGCCTGCCCATAAACATGACAGTACAAAGTTAGGACAACGTCTTAGTTGTTTCCTTTAGAGTTTTGATTATTTGTTTATTTTCAAGAACACAAAGCGACGAGGTATTGACGAGAAAAGCATGACAGTGCTAATGACTTTTAAGAAGGTTTCACAAACTTCTGATAAACCTTTACAAATGATAGATAACCCTGCACACAGAAATGCCCCTTTTCGTAGTTATTACATGAAACTAACTTAACACTTGAATTCATTTCCTCTTTTGACTGTCAGAGTTGACAGAGACCTGTCGTGTACAGTACTGTACTCTATTAGTTGCATTTTACAACCTTTTTCAATTACAGCATATTTTCTGTATTCAATTCGGAATAGAGCAGTATCAAGTAAGAAGAACACGTTGCCAAAAAATAATGTCACATATTTGAGCTTTTCCAGCGTGTATGATACGTTAATTTCCTGTTTAATGTTCCCTTTTTTGGTTGGTTTTTCTTGCGACATTTTGCCAAAATAAATCGTTTGGTTCTCTTTAGTGTCCGTTTATTCATTCATAGTCCAAGTTGTCTCCCGTCTCCCCACAAAAAAGAGAGAAAACTACCCTCACCCCCACTCACAGAACAATCAGTAGCGGAAAGACTAGAAACTGGTCTATAAGAAAGATGAAGAAAATTCAAAATCTCATGGAATCATAACTCTCCTCTCTCTCTCTCTCTCTCTCTCTCTCTCTCTCTTCTCTCTCCTCTCTCTCTCTCTCTCTCTCTCCTCTCTCTCTCTCTCCCCCCCCTCTCTCTCTCTCTCTCTTCTGGACAGGTGCATCAATCTGTACTCCAATGAAGCAATAAAC
>CM060317.1:74497866-74500366 GCA_030674155.1 Stramonita haemastoma | reverse complement strand
GTACGCACATACCTACGTACACACCTACCTACCTACTACCTACCTACCTACCTGTCTGTCTGTCTGCCTACCTACCTACCTACCTACCTACCTATCAACCTACCCACCTACCTGTCTACATTCTAGTCTACCTACTTGTCTACCTACCAACCTACCTACCAACCTACCTACCTATAAACCAGCACCCAGGCAACCCGCCCAATCAAATTCAGCTCGGTAATCAAACTTTCAGTGTGCATACAAATAAACTCCAAATAGACTTTGCAATTTTGTCATATTCTGGACAGATGAGAAACGTCCAAAGCCGTTTCTGCAGTATGTCCATTCACAGTACAGACAGGGGATATGATGGAGATAACTAGACAGTTTCTATATTGGTTCATCAAAGCATAGCAACTCAGATCAATAGCTAAAATCTGACCTGAGGGTGTAGTATAGTTTAGTGGGAGTAGGTACAGGCTGAGTTTCCTTATTGGCACTACTGAACTTTGACCCTGACTGTGTTTTTGTGGCTGGTGACGCACGTGCTCCGGCCGGCAGGTAAACAGTTTATACAGATGAAGGATGGGGTTTACACAATGAGAGAGAGAGAGAGAGAGAGCTTTCGCAGGTAGTGCTGTGCCAGGTGACGTCACTTCTGGACAAAGATCACGTGCCATGTGACTGGCAGGAAGTCAGTTTCAACGCTAGGGTATGGAGCCAAGTTGGCTGTTTGCCTAATGTGTGATTTTTCATTTTAATATTATGATTTTATGTGTTTATGTATTATCTTAGTAAAACGCGCGCGCGCGCGCGCGCGTATGTATGTGTGTGTGTGTGTGTGTGATGCTATGATCTGTAGAGGCTGCTGAGATATATTGACTCACCCTTTCAGTCCTGATCTTGCCCCCCCCCCCCATGTTCAAATAAATATGTAAGCAAAGGATTTAATGTATAAAGAAGTTAACAAGTGTGGCGGTTAAAAGAAAAGTAATAACAGGAGATAAAAAAAAGTTCGTTAAAAAAAGCAAAGAAATACATCCAAGGACAAACGATTTTTTGAATGAACAAACATGATATTGTTACAATATGATATAATGTATAAACTGTTGTTTCACTGACGAAATGTGAATTTTTTCTTCAGTTTTACACACACACACGCACGCACGCACGCACGCACGCACACACACACACACACTAACAATACATTTCATGAAGTAGCATGAAGAGAGAAAAGACAACAATAAAGAACCACAATAATTCTGATTGTAATTTGTACAACAGAATGTTGAAGAAGTGGGTATCCTAAAATGAGATCAGCTGTGTGAAGGAGATGAAAAGTGCTTAAATCAAGAACATCATCAAAACAAACTGAAAGTCATGGAGGCCACAACATTTAAAGGGGAAGAAGGAGAGTCTTTGATTTTTGAGAGGAATCATTTGAGCAAAATTTGCAGAGTGCAAGGGAAGTTTTACAGCATGGTTTGACATAATTTCTTCTTCGTCGTGGAATGCTCAGACAGACAGTATTGTTGTTCTGGTTTTTTAAAAGTTTTTCTGGGGAAAAAAGACCGGACAATAGATTTTAAAAAAAGCAGGAAATAGACAGGAAGGAGGCGACAGCAAGAAAAGGAACAAGCAGAAACAGAGAGAGAGAGAGAGAGAGGGAGAGAGAGAGAGGAGAGAGAGAGAGAGAGAGAGAGAGGGGGGGGAGAGGAGGGAGAGAGAGAGAGAGAGAGGGGAGAGAGAGAGAGAGGAGAGAGAGGAGAGAGAGAGAGAGAGAGAGAGAAGAGGGAATTCCTGGCACAGAATTTCCAGAAGATGGAGATGCTATATACACTGTCAACCCTCCGACATCCAGACTTTGGGGAAGAAACAGCGATCACAATACAGGACAGGAACAATCAGTCAACCCATCAGACCTGTATGCTACTGTACATAACCCCAAAACTCAATAGGATAAAAGAAAAAACAAACAACATAAAAAACTCTCCCATATCCTCTCAGCATAATCATGCAAGACAAGGTGAGTAAGCCAAGAGCGTGAGTGGAATGCTCTGCCTTCTACATATCCCTGTCATGATGTCATGACAGACATCAATCAATTCCTTCATGTGGACTGCCTACTGGCTTTACTCATCCAGGGTGCATATCTGAGAGGTTGTATTGCACGTGCCATCGTAAGTCCTGTGTAGGCTGGCATAGCATGGCGGACAGATTTATCCTGTGGGATGTAGATGACATTAGCTGCCTTACATAATCATAGTCTAGTCTAGAATCTAGCTCTCAAAGTTGGAGAGTGGATCGGTGGTCTAGAGGTAACACACCTGCCTAGAAAGCGACAAGTCCGGGTTCGAAGAGTGTGGTGGTTCAATCCTCGTTTTGGCCAGAGACTTTCCCCCCATCTGGTGGACTGGGTGCTAGTCTTTCGGATGAGACTCGATTAACTGAAGTTCTGTATGTTTCACATAATTATTTAGGGCACGTAAGAGAACCCATGGCAATAAGGGAGCTGTCCCTG
>CM060317.1:74490366-74492866 GCA_030674155.1 Stramonita haemastoma | reverse complement strand
ACAGATGTGTCAAGTCAATATACTGATGGACGCTATAGCCCAGTGGTTATGACCGTTCGACTTCAATCCACATGGGATCATGACGTCGTGTTGCTTGAATCTTGGCGGCGGCGTCTGGTGAATTAAGGGTGGGAGATTCTTACAGTATGCCAGGTCAACTTCAAGTGCAGACCTGCCAGTGCCTTTATTCCCGTTATGTATATAAATACATGCAGAAGATCAAAACATGCAACGCGTCATTCATGTCAGCGTTGGGTAGGTTAGTGAAACACAAACACACCCAGATACACTCCCGAAGTCGGAATGCCGTTACCTTCATGGCGGGGGAAAAAAACCGGTCACATACACAAAACTATCACCATTGGTGAACCCCGCACCTATAGCCGAGGAACGGGAAAATAAAAGTTCAACAAGCAGGATTCTGAAAGAATGACTCATTCATTTATCTCCGTCTGGCAGAAAGAAAAAAATGAATCGCTAAGGAGCGGTCCGGCACTATAATATACTATACCGGCAGATGCTGGAGTTAGACAGACTGGCAGAGGTGACCTTGCATTTGTCTGGAACCGGAAATAACCTGTCCAGATGGGGGGATTCTGTGATGAGGAATGCCAATTACGCTGAGGAATGCCAGCATACTAATGAGCATCAGAAAGGATAGGGGGATTTCAGAGAAACTACGTGTTTTAATGAAAGCTTACTGTGACGTGCTGTATTGGATATTCATATACACATATCTGTGTGTGTGTGTGCATGCATGCGTGTTTGTGTGTGCGCACGCACGCACGCGTATTTATGTGTGTGTGTGTGTGTGTGTGTGTGTGTGTGTGTGTGTGTGTGTGTGTGTGCGCGTGCGTATGTGTGTGTGTGAGTGTGTTTTATTATCATTCATTCATTTTATTCTTTTAGATCGAGGATAATGGTTTAAGCACTCGTGTACTTTTGTAAATACAGTCTCCTTGTGTATGCAGTTTTTGTAAATTGTGTCATCTGTTCCCACCGGCACACGATGGCCTACTCTTACGAAAAGCGGAACAGGATTTAACGTGTGCGCAAGATGTTCTGCGTGCGTTCACACATGGGGCCTCGGTTTATAGTGTCACCCGAAGGACTTTTGGGGACAGTGGAGTCAGCATTGTGTGTGTGTGTGTGTGTGTGTGTGTGTGTGTGTGTGTGTGTGTGTGTGTGTGTGTGTGTGTGTGTGTGTGTGTACGTGTGTGTGTGTGTGTGTGTGTGTGTGTGTGTGTGTGTGTGTGTGTGTGTGTGCGCGTGTGTGTAACAAATATGAAACTAACTGTCTTGTGTCTTTTCCAGGTTATAATTCCTATCAATTATGTGCCTGTCAGTGTTGTAATTGCCCTTCATGGAATGATTAAAGCATGTTTAATGTTGACTTTGACTTGACTCTCTCTTTTATTTTATGTTCTGTTCTGTTTTCTTACTTTCTGTCTGTCTTTCTTTCTTTCTTTCTTTTCTTTTTTCCTTTTTTCTTTCTTCCTTCCTTCCTTCCTTTCTTTCTTTCTTCCTTTCTTTTCTTTTCTTTCTTTTAATCTCCATCTCCCTCCCTCCCTTTCTTTCTTTTTTCCTTTCTTCTTTCTCTCTTTCCTTCCATTTTTCTGTCTTTCTGTCTTTCTTTCTTTCCCTCTTCCCTTTCTTTCTTTCCTATTTGTGAAACTCAAGTTATTTTTGATGGGGCCCGCTTCAACTCACTTCAAATACTTCAAACGTTTTCAGCACAGATCATTATGGGAACATCTTTGGAACTTGTAGTTCATTCTGTACAGAAACGGTTTTTTTTCAAAAATTAAAGTCGCAGTCGCGTACATACATTCAGCAATGATTTTGGTAGTTGTTCTGAATATGTGTGTGTGTGTTTGTGTTTGTGTGTGTGTGTGTGCGTGTGTGTGTGTGTGTGAGTGTGTGTGTGCGCGTGCGTGCGTGCGTGCATGCACGAATGTGTGTGTGTGTGCGCGCACGCATTTTTATTTATTATTTTTTTTGTTATTCTTTTATATGGAGGATAAATGATGCGCGCGCGTGTGTGTATGTGTGTATGTGCGTGCGAGCGCGCGCGTGTGTGTATGCGCAGATAATGTAGGCTGCAAGTTGCAGTCATGATCTATTACTCTGATGCTACTCGCTAGCTGTTAGAGAGAGAGACAGAGACAGAGACAGAGAGAGCAACAGTGACAGAGACAGACATTGACAAAGAGACAGAGAGAGAGAGAGACAGATTGATTTGATTTGATTTGATTTTTATTCTTTTATGTCGAGGATAATGGAATAAGCACTCTTGTGCTTTTTTACATCCAGTCCCTGTGTGTATGCAGTTTTGTAAATGTCATCTGTTCCCACTGGCACACTATGGCCTACTCTTACGAAAAGCGGAACAGGATTTAACGTGTGCGCAAGATGTTCAGACAGAGAAAGACAGAGAGGGAGACAGAGACAGAGAAATATAGACAGGGAGATACACAGACATGTATGTACACATAGACCA
>CM060317.1:74480366-74485366 GCA_030674155.1 Stramonita haemastoma | reverse complement strand
CTAGTATGCAGATGTGCATACATAATTATATACATACATACATGCATACATACATACATGCATACATACATTATACATGCATGCATACATACATATACATACACAACATATACATAACATACATACCATACATACATAAACATACATATAGACATAACATACATATAGACATAACATACATACATAACACACACACACACACCACACACACGCACGCACGCACGCACGCACGCACGCACGCACGCACGCGCGCGCGCGCGCCGATCTCTTACGCACTACGACACTGACAGTATTCCTTTCAATTATGAAAACCTCCATTTACATACAAACATGCAATCACATTTCTTCATTTTTCTTCACATAATGTGTAGAACGTAAAGTTCTACATTACATCATCCCCATCACCATTGATCGTAATGCAATAATAACCAAAATACATACATAAGTTCTACAGCGGTCTGCAAATACGATTGCCTCCATTAAATAAAATAAAAAACCTTTGCTATTCTTCTGATAGTCATAGAACCAGGTCAGTTTTCTCTGAGTGTTTCTGAATCAATGTAAAGAAAACGATTGAACAAAAAAATAAAAAATAAAGAAACTTAAAACACCAGTGGTCGACCATACACCAAACATTCATCCAAAACAAGTAGTAATCATGGTATCACTAGCTGGCTTCACTTAAAATATAAATCTAAACACTGCTGTGTACACAACACACACACACACACACACACACACACACACACACACACACACACACACACACACACACACACAGAGTCTCCTTTTCATTCCTACAGACCTAAACATTCTACTCCTGTTAAAAGCCCCTGTCCTATAATACATCCCCCTCCCTGTCATCCCCCCCCCCTCATCCTCTCCCCTTTCCCCTCCCTCTCAGTTTCATCACTTCCCCATTCCCGATTATAAAAGGATGCACCCCATTTCTGGTTTTTAAATATTTAAAAACATATGTCCTAAACTGCTCCCTCCCAATCCCAACTTACGATGACCACCTATCTCCTATCAATGACTACCTATCCCCTATCCATAACTACCTATCTCCTATCCATAACTACCTATCCCCTATCGATGAATACCTATCCCCTTAGGGGACGGCTGTCAGTATAAATATTATCCCCACCTTTTGGAAAAATGTGCTAGGAGTTTCCTCATTTCTTCCTTATGTTTCTGCTTTGTTCCTTTTCTTCCTGTCTTCTTGTCTATTTTATACCTTCCTTCTTGATCCATTTCCATGCCATTTTTCAAAAAAGAAAAAAAAAAAAAACCCACAGCGATTTTCTCCTACGTCGAAATCATATGTGCTGGGCCTGCCTTGTAAGGCGCTTAACGGCAGCGGAACGCATTTTCGCTCATATGACAGACAACAGTAGTTGCTGTCAGAGAACGACGACGACGAAAAAGAAAAAGTTCTAAAATCACCCCCCCAACCATACGAGACAAAAATGTTTTGCCGTAGTGTCAGCATGTACCAAGGAATCTACCTGTCATTTGTGTCCACACGACGGGCCAGGGTGAGAGTGACTAAAGGTTAATTGTTAAAGGTTAGGGTTAGTGTTAAAGGTTAATATCGGGGTAAGGATTTTCAGTCTGTTGGGTGGTCTGTCTGCATGCATGCATGTGGACACAAGAGCAGGTAGACACTCTGGTGTTTAGCTTTAGACACAACGGTAAATATCGTTTTTATCAACGATTAAAAATTTAGCATAACCAGGGAAGGCAGAAAAAGTTTATCAAATTAGACTAATTACCAGTCCTATCAACATCAACGGTTTTTGTTGGATTTCGGTGTGTACGAATTTTTTATTTAAAAAAAATTCCGGTTTTCAGCCAAATTATTTAAGATCTTTAACTGTTTGAATTTTTTTCCCTTTAAAAAAAAAAAAGTATTCCGCCAAAATAACCCACGCGAGAATTAGATGATAAAAAAGGGAAACGCCGAAATTAAACCACGTGAAAAAAATCGATCAGCTAGCCCCCTCCCCCTTTTTTCCCATCCCCAATGCTCCAAACATGTGTATTCTGCCCCTTCTCCCAGCACCCCTCTCCCTTGAAATACACCCACCAAAAGTTAAGTCTCCTTTTCACTACCACCCCTTCCCCCTACACATACACACAACACACACACACACGCACACGCACACGCACACACGCACACGCACGCACGCACGCAGAACACCTTGCACACACATTAAAAACCTACTCCCCTTTTCGGAAGAGTATGCCACTGTGCACCCGTGCGAACAGATAACATTTAAAAAGAAAAATACACACAGAGGGACTGGATATATGAAAGCACACGAGCGCTGTTTCCATTGTCATCGAAATAATAAAATAAAATTAGAAATTAGAATTTACATTAATCGTGTTTTGTAACCTATAGAAAAAAAATCACTTAAAATATTTTAAACGGTCATTTAATTTAACTTGCATATTTTCTTTATACTACGTACATTTTGGAATGATATATCAATGGTAGATCATCCCAAAACCTTGATCATAATACTGTGAAACTTGATTCTACCATCATAACCCTCATCCCCCCCCCCTCTCTCTCTCTTATGCAATATTACCCTTTACAACAACTACTACTAGACTCTACTACTGCTATTCTACTACCGCCACGATCGCATCTGCATTCATCAACTATGTTTGAACCCCCCCCGCCCCCCAAAAAAAAACAAAAAACAACAACGTCTTCAAAACATAATTATTCGAGTCCTACAAGCATCAAAGGGTACACAACGACAAGCGTTTTTCAAAAGCAAATGAATCAAATCATAAATTCTTTAAAAAATCAAAGAAACACAGATGATCACAAGTCCTACAAGGAATGTTCAATGTGGTTAGAGTGGTGCGCATTGCGCTCGTGATCTGCTGACCCGGGGTTCGAATCTCGTTCAAGAGGATTTTTCTCAACATATGAAATCGGAATCATTAAAAAAAAAAATATATATATCGGTGTAAGAAACAAAAAACATTTCTGGTCTTACACGTATCAATGTTGTCCTCGCTGTTGTCCTCAATGATTTGTCGTGTTGTCTTCGATGTTGTCATTGATAGGTTGCAAGTGTTTTGTTTTCGATTTTGTCCTCGATGATTTGCTGTACTGTCATCGATGTTTTCGATGTCTTCGATCTTGTCCCCGATGATTTGCTGTGCTGTCCTTGATGTTGTCCGCGATGATTTGCTGTGCTGTCCTTGATGTTGTCCTCGATGATTTGCTGTGCTGTCCTTGATGTTGTCCTCGATGATTTGCTGTGCAGTCCTCGATGTTGTCCTCGATTTGCTGTGCTGTCTTCGATGTTGTCTTCGAAGTTGTCCTCGATGATTTGCCGTGTTGTCCTCGATATTGTCCTCGATGCTGTCCTCGATATTGTCCTCGATGATTTGCCGCGTTGTCCTCGATGTTGTCCTCAATGATTTGCTGTGCTGTCCTCGATGTTGTCCTCAATGATTTGCTGTGCTGTACTCGATGTTGTCTTCGATGTTGTCCTCGATGATTTGCTGTGCTGTCCTCGATATTGTCCTCGATGATTTGCTGTGCTGTCCTCGATGTTGTCTTCGATGTTGTCCTCAATGATTTGCTGTGCTGTACTCGATGTTGTCTTCGATGTTGTCCTCGATGATTTGCTGTGCTGTCCTCGATATTGTCCTCGATGATTTGCTGTGTTGTCCTCGATGTTGTCCTCGATGATTTACTGTGCTGTCCTCGATGTTGTCCTCGATGATTTGCTGTGCTGTTCTCGATGCTGTCTTCGATGTTGTCCTTGATGATTCGCCGTGTTGTCCTCGTGTTGTCCTCGATGATTTGCCGTGTTGTCTTCGATAATTTGCTGTGCTGTCCTCGATGTTGTCCTCGATATTGTCCTCGATGTTGTTAATGATTTCCTGTGCTGTCCTTGATGTTGTCCTCGATGATTTGTTGTGCTGTCCTTGATGTTGTCCTCGATGATTTGCTGTGTTGTAATTAATGTTGTTCCTGATGTCTTCGATGTTATCAATGTTGCTGTGTTATCTTCAATGTGGTCGATGTTGCCGAGTTGTCTTCGATGTTGTCTCCGATGTTGTCCTCGATGGTTTGCCGTGTTCTTGATGCTGTTCTCAATGATTTTGCTGTGTTGTCCTCGTTTTCATTGATGATTTGCCGTGTTGTGTTTTTCGTTGTCCTCGATGTTGTCCTCGATGATTTGCCGTGTTATCCTCGATGTTGTTCTCGATGATTTGCCGTGTTGTCCTCGATGTTCTCGATGATTTGCCATGTTGTGTCTGATGTTCTTGATGCTGTCATTGATGATATGTTGTGTTGTCTTGATGTTGTTCTCGATGTTGTGCTCGGTGTCCTCGATATTGTCTTCGATGATGTCCTTGATCATTTGTCGAGTGGTGTCCCTCATGTCCAACCTTTCAACTATCTTGGTTATAGGCCTTGCTGATACTGATGCTCTCCCCTTGTAGAAAAGGCAGGTCAATATGGCTGCCCTTACACATGTCAGGTTAGGTCACTGGCCCTTGATTCCAGACCCACAGCCCCTGAAAGCAAAAAGTCATTGTCAGAAAAACGGCGTGTACATTTCCGGTACATTTCTTTCTGGAAAAAAACTCCAAAACAAAAGTTATAAAGTACCATTTCTGCACATGTTTTTCTTGAATAAATTCCAAGCGTGGAGGCATTCTTTCAACACAATAATCATCAAACAAACCAAAACACACACACACAGTGCTTACAATTAGAAAACGAAAACCTTAACGACTCATCGTGTTTTCCCAGAAGCGATATTAGTTTTACTCAAACTTCAGAGCTGAACACCCCATACCCGAGTCATGTATAATAAAGTCGCTCCACTATAGCTGTACATTTCTAATATACTTACACCTCCTAAGCATTTGATGAAGTCAGATCTCCAAGACAGTTTTACACTGCTTGTAAACTTACATGTTCTGAGCCTTTGTTGTTGATGTCAGCTTTCCAGACG
>CM060317.1:74470366-74475366 GCA_030674155.1 Stramonita haemastoma | reverse complement strand
TCACTAATGACCCGGTCAGTCAGTGACCACGGTCTATCCCTGTACATGGCCGTAGTGCCCCCCATTGCTGTCATGTCATGTCATGTCATGTCATGTCATACCGAGCACTGACATCTGCATCCGCGCCTCAGGTCGTTTCTGCCCGCTGTCCTTTCAAGAGGGCAAAGTTGTTTCTAGGCTGTGGTTTCTGTGGTTGCGGTGGTGGTAGGTGGTGGTGGTGGTGGTAAGGGGTAGTGGTGGGGGTAGGCGGTAGTGGTGGTGGTGGTAGGGGGTGGTGGTGGTGGTGGTAGGGGGTAGTAGTGGTGGTTCCTGCTGTCCTTTCAGAAGGGCAAAGTTGTTCTTTGGCTGTCGTTTCTGTGGTTGCGGTGGTGGTAGGGGGTAGTGTTGGTGGTAGGGGGTGGTGTGTCGTTTGTCAGCTGTCTTGATGACACACGGCTCCTCTGTAAAGAAGAAACAAAGTTTAAATATTCTAGCGAGGATTAGCTAGGCGCATGCTACCCTCAGAAAAAAAAAAAACCATCGTGAAAACGTGCTACTTTACAATACTGCAACATGAAGACAATGTTCTGTTTTACTGCTACTGCTGTGAAGAGTCCTTAAATACAAAATTCTGTAATTCTGTATGATGCGTGTATGTGTGTGTATGTGAGTATGTCCGTTTCGATTCTATACTTTTCAAAACTTTTGTGAGAAACCAAAAATATTTTATTCTGTTTATGACAACTCAGTGTGAACTATTCCTATGTTTTCTAACTCACCAAGTCATTTTCCTCCTCATACCGTAGTTCTTCAATGAAACAAATGGAGGGGGTTGGGGCATGGGATGATTAGCCTAGTGGTTAGAACGTTGACTTTGTCATCTGATGGCCTGAGATCATACCACCACCCAGGCGCCTGTCGAGATTTTCCCCTCTCTGCTCCCCAATATTATTTGGACTCCTCTCGTGGGGTTGCAAGGGACTTGTTATCATAACTAGCACTCCTACCTTCCTGGAAATCCTGCTTTAACAATTCCCTCTTTTCTAAGCTTACCTTGTTAATGTTACTTTTCTTCCTGTCACCTCATTGTTTATCGTCTGCCTTCCTGGTCCATTTTATGCCTTTTTTCGGAAAGACTTAAAAGATATCTATTCTTTCCTATGCTGAAGTCAGATGCGCTGGGCCCGATTTGTCAGGCACACAACCTAACCCCCCCCAAATACAGTACCAAAACAAATAAGTAACACCCCCCCCCCCCCCCGAAACCACCATAGTATTCTACAAAAACATTCATCAGTTTTACCTGTAGCTTTAGCCCTCAAACAGCCCCAAATGGCGATGCTGCACAGCAAGGTGATGGGATATTGAAATATGGTGCCTGCATAGACACTAAGTGGCGTTAGCCCTGGTCCCATGTAGAGTGAAATGAAGTGAAGTGAGGTGCCCGCAACACGCTCAATGCTCCTCTCCTCTCCTCACCCGTATGTGTGGGTGAACACAGTATTGCTCAGGTTTCCCGTGCATCATGGAACGAAGCGTCCTGCAGTGATAGGAAAACTTGAGCACTTACACTTTAAAGAGGCCATTGCTCTTTCTTCTTCATTTTTCTTTTCATCAGTGTGTTTGGGGTTAAAAAAAATTATCCTCCGATTTCAAGGAGAATGGAACAAAGCAACTGTTTTGAGTTCTGTCCTACCCCAACTTTTGCACAGTAACAGAACCCATAGCACCAAGAGAGTCTTCTAGTGTATGCATGCACACTTTTCTAGCAATAGACAGAATGACAGGTGTACAAACAGAAAGACAGACAGATATTGTATTTGTTGTTTGTTTTTTTTGCATTGTATTTATTGCATTTATTGTATCAGTTGTATTGAATTATTTGTGTTCCTTGAATTGTATCATATTGAATTGTGTTGCTGTTTGTATTTATTGTATTGTAGGCCTACTGTATTGTATTGCATTCGTTGTATTGATTGCATTTTTTGTATTCACCAAAAGCCTACTTATGACACTTTTAAATCCAACCTCAAGACACACTTATTTCGAACCTAAGATTTTCCCTTTCTGTTTTCATCTCTTATTTGTCCCTGCCTTGAGCACCTGAAATCCACATCACCCTGCCAAAGTGCGTAATCTTTATGCGTGTGTGTGCAAGCGTGCGTGTGTGTGTGTGTGTGTGTGTGTGTGTGTGTGTGTGTGTGTGTGTGTGTGTGTGTGTGTGTGCGTGTGTATGTGTGCGCGCGCGCGTGTGTGTTGCGCGCGTGCGTGTGCGTGTGTGTACACTAAAATTTGTGAAAATTATTAAATGTTATTGGTTGCGTGTGTGTTGTGTAGGCCGAATGCAAGCGCTCTTATCTGATTTGTTTTTGCAAGATATAGCGTTCTATAAATTCTATGTATGATAATAATAATAATAATAATAATAATAATAATAATAATAATAATAATAATAATAATAATAATAATAATAATAATAATAATGATACTACTACTACTACTACTACTACTACTACTACTACTACTACTACTACTACTACTACTGATAATAATAATAATAATAATTGTTGTTGTTGTTGTATTGTGATGCATTGTATTGTATTGTATTGTATTGTATTGTATTGTATTGTATTGTATTGTATTGTATTGTATTGTATTGTATTGTATTGTATTGTATTGTATTGTATTGTATTGTATTATTATATCCATTCGGTCTCGGCATCTTTCCATCGCATTCTAATCTACCTCCTAGGACTCTTGTGTGGGGATGCTGTGGACCTGTCCGCATGAGAAACAAACCCACCTTCTGAATATTTCGTGTTAAGAACTTCCTCTTTTCTATCCTTCTCTTTGTTTCTACATCCTTCCTCTTCTTTCTTTCCCCTTCTTCTTATCTATTTCCTGCCTTCTTGGTTCATCCTCATACCTTTTTTTCCCAGAAAAACTTAATTAAAAAACAACAGATTACAATTCTCTCTCAAACAGAAGTTGGATGTGCTGGGCCTGACTTTCAGGTGCTTAACGGCAGCGCAACGCATTTTCGCGCATATGACAGATGACAGTTGCTGTCTAAGCGTTCGAGTAAGAAGAAAAACTCCTCAGGCGGTAGTGTTGTGTTATGGGCAGAATACAATGTCCTTTAGAGTTATACGAATTTTTCTTATTCTCATTTTCTTGTCTTTCATTATTGCTATCAATATAATTATAACCATCATCATCGTCACGCACGAAAATGAGTAAATCGACCAAAAACGTCATGTAGAGATATTTCGAGGCTGACACTTTTTGTCATTTTCAAGCAATCATGTTTGATCTAGCAATGTTACGTGAGCTTCCTGTGAGTCCTAAACAATTAGTTCTGCCTCTTTTTCAAACTCCAACAGTAATTTTGTTTCTTTGCTTCTGCCTTAGAAGTGTTGTACACACAAGAGAATAATTATTTGATGATGCTGGAACTGATTTTCGCAATGTAGAAATCTGTGGGCTGTAATGCTTTGTATAGATCCACATACACTGCAAAAGATGGTACATGTAGTAGTAGTACCGTAAAATCCCTAGCATACGCCCACCATCTAGCAAACGCCCACCCCCCACTTTGGGCCAAAAGTTGTGCACAGGGGTAACTACCTAGCAAACGCCCACCCTGCTTTTTTCAAAGAGGCTATGCTCACTTTCACTAGGATTTGTGCAGACTGTTCTTAAAGTCCTTTGACAACGCTTCCTGATGGCTGGAAGTTGGTTCTTGAATCTCTCTGTGCCATATTTGCAAAATTCCGAAGCGACAGTCTTACGCTGTATCTTTCAAATTGGAAGCCTTCCAGTATCAGGATAACAAAGCATGTGGGAATGTTTCGGAGTGTGCCGTGAATTTTCCGTGGATAGGAAGAGGATCAGGGAATGGAGTGAAAACAGAGATAGACTTGAACAGCAGTACGGAAAAGACAAACAAAAACGGAAACTGCCAAAAGGACCAGCAGTTAGATCTGAACATGTCGACCAAGGTGTGCTGCATTATCTGGAAGATGAAAGATCTGAAGGCAGGGTATTGAGAAACAAGGACCTACAACGGAAAGCGATGGAACTCGTTGGCCTTCTTTGCCTGAAAATCCGTTTTTTTCTATTTTCCTTCACTTATACTCACACGACCTAACTTACATGCTTTCGGGATTTGTGTTCACTCAATTACACGGTTGAGCACAAAAATTATTTTGTGCAAAGGGGTCTATCCCTAGCAAACACCCACCCCCCAATTTTGCCCTAAGTCAGTGCACAGGGGGGGTGGGCGTATGCTAGGGATTTTACGGGTAGTAGTAGTAGTAGTAGTAGTAGTAGTAGTAGTAGTAGTAGTAGTAGTAGTAGTAGTAACAATAATGTTTGAGCATCACAACGACATAACATCCCTGACTTTTCTGGACATATCACCCCCACCCCCTCCCCTCCATGTCCCTCTGTTCTACCTCATTTTCCGCAGATTCCCTCCCTTTCCTTTCAACCCCCACCAACTATTCAAGATAGTACACGTTTACACTCCCGTTTGAACCGGAACCCCCTTACCCCAATCCACTGGACTATGAATAGTCGTCTGGGTGCTAGTCTCTCGCATGAGACGATAAACCGAGGTTCTGTGAGCAACACACTTTCAGCACACGCTAAAGAGCCCATGGCGACAAAAGAGTTGTCCAAGAGAAACTTGTGTATGAAAAAAAAATCCACTACGACTGGGAAATAAATCAATAAATATACACACATGCGCGTGCGCGTGCGCGGGCACGGGCGCATGCGCGCGTGCAAGCACACACACAAGCACACACACACACACACACATACACGCACACACACGCACACACACACACACACACACACACACACACACACACACACACACACACACACACACACACAATTATCTTGAGATCTTTATACATACTTACGAACTCAGTCGTTGGTTGCTGAAGATCTATAACAAAATAATATACACATTTCGACAACGCTGAAGAAAACAAAAGAACAACATTAAAGGA
>CM060317.1:74455366-74462866 GCA_030674155.1 Stramonita haemastoma | reverse complement strand
AAAGAAAAGAAAACAAACAAGCAAAGAAAACCCATCCTTTAAATGTCACAAAATCTGTTTCCCTGTCTCTATCTCTGTCTCTATCTCTGTCTCTCTCTGTCTCTCTGTGTGTGTCTCTCTCTCTCTGTGTCTCTCTGCCTCTGTCTTTTCGTCTCTCTCTCCATCTCTCTCTGTTCCCCCTCTCTTTCTCTCTCTAACTCTCTATTTCTCTGTCTCTCTCGGTGTCCCCACTCTATCTGTCTGTCTCTGTTTGTCAGTCTGTCAGTCTCTCTCTGTGACCCCCCATCTGTCTGTCTGTCTGTCTGTCTGTCTGTCTGTCTGTCTGTCTCTATCCCCCCCCTCCCTGTGACGCACCCGAACCCCACCTTCCAACACATTTTTATTCTAAACAAGAAGACATAAAACTGTTAACGAGAACAAACAACACACCAAACTTAACTCCTCATTAACGTGCAACACACACACACATACACACACACACACACTCACGTGCGCGCACACACACACCACTCACGTGCGCGCGCACACACACATTCACGTGCGCACACACATACACACACACACACACACACACACACACACAATCACGTGCGCACACACACACACACACACACACACACACACTCACGTGCGCGCACGCACACACACACAACACACACACACACACACACACACACACACACACACACACAACACACACACACACACACACACACACACACACACACACACACACACACTTATAAACACCCAGTCCTCACACATACATTTTTCACTGGTTACGGACAGTCAGTTCATCAAAACAGGAAGTTGTTGTTTTTCTATAAAGATAACGAGAAAGATAGCAAGAAAGACAAGCATGCACCTATAGAACCTGACCTGACCTGCCATTCGCAAGATTCTTACACTCCCTGCTTCCGTCCTACTAGGTGTCTAAGAGAAGCTGATGACAGAGCCATCAGGGCTGATGGTGTCCTGCCACTCGATTTTTACCATCCTGCACTTCCGATGCAGCACAGACACAAACAAGGCTGGAACCATGAAATGTTTACATTCTCCCATACACTGTATAATAATACTCCTATATACAGTCAACGTTAAGCCGAAGTCCAAGGTTTTTTTCCGGATGAAACATTGGATAAGCATTGCAGCTGCTTTATTTTTTCAGAGTTTGGCTTTTTGTTTTTAGTCAGATTTGCTGTCCAAGCCATTAATCTCTGAATATCAACAATCTGTCTTCTTGTTCCTAAAAAATGGACTAAAAAATAAAACGAACAATGAAGAGATGCAGGCCATATTTTGTTATTGTTGTTGTTGTTGTTGAAGTATAAAAATGGACTAAAGAATGAAACGAACAATGAAGAGATGCAGGCCATATTTTGTTATTGTTGTTGTTGTTGAAGTTCTCTTTAATCACAGTATGTGTTGCACTTTGAGCGTATTACATTGAGCATTGCACTATACACCAAAAAAAAAACAACTAAAGATTAAGTCGTTCACTGTCAATAACATTCGTCTGGCTGCCATTTATATTTTGAATGGAAATCAAAATTGGTGTTTTAGCTACCCAAATGTCTGCATGTTTCTTAGCAGTCTTTTTCTCTATTTCTCTTTTTTTGTGTCTTCTTGAGACCTGTCTGTCTTCTCGTATTCTGAGATACTATTAAAAACAACCTCAAAACAAAATGAAATAACATGCCCCTCCCCCCCCCCCCCCGAAAAACACACACACACCACGCACGCACGCACGCACGCACGCACGCACGCACGCACGCACGCACGCACGCACACACACACACACACACACACACACACCGTGTAGCCTGAGTGCATACAACAAACTTAAAATCATTAACCACCAAAATCATTCACTTCAAATCCTCACCTGAATCCCCCAGTCTTCGAATGGCCATTTTGTTTTTTTGTAGGCTGATTATGGAGATCTGAGCTTTCGGTTGACAGGAACATTCTTGTGTAGTTGCCATGTTTTTGATACGATTGTGGTTGATATGACACTAGTATTATATGTATGAACGAATTTGACATATTGTAAAGTATTGTCATAATGGTGGCGGTGGTACTTGTTAATGACACGACTATTGTCCTTGTCTTTAAGCCAGGGTTATCATACCTTTATTCTTCTCTGAAGTCGGAATGCGGCTACCTTAGGAAGGAAGGTGGCAAGATGGTTAAGACGTTCGCCTGCCAACAAGTAAAACCGTGAGGTTCTGAGTTCGTATCCAGCCTCGCCCTTTCTTCCCAGTTTGACAAAAAAATTGAACTGAATGTCAAAGTCATTCGGATGAGACTATAAACCGAGGCCCCGTGTGCGAACGCACGCAGAACATCTTGCGCACACATTAAAATCCCGTTCCGCCTTTCGGAAGATCAGGCCATCGTGTGCCGGTAGGAGCGGATGACAAAATTAAAAAAAACCAGCATGCACATAGGTGTAGTGTTTAGATCGCTGAGGAAAAAAAATGGGTAGGCGCTGCACCTGTGGCGACGCGCTCTCCCCGGAGAGCAGCCCGAATTTCACTCAGAGAAATCTGCTGTGACATAAAGTGGTAAAATAAATAAATAAACGAGATGCACTTTAATAGTGAATGTAAACAAAAATCTCTCACCGTTTGGTAAACCTTGGAGCTGTAGCGTAGTAACCGAAAAAAAAACAAAGCCAAAAATAAACCCTTTATTCAGCTCTTCTTTGACAAACAAATGAAAAACAAATGAGAAGAAAATGAAATAAAAGCTAGGTAGCCAAACCAATCCTATTTTCCTCTGGAGATAACATCAGCACTGACTCCACTCCCTGAGTACTTCTTCCATAACCATCGATATAAAAGAATAAGATAATATAAATAAATAAATAAATAAATAAATAAATAAATACCCACCCCAGCAGAAACAAGCGAGAAAACTTAGAAAAAATGGAAGCAAATGGATAAATCAAACCACCAAAATGTAAATAAAATAAAAAAAAGTCATCGATATTCTACACGTACACCACCTTCCAGATTTTTGTACTGGTCAAACCAGTATAGAAAACCTCAGCAGTTCTGACTAATAACCAGAGGATACGTCTGTCACCCTTCCCTCTTCCTGTCTGTCTGTCTGTCTGAGAATCTAGATGCTGGTAGAATAGAAGGCACACCCACTTTTTTTACACTCCTGCATTTCCCAATGTTACCCTCCCGCACTTCCTACCTATATTGTAGTGTACTTCCTTTCTTGCTGTTTAGTGTGTGCGCGCGCGCGCGCGCGGTGTGTGTGTGTGGTGTGTGTGTGTGTGTGTGTGTGTGTGTGTGTGTGTGTGTGTGTGTGTGTGTGTGTGTGTGTGTGTGTGTGTGTGTGTGTGTGTGTGTGTGTACTTTCTTTCCTTTTAAAAAAAAGCAATCCTGTACTTCCTGCCTTGACAATTCTGTACTTTTTGTCTTGACAATTCTGTACTTTTTGTCTTGACAATTCTGTACTTTTTGTCTTGACAATTCTGTACTTTTTGTACTTTTTGTCTTGACAATTCTGTACTTTTTGTCTTGACAATTCTGTACTTGTTGTACTTTTTGTCTTGACAATTCTGTACTTTTTGTCTTGACAATTCTGTACTTTTTGTCCTGACAATTCTGTACTTTTTGTCTTGACAATTCTGTACTTTTTGTCCTGACAATTCTGTACTTTTTGTCTTGACAATTCTGTACTTTTTGTCTTGACAATTCTGTACTTTTTGTCTTGACAATCCTGTACTTTCTGTCTTGACTATCTTATACTTTCTGTTTTGACTATCCTAGACTTTCTGTTTTGACTATCTTACACTCTCTGTTTTGACTATCCTACACTTTCTGTTTTTACACTGTCTGTTTTTACACTTTGATTTTACCATCTTGCACTTCCTCTGCAGCTACAGACAGGATCTATGAAAACTTTTACTTCCCAGTCCTCTGACACTCCTACACAGAGTGCTGTGTGAAATCTGATGTCTAAAACTGTTCAACTCTACCCGCCACCAGTCTTCTGTCGTTCGGGAGGAAAAGGGAATAGAAGAAGGCAGTAAAATAATTCACAGTGATGTGTAATATATATATATATATAGATATAGATATAGATATATATATATATATATATATATATATATATATATATATATATATATATATATATATATATATATATATATATATATATGTGCGTGCGTGTGTGTGTATGTGTGTGTGCGTGCGTGTGCGTGCGTGCGAGCGTGTGTGTGTGTGCGTGCGTGCGTGCTTGCGTACGTGCACGTGTGCATGTGTGCATGCGTGCGTGCACGTGTGCATGTATGCGTGTGCGTACGTGCGTGCGTGCGTGCGTGTATGTATGTACATGTTTTTGTGCAAGAGTACACACGTACACAAACACCAGCACCATTAACTTTTCTGCCTGAATAAAAGAGGATTAACAGGCCTTTTTGTCTCCACAGTTGAAGCTGTTTGGTGGGTGGGATCAGTCTCTCTCTCTCTCCCTCCCTCTCTCTCTCTCTCTCTCTCTCTCTCTCTCTCTCTCTCTCTCTCTCTCTCTCTCTCTCTCTCTCTCTCTCTCTAATCCCCTGGTGACTGTTATGGGCCTGGAAAGACACCTGCTTCTGCCTCTCCACTACTGTTGTTCTGAAGAGGAGGAGAGAGTCATGAGCAGTGAATCACCTGACAGGTAATGAAGCTGCCTTCTATCAGACTGTGACCGTGCAGCAGAAAACACAGGTAGAAGAAGAAGAAGAAGAAGGAGAAGAAGAAGAAGAAGAAGAAGAAGAAGAAGAAGAAGAAGAAGAAGAAGAAGAAGAAGAAGAAGAAGAAGGAGGAGGAGGAGGAGGAGGAGGAGGAGGAGGAGGAGGAGGAGGAGGAGGAGGAGGAGGAGGAGGAGGAGAAGAAGAAGAAGGAGAAGAAGAAGAAGAAGAAGAAGAAGAAGAAGAAGAAGAAGAAGAAGAAGAAGAAGAAGAAGAAGAAGAAGAGGAAGAAGAAGAAGAAGAAGAAGAAGAAGAAGAAGAAGAAGAACAAGAACAAGAACAAGAACAAGAACAAGAAGAACAAGAAAGACATAAGAATGAAAAAATCAAAGTCAGACAATAAATATAAGATAACAAAGGACAAGGAAAAATGTCAAAGAAAGGAAGGAGATAGGAACAAATAAAAGGGAATAGAGAAAAGGATAAATAACACAGAATAGAACGGAAAGTAGTATAAAAGAACGAAGGAAGAGGGGGGGGGGAAGGTGAGAGAAAGCTGTAGAACAAAAACAGTGTCTCTCTGGAACTGCCTGTAATAATAAAGAAGACCACCACACCTTAGCCACCACGCTTCTTCCCTGTCAATACAACACAAGTGCTCTTGCATTTCCCTCCCTCCCCTTCTGGCAAGCTTCACAAACAAGGACCAATCCAATCCAATCCAATCCAATGATGTTGCTTAGAGCCCCGTCGACCGCACAGGCCATTGATAGAGACAGGGAGGGTTCCAAGTGCCCTGATTGGCTTCAGGCAAAGCAAAATATCCTGTGAGGGAGAAGAGATGCAGCAGACCCTTGTGTTGTGCTGTGTTGGTGCCAGAGTTAAAAGCTCTGCCTCTCATCTGGCTTTGTCTTCTGGAACAATGCAGCCATCAAAGTGAAACCGGAAATGATATCCGCTCGTCCTTTTTTCTGTCAAGTTTTTTTTTTTTTTCTGACCAAGAAAAACGTCTGCTTGGAGAGGCATTGAAAACTTATGGATGGGCTGGAATTGTTTGAAGATTGGTAAATATGTGAACATATTATCGGACAAGTAAACAGCTAATTAAACAGGTAAGCAAACAATCTGACAGGGCCGAGTAGTCGTTGGACAGGTGGGAAAGAAGAAGAAGAAGAAGAAGAAGAAGAAGAAGAAGAAGAAGAAGAAGAAGAAGAAGAAGAAGAAGAAGAAGAAAGAAGAAGAAAGAGATAAACAAATCATTGGATAGACAAAGTAATCATCAGACCAGAGAGTAAGTCATAAAGATAAACTAGGGATAAAAATAAATAGTCAAAAAATTAGGTAAACTTCTTCTTCTTCTTCTTCTTCTTCTTCTTCTTCTTCTTCTTCTTCTTCTTCTTCTTCTTCTTCTTCTCTTCTTCTTCTTCTTCTTCTTCTTCTTCCTCCTCCTTCTTCTTCTTCTTGTTCTTCTTGTTGTTCTTCTTCTTGTTCCTGTTCTTGGTTTTTTCTTCTTCTTCTTCTTCTTTTCTTCTTCTTCTTCTTCTTCTTCTTCTTCTTCTTCTTCTTCTTCTTCTTCGAAACTCAGACAGCAACTACTGCTGTCTGTCATATGAGCGAAAATGCGTCACACTACAGTTAAGCCCCTGACAAGTCAGGCCTAGTGCATATGACTTTGGCGTGGGAGAGAATGGTCATTCTTTAAGTCTTTCTGGGGAAAAAAGGCAGGAAAATGGACCAAGAAGGCAGAAAAAAAGACAAGAAAGAAATGACATGAAGAAAAGGAACGAGGCAGAAACAAAGAGAGGGATAGAAAAGAGGGAACTCACAGCACTGAACTCCCAGAAGGTGGGGACGCTATTGGTACTGACAGGCCCCCGGCATACCCACGGAAAGGGGGAGGGGGGGGGGGGTGAGGTAAACAAAGTCAGCAGATCACCAGACAGGCAAATAATTCAATGAGTGAACAAGTGATATGACATGTAAACAAACAATCTGAGAGGTAAAACAAATCATTACACAGGTAAACAAAACAGGTAAACAAAGGATTTGAAGGTAAATAAGTCACCAGGAAGGTAAAGAGATCATCAGAAAAAACAAGTGCACTGCCAGACATATAAGCAAATCAGCAGACAAAACAAACTATAGATCAAATAAACATTTTTTATAGTCACCTGGTAAGCACATAAACAAAGAGGTAAACCACTTATCAGAGAAGAGGATAAATCATCAAACAGATGAACAATAACTCAACTAGCACCTGTACAGTTGTCTTTTGGATACTTCTAGAATAAAAAGAAAAGCATGGTTGCTATAAGAATATGGTGAAAACATCTGTGTCTACTCACCTCAGTGACTGCATGACTGTAATAGTATCAAAGGATGGATGAGAGCAACAGGTGCTGAATGGTATCCATCAGGCTATTTTTGTCTGAGTAATGATAAAACAGGTTAAAGGAAAAGGTGTCCCATAACCTATGAGGTCATAGGGGAGCGAGGCATCAGAGACCTCAGCTTCTCTAGGGGCCAAAGTATTGAGGGCAGTGCCAATTTCCTCTCCCTCGCTGCTTTCCCTTCCCTGACCCTAAAAAGGGCAGGTGCCCATTTACAGCTGGGTGAACTGGGGGAACTGTACTGAAGCCAGGGCGCGCAAACGGTACCCATCCAACTGGTAACCACGCTCGATGCTGATTAACTTTGACTTGGGGAAAGCCAGTGCTCTGACCACTTAGATAAAAAGGCATCAATCAAAAGCCTAAAGAGCTTACATAGTTTCTAACTATTTCTTTCTTTTTTTGTGTTTTTTAATG
>CM060317.1:74448047-74455266 GCA_030674155.1 Stramonita haemastoma | reverse complement strand
TCTCTCTCTCTCTCTCTCTCTCTCTCTCTCTCTCTCTCTCTCTCTCTCTCTCTCTCTCTCTCTCTCTCTCTCTCTCTCTCTCTTCTGTGTCTCTGTGTGTCTCCCTCTCTGTCTCTGTCTCTCTCTCTCTCTCGCCTCTCTCTATCTCTCTCTGTCTCTCTCCTCTCTCTCATGCTTTTTTTTTTTTTTTTGACTATTTAGCCCATTGTCTTGCCTTTTTACATGCAAATCTGATTTGTCCCCCTGTGAACTTCCTGATGAGCCGCCATGCCTTGAAGTCTGAACGGGTCAGCTGAGGCCAGTGGGCAGACCTGCTGCTGGAGTTTTTGTTGTTGAATTCTTATTAATCTTTTCGCAATCTATTACAGTTTCTGTCTTCATGTGCTTTGGGTATTGTTTTTTCTTGAAAATGTTTTTGTGTGTATATCTCAGTGTGTGTGTGTGTGTGTGTGTGTGTGTGTGTGTGTGTGTGTGTGTGTGTGTGTGTGTGTGTGTGTGCGTGTGTGCGTGTGTGTGTGTGTTTATTGTGTGTGTGCTTGTGTGTGCGTGTGTGTGTGTGTGTTATTGTGTGTGTGTTATTGTGTGTGTGTGTGTGTGCGCGCGCGCACGCGCGCGCGCGCGCACGTGTACTTACAAGTCCCCCCCAAAAAGACAAAAAGTGTCTTTTGCTTGCTCGCGTTGTAGATCTATATGTGCGTGGCAAACTTGAGTCAGTCAGTGCACGCAGGATTAACAGGATTACTCCACAGCAGCAACAACTACAGGGATTTTCTCTTCTCCCCCAAATACCTCGCCTCCTATCCAAAGCTTGACAAAGAAAACAACGACCCTTGCACCACTACCATCTCAAATTCTGCCCCCCTCCTGCTGTTTTGTCCTGCCCCCTTATTGTGTGTGATACAACGCTGGGTCGCCACGATAATTTGTTTGCTGCAGACTGCAAAAAAAACAGGGTCACCGTTTTTCGTTCGTTCCTCTCCATTCCCTTCTGGTCGGTTTTGTGTTGAGGCGGCTGAGGAGCGATTAAAGGAAGATTGTTCCTAAGGACGGGGTCTCACACAAACAGCGGGGTTGAATGTCGTGTGACTTGGAGCTAACCTCTGGTGAAGTGACACCTCCATTCACAATCACACCATTCATCAAAGTCGTTAGACTTTTTTTTTCTTTTTTTTTCTTTTTTTTTTGGGGGGGAGGGGGGGGGAAGTGGGGAGAGTGGAAAGGGATGTGGTAGTGAAGGGTTTGTGTGCTTTTGCCCCAATTCTTTCCAACACTCCCCACACCCACCCCCACCAACACCCCACCCCCACCCCCTGTCCCTCGTTTAAAAAAAAAATTCATGTATTCAATTACCTATTCATGTTTATTTATCCCGTTTCATTTATTTATTCATTAATTCCTTTTTACAGACTGCACAGATACGAAGAATAAACAGTCAAATTTCTTCTCGCCAAAACCTGAAGAAGTAAACTAGACAAGATGTTTTTTCTTTCTTTTATCTTATTTTTTTCTGAGGCCGGTTTTCTCCCGCCAAAAATCGTGTGATGCCGAGCAGCGACTAAAGAAGAGCATGTGATATGTGCTTGTTATCTTATCAACAGATTCCACTTCACAGATTAAGGGTTAAAACAATGTGTTTCATAGAATATATGTCGCGGATAAATTACATTACAATTATTCAGAAAAATGTGTCCAATTTCACACACACACACACACACACACACACACACACACACACACAACACACACACACACACACACACACACACACACACACACACACACACAGATTTTTTTTTTTTAGAAAACAACTAAAATGCTGCTCCTGATGGATCAAACTACTGGATAACGCACATGGACTTGGCCTTTGATAACACAGTGAATAAGAGTTTGACGCTTGACCCAAGGGTTCAGAGTTCGAATCTCACTGCTGACCATGCTACCAAGTTGAAAACAGATTTCTTTCGGAACCCGCTATTCAAACTCCATTACACCTGCCTCCCCTACTCCTTAGAACGCAAACTTTCTATGGAAATGCAGTATGTATGAACAAGTACAGAGACAACGCTGCATGCACCTTAAACCCCATTTCATACAGTCATCCAGTGGGTTCCTTCACACTGCAGCATCCATGGCAACGAGGCAGTTGACCTACTGGCGAAGGTGGGAAGATAGATGCCTCAAGAGGAGCAGGAAGTGACGTATCAAGAGGCTACGGTAATAGTGAAAAATGAGCGAAAGAGAAGATGGCTTCAGCAGCACCCTAAGTTCAACGGTAAAGGATGACTACTACCTCCTGTCCAGAGAAGACCACGTGACCATTGTGAGACTTCTCTGTCTGCTGTCTGTCTGTCTGTCTGTCTGCTTTTCTCTCTCTCTCTCTCTCTCTCTCTCTCTCTCTCTCTCTCTCTCTCTCTCTCTCTCTCTCTCTCTCTCTCTCTCTCTCTCTCTCTTCTGTCTGTCTGTCTGTCTGTCTCTCTTCTCTGTCTCTGTCTGTTCTCTCTCTGTCTGTCTGTCTGTCTCTGTATCTCCCTCTGTCTCGTCTCTCTCTCTGTCTCGTCTGTCTTGTCCTCTCGTAGTCTCCTCTGTCTCTCTGTCTCTTTGTCTCTCTTCTTCTGTCTCTGTCTACTGTCTGTCTCTCTCTCGTCTCTCTGTCTCTCTGTCTCTTTGTCTCTCTGTCTCTGCTCTCGTCTACTCTTCTCTCTCTCTCTCTCTCTTCTCTCTCTCTCTCTCTCTCTCTCTCTCTCTCTCTCTCTCTCTCTCTCTCCTCTCTCTCTCTCTCTCTCTCTCTCTCCTCTCTCTCTCTCCTCTCTCTCTCTCTCTCTCTCCTCTCTGCCAACTCTCTCTAGAAACAGGCTGAAGGAGGTGAAGTGAAGCCATCTGAAGCCAAACCTTCCAAATATCTATCTTTGATGAACAGGTCTTTGAAACGTCAGACACTATTACATCTTAAGCGAATTCACACACACACACACACACACACACACACACACACACACACACACACACACACACACAACACACACACACACAACATACACACACACACATACACACACACAGCACATGCACGCGCGCGCACACACACACACACACATACACACACGCGCGCGCGCATGTTGTGTACAAGGGTGGAGTGGAGAAGAAGAAGAAGAAGAAGAAGAAGAAGAAGAAGAAGAAGAAGAAGAAGAAAAAGAAAAAGAAGAAAAGAGAGAGAGACAGAGAGAGAGAGACAGAGAGAGAGAGAGAGAGAGAGAGAGAGAGAAGAGAGAGAGAGAGAGAGAGAGAGAGAAGAGAGAGAGAGAGAGAGAGAGAGAGAGAGTACCTTTTAAATGAAAAAAGAGAACTTTTTGGCACCGGTTCACCTGTGATCTCAAAATCTTTCAGATGTCAAAGTAGGCCTATTTCACGTCATAAAGGCTAAGTGATTGCAGCAAACGTACTTCCGCACACTTACAGCCCAACTTTAACGAGAGAAAAAAAAAAGCTTTTAAAGAGAAAAATATGCACACTGCACTGAAGGAAGCAGCCACCGATACAGGGATAGTATACAGACATGGAAGCTGTATGTATATCACCAGTAGTGTTACCGTGTAGCGTGAAAAATGCTCTATCTATCGACTAAAGAAAAATAACGTCCACACTGCCACACCAACTTCTTCACAGAATTCTGATGGTTTTTTTTTATGGTTCCTCCTCAAGAGCTATGAGGTTCACCAACGGTGAGATTTTGGATATACGACCGTTTTTTTAATTATTTTATAAATAACCTACCATGAAGATAGCTGCATTCCGGCTTCTGGGATTGATGCATGCTAAGAGAATTAAAGTTATCCAGGTATTTCACTCCATTACTTTTTTCTCTCTCGAATTGTTGATGTTATCGTGCAAAGTTGGTTAGGTTGTTTGGGTTGGGTTTTTTGCTTTTTTTCAATTATCCTCGAAATAAAAGAATAAAAGCAAATAAACTACAAAATGAATAAAAATAAAAATAACACGCACACGCACACATATACACACACGTGTACACACGTACACACACACGTGTCACACACACGTCCACACAAACACACGTCACACACACAACACCACACACACACACACACACACCACACACACACACAACACCACACACACACCACACACACGACAACACACAAACTGTATAACACGTGACTGATCTAAAAAAAAAAAAAAAAGCACATGGTGCTTATTCCATTATCCTCGAGTTAAAAGAATAATAATAAAAAAAAAAGATAAATGAAAATAAAAATTAAAAATAAAAACCACACACAAACACAAACATAAACAGAGAGAGAGGGGGGGGAGTGGAGAGACAAGGACAGAAACAAAGACAGACAGAACAGAGCATGGCAGAAGAAGAATGGAGGGCAGAGAAAGAAAAGAAAAAAAAAAGGCTGTGTAGAGTAGAGGGAAATTTGAGCCGTTGCCTACAGAGCGGGTGCAGATGGCAGTGTGGATTAATGGGGTCATTGTTCATGGCCTGCAATCAGGGCCCTGCCTGCCACTGCCTGCCTCACTTTCTCTCTGCTGCTGCCTGATGATGCTTCATGACACTTTCACTTGTCTTCTGCTCAACCTCCCTCATCCCCCACCCCCATCCACCACCCCCTGCCCTCCCAGGTTCTCTCCCCCCTCCACCCGTACTCCTTACCATCCTCCTCGTTCCTCTGTGTCTGTCTGCTGTCTGTGTCTGTCTGTCTGTCTGTCTGTGTCTGTCTGTCTGTCTGTCTGTCTGTCTGTCTGTCTGTCTGCTCTGTCTCTCTCTCTCTCTCTCTCTCTCTCTCTCTCTCTCTCTCTCTCTCTCTCTCTCTCTCTCTCTCTCTCTCTCTCCTCTCTCTTCTCTCTCTCTCTCTCTCTCCTCCTCTCTCTTCTCTCTGTGTGTGTGTGTGTGTGTGTGTGTGTGTGTGTGTGTGTGTGTGTGTGTGTGTGTGTGTGTGTGTGTGTGTGTGTGTGTGTGTGTGTGTGTGTGTGTGTGTGTGTAAGAGAGAGAAGAGAGAGAGAGAAGAAGAGAGCAGAGAGAGATTGTTTGTTTCTGTGTCTCTCGTCTGCTTCTTCTTGGGCATGTGTGAGACACAAATAACCAGAGGCAGAGGCACAAACAAACAAACAAACAAACAAGAGGCAGAGGCACAAACAGAGGCAGGAAATAAACAGTAAGAGGCAGAGATAAAACAGACAGAACAGAGACATAAATAACAAATAGGCAGCGACATAAACAGAGGCAGAGATGTAAACAGAGGCGAAGACATAAACAGACAAACAGAGACTAAATAAACAAACATAGGCAGACATAAACAAAGGCAGAGATATAAACAGAGGCAGAGACATAAACAAAGGCAGAGACGTATACAAAGAGCCATACAAAAGATTTTTTTAATCAAAAACTAAGCAGACGACACAGATCGGGTGGGGTGGGTGGGTGGGGTGGGGGGTGGGGCAAGTAACGGTTGACATGTCGTGTCGTTGCCAGCAACCAGTGGGCCTAACAACGTGTTGAGGGAGGTGGGATTGGGGGGAAGGGGGAGTTGATAAACAAAAAGTAAGGTGAAGACCATGTTTGGAGGTCATGAAATGCTGCTATAGTTGTGCTGTGCTGTGCTGTGCTATGCTGTGCTGTCCTGTGCTAAAAAGTCTTAGCTTTTCACCATCATCATCACTATCGTCGTCATCGTCGTTTTCGCCAGTACCATCATCAACGCATCATCATCAACGTGATCGTCACCGTCATCACCAACCCATCCACAACTCACTCCAATCACCGTAACTAACACTATCCTCGTCGTAGTCGTTTGTCGTCTGTCACCGTCATCGTCGTCGTCGTCATCATCATCATCATCATCATCATCATCATCATCACATCATCATCATCATCATCATCATCATCAATTTATCACTTCATCATCATCATCATCACCACCACCACACCACCACCACCACCACCATCATCATCACTACCCTTACTACCATCCACAACTACCACCATCTTCCTTACAGTTGTTGTCATCATCACTGTCATCATCACTATTAACCACCACCTCCATCATCATCAACATCATCATATCATCATCATCATCCCCACCACCACCATCATCATCATCACCACTACCCTTTCTACCATCACAACTACCACCATCTTCCTTATAGTTGTTGTCATCATCATCACTAGCATCATCACCATTACCACCACCTCCATCATCATCATCATCATCATCATCATCATCATCATCATCATCATCATCATCATCATCATCATCATCATCATCATCATCACCACTACCCTTTCTACTATCACAACTACCACCATCCTCCTTATAGCTGTCATCATCATCACTATCATCATCATCATTACCACCACCTCCATCATCACCATTATCATCATCCCCACCACCACTACCACTATCATACTATCAGCAGCAGCAACAACAACAGTACTTCCTCCACCATCACCACTACAACGACCACCACCTTCACGGTTGTCGCGGAGGCTGTCACCATTCATTTCCCTTGTAACCAAGACAGTCTCCTCCTCCTCCTCCTCCTCCTCCTCCTCCTCCTCCTCCTCTTCTTCTTCTTCTTCTTCTTCTTCTTTTCTTCTCTTCTTCCTCCTCCTCCTCCTCCTCCTCCTCCTCCTCTTCTTCTTCTTTTTCTTCTTCTTCTTCTTCCTCCTCCTCCTGTCCTTCAGTACTAGCGGTATTTATTTTATTTTATTTCATACCACTTAATGTCACAGCAGATTTCTCTGCGTGAATTTCGGGCTGCTTTCCTAGGGGAGATTGCGTCGCCACAAGTGCAGTGCGACCCATTATTTTTTTCATTTTCCTGTCTGCAACTGTATTTGTTTCTTATCAGAGTGGCTTTTTTCTACAGAATTTTGCCAGGGACAACCCTCTTGTTGCCGTGGGTTCTTTTACGTGCGCTAAATAATGATGTGTAACACACGGGACCTCGGTTTCTCGTCTCATCCGAAAGACTAGCACCCAGACCACCACTGATGGTCTAATGGATGGGGGGAAAGTTTTGGGCCCAAACGGGATTCGAACCACCGCATACTTCGACTCGGACTTTTCGCTTTATTTCTAGGCAGGCACGTTACCACCTAGACCACTGATCCACGGTAGTAGAGAAGACACTGCGCCCATGGAGACAGTGCTATGCTGAAAACAACAGGTCTAATTACACAGTCATGCCTCCACAGGTT
>CM060317.1:74433047-74445547 GCA_030674155.1 Stramonita haemastoma | reverse complement strand
CTTTTCTGGGCTCCCTGATTGGATGTGATGCCTTATGCCTGGTCTTCTCCTGTGCCTTTAAGTTCTGTGCAGGTTTGCCTGCTGGCATCAGGCGACGTATGCCGACTTCAGAGCAGCTTATTTCTTTGCCCAGGATGCATGCTGGGTATGTTCGTGTTTCTGTAACTCACCAAACGCTGATATGATATTGCGGGATCAATAATGTGCATTAAAAAAAAAAAATTCTATGTGGGTGTGTACACAAAGGGAATGAAGATGCTGGTAGGTCTGTCTGTACTTTGAGCTGAGATCATAAAATTCCCACCCTGAATTCACCAGATGCCGCTGCCAATACGCAGAGAACCACCAAAAGAAGACAGTGAGGACAAAAAAAAAACCAAAGAAGAAGAAGAAGAAGAAGAAGAAGAATTGCGAAGAAGAAGAAGAAGAATTGCGAAGAAGAATTGCGAAGAAGAATTGCGAAGAAGAAGAAGAAGAAGAAGAAGAAGAAGAAGAAGAAGAAGAAGAAGAAGAAGAAGAAGAAGAAGAAGAAGAAGAAGAAGAAGAAGAAGAATTGCGAAGAAGAAGAAGAAGAATTGCGAAGAAGAAGAAGAAGAAATTGCGAAGAAAAATTGCGAAGAAGAAGAAGAAGAAGAAGAAGAAGAAGAGAAGAAGAAGAAGAAAGAAGAAGAAGAAGAAAGAAGAAGAAGAAGAAGAAGACAACATTTTCACTCAAATCCAACCTGCAAAGCAAAGAACAACATAAAGAGTTTATAATCCTATGGTTTCAGGTTGTCTCGGCTACTTTCTATAATGAACATTTAAAATCACGTTCAATGTATTCCCTTTTCTCTGATAAACTTTGCCCCATAAAAACGACGTAACAAAAAGAAAACTTAGTCAAACAATAGTAACCCCCCCCCCCCTCTCCCCAACCCCCTCCAAGAAAATTACTTCTAAGTCAACAGACCACCACCACCCCCACCCCTTAAAAAAAAACCCACTACAGCAACAAAAACTAAACAAAGCAAGCAAAAAGCGAACAAAAACAATAATAGAACAAAAGAAAAAACCCACACAAAACCTAAACATCCGAACGACCACCACCGCACGCACAAACCTTGAAGAAGAAGAAAAGACTGGCAGGTTGGCGGATAGCAGCTACCTATGACATAACCAGATTACCACTGATGACTGGCACACAGCTTCACCACTTGTGTCAGAAAAGGGAGGAGGAGGAGGGGGGGGGGGGGGAGAGGACACCATCACCGCCCTGCAACTTCTGCCATCAGTTGGCAAACAGTACCTGCCTCCTTACCACATGACCACATTGCCACACACATTGCATGGTTCCTTCTTCACGCAAATGTACACATACTGTTACTTGACTTTTGTTTGCTTTGTGCGCGCATTCACACTTGAACACATACGCATGTGCGCGCGGATTCTCTCTCTCTCTCTCTCTCTCTCTCTCTCTCTCTCTCTCTCTCTCTCTCTCTCTCTCTCTCTCTCTCTCTCTCTCTCACACACCTCACACACTACACCACACACACACACACACACACAACACACACACACACACACACCACACACACACACACAAACACACACACAAAGATGTGTAAGTATGCACCACCCACACCCACACACATACCCACACTTATACCTACACCCACCCACCACTCAAGTGGAGTACACACACACACACACACACACACACACACACACACACCACACACACACACACACACACACACACACACAACACACGCACATTGATTAGGGACGTTAGGGGACGGGATAGCCTAATGGTCAGAACATGGCGCAGGCAATATGACGACCCGAGTTCGATTCCTGGTCGAGGGGATTATTCTCCTGGAGTTAACATCAGTGCTGACTCCACTCTCCCCAAAAGTCTTTCCGATGAAACTGTAAACCGAGGCCCCGTGTGCGAACGCACGCAGAACACCTTGCGCACACGTTAAATCCTGTTCCGCTTTTCGTAAGAGTAGGCCATTGTGTGCCGGTGGGAACAGATGACAATATTTACACAACCACATACACAAGGGGACTGGATGAATAAAAAACACATGAGTGCTTATTCTATTAGCCTCGATATAAAAGAAGAAAATAAAATAGAGAAAAACAAACACACATACACACATACACACACACAGTCACTCCTCCCAAATGACCAGAACCCACTACCATTCAATTCAATACAATACAAGCATCTCGCGCGCAACACTCAATAGCTCTATAGCTCTTCCTTTCTCTGAATCATCACTACTTGTAGCCTACATACTACTACAATAATTAATAGAGTGATGAAGCTGGTATAGTAGTAGATGATGACTAACCAAACGTTATTATGCTGCTGCGCATTGGGGGAAAAGGAGGATGGAGCAATGTGCTGACAATTAGTGCTGCTGTCTCCAATCTTCATGGGAGAGCGGCCACAGCACGTGCAGTGTGGTGCGGCAGTGCAGCGGACCTGTTTGTGCTCGCGTGCCTCCGCTCCTTCTCTGTCAGGGCATACGTCCGTCCGTCCCTCGCTTCACTGCACGTGCAGCACGCTCCCTGTCCGCCTGGCTGAGGCCCTGTGTGGCATCTTCTGTCAGCTGCTGAGCTTTTGGGTACCCAGCCACCCAGCCATGCAGGGAAGATGTCAGTGAATGGGGCATTTGGGATCTGAGAGAGCGAGAGTGAATGAATGAATAAATAATCTTTATTTTTTTATAGGGTTACAGAGTAAGTATTACATACTTTTCTTCATCCGGCAACGATTAGGGATATAGCTATAAATATATATTTAAAAAAGGTAATAGCAACCCCCTAACCCACAAACCACCATCACCAACAACAATTAAGGAGAATATATGACTCAAGATTAGAGAGAGAGAGAGAGAGAGAGAGAGAGAGAGAGAGAGGAGAGAGAGAGAGAGAGAGAGGAGAGAGAGAGAGAGAGAGAGAGAGAGATCTAGCTTCTACAATACAAAACACTTTATAAGATAAACAGTCGCATGGCAAAAATCTCACCTTTGGATAGCCTCGAAGCTCTCTAGATCTAGCAGAGCTGGAACGAAAAAAAACAAAACAACAACCAACAGCCAAACAACAACAACAACAAAATAATAATAACACACGAAGCAAATTAATTTGTCGCGGAATTTCCATTGATTAATGTAATGATTGCACTGCCATGGATGTGTATCAAGTGTCTCCTACACGGCATAGCTTACCCAGTAGAGCTGGACAAGCCACGAAGAACTGGTAAATGCCCTACTGAGCGCACGTGCTCGATCGGGCCTCGTGTGTGTAGCATGTCCTGTACTGGCCCAGATCTGTTTGCCTATCCACAGGTTGGAGGTTTGACACATTTTTTTTTTTTTTTTTTTTTTTTAGCATATGCTTGTTTTGCTGCTTCACGAACCGGATGTCACACTTTTTTTTGTGATCGTGCAAGAAGACCTCAGCACAATGTGGTCTGATTCTCAAAGCAGCTGTCTCTGTCTGCCAGACAGTTTTTTCTGAATGTGTCTGGTTCCTCTGTCTCTTCGATGTCTCTGCACTGCTCTGTGGGGATGCTGGGGGAATGTCATATAAATATAGCATCCCCACCTTCTGGGAATTTACCTCTTTTCTATCCCTTTTTTGTTTCTCATGTTTCTTGTTTTTTGCCATCATCTCTCCTTGTTATTTATGCCTTCTTGGTCATTCTCCCGCCTTTTTTTTTCCAAAAGACTTTAAAAGGAACAAGTATCTCCTACGCTGAAGTCGGATGTGCTGGAGCCTGACTTGTCAGGCGCTTACAGGCAGCGCAACGCATTTTCGCTCATATAACGGACAACAATCGTTGCTGTCTGAGTGTTGACGAAGAGTCTCTTCTGCACTTGCTCTGTCTGTCTGTCAGAGTGGCGAGTAACTGTAGCAGTGTTGCTGATGTGTATGTCCAGCTGCCAGAAAGCATCTTGGACAAGAACTGACAGAATTGTTGGTGTGTTTGGTGCTGGCATTACGAAACACACACACACAACACAGACACAGAACAGAGAAGACGAAGAAGAGAGAAGAGACGAACAGACAGACGAGAGAGAGAGAGAGAGAGAGGAGAGAGGAGGAAGAGAGAGAGAGAGAGAGAGAGAGAGAGAGAGAGAGAGAGAGGAGACGAGAAGACAGAAGAGAGAGAGAGAGGTGTGTGTGTGCTGTGTGTGAAAGTGTTCTCATTCATTCACAAAAACGAATAGGACGTCAGTGCTAAACATATATTTTAATAAACTGTACTAATTGACAAGCATAACGACAGTGACGTGTCTATCCCTGATATCAGCCCCCACCCCCCCCCCCCCTCCCCTTCTGTCGTACCTCCCTCCAATACAAGTAAACTGGTGAAAAATGAGAGATGTTACGAAAGAGAAAGCACGAGGAAATAGTACCGTCTGGAACTTAATTGGAACCTGTCTGTGCTCCCGTACGACGACGGAGAAAATTGCATGCAGAGTGTGTCTGCCTCATCAACAGGTGGGCAGTCTGCCCCTGCTGTCTCTCCGTTTGCTGGCACTGATGGGGTAAAGCTATATCTGTCCACTAATGACCAACGTAAACACCCTCCCTCCCCCTCCCCCCCTGCTAGTACCCATGACACGTACATCAATCAAAACTTTTTATCCAATCGCTGATACGTATACTTGGCATAACTCCGCCCCTCTCGCGTGTATACCTGTTCTGAGCGCGCGCGTCCATCCCTCCCCCTTTCTTGCTTTCGCCTTCGCAGACACGCTCGCTTTTTGACGTCACACCGCCAAAAACTTCGATGGTTTCAATTTGCGTGTCACGTGATGCGACGATTGTGCTGCTGTGTGAAAGTGGAGACGTGAAGTGAGCAGAAGTGTGTGTGCGATTGGAAAGGTACTGGTCGTCTGCTCTGCTTCGCTGTTGTTCTCGTGTTGGGATATCATTGTGTGTACTGGATTTATCTCAGAAAGTTGTTTTTATCGTAAAAAGTTTGCTCTTCTTGTGTTTGGTGCCTCTTGCGCTGAAGTAAACAGACTACTTCATGGATTTTACCGTCAAGTTGGTGTGATTTTTAGGGGTAAGTTGTTTGTTTGATCGTTGGTTGTTTTTAAAAGTTGAGTCCTTCAACTTGAAAACATGTGAGGATTAGCCTGTGGGCCAATGGGAGTGGGCAAAGCTTAGGCCTACCACCCTCCCGTCATTATTCATCCTGTCAGCCTAACTTGTGATATTATTTTGTTTTTTGGAAGAAGCATGGATGATGATAGAGGGTACATGGAGGAATGTCGCGGCGATGCGTGATTGCGCTTTGTGACTGTCAAGTTGTGCGTTGTGATTGCACTTGCTGTCACCCCCCTCCCCCCCCCTTCTCACTTCTTCATCTGTCTTTTAATGATGTTTTCTCTTTTGTTCCTTCTATCATTGTGGTGTATTAATTTTTTGAAATTGTTTTCCAGACTAAGTAAAGAGACGATGCTGGGCAGTTTTATAAATTGTTGTTGTTTTGATTTGGTCAACACCAGTAAACTACCTGTTCTCTCTCTCTCTCTCTCTCTCTCTTCTCTCTCTCTCTCTCTCTCTCTCTCTCTCTCTCTCTCTCTCTCTCTCTCCTCTCTCTCTCTCTCCCCTCTCTCTCTGTCTTCTCTCTGTCTCTTCTCTCTTCTCTCTCTCTCTCTCCTCCCCCCTCTCTCTTTCTGTGTTGTTGTGTGTGGTGTGTGTGTGTGTGTGTGTGTGTGTTTTTAATGTATTTTATTCTTTTATGTGTGTGTGTGTCACTGTGTGTTTTTTTATTTATTTATTTTATTTATTTATTCTTTTATATCGAGGATAACAGAATAAGCAATCATGTGCTTTTTTTTCATCCGTCCCCATGTGTATGCAGTTTTGTAAATCTTGTCATCTGTTCCCACCGGCACACGATGGCCTACTCTTACGAAAAGCGGAACAGGATTTAACGTGTGGCAAGATGTTCTGCATGCGTTCGCACACGGGGCCTCGGTTTAAAGTCTCATCCGAAGACTTTTGGGGAGAGTGGAGTCAGCACTGATGTTGTTAACTCCAGGAAGAAAATTTCCTCGACCGGACTCGAACCCGGGTCTTCAAATTGCCAGCGCAATGTTCTGACCACTAGGCTATCCGCCACTCTGTGTGTCACCTGTGTGTGTGTGTGTGTGTGTGTGTGTGTGTGTGTGTGTGTGTGTGTGTGTGTGTGTGTGTCTGCGCGCGCGCGCTGTGAGTTGCACTACTAGTTCAACATGCATTATGGTAAGATTTAACAGATATTGTTTTGTTTTGTTTTTTGGTAGTCAAGTTATCATTAGAGTAAATATTAGCCATTTAGACTATCATTTTGTCAGATAAATACCATTTATTACAGAAGAAGATAACATTATAATATCTGACATTCTAAGGGCTTAGCTCTTCCAAACTGACGCAACGCCATTGCCCCCTCCCTCGCCACCACCCACACCCGCCCCCTTTCTTCTCTCCCATCTCTGTTTCGCTTATCCTATAAATCTGGGTATTGTGTTCCACTCGTTTTATTCTTCACGTACCCAAGGCATGAGAAAAGAAAACAAAACAGCTGCCTCCCATATGTATATCGCCAGCACAGCACACACACCACCACACGACCACACACACTTCACAACCACCAATTATCTACACTACTATCATACTATTCACTTATTTATTTAGTATATAATATATTTATTATATTCTACTACCCGCCGTACACACACACACTAAGCACGTTGCTGCGACACACACTTAGCACAACCACAGACACACGCGCGCGCGCGCGAGCGCATAACACACACACACATTGTACGTCTGCACGCCACACACACGCGCACTACGCGCGCTAACCACACACACACCACCCTTCTCTCTCCTCTCTCCACCTCACTCTCTTCCCCACACAGACCAACATGAAACGGCGCGCGCGTGTACATCGCCACCGCACACACACACACACACACACACACACAACACACACACACACACACACACACACACAACACAATACACACACACCACACTCACAACACGCACACCACACACACACTTACGCATACATAATAACCTGCAGGGCCAAGCGCAAACAAAAACCATTACGTTACGACACAAACACCCAAAGTGTCAGCCCCCACCACACTTCTCTTCTCTGTCTTTTCCGGTCTGGTGTGTGTGTGTGGTGTGTCTGTGTGTGTGTCGTGTGTGTGTGTGTGTGTGTCTGCTGTTGTTCGTCTGTCTGTCTGGTCTGTCTGTCTGTCCTTCTTCTTCTCTCACTCTCTCTTCCCTCCTCTCCTCTCTTCTCTCTTTCTGTTTGTGTGTGTGTGTGGGTGTGTTGTTGTGCTGTTGGTTGTCGTGTGTCTGTTGTCTGTCTGTCTGTCGTCTGTTTTCTCTCTCTCCTCTCTCTCTCTCTCCTCTCTCTCTCTCTCCTCTCTCTCTCCTCTCTCTGGGATGAAAAAGTATCCTTACTCTGTAACCCCTTGAAAAATAAAGTTTCATTCTCTCTCTCTCTCTCTTCTCTCTCTCCTCTCTCTCTCTCTCTCTCTCTCATCTCTCTCTCTCTCTCTCTCTCTCTCCTCTCTCTCTCTCTCTCTCTCTCTCTCTCTCTCCCTCTCTCTCTCTCGCGACGTTTTTTTGCATTATTTAAGTGTCCGTCTGCCCCTGCGTGCCTCTATCGGTCGCGGGGGCGGGTGGGGGTGGTGGGGGTCTCATATAATTAATTGTGATTTAGTTTTAAATGTTTGTTTCTTTGTTTTTGTTTCTCGTAACGCAATTTTGTTGTGATTGGATGGGGAAATAACTGTTGTTTTTGTTTTTTTTAGATACTCTTTCTTTTACTTAAAAAAAAAATCAGTTGCCCTCCCCTTCCTTTTCCTGTCCTCTAGTTTTTCTGTTTCTGTAAGACGCTTCTCTCCATCTTGTCGGTACTCTTTCTTCATCTGTTCATCTCTCTTTCTGTCTCTATCTCATCTGTCTGTCCGTTTGTGTGTTTGTCTCTTTCTGTCTGTGTCTCTGTCTTGTGCTGTCTGTGTGTCTGTCTCTGTCTCTCTGTCTCTGCCTCTGTCTGTCTCTCTCTCTGTGTCTCTCTCTCTCTCTGTCTCTCCTGCTCTCTGTCTGTCTGTCTGTCTCTGTCTGTCTCTCTGTCTCTCTCTCTTCTCTCTCTCTCTCTCTCTCTCTCTCTCTCTCTCTCTCTCTCTCTCTCTCTCTCTCTCTCTCTCTCTCTGTGTCACCCCTCTCTCTCCCTCTCTCTCTGTTGCACGCAGTGTATGTTATATACAGTGCAGCCATAAAAGTTGCATTGTTATTAGTTTTAACATTCATGAATAGAGTCAGACGCAGGTCACCGAGTTACATTATCCTTGCCTTGGCCTTTCTCAGCTTACGCATTATGTGATGTGTGTGTCCCGGTTTGAACTTTAGCAAATAAAGCCGCGTGTCCCCTCCTACCCCCCCCCCCCCCCTCTCCCCTCCCCTCCCCTCCCGTCTGTCTCCTCCTCCCTACTTGGCTCGGCAAAAGAAAGGACAAAATAAGTATGATTATGGATACAACTTGGAAATGTCTGTAGTTCGGACGTAATCATTTGTTTGCCAGCTAGTGTGGAGAAAGAGAGAGAAGAGAGAGGAAGAGAGAGAGAGAGAGAGAGAGAGAAGAGAGTATGATGATGAGAGAGGAGAGAAAACTCAAAATTTATTTGAATGGCCATTCAACCGAATATGTTGAGTAGTGAGAGAGAGAGAGAGAGAGAGAGAGAGAGAGAGAGAGAGAGAGACAGAGAGAGAGAGAGAGGAGACAGAGAGAGAGAGAGAGAGAGCAGACAGACAGACAGGCAGCACTGAGACAGACAGACAGGCAACAGGCAGGAAGGCACACAGAGACATTGAAAAGAAAAAAAAAAGGCGACCCCCCCCCCCTAAGAAAGTGTTGTTTAGGAAAGGGAGGGGGGGTGGAGGGAGAAACAAAAAAGATGGTGAATTGAGCAAAATAAACAAGTTAAGGCTGTGTTGCACTTAACATCTGCCCCTCTGCCACCCCCCTTTTTTTTTTTTTTTAGTATTCTACTCTGCTCCTGCCCCGCCAATTCGTACCCCTTCCCATTTCTATAGATCTGCATTTATTTTCAAATTCTGGTCCTTCTGCTCTTTAAAAAAAAAAAAACAACCACCCACACCCCCAGCTCTGTGTCCTTTCCGTACAATTGGGTTTTGCCCACTTTTGTACAAAAGCTATAAATACAAGTTATGTATGATGATGGTGCCATGGCTTCTGTGCTATTGCTGCGGCGGTGGCGGCGTTAGGTCTTATTTTTTCTTTATTCTATGAACAACTTTTTCCTTGTCAGTTTTCTCTTATAGACTTACTTGCAGTCACAATGTGTGTGTGTGTGTGTGTGTGTGTGTGTGTGTGTGTGTGTGTGTGTGTGTGTGTGTGTGTGTGTGTGTGCGCGCGCGCGCGCGCGTGTGTGTGTGTGTGTGTGTGTTGTGTGTTGTGTGTTGTGTGTGTGTTGTTGTGTGTGTGTGTTGGTGTGTTTCACTGTTGTGTGTGTGTGTGTGTGTGTGTGTGTGTGTGTGTGTGTGTGTGTGTGTGTGTGTGTGTTGTGTGTCACTGTGTGTGTTGTGCTGTCTGTCTCTGTGTTAGAAAGAGATGGAGAGGCGAGTAGTGCGAGCGCGCGCGCGCGCGCGCGCGCGGCGCGCCGGTGATGTGTGTAGAAATAATAAAGTAAACAGTATTGCCAACTTTGAGTCAAGTTTCATGGGTTTGATTTCAAAAATTCAAATATGAAATCAATTTGAAAAGGGAAAAAAGTTAAGCCCCTATAAAGAGAACGGGTAATTGTTAGCTGATCAAGTGCTGAAGTGAATGCAGGGGTAGTGACAAAATCATTAATTCATCTTAAATCACTCCTGAAGGAGTGGCGCTGAATACTCCTGGCTGTCACATACTTCTTCCTTTTAATCTTAAAGTTCTGTCTGTCTTCTGTCTGTCTGTCTCTGTCTGTCTGTCCGTCCGTCCATTCGTCGTCGCCTGCCTGACTCTCTCTCTCTCTCTCTCTCTCTCTCCTCTCTCTCTCTCTCTCTCTCTCTCTCTCTCTCTCTCTCTCTCTCTCTCTCTCTCTCTCTCTCTCTCTCTCCTCTCTCTCTCTTCTTTTATAATCAATATTGATCATCTATAATATATTTATCATTCATCAATTCAGAATGGAAAAATACAAGCTACTAGTTGGTTGATTCATTCGTTTGTTCTTCGATTAATCCCTCTTTATTCATTTGTTTATTTATTCATCCACCATTTATTTTATTCAGCAGTATTTTACTGCTAAGTGGTTGCTAACTTTTTTTGTGTTTTAAAGCTGTACAAGGGAAAAAAAACACCAGCAAACAACAAAAGTGTCAACAGATAAAATTGGTAACAGTGCATTTCACAATCGCATAGAACTAGATCTACACAAATGCTGTAGCCAGAGCTGGTGTTTTGTGAAATATCAAATTCAGGCTGTTGTATTGCCACAGCTTTGGGAAACTGGTGTAATCAACAAGTAATGCTCAGTTGTGGATTGTGCTATTTTAATTGGCAGAACTTTCGTCGACAGTAGTGGTAGTGATTTGATAATGCCGATGATGTTAATGATACTTGGATAGTGATGATGATGATGATAATGTATGATGATCATGAAAATCAAGGGAAAACCTACAGCAATCAAATCACAAATAATCCATCGAACGTTTTGATACCACTTCGTAGTGTTCAGTTAGAAAATAAAGCTGTCTGTCTGTCTGTCGTCTGTCTGTCTGTCTGTCTGTCTGTCTGTCTGTCTGTCTGTCTGTCTGTCTGTCTGTCTTCTCTCTCTCTCTCTCTCTCTCTCTCTCTCTCTCTCTCTCTCTCTCTCTCTCTCTCTCTCTCTCTCTTCTCTCGTGTACACACACACACACACACACACACACACACACCACACACAACACACAACCACACACACACACACACCAAACACACACACCCTACCTCTCTAACCCCGGGCCGCGTGTGGCGGGAAAAAAAAACGAGGTCAGTTGAATTCAGGTGTGGCTGGCTGTCAGTGTCAAACAGTGTGGCAGAAAAATGCAGCCGGCACTCCAGGACGTGTTTGCCTTGAGCCACAAAACCCTCGAATCCCCCCCCTCCCTCTCCCCTGGTCTCCTTTCCCCTGTTCAACCCCCTCCCAGTTTTTTACCCACCCTCCCCTCGTCCAAAGCTCAACCTGAGGTCCCCATACCATACCACCCCTGCCCTCCCTGCCCGATGTTCCCCCTCCCCCTACAATCATGCACTCACCTCCTGCTCCCCCCCCCCCTTCACTTACCAGCTATACTAACTCGTTGGCTTCATGATTCCGTTGCATACGGTACTCAAAAAGTACTAGGCCTATACCATCATCCTATGTTGCCCTCGTGTGACCTCCGCTAAGTTTGGAATAGACAGGAGGAATGACCCCGAAAGACAACTTGATGATCAAAATTGAGAGAGAGAGAGAGAGAGAGAGAGAGAGAGAGAGAGAGAGAGAGAGAGAGAGAGAGAGAGAGAGAGAGAGAGTACAGTTATCCGAAAAAGGCCATTAGCCTCATTTGGGGGGGGGGGGGGGGGGGGAGGGAGATTTACATAGTAGTCTACCTCTCGGCAAGAATCATTTGTGCTACTCAGCTACTTAGGAATCTACTTAGTTTTTCTTTCTTCCCCTTGCTTCCCATAGGGGATTCTTGCTCTCATCTGTCTGTACACTCGTGACGAAGACGAAGTCATAGCTACTGGATGTTTGCGTAACATAGTGCAAGTAAAGTATTTCTGTTACAAGTGAACAGAAAGTGTAGTACACACAAATTTCCAAAGTTACAACTCTTTTTTTACGGCAAGCACACACACACCACACACACAACACACACACGCACGCACGCACGCGCGCGGCACACACACACACACACACACAACACAAACACACACACACACACACACACACACACACACACACACACAGATACTCAGTTACTTTAGTTGGACTGTAGAACTGATGATGATGAAAGCAAAGTAAAAAATAATGTTGACGCAAGACTTTAAAATCTGCGCACTATTTTTTTTGTTGTCATAGTGACAAAGTGGCAAGCCCTAACGATATTGAATTTCCCCATCAGCTCCGATAAATTATGATTTTCCCTACCACTGAATGCTTTAGGCAGTGTCTAGGCAAGTTGTGTATATATGGCAGAGCCCATCCCTCTACAAGTAGGAAGATATGACAGAAAAAGCCGAGGAGCTTTGGGCTTGTTGAATGTTTATGCTTTAGAATGACGACTGGTTTTCATAACTTAATGTTTTGCAGTTTAAGACCGTGTATAATTCACCAGATTATGTGGCTGGTACGGCTGACGTTTGCCAGAATGACGTCTGAAACATTATTCTGACTACTTTCACACAGGCGTTGGATCATAAGAGTTTTTAAACATCTAGGTGAAGATTCCCTCGTATT
>CM060317.1:74420547-74428047 GCA_030674155.1 Stramonita haemastoma | reverse complement strand
ACACACACACACACACTGGTTCACGGCGATGAGAGAGAGAAACTTGCTCGGGGCAGTGTTACAAAAGCCTTGAAGACTGAAGAATCCAAACATGCAAGAGGGTGTTGTGATTCGGGCGACAGCTGGACAGAGAGAGAGAGAGAGAAAGAAGAGAGAGAGAGGAGAGAGAGAGAGAGAGAGAGAGGGGGGGGGGACGTTGCATAGCGCGCGCAATCTGTGCACCGCTTTCACCCTAGAAGAATGCTGAGGAGAAAGGAAGGACATAGCGCACAAGATGATGAGGCAGGGTAGAGAAAGGGATCGAACGCTCTCTCCCTCATCTCCCTGTCGTCATTACAGGGTTGGAGTCTCCGAGGTGCCGCCAATAAGGTCGTACGTAGTCACATGAGAGTGTTGTCGTGGTGTGTGTGTGTGGTTTTGTGGTGTGTGTGGTGTGAGTGTGTGTGGTGTTGTGGTGTGTGTGTTAAATTGTAGTAGTAGTATTTTAGTAAGTGTAGTTGTAGAGTAGTAGTAGAGTAGTGATAGTGTGGGCCGTAGCAGCTGCAGCAGCAGTGTTTTCTTTTCTTCTTTAATACTTTTTTTTGTTGTCGATATTTTAAATACTTTAACCCGTAAGTCGTTTCTTTGGACGGTCTTATTTCCCTTTACTTTTTTTTTATGTTCGAGTTATTTAGAACTGGTTTGTAGACTGGGTATTAGTAACATTTTTGCAACATAATCTCTAGCAAAACGTTCAATGTCCTAGGTGTCGATTTTGATTACCATAACGCGTAGCCAAGGAATAAAACGACGGTCCCTCTAATCCATCATGGTGTGAATTTGGATGGTTGCGAGTTTGAACCTGTGGTAGCATCTGGAGGCTCGTAAAGAGAGATTTTTCCCCTATTTTTCGGCATCAGGATTGAGCATTGCTTCAGTCTCCGTTTCTTGTGTGCGCGTCTACAGAGGATTAAGGTATGCATGTTGGGACCTGTGCATCGTTTCGACGTTTAGGATTTTTGGAAAATGTGAGAAAGCCCAGCTTGTGTTTGGGGTTTATAGGTAGGACAGTCGTTTTCTTGGTGGATACCTCGGCAGAAGCAAATAGCATATAGTCTATATGACTATACTAAGAATTTAGAGTTACACCCATGCGAAATCCGAAGCTTTTGTTCCAAAGCTTGCAAGGATTTTTACTTGAATTTTTCAGTGCCACTTCACTTATTTCGTTTTTCTCACTTAAAAGCGGGAAACTAACGTCATCCTTATCTGCCTGCAGTGTGATCGTGAAAAAAAATTTTCCCAGCAAATTGGGGGGGGAATAGTCGGGGGGGGGAATTTGCCTGTCATGTTTGGTACTGTCCCCGTTGCTGGGGGGGCCCCAATGGCGCCGTGCGGTGGATAAAGGGGCCAAAACATGACGATGCATCCAACCCGGGGGTTAGTCGCCCTCGTTCCCCCCAAAAAAGCTTTTGCCCGTTCTCTGGGTTTTTTTTTTTCCCCCCCCAAAACTCACAAAAGAGTGTATCAAAAGGTGTGTCGGCGCTAAATTCCCTGCAGGGAAATTTAAAAATCATTGTTTAAAAGGATTTTTTTTTTTTGCATTTGCGTAACAAAACTTGGAACGTTTTTTAGTATTTTTTCCCCCCCCCCCCCCCCCCCCCCCCCCCAAAAAAAAAAAAATCCTCCTCATTGGTGATCGTTCCATTAGGTTAATAAAGCTCAAGTTTGTTGGGGGTGCTAGGATTTGTGGTTTGCGGTTTTTCTTTTTGTTGTTTATGGTTTTTTTAAAATGCGGGGGTTTGGGCTTTTTTGGGTTTTTGTGTGGGTTTCTTTTGTTTTTTTGGTTCTTTTTTTCCTGTCTTAGTCCCCGCTATGTCACTCTGTTTTTTGGGGGTGTGTGTGGTGTGTGTGTGTTGTGTGTGTGTGTTGTGTGTGTGGTTTTGGGGGGAGAGAAAAGGAGAGGAGAGAGAGAAAAAAGGGAGAGGGGGGGGGAAGGGGGGGGGGGGGGGGAAAAGCGCTGTTTTTTTTTTCTGTTTTCTGCCCTGTTGTCTGATGTCTGTTTTGTTGTTTCGTTGTCTTTTCTGCTGCCCCTTCTCTCTTCTCTTCTCTCTCCCCCCTCTCTCTCTCCCCTTTTCCCCTCCCTCTCTCTCTCTCTTCTCTCCCTCCCCCCCCCTCCCCCCCCCCCTCCCCCCTCCCCTCCCTCTCACCCTCTCAGCAGTCGGAGTGCAATTTGTTTAAAAAAAAAAAAATTAACCATTATTATTCTCATGTTGAAAAATGACCAGAGTATTGGGAAAAATTTTGTGTTCCCGAAAACCTGCCAAATTAATTTTGATGTTTGGGGCCCGACAAAAAAAGGATAAACCTTAACCCGGAAAAACTTGGTTGAAATTTTTAAAACTGTTATGTAACAAAAAAAAAAAAAAAACCCCCAAAAAACAACAACAAAAAACCCCCCCCCTAAATGGCATCGGGGGCCTCCCTTTTTGAAATTGTAAAGATAAAAAAAAATAAATTAATAAAAAAATATATAAAATAATAATTTTTAATAAAAGAAAAAAAAAAAAGGCCCTTTGTGGAAAAAAAATCAAGGGGGGTTTTTTTTTTTAGACAAGTCAGAATCTCTCTATCCCGTCCCCATCGCCATTCTTCCCCCCGTTACCCCTTTTCCTTTTTTTTTTTGTTTCTCCTTTTTTTTCCTCTAGAGAAAAAAATCCAAAATTTCTTTTTTGTTTTTTTTGTTCAGAAACAAAATTTTTTTTGTGTGAAAGGTTTTTGGGATTTAGCGGGGGGGAAAAGGAAAAATTTTAAAAAGAGTGAAAAAACTTTGTGGTTGGGGGGGCGGGGGGGGGGGGGGGGGGGGAGTTGCGGTTTTTTAGAAGGGGGGTAGGTAGGAAAGGGAGGGGGGATAGAAAGGGATAGGGAAAAGGGGGAAAGGGGGTGGGGGGGGAGCTGGTAAAATGGAAAAGGGAAACTGCGCTAATTACGAGAAGTCGTTTCAGGCCGAAAATTTTTGGGGGTGGGGGCCCCCCCGGGTTTGGGGTTTTTTCCCCCCGAAACCAGTGCCCGTTTCCCCCCCCCGACTTTGGGGGATTCCACCCCTATATCCCCCCTCCCCCCACCCCCCCAAACTCTTTTGCCACCTCTTACTCCCCCCCCCCCCCTTCCCCCCCTTTTTTTTTATTCACGTCCTTTCAAACACCTGCCAGCCTTTCTTTTGCCCCTTTAAATTTTTTTTTTGTTTTTTTCTTGTTCTTGTTTTTTTTTCTGTGTTTTTCTTTTTCATTTTTTCTGCTTTTTTCGGGGTTTTTGTTTTTAGTGTCGCTGTTTCTTTTTCCCTCTGGTAGTGTGTTTTTTTTTTTCTTTGCTTCTTTTGTTGTTTGTTTTTTTTTCATCAGAATTGTGATTTTCTTCTTTTGGTCTTTATTAGTCGGAAATGTCTTTAGTTTGTTGATTGGTAAATTATTCTGAATGTATTGTTGCTTTCCCCTTTCTTTTCCTCCCCCTTCCTCCCCCTCCCCCTCCTTCCTCTTTTCATCATCCCCCAAAACCCCCAAAACCCCCCCCACCCCACCCCCCACCCCACCCCAACCCCCAAACCCTCTCTCATAATCATCACAATTTAAACCCAACCCCCAACCACCCCCCATCACCCCACCCCCATACACCAACCCCCACTCATCCCTCAAACATCATCTCATCATCTCTTTTTTTATCTCATCCCTCCTTCCTTCTTCCCCTCTTTTTCCCTTTTCTTCCCCCCGTTGCTTCCTTTTTTCCCCTTTTTGCCTCTTTTTTTTCTATTAGTTGGTTAAACTGTATTTGTTCTCAAAAAGGTTTTATAATGTGCATCTGATTGTTGGGCCCCTTTTTCTTTTCCTCTTCTTTGTTTTTTAAACCCCAACACCCTCTCAAAGGGAGTTATAGTTCTGCAAACTACCCCCCCCACTCTGTTGTGTATGTGTGTGGTTTTGCGTGGTCCTTTCGTGCTGCGCCCCCCGTGTCTGTGGTCCCCTGTGCGTGTTGTGGTATGTTTGTGTGTTTTTTTGTGTATGTGTGCGTGGTGCCCCGCTGCGTGCGCGCGCGCTTTTTTTTTTGTATGTTCACGAGTGTGTTTGTGACGCGCACGTAAACCCCCTTTAATGTAATTTAAATTTAAAACACTAATAAATGAGGCAAGTCTTTGGGGCAAAATTGGGGGAAAGTTTTTGGGGACGGAGGATCTTTGTATACATTTTGGGTTTTTGGCCCATGACAAATGAGAAATTTTTTTTTGCCATAGTTTCCCCTTTTCACTTCAGGTTCTTGGGGGGTCGGGGTAACAAATGGCGGGGGGGAAAAAGGGGTTTATTGGTTTAAAATCGGTTTTGGATGACAAAGCGTGGGGGGGGAAAGGGGGGGTTTTTTGTGAAATTCCCTTCCCCCTTTTCCAGTTTCTCATTTGGTTTTTGTTGGGGTATGAGGGACCCTGACTTTCTTTCTTTTTTTTTTTTCCGAACGACCCCGTTGGCGACGGTTTTCATTATGGAAGAAAAGCACACAACAAAAACCCCCGCACACACACACACACACCACACACACCAACACCCCGCGCGGCGGGGCGCGGCGGGCAAACCCCACACCCAAAACACAAAACAAAAAAAAACAATACAAAACAAAAAAAAACCCCCAAAAAAACCACACTATAAAGTCACACACCACAACACACCACACCAACACAACACACACACAACACACACACACACACAAAACACACACCACACCCACGTCGGCGTGCGTGCGTGGTACTTTTGAAAAAAAAAAAAACCTTTGTTACTAAAATGAAACCATTGAAAATAAAATTTTGACTTGCTTGACTTGCCCAACCCCAAAAACACAAAACACCCAAACCAAAATTTGTTGTCCCGGTTTTTTAAGTGTTTAAAAGATGGAAGAAAAAAAAATTTTCTCCGTTTTTTTTGTCTTTGTCTTTCTCTCTCCTTCCGCTTGTCTGCCCTGTTGTCGGGTTTCCCCCCTCCCCCCCCCCCCCCCCCCCTGTCTTTCCCCCCCCCCCCTTTTCCTCCGGGGCCCCCTGTTTTCGTCCTGAAGAAACCGCAAGCCCGAGCTTTTTTTTTACACGTGTGTCGGGGACACACAAAAGTAAACCCCTGCGTTGATGCCCCCTTTTTCTCTCTCTTCCCCTTTTTCCCCCCTCTCTTTCTCTCTCTCTTTCTTTTCCTCTTTCCCTTTTCCTCTCTCTTCCCCTCTCTTCTCTTTTTTTCCCTCTCCTCTTCCTCCCCCTCTCTCTCTCTTTTCTTCTCTTTTTCCCTCTCTCTCTCTCTCTCCCCTTCCCCCTTTTTTTCCTCCTCTTCCCCCCTTCTCTTCTCTCTCTCTCTCTCTCTCTTTCTCCCCTTTTCTCTCTTCTCTTTTCTCTCTCCCCTCTCTCCTCTCCCCTCTCTCTTCTTTTCTCTCTCTCTCTTCTCTCTTTCCCCTTCCCCCTCTCTCCCCTTTTCTCTTCTCTTTTCTTTTGTGCGGCGATGGAGGGGGGGCTTGGTTTTGGTTTTAGTGCTGTCAAACTAAAATTTGTGGAATGCACATTTGCATGATATGTGTGTGTGGGGTTTTGTGTGTGTGTGTGTGTGTGGTTTTGTGGTGTTTGTTTGTTTGTTTTTTTTGGTTTTTTTCCCCCACGGGTTTTTGTGTGCTGTAGGGTTTTGGGGGACAATTTTTTTCTCTTCTCTCTCTTTCTCTTCTCTCTTTCTCCTTTTCTTCCCTCTCTCCCCTTTCCTCTCTCCTTTTTTTTTTTTTTTTTTTGTTTCTTTTTTATTCCCGCATCCCCCCCTCAAAACAAGAAGAAAAAATCTGCACTAGACTGGGGTCAAGCCGGAAGTATGCAAATGCAGTGCTGTACCCGAAACCCCCGAACCCTGAAATGAATATTCTTTGTAAAAAAACCCCCAAAAGTGCAGCACCGTGTCCATACCAGTCGAAGTAATTTCCGAAGATTTTAAAAAAAAAAAAAAACCCCCCAAAGCGAGGTAATGAGTTTTTTGGTGTGTGGGGGTGTGTGTTTGGTGTGGTGTGGGTGTGTGTGTGTGTGTGGGGGTGAGTGTGTGTGTGTGTGTTTTTTTGGGGGAAAAGGTTGATGGTGTGTGTGTGGGGTGTGTGTGTGGGTGGTTGTGTGTGTGGGGTGTGTGTGGGTGTGTGGTGTGTGAGTGGTGTGTGTGTGGGTGTGTGTGTGTGGGGGGGGGGGGGGGGGGGGGGGGGGGGGGGGATTAAAGGGGAAAAAAAAAAAAAGGTGCGGTTAGAGGAGGGTGACAATAAAGAGGGAGATGAGGAAGAAAAAGGAGCAGTAAAAATAAAAAATATTGCAAACAGTTGGGGAGTAGTGTGTGGGGAAACTTTTGCCAAAAAGTGCCTGCAAAGCTGTTTCCAATACCCTTGGGGTTTTTTGTAAATATAGGATATTTGAGATAGATGGATGATCTAAACCCGGGGGGTTTGGGGGGGGGGGGGGGGGGGGGGGGGGGGGGGGGGGGGGGGGTGGGGGGGGGGGGGGGGGGGGGGGGGGGGGGGGGGGGGGGGGGGTGGGGGGGGGGGGGGGGGGGGGGGGGGGGGGGGGGGGGGGGGGGGGGGGGGTTTTGGGCTGTGACATCTTTTGGGGGGGCCCCTTTTTTTTCCCCCTTCCTTTCCCCCTTTACCCCCCGACCCCGTTGCTTTTTCCCCGTGGGTTTTAAGGTTGTAGTAGTAAAATAGGGGTGTGTTTGTAGTTGTAGTAGTAGTTTAAAAATAGTTTGTCCTATCGTTTTGGGGATCTGTTCTGTGTGCGGGGAAGAGGGGAAAAAAGGGGGGAAGGGTGGGGAAACCATAAGGGGGATTTTCATGAAAAAATGTAAATTTCTTGGGAAAAAAAAGCAAACAATAAAAAAACCCTTGGGCGGGGCGCGCAACCCCCACAAAAACCAAAACACCAAAACACAAAAACAAAAACACACACACACAACACCCCCACAAAAACACACACCCCCACACACACACAAACAAACCCCTTATATTCAAAGGAGTTCAAAAAAAGGGGGTGTTGCAATCCCACCCGTCCCTTTGATTTTAAAAAAGTTTATAATCTAAAGAAACTGTCAGTGGGGCCCCCCAAAAAAGGGGTAAAAAAAGAAATGGGATAGGGGGAGGTGAGGTGAGGGGGGAAAAACTAAAACATGCAATTCCAAAGTCAATGACCAATACATTCAAAATACAATCTTCATAAAAAATGAAGGGGAAAAAAGAAGGGAAAGAAAAAAAGGGAAAAAAAAAAAAGGAGGGGGGGGGGGGTGGGGGGGGGGGGGGGGGGGGGGGGGGGGGGGGGAGAAAAAAAAAAGGGGAAAAAAAAAATTTTTGTGATGGGGAAAATAGCCCCTCATTTTAAAACTCTTTGGGGCAAGGCCAAACCCCAAAAATTTTAAAAATGGGGAGTTTACAACCCCTAAGGGGGTTTTTAAAAAAAAAAAAAAAAAAAAAAAAAAAAAAAAAAAAAAAAAAAAA
>CM060317.1:74417671-74420447 GCA_030674155.1 Stramonita haemastoma | reverse complement strand
GGCTTCTGTGCTATTGCTGCGGCGGTGGCGGCGTGCATGTTTTTTTCTTTATTCTATTGAACAACTTTTTTCTTGTCAGTTTTCTCTTAACTATTGACTTGCAGTCACAATGTGTGTGTGGTGTGTGTTTTGTGTGTTGTGTGTTGTGTGTGTGTGTGTGTGTGTGTGTGTGTGTGTGCGCGGTGTGGGGTGTGTGTGTTTGTTGGTGTGTGTGTTGTGTGTTGTTTCTGTTTTTGTGTTGGTGTGTGTGTTGGTGTGTTAATGTTTGTGTGTGTGTGTGTGTGTTGTGTGTGTGTGTGTGTGTGTGTGTCTGTGGGGTTGTGTGTCTGTCCTGTCTGTGTGTCTGTTCTGTCTTGTGTTAGAAAGAGAGAGAGGGAGTAGTGCGCGCGGGCGCGTGGTATGTGTGTGAGAAATAATAAAGTAAACAGTATTGCCAACTTTGAGTCAAGTTTCATGGGTTTGATTTCAAAAATTCAAATATGAAATCAATTTGAAAAGGGAAAAAAAGTTAAGCCCCTATAAAAGAGAACGGGTAATTGTTAGCTGATCAAGTGCTGAAGGAATGCAGGGGTAGTGACAAAATCATTAATTCATCTTAAATCACTCCTGAAGGAGTGGCGCTGAATACTCCTTGCTGTCACATACTTCTTCCTTTATATCTTATAAGTTCTGTCTGTCTTCTGTCGTCTGTCTCCTGTCTGTCTGTCCGTCCGTCCATCTCGTCTGCCTGCCTGCCTCCTCTCTCTCTCTCTCTCTCTCTCTTCCTCCTCTCTCTCTCTCTCTCTCTCTCATCTCTTTCTCTCTCTCTCTTCTCTCTTCGTCTCTCTCTCCTCTCTCTCTCTACTCTCTCTCTCTCTCTTCTGTGTTGACTAATAATACTTGAAATAATTCTAAATATGTTATCATTATCAATTCAGTATGGAAAACATACTAAGCTACCTAGTTGGTTGATTCATTCGTTTTGTTCTTCGCGATTAATCACCTCTTTATTCATTCTGTTTATTTATTCATCCATCCATTATTTATTCAGCAGTATTTTACTGCTAAGTGGTTGCTAACTTTTTTGTGTTTTAAACTGTACAAGGGAAAAAAAAACACCAGCAAACAACAACAAAGTGTCAACAGATAATTGGGTAACAGTGCATTTCACAATCGCTAAGAACTAGATCTACACAAATGCTGTAGCCAGAGCTGGTGTTTTGTGAAATATCAAATTCAGGCTGTTGTATTGCCACAGCTTTGGGAAACTGGTGTAATCAACAAGTAATGCTCAGTTGTGGATTGTGCTATTTTAATTGGCAGAACTTTCGTCGACAGTATGGTAGTGATTTGATAATGCCGATGATGTTAATGATACTTGGTAGTGATGATGATGATGATAATGTATGATGATCATGAAAATCAAGGGAAAACCTACAGCAATCAAATCACAAATAATCCATCGAACGTTTTGATACCACTTCGTAGTGTTCAGTTAGAAAATAAAGCTGTCTGTCTGTCTGTCTGTCTGTCTGTCTGTCTGTCTGTCTGTCTGTCTGTCTGTCTGTCTGTCTGTCTGTCTGTCTCTCCTCTCTCTCCTCTCTCTCTCCTCATCTCTCTCTCTCCTCTCTCTCCTCTCTCTCTCTCTCTCTCTCTCGTGTACACACACAACACACACTAACACACACTAACACCACACACCACACACACACACACACACACCACACACACACACACACACACACACACCCTACCTCTCTAACCCCGGGCGCGCGTGTGGCGGGAAAAAAAAACGAGGTCAGTTGAATTCAGGTGTGGCTGGCTGTCAGTGTCAAACAGTGTGGCAGAAAAATGCAGCCGGCACTCCAGGACGTGTTTGCCTTGAGCCACAAAACCCTCGAATCCCCCCTCCCTCCCCCTCCCTGGTCTCCCTATCCTCCATTTCACCCCCTCCCAGTTTTTTTTCCACCCCCCCTCCCCTCGTCCAAAGCTCAACCTGAGGTCCCCATACCATACCCACCCTGCCCTCCCTGCCCGATGTTCCCCCTCCCCTACAATCATGCACTCGCCTCTCCTGCCCCCCCCCCCCCCCTTCCCAGCTATACTAACTCGTTGGCTTCATGATTCCGTTGCATACGGTACTCAAAAAGTACTAGGCCTATACCATCATCCTATGTTGCCCTCGTGTGACCTCCGCTAAGTTTGGAATAGACAGGAGGAATGACCCCAAAGACAACTTGATGATCAAAATTGAGAGAGGAGAGAGAGAGAGAGAGAGAGAGAGAGAGAGAGAGAGAGAGAGAGAGAGAGAGAGAGAGAGAGTTTATCCAGTAAAAAGGCCATTAGCCTCATTTGGGGGGGGGGGGGGGGGGGGAGATTTACATAGTAGTCCTCTCGGCAAGAATCATTTGTGCTACTCAGCTACTTAGGAATCTACTTAGTTTTTCTTTCTTCCCCTTGCTTCCCATAGGGGATTCTTGCTCTCATCTGTCTGTACACCCCGTGACGAAGACGAAGTCATAGCTACTGGATGTTTGCGTAACATAGTGCAAGTAAAGTATTTCTGTTACAAGTGAACAGAAAGTGTAGTACACACAAATTTCCAAAGTTAAACTCTTTTTTTAGGCAAGCACCACACACACCCACCACACAACACACGCACGCACGCACGCGCCCCACACACACACACACACACCACACACAAACACACACACCCCACACACACACAACACAACACACACACACAACAGTGTCATTACTTTAGTTGGACTGTAGAACTGATGATGATGAAAGCAAA
>CM060317.1:74410171-74412671 GCA_030674155.1 Stramonita haemastoma | reverse complement strand
CCTACATATTCACACACGCTTACACACACGCTTACACACACACACACACACACACACACACACACACACACACACACACACACACACACAACACATTCACACACATACATTCACACACACTCACACACACACACTGTATGCACAGCACCCCACCCCCCCACCTGGCCAGCCACACACACACACACACACACACACACACACACACACACACACACACACACACACACACACACACACACACACATACATACACACACACTCATACTCATACACTCACGATCACACGTACACGCACACTCATACACTCACGACACACGACACGCACGCACGCACGCACACACCACCACACACACACACACACACACACACACACACACACACACACCACACACACACACACACACACACACACACACACACACACACACACACACACACACACACACACACACACACTGTTCACGGCGATGAGAGAGAGAAAGCTTGCTCGGGGCAGTGTTACAAAAGCCTGAAGACTGAAGAATCCAAAGCATGCAAGAGGGTGTTGTGATTCGGGCGACAGCTGGGACAGAGAGAGAGAGAGAGAGAAGAGAGAGAGAGAGAGAGAGAGAGAGAGAGAGAGAGGGAGGGGGGGGGGACGTGCATAGCGCGCGCAATCTGTGCACCGCTTTCACCCTCAGAGAGAATGCTGAGGAGAAAGGAAGGACATAGCGCACAAGATGATGAGGATTGTGGTAGAGAAAGGGATCGAACGCTCTCTCCCTCATCTCCCTGTCGTCATTACAGTGGTTGGAGTCTCCGAGGTGCCGCCAATAAGGTCGTACGTAGTCACATGAGTGTGTGTTGTGTGTGTGTGTGTGTGTGTGTGTGTGTGTGTGTGTGTGTGTGTGTGTGTGTGGTGTGTGTGTGTGTGTGTGTGTGTATAATCAGTAGTAGTAGTAGTAGTAGTAGTAGTAGTAGTAGTAGTAGTAGTAGTAGTAGTAGTAGTAGTGCAGGCCGTAGCAGCTGCAGCAGCAGTGTTTTCTTTTCTTCTTTAATACTTATTTTTTGTTGTCGATATTTTAAATACTTTAACCCGTATGTCGTTTCTGTTGGACGGTCTTATTTCCCTTTACTTTTGTTTTATGTTCGAGTTATTTAGAACTGGTTTGTAGACTGGGTATTAGTAACATTTCTAGCAACATGATATCTCTAGCAAAACGTTCAATGTCCTAGGTGTCTGATTTTTGATGACCATTAACGCGATAGCCAAGCGAATAAAACGACGGTCCTCTAATCCTATCATGGTGTGAATTTGGATGGTTGCGAGTTTGAATCCTGGTGGTAGCATCTGGTAGGCTCGTAAAGAGAGATTTTCCCCATATTTTCGGCATCAAGATTGAGCATTGTCTTCAGTCTCCGTTTCTTGTGTGCGCGTCTACAGAGGATTAGAGGTATGCATGTTGGAGATCCTGTGCATCGTTTCGACGTTTATTGGATTTTGGAAATGTGAGAACGCCCAGCTTGTGTTTGGGGTTATACGGTAGGACAGTCGTTTTCTTGGTGGATACCTCGGCAGAAGCAAAGTAGCATATAGATCTATATGACTATTACTATGAATTCAGAGTTACACCCATGCGAAATCCGAAGCTTTTGTTCCATAAGCATTGCAAGGATTTTTACTTGAATTTTCTCAGTGCCACTTACACTTACTCTACAGTTTTTCTTACTTTCAGCGGAAACTAACGTCATCCTCTACTCTACCTGCAGCGCTGATCGTGAAATTCAATTCCAGCAAATTAGGGAGGGATAGTCGTGGCGGGAATTTGCCTGTCATGTTGGTACTAGTCCCAGTGTGCATGATAGGCCAATGGCGCCGTGCGGATGGACTGACACGGGCCAGACATGACGATGCATCCAGCAGGGGGGTTAGTCGCCCTCGTTCCGCCTCCACAAGCTTTTGTTCCTGTTCTCTGGGCAGCTTTCCCGCCCAGACATCACAAAAGAGTGTATCAGAAGGGTGTGTCGGCGCTGACTTGCCATGCACTGAATTAAAATCATTAGCTTAGAGACTTTTTTTTTTTTTTTGCATTTGCGTAACAAAACTTGGCCGACGTTCTGCTAGTATTCATTCCCGCCTCCCCCCCCCCCCCCCTCTCCAAAAAAAAAAATCCTCCTCATCTGGTGATCGTTCTCATTTAGGTATAATAAAGCTCAAGTTTGTTGGGGGTGCTAGGAGTTGTGGTTTGCAGGTTTTTCGTTTTGTTGTTTATGGTGTTTGTTAATGCTGTTGGTTCTGGGCTGTCTTGTGTCGTGTGGGTTTCTTTCTGTTTCTGGTTCTCTGTATCTCTGTCTTAGTCTCGCTATGTCACTCTGTGTGTGTGTGTGTGTGTGTGTGTGTGTGTGTGTGTGTGTGTGTGTGTGTGTGTGTGTGGTGTGTGTGTGTGTGTGTGTAGAGAGGAGAGAGAGAGAGGGAGGGGGGGGGGGGGGAAGGGCTGACGTTCTGTCTGTTTTTCTGTCT
>CM060317.1:74402671-74405171 GCA_030674155.1 Stramonita haemastoma | reverse complement strand
GGAAAGAAAAGGAAAATAAAGGAGGGGGGGGGGGGGGGGGGGGGGGGGGGGAGAAAAAGGCAACATTGAAGTGATGGAAAGTAGCCCATCATTTTAATCTCTTTGGACAAGGCAACCCCAGTATAACTGCAGTCAGCACAACACGTAAGCTTAAAAAAAAAAAAGAAAAAAAAAAAGAAGAAAATATGTAAAGCCTGCTGTCTTGATAGGTATTGAACGCAACGGAAATTCCTTTCCTATCTTGCCATTTTTTAATTTTCTAAATTGCAAGGGGGAGAGAGAGAGAGAGAGGAGAGAGAGAGGAGAGAGAGAAGGAGAGAGAGAGAGGAGTCGACTGTCGGAAAAAAACAGGCAGACCCCCCCCCCTGCCTCCAGCTAAAGGAGCCGTCACGCGCACAAGTAAGGCATTCATCAAATATCGACACATCCATTACTCCTCTTTGTGGGCCCTGGAATGAAGGTGGTGGCATACCACGTCATTTCAAACTGTATACAAAGAAGTAAAGAGGAAATTATTATATACTGATGGCAGACCAGATTAGGCTATCTAAAACTGTATACAAAAAAACTAAAAAGTAAGAGGAAATATTTAAAATATACTGATGGAAATATACACATCATTTAAAACTGTATACAAAGAACTAAAAAGGAAATTATTATATACTGATGGCGTACTTCATCATTTAAAACTGTATACAAAGAACTACAGAGGAAATTATATAATGATGGCATACCAGATATCTAAAACTATTTCGATGGACTAAAGAGAAAACTGATGGTGTTGTTAAACATTAACATTTTTATAAAGCAAGCATTTCATTATCCTTGCTAAACTGTCTCGATGTTGATTGTTTAAGTAAGAGGTTCCAAAAATAAGAATAAGGTTTTTTCTCTGTTGTATATTTTTGCTTCTTTTGTGTGTTAGAAAGCATTCTTGTTTAGACTGAGCCGTTGGAAGAGAGTAACATATAAGGTGGGGTTTTTTTTTTGTTTGTTGTTGTCATTTTAACTCCCCCTGCAGACCTTCTCTGTTGATGTAAAGAATTAAGATGCTTCTGAATTTTCTACAGATCTGAATTTTCCCAGATCTGAATTTTCCACAGATCTGAATGATAATTTTAGAAATATCCTCTTACTCTAGCTTGTTGGAAAGAGTACTGATGAATAAAATTTCTAACAAGAATAATCACACACCACCAAGCCGTTTAGTGACAATGTTCGTCATTTTAGCCACCAAAGTTTGAACCAAGTGTGAGTTGGGGGGGGGGGGGGGGGGGGGTGCAAATGTTTGTTTCTTTTTTTTTTCGATCACTCTCAGAAGCGCCCCTGTTGGATCCAAATTCGACCTGAAGGGGGGGGGGGGGAGGGGGGGGGGGGAAACGAGTGTGCTAATTTGACGTCATGCTGGTATTTACGTCAGCAGCCAAGTGCTTTCAGAACGTACGTAGGTCTTTTTTTTCTGACGGTATGGTCTAGTCTAGTACAGTAGTAGACCCATGTATGTCTTGTGCAGGCCCTAGCCGAGTGTAAAAACGCCGTGTATTGGGAAGGAATGCTCCATCCCGCTTGCTGTTGACCTTCGTAAGTTATTGTCACGACTATTGTCAGCATACGAACACCTTTGACAGACAGGAAGACAGGAAAAAAATGGTAGGTAGATCTAGACAAGAACCTTGCATGACCCGCTGAAGGAAAGACGATCAAATCCGATGCAGTTTGAAGATTTTTCTCACTCCGCCTTTCGCGCCATAATGACAAGAATACCGACCAAGCCGATGAGTTGAATAATCGCGTTTCATGGTTCGTCTTTATGAGGTGGTTGGCCCCAGACTGTGCATTAATATTCATGACACAGACGCGCACGTGCGTCGGAAGGAGGGCAAGGTTTAGAGTGGGCGCCGGCATTTTGATTTTGTACAGATTGGTGTTGTCTGAATACCGCGAATGTTAGGGTTTCTGACGGAATGTTACACACAGGGATTGAAAGTCTTTGCTGGCGAACGCGCGTTTGTGTAATTTAATCATAAACATGGAACTACCTTAGGCGTTAATTAACGCATTATTTGAGAGCTTTGGATGCGAAGAAAAACGAAAAGGATGTAACCGAAGTTTTTAAACTAGAACTGTATGCAAATGTATGGAAGAACAAAGCCTCAAAGGTATGCAATGATGTCCACAGCACAGCAAGAAGTGTCATGAAAGCCTCTGTGTATACATGCTAGAAAAAAGGACTTAACTTGCTAATAAATGCAAATGGTGAGCCTATAATAGATGTCTTGAAAGTTAAAAAGTGTAGAGTCTAGTGAAGTTTCTCCCCTTTTTAGCTCTGCAACAAGTCAACTTGTTTGGATTTTCAGTGATCTTTCTCTGTGTGTCTGTGCCACTATGTATAGTTGCTGATATGTGTGCACGCTCCTCTGTGTGTTTGTGTGTGTGTGTAAATGTGTGTGTGTGCGTGCGTGCGTGCGTGCGTGCGTGCGTGTGTGTGTGTGTGTGTGTG
>CM060317.1:74345171-74397671 GCA_030674155.1 Stramonita haemastoma | reverse complement strand
CCGCTCCGCCTCCACTGACGCCGACAGCAACAAAGGTATTGTTGTTGTGCTTGTTTGTTGTTCTTCCTTCTTCTTTCTTAATGTTATAGTGTGCACTTTATTCACTATAACGTTTAAAACAACCACCCCCTTTTCTCCCCAACCCCAGCCACCCTCTTACATTAAAATGAAATGTTTACAAGTGCATGTGGATTTCTGGTTGGTTTGTTTTTTGTATTGTGTTCTTGTTTTGTTTTGTGTGTTTTGTTGTTGTTGTGTTGTGTTTGGGGTGTTTTTTTGGGGGTGGTGGTTTTTTTTTGGGTTTTGGGGTTTTTGTTGTTGTTGTTTTTTTGTTGTTTTTTTTTTTGGGGGGGGCTTCTTGAGAAAATTGGTTTCAGTTTGTGGTAGATTTTGTGTATCTCTTTTTTTCTGAAATTTAACTTCAGGGTTGTTGTTTTTTCCTGTGTCTGCTTTTTTTGTTATAATTCACTTCCACTTCATTCATTCCGTCCTTCGTTTCTTTCTCTGTTTTTGTCTGTCAAGTTTAACTGTGTTTGCCACTTCTGTGTTGTTTTTTTTGTGTGCGCACAAGCGCTTGTGCGTGTATGTGCTCTGTGTATGTGTGTGTGTGTGTGTGTGTGTGTGTGTGTGTGTGTGTGCGTGCGTGCGTGCGCGCGTGCGTATATACACAGGATTATTGGGCAGAAGGAAGTGTACATAAAACTGTTTCTCGTTTTGTAGGGTCTCGTATTCTGCTGCCTTTTATTGCATCCTTGTCAAGATCACTCGTTCATTTTCATTATTTAGCTGATACTGTAGGATCGGTCAAGTATTCCAGAATCTACACAAAGTGAAGAAAAGACAGTAGGGGGTGGGTGGGGGGGGGGGCGAGTGAGGGGTTGTCTGAAAGTGCATTTCTGCATCGGTAATTTAACAAAACGCCATTGTTTAGGATTGAACGCCCGTGGATCGAACCTGTAACCCTGTGTAACCTTTAGAGCAAGCCAGTCCCGAGTTGATAAGTGTGTTAAGACGTCAATCTCTCGTGGTCATATAGTTCACTGGTAAAACAGTGTTGAAGTACTATACTGGTGAATCTTAGTTCGATGGCGAGACCTGTGTTGTAATATTCCTTTCCCTGCGGCTCTGGCGGTCAGCGAACGAATTCCTTTGATGGCGAAAGAGACTGAGCGATGGAGAAGGCGGTAGAGCCGTCTCTGTGTTATATGTAAAATACGTTTTGTTCAAAGAGGTAACAGTGAGTCATTGGTGAAGATCTTAACACGAAAACAATGGTGTACAACCATGAGCTGTCTCTGATGTTAATTATTCTTTGTTCAAAGAGACAACACTGACTCATGGACCAGGATCTTTAGCAAGAACAATAGTATGAGTATGTGGAATGTAAATTATGTGCAGTTTGAACATAAAGAACTCTAGAAGAACAGAATCGTTAGTCATTTGAGGGTACTTCAGCTTTTTGATGACGATCTACTTTTTGAAGTCTGTTTTTAGGAGGCATGGTGTAATCATTCTGTGGTCTGCTGCCGTAGGTAAAGTATACTTTTTATGGTAGAAAACTCGTAAGAAGACTGTGTTTAAATGGTATTTCAGTTTCCCAGAGCTCTTTAAAATTTCACTGTTGGGTAATGTTGGCATTAGTTTAAGATGGACACATAAATATTACCATCCCTATCCTATTTGCCTTAGGTGTATTTTGCGTGCGCGCGCGCACACATACACACACTTACGCATACACACACACACACACACAAACGCACGCACGCACACACACACAACACACACACACACACACACACACACACACCACACACACACACACACACACACACACACACACACACTCACCTCTCTCTCTCTCTCTCTCTCTCTCTCTCTCTCTCTCTCTCTCTCTCTCTCTCTCTCTCTCTCTCCCGCACATACACGCTTACAAAATCTCCATCAGCTCCCGGCCTCCTCTTCAAATACACACACGCGCATGCAGGGAAAGGGCGGTTCACCGTTAGTCAACAGGTGCTCATTAGCTTTCAGTGGAAGCTTTTAAAACCTCACAAATAAGCACACGACCCCAACCTCCCCGCTTTCGAGTGAAATAACTGATAGAAAAGAGGTCACTCAACTCCCCGACTGCATGCACCCTGTTGAAAAACAGTCATTCACCAGAAGGAAACCAGCCCGTCTGAAAGCTGCCCTACACTCTACAGGTGAGGCAGGCCATTGCAGTTAATTTATCAGCACTTAGATTCCTTTTAGCGGGCATCGGACTGTAGGTACTTCACTCTGCCTCTGCCAGTTCTCTCTTCCTTCCTGTGGAAAAAAAAGGCCCCATTCCAGAGAATGGATGAATTGTTTTTCCTAGGTTGAAGGCTGGCTGGAAAGCTTCACAACAACCACTTGTTGAGCACTGCGGTAACTATTGCAGAGCAGGTAAGAAGTGACCCGGGCCAATGATTAGTGACCTCAGTGGTGATGCTGACGTGCGTCAGACCCTCTTGTGGTGACGGTGTTAAGTGGCTGCTGTGATGTAACGCTGCCTTTGACGTCACAGTCAGGGTTTATGGGACCTGCTCTCTCTTGTTGCCGAAGCCGGTAGGTACAGTGGGCTGTTGAGAGGGGTTGCCAAGAACCTGGCCTAATTGGTGGAGAGACTGTTTTATCTTGTGCTGGGGAAGATGGCTTGCAGTCTGACGGCCCCGGTACAGGCCTATTTCATTACCTGTGGACGTGAGCAGTAGATAAGTCTTCATATAAAAAAGGGTGGTAGTTCTTGATGTTTCTGTTCTCGGTGCTACAGAGTAAAGAAGAGAGATGGAAGCTGGTAAATGTCTACGTACTCGGGACTTCAGAGAATTATTGTGTATAGTTATGAGGGAAAATAAGTTGGAAAGGGGTGAAGGGAAAGATCAAACTACCATGTATATAATTACCTGTGTCTTGTCTCTGGCTCTTTTCTGTTACCTTTTTCTTTTTAACTCTCTGTGTGTGTCTGTCTGTCTGTCTGTGTGCGTGCGCGCACGCTCGTGCTTAAATTTAGCATCCCTGTACTCTTTGTGATATCAAATAAATCTATTACGTATCCATTACAAATATATTCACTACATAAACACCTCGCTGCATGCAGTTTGTAGTGAAGGCATAAATGTATTTAGTGTAATCGTAGAAGCAAAAAGCTAACAAACATGTATTACGAATCTTTAACGTAAAACATGGGCACCAAATAGACAGTTCCTGAAAAAAACCCGTTCTTCTGTTGAAAAGTTCTCTTACCCTGCCACACAGTACTTGTTCAAACAGTTGGTAAACATCTTGTATATAGAGGAATGTGTGTGTTTGTTTGTGTCTGTGTGTGTTTGTGTCTGTGTGTGCGTGCGTGCGTACGCGTGTGTGCGTGCGTGCATGCGTGCGTGTGTGTATGCGTGCGCGCGCGCGTGTGTGTGTGTGTGTGGTTACAATTTAAAACTATTGCTGTCTAATGCTGTCAGCGGAAGCCCATTCTCTTCAGATGCTCACTTGAGGAGACAATTAGTACGTTAGGATCACTGGGGAGACACTCCCCCCGCTGCTCCCGCCCCCTATGACCGTGTCTAGGCGTGTGGGAGCAGACAGAATGGCATCTGCTATTGTCCTGTACAAAGAACACGCTGTGTGTCCTGCCCAGTCAAAACTCGACATTTCTTCATACCAGACACGTACACTGACCGTTGTCTGTCTCGGCGTCTGCTATAAATCTCCCTGGGGAATGCTAGCACTTCTTTGCATCTGACTTATTTTGACGCTCTCCGACCTATCTGCCCGAGTCCAGGGGAAATTCTTTGGGATAAAGCAGATTTAGGTTGTTTGTGATGTTTCTCTTCTCACCTTGCCCCCCCCTCTTTCATCACTCTTCACCGTAAGTTGTCAGACTATGACCTGTTTTCAAAGCTGGACGGAAAATACCGTTTCCTGCAAATGAATTCGCGGTTCTTCTCTTGTCTCCCTTTTTCTTTATTGAGTTTTGATCTTGCCTTAAGTCGTCTACTCTGCCTGCTTAATGACTGGTTTCGTCAACATGTAATCATCATCATCGTCGTTGTTGTTATTAACATAGATTATGATCGTCATCATCATCATCTTCTTCTGCTGCTGCTAGTTTTGCGAATGCCTTGCATCTGTTTTCGTTAAGAGTCGGAGCTGCTGTCGAGAGGATCTTTTCGTGAGGATTCGTGTTGGCACCGTTATTGTTCATCACTGTTGTATGCTTTTTTGTGGCTGTTATATTTGTTACATCTAGTCATTGTTATCTGCGACTGAAAAATACCGTGGCGTCGGGCACTAAGAAAGTTTGCAATGTTGTTTGCAATCTGCAACTGGCAATGGTGGCGTCCTCAAACGATCCGAGGCACAGGAAATCCTACGAGGTGGTCTAATGCAAGAAGCTGACTGGTCTACTTAACTTCTTAAAAACCTCTAAATCAACACCAACCCCCCCCCCCCCCCCCACTCCGCCCCAATTAAAAAGTGCACTGTGCATAATAATGGACATATGTGTGTGAGCACAATATTCTTTGTACTCAATCATATGAACATGTATGTATGTTTTTATGATAAACCAGGCAATTCTGTTGATCTGCCCATCTATTCATGCATCCATCCACGTATGCGCACACACCAACGCACCGGCCAGTATCCTACTTGTCCATTATAGTGCTAGTCGGAGAACAGTATAATTATTACCAATACAAAAGGGAAAAAATGAGACCTTGGAGGGTTCAGAAACTAAGTATAGTTCTCATCATATAGAAACGCCGTGTGTTAAAGAAAAGAAGGGGTGGGTGGGGTGATGGGTGAAGGAAGAGAGATCACAAAATATGTTTACAGTAGGATTTCCTCTTACAACCCCATGAGTGTCAGGGGAAATTGTCTCACGACCAGAAGGCTTGTTTTCAGCATCTTAAGCCGGGCTTTCTAAGCACATGTGTGCAGCATGTGTATCCAATACATCTATATGCTTGGGGGTAGAGAGGAAGAGAAAGAGGGGGGTGGAGGTGGTCTGGAGAGAATTGTACATTGCCCCTAGCGACCCCAGCCATTTTCTGGGGGAGAGATGGATGAATACCAGAGAAGGAGGTGACTGATATACATGGAGCAGGAAACAGGAGCTGGGTATGATACGACACGGGCAGAAAGGGATCATAGAACACACGCATGTATGTATGTATACACAATATACCCTCACTTTCATCATCTTTTTTCTCTTTCTCTGTTCTGTCGTTTCTTTGCCTTCCCCTTTCTACCCCATCGCGTTCTCTGATATATATACATACATGTATACTCTCTCTCTCTCTCTCCTCTTCTCATACACGCATAGTAGCGAGGCTGCAAGTATGCGTGAATGCGCAGACAGAACCGCATGTCATCTGTGAGAATGGCAAGTCTCGCTTGATGGCGAATTGCGCGCTACTGGTTTTATTTCGTTCTTTCTTTGTCTGCCTGTGTCTGTCTGTGTCTCTCGGTCTGTCTATCTGTAAGTCTGTCTCTCCGTGCGCACTTGCACATACTAGCATACCAGAGCAATGGGTCCCTTACATTTCTTTGGAGCATGTGTATACATGTATGTACGTTCACGATGTGTGTGTGTATGTGTGTGTGTGTGTGTGTGTGTGTGTGTGTGTGTGTGTGTGTGTGTGTGTGTGTGTGTGTGCACAAAGACAAAAGTGTACATATTGTATATGTCACACACGTTTAACAGGCTTCCAGCCCGACACCTCCCTCTCTCCTCCCTCTCTCACTCTCCCCCCTCTTTCTCCCTCTCCTCCCCTGCCCCCCTCTCTCTCTGTCTCTGTCTCTGTCTCTGTCTCTCTCTCTCTCTCCTCTCTCTCTCTCTCTCTCTCTCTCTTCTCTCTCTCTCTCTCTCTCTCTCTCTCCTCTCTCTCTCAAACATTTTAATTTCGGGAAACTCATAAATTCTAGATATATTGAATGGTTTGCAAATCAGTTTTGTGAATTGATTCTTGATAGATCTATTAATATTAGTTTGCATCAAAGTGTGTGCTTTGTGTTTTTCCCTTCATATGTGACTAGGGGGCCATTTGAATAAATCATCCACGTTCTCTGTCTGTCTGTCTGTCTGTCTGTCTGTCTCTGTCTCTGTCTCTCTCTCTCTCTCTCTCTTCTCTCTCTCTCTCTCTCTCTCTCTCTCTCTCTCTCTCTCCTCTCTCTCCTCTCTCTCTCTCTCCTCCCCCCCCCCCTCCCTCCCTCCCTGTCTCTGTCACTCTCTTTGTGTCTCTCTGTCTCTCTCTCTCTCCATCTCTGTCTGTCTGTCTGTCTCTGTCTCTCCGTCTCTTTTTCTCTGTCTGTGTGTGTGTGTGTGGCGCGCGCGCGTGCGTGTGTGTGTGTGTGTGTGGTGTGTGTACGTGTGTGTGTGTGTTGTGTGTGTGTGTGTGTGTGTGTGTGTGTGTGTGTGTGTGTGTGTTCGTGTGTGTGTGTGTGTGTGTGTGTGTGTGTGTGTGTGTGTGTGGCAGGGCTATACTATACGGTGGGTCCCAGTTTCCTGAGTGGTTTCATGGCATGAGGGCAGAGAGAGAGAGAGGTAGGTAGGTAGGTAGGTAGGGTTCCGATAGGAGCCAGATGTCGGTATGGCACACCTCGCCAGCAACAAATATTACTACATCCCCGTTTCACTTTCTTCCCCCCTATACTACCGTAACTTTCTGGGTTTTTTTGGTTTTTTTAGTTTTTGGTCTGTCTTTTAGTCTATTGTTTGCTCTGTTTGTTTATATTTCTTTAAGTTATTTTATATTTCCTCTTTCTGTCTGTCTGTCTCTCTGTCTGTCTGTCCACACACACACACACACTCTCTCTCTCTCTCATACACACACACGCGCACGCGTGTATGCACGCACGCGCGCACGCGCACACACACACACACACACACACACTTGAATTTTTTCTTTTTATAAACAACAATAAACCCCCAAATAGATTGTAATACAGACAACGATAACGATTGTCATTTTAAGATGATCTCTACACTTGCGCTCACTGCATCGATTCTTGTTTGTCATTTTTCTTTTTAAAGAAAGAAGGGGGGAAAAAACTTGTTCGTTGTGTTAAAGTGTTACTATTGTTTTGTAAAAGTGTTAACGTTCAATTTTTTAAAGGATTTTTTGGGTATGTTTTAAAAAGGTGTTTTGAGAAAACTACAGTTTAGCTTTTAAGTAGTGATGCTGAGAGTTGAAAGGCTCCTGAGAATGATTGCTTAAAATTAATTTTAAATAGCAGTCATTGAAAGATTTCATTTTCTAGAGGGTTTGTTTTGCTGTCATTGAACGATTTCATTTTCCAGAGGGTTTTTTTGTTGTTGTTGTCTTTTTCAATTGGATCCTTGATAACTCATTTTCAAAATAATTGAGAAGTTGGAAGTGATTACCTGCACTTGTTTTCCTCCCCTACTATTAGTAGTTCCTCAAGAATAATAACTTTAGGATGTTAAGTTGTGAAGCTCACGAGATGTCTGTAAAAAAAAAACACCCACAAAAAACCCAAACTACTCAGTGTTTGATCCAATGCTAAGAGAAGAAGAAAAGACCAAAAAAAAAAGACAGGAATAATAACCAGAAAGAAAGAAGAGATTTCGCTTTGGCGGGCGGCATAGTGCTGTTATGATTATGAGCTAACCAAGTTGGCAGTGCTTAAGGGTATAGTGTGTGTGTGTGTGTGTGTGTGTGTGTGTGTGTGTGTGTGTGTGAGTGTGTGTGTGAGTGAGATATGTTGTTTTTGGGTTGGTTATTTTCCCTCTCTGTGTTTTGGTTGGTTTGTTGATGAGCACCATGAGAGGAAAAAGAAAGAAGAAAAACTTGGATAGACACGTACACAGCATAAGCCATGAGTCACTTTCTGTTGAGAGTAAACTAGTATTTTATAGATCTACTAATTTTATGCCGCTAAGATAAATCTATCTGCAAAAAGACAGACATACAAACAACAAACAAAACTGAAAATAAGATAAAGACGAGAACATTCACTGTGACAGAAAATAAATGTGTATATATATATTGTTTTGGAACAAGCAGGCATGCACGTGTGTGAATATGTGTGTGTGTGTGTGTGTGTGTGTGTGTGTGTGTGTGTGTGTGAGAGAGAGAGAGAGAGAGAGAGAGAGAGAGAGAGAGAGAGAGAGAGAGAGAGAGAGAGAGAGAGAGAGGTGAGTGCAACGTTTTTTGGTTTTTTTTTGTTTTGTTTTGTGTTCTTTTTAACCCAGGTTCTTCTCCACTGGGCGAGTGCACGATAATATATCATCGTGAATGTTTGCTCTATGTTTTTTTTCCCATCATTTTTTTTCAACTTTTTATTATTTCAATTTGAGGAACATGGAATAAGCACTCGTGCGCAAGTGGCTGGGTGTGGGTGTACGCGCGCGATTTGTACCTGCATTATGAGTGCTTGTGATGCATTAGTATTCATAGGCGTGAGCATTCGTAATATATTATGCACATAACAGCTACCGAGGCATTGTTACAAGGAATACGAACGTAGAGGTATTCGCCAGGAAGAAATTATACGGAAGATGGCACACAGAAAAAGAAGAAAAAAAAGATTCTTCGTTCGTAGCCCGCCTCCTCTCGCCCGCCGTCTCCCTAGGCTGTGAATATTGTAGTGACGTGTCCTCCTGTCAACCATCAACACCAACCCCTCCTCCCCCCTTCTCCCCACCCCCCCCCCCCCCCCCCATCTCTCCATCTCGCTCCCCTGATAAGCCAGCACGTTTAGGAGATCAAAGGAAACTTTCACGACACGTTCACTGGTTGACGGATTAGTATGCCCGTCACTTTCTTCTTCCCTGTCCACCCAACCTCGCCAGGCACGACAGTTATGCCACTGATTTTTTTTCTTTCTTCTTTCTTGTTGTTTTTGCCTCCTTCCTCACACTCTCTCTTTCTATCTCTCTCTCTTACACACTCTGTCCTCTTTGTGTTGTTTTTCTTAGCGGCTTGCTGTTTTAGTATTCAGTTATGCAGGAGGAGCCTTAGGGGCAGTGACCTGCACTGAGGTATGCCGTTACCTGGGGCGCACCTGTCTTCTCTTTAGTCCCTTGTCTCTCTCCCACCCCCACCCCCCACCAAAAACAAAAACAAAAAAAACCACCGCCCCCAAGAAAAAGAAAAATCCCCCAGCTCTCTCCTCACGCGCTGTGAAGGCAGTGACAGTGACCCTTATCTCTCCCCCCAACGCTCCCCCCCAAAAAAAAAAAAAACCAACAACAAACAAACAAAAAAAAACCCACCCAACCAAAGAAAAAAAATCTCCCAGCCCTGTCCTCACGTGCTGTGAAGGCAGTAGTGACAGTGACGTCTTGACGCCCCGGCGACCTTTGGCAGGCAGGCAGTGTGGCCTCCGTGTGATGTCCTGTGACTGACGTGACAGCGGAGAGGAGGAGGCCCAGTAGGCTAGAAGAAAGGGGGGAATGATGAGGCGGTATTATCATCTATCGGTGATGGTGATCGGTCTTTCGCTTGTCTCGGACTGCTCGGGACTGTGACTCGACTAGAGCTAGCCTAACCTAACGAACGACCCTGGAAATGTTATAGAGAGAGAGAGAGAGAGAGAGGGGGGGGAGGACGAAGTGAGGGGGGGAGGATGGTGTATTTTACACACACACACGCGCACGCACGCACGCACAGACAGACAGAGAGAGAGAGACAGAGAGAGAGAGAATGAATTATGATGCTCGTTGTATTTCAAACGATTCGTTGCTTTGAGTCAGGTTAGTGAACTGAGAGCCGTAAAGACAAAGAACAAGTCAGAAGGTCCTGGATTAAGAATGCATGTTTTGCTCATGTAGGTCATTAGCTGTCTGTCTGGTGACTTTGTGATGTGACAGTCCGTTGCTTCCTTTGTGTGTCTGCTTGTTTTTTGTTGTTGTTAATTTTTTTTTTTTTTTTTTTGGGGGGGGGAGAGAAGACGAAAGAAGGGTATTTAGTCAGGATTTACTGCGTGGAACACAACCATTATTAATTTGTTTGTTGTTTGCGTGGTTGTTTGTTTTTTGTTGTTTGTTTGTTGTTGTTGTTGTTTTTTGGGGGTTGGTTGTGTGTGTGTATTTTTGTTGTTGTTGTTGTTGTTTTTTTGGGGGGTGGAGTCCATTTACCTTTTTTCTTGGTGGTGGTGGTGGTGAGGGGATGTTATTTTGTTTTCATTGTTAATGTTATGCTAGGCACAAAATTCTCTACAAGCCAAAAATAAACAGTGTACTCTTCTGTGGAGGGTTTTTTTGTTTTATTTTGTTTTTTTTTAATTTTGATGCGATCTGTCAGTGTTAAGCAGTTTTTGTTGGAAAGTATTTTAGCAGAGCTGTGAAGTCAGTGTCGCACATAATCATATCCTTTGGCGTGGAAAACTTTAGAGTTTTTTTCCTAATTCTTTTAATATCTTCAGTGTTCTCCCTCCCCATCTTTACTCCCTATCACACACACACACACACACACACACACACACACACACACACACACACACACACACACACACACACACACACACACACACACACACACATTTTTCGAGTGTGCTTGTTTTGGTGATGTATCGTGGCCAAAGGCCGATATGCTTTTAAACTATTTGAAAACTCTCTGTCTCTGTCTGTCTGTCTGTCTGTCTGTCCTCTCTCTCTCTCTCTCTCTCTCCTCTCTCCTCTTCTCTCTCTCTCTCTCTCTCCTCTCCTCTTCTCTCTCTCTCTCTCTCTCTCTCTCTCTCTCTCTCTCTCTCTCTCTCTCTCTCTTAACATTCCATCGTCCCATCAACAAAGATAGGAAAGAAGCCATCACGCATTTATAGTATCATTAAGTGTACGGTGTTCCCCGACTAAGAAGAAGTCGCTATTCTTCACAACATTTTTACATATGTTCTTTATTTGCGTTGAAGGGCAACGTAACTGCATGCTAAAGATTACAATGACGTGTTGTTGGCTGAAGTGACAACCAAGTGCTTGTTTTGTTTGTGTCTTGTGTGCGTGTTTTTTTTTGCGAATTTCGTACCTGAGGCTGATGCATTATAGTGCGTGATTGTTCCATAACACAGGTGTTCTGAAGTGGACCATACATCCTTCAATACAAGTCTGCCTAGAAATACGGAAATTGAAAATGAGAGAGAGAGAGAGAGAGAGAGAGAGAGAGAGAGAGAGAGAGAGAGAGAGAGAGAGAGGAGGGGGGCGAAGTAAAAGTATTGGTTGAGAAAGGAAATAGATGGAGATGTCACGACACGTAAGTTGGTGTTTTTTTTTTCACGACAGGTTAGTTTATCAGGTGTTATTTTCAGTGACAACCCTTCGGATAGTATCAAGCTTGAAGTTATATAAGAAAAGAAATGCTGAAAAAGATTGTACAGTTGACATAAACAAAAAACAAACAAAAACAAAAAGCGTCTTGAAAATAAATATGGGGAAGGAGAAATTCAATAGTTGTGTAGTTTAACCTAATCTGTCAGCTAACACATGATCTGCAATGAAAGTGTTCCTGTTTGTGGCTAAACACAAAGAGGCTGGGGAGTTATCAAGTGATAGAAGACAAGTTGTTGAAAGAAAACTCATTGTCTATCGGGAGTCACAGCAGAAAAAAAATGTAATAAATAGTGATTATCTTACTAGACCTACCAGCGGATCACAACTAGCTGCATGTGCGCCATAACTTCAACATCAATGCCCCGGGCTTTCTCTCCATCCCCCTCCCCCCTCTCTCACTTTTTATCATGTGCATTTAGGCCCGCACACATGTTTGCCTAGAGGCGAGATGTTTTGCAAAAAAGATCTTGAGATTCTTTCTTTTCTTTGTTGAGAGAGCCCCCCTGCCCCTGCCCCCCCCCCCCCCCCCCCCCTTCTCTCTCTCTCTGTCTCTCTCTCTCTGTCTGTCTCTCTGTCTCTGCCTCTGTCTGTCTGTCTCTCTCTCACCCTACATACACGCATGTACATGTGTTCGTGCCTTGGCCCGCACCTGCTTTTTCCTGAAGGCTGGACATCATTTTGCATCAAAGATCTTCGGACCTCCGTGCAACATTCCTTTTTAAGAGGAACGTGAAAGTGGTCGGGGTGGGGGGGGGGGGGGTAGTGAGGGGAAGGGAGGAGAGAAGGGAGGTGACGGGGAGGGGGAGAGACAGGGGAGGCCCGTCAGGGGAACATGATTTTAGAACAAAGGCCTGACACCAAAGGGCAGCCCAGAACAGGTCGGTAGCTTGTCAACCTCTTGTCCCTGTGTCCGGACACCGTTCAGGGGCTGACAGGTAGCTCCATCACTCTGGGACACGTAATGCCCAGTGCCTAGAGCCCGGCTAGTAGTCACTGCTGTGCCTTGCCTTGCCTTGCCTTGCCGCCATCAGTAAGCAAGCTATATTTAGTTTTCCCCCCAGCCTTTACAGTGTAAAGCCCCCTCTCTCCCTCAGTCATTGGGTGTGAAGACCTCTGATCTATCAGTTGTCTTTTTTTCGGGAGGGGGGAGGAGGTAGGGGGGGGGGGGGGGGCAGCGCATTCCGATGTTAACCGTCAATCACATGAACGGCATGCCGGTGCATTTTGATCGCGAGGCTTTTCGTGACTTGGAGGCTATAACTTTGCTTGGACTGTCACTGCAGCTTTGTTACAAAGAATCAGATCTTACATATATATATTTTTATGTTTGCTTTTTTATTTCACAGCTGGGGGGAATTTTAACTCCCTTTCTAAGTTTTGGAGCGAGATTTACAAGTGTTCGTGTGTGATTCTTTACACCCTATACAAAGTTTGGAAAGGCCAGAGCTTCATAAGAATAATTTTTATCATTTATTTATCGTGAGAGGGGGGAAAGCAAGATCAGGCAGCTGTATAACTGTAGCAGATTTCTAAGTTCCCCGCACCGACACACACACAGGCGTTTACACACATGGGACGGTTCTGACCGAATGCATTCTGATCTTTCCACCACACTGCAGTCACTGCCACACGCTAACGAATGATAACAAGAGGCTGGTTCAGGGTCTCGGTGTCATGGTGAATCTCATTTGCACAGACTCGGGGAAACACCGACGTTAGTTTTCTTTACTTCCAGCAAAAATTCACAGTGGTTGCTCGCTGGTACGCACGCACGAACGTGCGCGCATGCACGCGCACACACTCACACACACACATACACACACACGAGCGAGAAACAGACAGACAAGACAGACAAGAGAGAGAGAGAGAGAGAGAGAGAGAGAGAGAGAGAGAGAGAGAGAGAGAGAGAGAGAGAGAGAGAGAGCATGAATTTAGAAAAAGAGAGAGAGGAGGAGGGGGGAGGAAAGAAAAGAATTCCTCTCCAATATGTAGGGCACAGAGAATAGTAGCAGAAGAAGGCGAGGAGGTATAGGAGCTGCCAACGAGACTGACAGTCACACAGCTTTGATGTCAGACGCAGACAGAACACTGTCTTCTCTCTTCAACACACTCGCTAGCTGCCGAAGGATGGATGCCAGACACCCACAGGTGTACAATTTGAAGTAAAGATACTGATCTGTGGACAAACATGTAGACAAGACATTATATATATTCAACGAAACAAAAGTGTGGGATCTCCGCCCCATTACTCCCATCTCCTCTCTCTCTCTCTCTCTCTCTCTCTCTCTCTCTCTCTCTCTCTCTCTCCTCTCTCTCTCTCTCTCTCTCTCTCTCCTCTCTCTCTCTCTCTCTCTCCACACACACACACACACACACACTTACACACACACACACACACATCCGCGCGCGCGCGCGTGCGTATATGCGAGCACGTGCTTACATGCACACGTAGGTGCATGTATCACCCATCCACATCCCTTCCCTCCCTACGTAATCGTACATCACACATTTGCGTGTGCAGAAACACACCACACACACACACACACACACACACACACACACACACGCGCGCGCGCACGCACGCACGCACGCACGCGCGCACGCACGCACACACACACGCTCGCACGCACGCACGCACGCACGCACACACAACACACACACACACTCACTCACACTCAGACACACGCTCTCACAAACAACACAACACACACGACACGACTGGAACGTAAACGTAGCTATACAGAAAACAGAAAAAGACAAGAAAGAAAGGAAAAAAAAAAACCCACACACAACCAAACTCCCCTCATATTGTTTATTGACCAGAAAGCAATGCAAGAGTTGTGCGATTCCTGGCAGTGGCATCACTGCGGGCTGACAGCATGGCTCCCACGCACGTCAACAAACACGTCACCTCGCCTGACGCGCACGTGCATACCGCGCGGCTAATCTTACCGCGCCTGTCCCGTTGTTACCTCCCCTTGATTCGCATTGCCTGCGTTATTGGCCCTGTTTTCTCTCTCTCTCTCCCCCCCCCCCCCCCCCCCCCCCCTCTCCACGATATTTTTTTATATTTATTTTTTTTGTACTATTTGCCTATGTCTGTTCTCGCAGCTGACTGAAAACATTTGTGCAGTGTTTGTGCGTTCACGCGTACGTATTTGTGTTTTATAGTAATGTCTGCAACAAAAGACTTGTCTGGTATCTGTATCTTTTTCACTGACAGGATATTTTTCCTAGTCGTAGCGCTGCTTTCATTTCTTGGAGGTCAAAGCTTTTCCTCCACACGTGTTCAGTAGTACCAGAAGAGATGTACATACAAAACCTGTTCTTGCTATGAGGCTTTCGAGTAATGTTTTTTTTTCTTTCTTTCTTTCTGGTTTTCCAGAACAGATTGGCTCGAAATTTATCCATCAGGAAAGGGTGTGTTCAGAACTGTGGGTGGTGCTGTCGATAAAACATAGCAAGAACAGAATACAAATTCTGAATAAAGGAAGAAATGTGTCATCATTGTCTTGTTTTGAGGACAGACTGGACGAAAATTTGGTTTTGTTTTGTTCTTGTTTTGTATTGGATAGACACAGAAGACCAGAGAATCCAATAACAATTTTTGCGAGTTTTTCATGACACACGGGACTATGAGGGGGTTAATTTACTTCCTTTCCTCATCATCTTCAGAAGAGATGAAACGAAAGAAGATTGCCGCAAATACCCACTCCTTCCTCTTTTCTTCTCTGTCAAGTTTTGTCAGCGAGTCTGTTATTTCTGTCTGTCTGTCTGTCTGTCTGTCTGTCTGTCTGTCTGTCTGTCTGTCTGTCTGTCTGTCTGTCTGTCTTCTCTCTCTCTCTCTCTCTCTCTCTCTCTCTCTCTCTCTCTCTCTCTCTCTCTCTCTCTCTCTCTCTCTCTGTGTCTCACACACACACACACACACCACACACACACACACACACACACACACACACACACACACAATCACTACACACACTTCCCTACAAAAACTGACAAGAAAGAGGCAGCAGCACAGGCAGGCAGGCAGCCCTGCTGAAGTGCCCCACACTTCTAGCTTGGCAGTGACACAAACGCAAAGAGTGGGAAGTAAAGGAAGCGAAGGGCCGTCCGTGGTGATTAAAGGTGATCACAGGCCCCTTCCCCTTGCCTTTGAAACCCTCCACTTCCAGGCTAATTATGCGGAGCAAGGAAGATAACCCCGACAGGTGAGGCCTCGTGCCGACGTAGTAATCCGCCCGCTAGGCACTCTGCCTGATAATTGAAAGTGCACTATGGCAGAAGGTTAGTTAAAAGGAGGCTGCAATTGCCACAACACACAGGACTGTATGTAGTAGGCTAGGGGGGAAAGGAAAAGGGGAAAGAAAGAAAGAAAAAAAAGGGTCAGACAGTTCAGGAGCGTGGTTGCTTTTTAAGGCACTTGATGTTGTTCAGCACTTGAATTAAAGTTAAAGAGGGTTAGGCTGGAAGCAGTGTAGTGGGGGGATGTCTGTGAAGCGTGACGCTGAGGTCCTGATTGTGGCTGGCTTCCTGGGTCTGGTGCTACTACTGCCTGTGGGAGAGGAGGAGGATAAGTGGGGAGGGAGGAGGGCATCGGTGGAGGGAGGGAGGGCATCGGTGGGTCGATTTTTGCTAACTGACCCAGCTTCACCCTTTTTCCCGCCCGTCCCTCCCTAATGACTGCAGGCTTGTGGTGTGGTGTGGTGTGGTGTGTTTGTGTTGCTTACCAAAAAAGAAAACCCCAACCCAAACTGTTTAATCATCCTCTTCAGCCAGTTTCTCAGTTCATGCTCTTCAATTCCACCATTAGCTACTCTCTCTCTCTCTCTCTCTCTCCTCTCTCTCTCTCTCTCTCTCTCTCTCTCTCTCTCTCTCTCTCTCTCTCTCTCTCTCTCTCTCTCTCTCTCTCTCTCTCTCTTAACCCTCTCTTTCCCCATTGTATGTTATTGTTAGAAGAATAAGAAAAAGAAGGAGAAAAGTAGATTTCATATGGGAAAACACAGATCTTTAGTGAGCAAACACTGAAATGTTTCAGAGACTCAAGAGAACAGAGGAGGACACTGCCATATCAAAAACACAACGATATCGATAAAACCCATGGCAGTTTTGTGGGCCTGGAAAGGTCAGGGTGGAGAGGGGAGGGGAGGGGAAGGGAGGGGGTGGCAGATAATAAATCAGTCCCATCGTGTCTGTCGTCGGCAGTGCCGGATCTACAGCAGGGATGATAATATAGATCCTTGTGGACTTCAGCGAGACCAGTGTGAAATTGTCACTTCACTGCGGAAGTGAACACTTGACTGTTTTCTCGAGTGCGATAACCTTTACTACTGTTTTGTGGTCAGTTAGGCTGGGGTTTTTTGGCGGTGGCAATTTTATACTCATGCCCGGGCCACACACACCGCGCGCGCGCATACACGTATGTGTATTCTGTCTCTGTCTCTCTCTGTCTCTGTCTCTGTCTCTCTCTCTGTCTCTCTCTTCCTCTGTCATTAACTTTTTGTGTTGCAAAAATTTCGTAGATATCCAATGGTGAATTGCTGTCAATTCTGCTTTCCCATTTTAATTGTAGACTTCTACACCCCAACAGAGGTTGACAGGAATTGAATCGTTATTGTTTTGTTTGTTTTGCCTTTTATTGTCAGTCTTGGTCTCTATCTCTGTCTGTCAGTCCCACTTTGTGATTGTATATATCTCTGCTTGTATGTTCGCGGATGCGTGCAAATGTCCTTATAAGCATGGATCAGTTTATTGCAGTATATTACTCATGAATGCTAAAACGTACATGTTGTATGTGAGGTTTGGCATTCTGGCCATGTTCGACTTAAGTCAGTATCTGAAAATTGTCAGACTGTAGTGGAGTCTAGTTTGACTGCAGCTGTGATGAAATCGTGATACTCAAAGCTGATAGATATGTTTTTACAACTTCATCCAGTGATGAAAAAAGCAAACAAGACCGATTGTAACTGAAGCAATCTTTCTCACATGTTTGATTTCTGTGGGCACAAAACCATATCATCCACACTGACAGTGACTTATCACGACGAAATCCTACAATGACAATAAACCACAAGATGACAGATTGGGCCTAGTATGTGGCGTTTGACTACAGCCCTAGAAAACCCCGTTACCCTCGCTCATACTTGACTTTGTCCTGACGCTGTCCTTTTACTGACGATAAACTGAAGGGGGGAGAGATTGTGTGTGACATCCGGCATTTCTGACTTCGATGGTAGTAAAACCAACCATGGGTCACACACACACTGTGCACTGACTTGTTATGAGGATAGCTGAAGGTAAAGAAAAGTACAGTGCCTACTACCAAGTGTTTTCGGTCTTAAGAATTGGATGGTAGTAAAAGCCTGTCAGCCTCACTGACGCTGACTTGTCAGTGTATAGATCTCGCCTTTCTCCTCACTTCTGATCCACTGTCAAGGAAACGTCCTCTCCCCCTACACTCTCTGCTTGATCCACCCCTGTGCCCCTGCTGGCCCAAATACAAAGGGGTGAGGACAAAACTTGCCTCTGTGTGACGGGTACTAGAAGGGTAGGGGTGGGGAGTTGGTTGGTGGGGGTGGGAGGGAGGAGAGACTCATTGGAGAAGGATCCCCAGTAGTACAGTAGCAAGCTCTGAAGGTCGGCGGCCACTCGTTAACGGTCCTATCGTGCCCTCTTGCCCAAACGAGGAGGATATGGGTGGTCACACGTGGGTATAGGCCCATGTCTTCTAAACAGTCGCCACTGTCAAAATATGTTGGGGTTTTTTGGTGGTGGTGGCAATGTTGGGTTTCCTTACAAAAAAAGATTTAACTGTGAAAGATGAAACTGTACCTGTTTACAAAGTTATGTTTTGGCTTTTTGAGACACTGCCATTTTGACACTAGAATAGCAAGGAGCAATATCGCTTCTTTTTTTTTTTTTTTGGGGGGGGGTGTCAAAAGAAACATCCCCATTCTCTTTCCCCCAGTCCCCCCCTCCCCCCCCCCAAAAAAGGGGGGTCCACTCCTTTTTTTTTTTTAATATTTCATAATGCAATACTTATGGTTACTCTCAGTATTTGTTTCTGCTCGCTGTTCGTGTGTGTTTGTCGTAGGATGCCTTTTTCGTTTTATCAGTTTCGTTCAGTACTGCAGCTAGGACCACGATATCTCACGCCAATCGGAGCCTCAGATTAAAAGGTCAGCGATGGAGATGGACGTGAAGAGAGGAGAGGTCAGGACAGGTGGCCGCTAAAAGGACTGTTGTAGCCAACTCTCAGTGGCCACACAAGGACAGCCGATAGAGATACCCCCTTGTTCCAGTTTGGCTGGCAAACTTCAGATAGGGGGGAGGAGGGGTGGAAGATGTAGGGTGTAAAAAAAGAAAAAAGAAAAGCCATGAGAAAGGAGGGGAAGGGTTGGGTCGTGGGGAGGGACAGATGGAGTGGCGCTCTCTCGCTAAAAGGTGTCCTTGGGGGAAAGTGGGATTTGAAAATTGTATAGGTGGCCAAGTGTCCCTCACTGCCCCCCTCCCTCCCTCCCCCCCCCCCCCCCCCCCCTTCAGTCTGTTGTGTCGCTGTCTTTCAGGTTTGTCAAGGCTGAGGGCTCTCTCTGTGGGTGACTTGCATATGTTTGCTGAGGTTCGCCAGCTTTGTGTGTGTGTGTGTGTGTGTGTGTGTGTGTGTGTGTGTGTGTGTGTGTCCTGATCGTCTTACGGTTTGATGGCCTGGCTTGATTTGAGACTAGATGGAGAGTTTTGACATTTGACCCTCTGTATCAGTAGACCCTACCACAGTTTGGAATCTGCAGACAGAACAAACGGTGTAGGGATTTTTTTTTAGAGAATCAGTCGCTCATCGATGTCACGTGTGATGTACCCTCTCGAGACTATTGTCATTTTTTGTTTGTTGTTCTTTTGATTTGAGGGTTGGGGAGAGGGTGCATGAATGAGAGTTGGACAGTCGGATCAAAGAGGAGGAAAAAAAAACAACCCATGTTGCATTTTAAGTCTAAAACGCTGCTCTCTCTCTCTCTCTCTCTCTCTCTCTCTCTCTCTCTCTCTCCTCTCTCTCTCTCTCTCTCTCTCTCTCTCTCTCTCTCTCTCTCTCTCTCTCTCCTCTCTCCTCTCTCTCTCTCTCAATCGTGAGCTTGACTTTTTCAGGAAATAATGTGACTGTGGGTTGAGAAAAGCCGATTTCCTTTCCTGCATTGCCGCCATAAATCAGCATGCACAGCACGAATGGCGCACAGAGTTAGTAACATTTGTCACTACCAGTGTCTTTGTGGCCAAGCAGGTGTGAATAAATTTGTCTAAGTATGCCCCTTTAGGTCTATACAATCAGGGTAGGGACATATTGGAGGCTTCACGCACAGCAAGAGGACGCCATGAGCTAGCATACTACTTCTTGCAGAGTTGGTTGGGGTGGTTTTTCACATGGAAGGTTGGTCAGTCAGTCAGCCAGCGGTCAGTACATGAAAACAGATCGATAACAAGACGAAAAGGCATCACTCAAAAGCCTGTCAATCATAGGGGCCGCATCAGAACTTGACAGATGAAAGTAAAAATAGCACACTGACACTATATTTGAACCCCGCGAGAATTTAACCTCTTCGGTGTTTGTCAGGTTGATTCTGAACCTGCCTCATCTTAGTGCTGACTCTGCTATGATCTGAATTTTCGCTGTGTCTGAAGTACGTGAAAGATACACACAAAAAACCCATCGCCATAGAATGACACTAGCACAACTGATGCAGTCATGTAGTGGAGATATTCAGATTGTTCCTGACACCTCAAGATAGGAGACTTGGACCACAGTGGTGTTTCAAGTGATCAGTATTCTTTTTCTTTTTTTGCCGTTAGTGATCGCTTTTCGTTTGACACTGACACTATTTGAATGGGAGCGAACAAGGCAGCAGTATAATAGGTACGGACATAGCATTGGGTGAACTGAGGAAAGGACTGGATAGTGACAGACGGTAGATAGTGAAGATTCTCTAACACTGCATGCAGTAACCATTATAAAAAGACTGAAGGCGCGGAGAGAGAGAGAGAGAGAGAGAGAGAGAGAGAGAGAGAGAGAGAGAGAGAGAGAGAGAGAGAGAGAGTACACCGTACTATAGCCCTTCTCAAAACGAATATCCCTCCTCATCCCTCTAATTAACAACGAATAAACGAACAAATTAGTATGTAAGCATTAGGAAATCACCCGAAACTGATGAAAACCAACAAGCAAAAGACTGGCTTTTCTTTCTGAAGTAACATAGTCTATCTACCCTTTTGATTGTTTCTAACGGTGTCCCCTCAGCTCTGTCGTTTCATATTCCTCATTAGCGGTTCGTTTCCTTGCCGTGTCTTCGTGTTATTGGGTGTATCTTTTAGTGTCAAGGTGTCCCGTAGGCTGTGCCCTTTCATGCTGCTGCTTCATTGTTCGTTTCCTTGCTGTGTCCTTGTTTTATTGAGTGTACCTCTGTCTAATGAGGGTATCATCACTTTGGTATATGTATACATATCACGGCCTGTTGAAAGAGCAGAGAGGGACGCTTCGGTGTCCCCGTCTCCTTGAGCTTGATAGGAAGAAAAAATGTTGGTCCTTGCATCCAGTGAATGATTCTGATTGACTGATGGTGTGTGTGTGTGTGTGTGTGTGGTGTGTGGTGTGTGTGTGTGTGTGTGTGTGTGTGTGTGTGTGTTGTTTTAACGTCTGTTAGCAAAAATGTGACATTAGGATAGGGGAGGTAAGAGAGATGAAAAGTTAATGTCACTGGGTTTGTATGTAGAGTTGAATAAGGATGCAGCATGCGTGTTTGTTCCGTGTGAAGCATTACATGTATGTGTATTTGTGTACGAAACTGGAGAATCACATCCCCCTTCATGCGCCCCCCCCCAAAAAAAAAAAAAAAAAAAAAAATCTAACCATCAAAAATCCTTTGAACTATACATACAAATTAAACCAAATGAGCATATGCAGTAAGCTTGAATATGAACATCAAGATTAATGCGCAAAGGACGAACACTGGAATAGTTATGAATCTGTCTATCATCATAATAATTATTAAGTATGAAATACTTCTTCGAGGGAGAAAGCTGGTTAATCAAATGACAGGGGAAGACGTGTCTGTCTGAAGAGAAATTCACAGAAAATGAGAACATGGCAATGGCTGCCTGCGTTGGTAACCTTCTTGTAGTTAGTGACTAAAGCTTGCAAGGTGATACCTGGCGGGAGAGTGTGAGCAACGGGGCTGGCTGTACGTTTAACGGGCTTCAGATGACTACAGACGGACGGGCGACAAGACTACCTGTGGTGTCACCTACACCTACCCTACCCTACCTACCCTACACCTTCCCGACAAGACTACCTGTGGTGTCACCTACACCTACCCTTCCCTACCCTACCCTACCCTACCCTACCCTACCCTACCTTACCCTACCCTACCCTACCCTACCTTACCCTACTCTACCAACTTGTCTTTGGCCTGATTCTTCTCAGGGGTTTGGACGGAGGACCCTGTTCCCCTAGCTTAGTTACGTTTGAAATTGTACTGAGCAGAGCAAGTTTCTCTCTCTCTCTCTCTCCTCTCTCTCTCTCTCTCTCCTCTCTCTCTCTCTCCTCTCTCTCTCTCTCTCTCTCTCTCTCTCTCTCTCTCTCTCTCCTTGTGACATTTAATCCTGACATTTTATGCCACAACCAGGCCTGGCCCACTTGAATCGCAGAACTGGAGTTAACTACCCCTTCTTCCGTTTTGTCGACTTCTGTTGGCTGGGGAATGAAAGAGAGGGAGGGAGTTGGGGGGCGAGGGAGGGGGAGGGTAGAGAACTGGGGTTAAGGTTTTGTCATATATAAAAAAAAAAATGATAGGGTGGGTTGGTGGGGGACTTTAATAATAAATCTGTTTTGAATGAATATGGTTTTCCCAAGGAGCATGCGCCTACTCAGTGGAAGCCTGTGCAGCCCCCTGTTCCCGCTTTGCAGTGTGAAGTAGAAAATGGGAAATGGCAGTATATATGGACAGGGGTATCAAACATAGTTGGGGGGGGGGGGAAAACAGCAACTCCCCCCCCCCCCCTTTGTCTGTCTCTCTGTGTCTGTCTGCCTGTCTGTTTCTCTCTCTCTCTCTCTCTCTCTCTCTCTCTCTCTCTCCTCTCTCTCTCTCTCTCTCTCCTCTCTCTCTCTCTCTCTCTCTCTCTCTCTCTCTCTCTCTCTCTCTCTCTGTGATATTCTTTGGTTATTCGTTGTTTTAATCAGGACTTGCAATATGGCAATTTTTTTTCTTGGGAGGGGAGGGGGGGTTGTTTGTTTCGTCTCTGTGAAATACAACAGTAATATTAGTTGTGTACAGCCCCTACGTCAGCAAGCATGTCAGGTGCGATAGCTGACAATCCGGATAGCTAGCCATATAGGAAGATCAACACACACGCTCATACACACACACACACACACACACACACACACACACACACACACACACACACACACACACACACACACACACACACACACACACACACACACGAGACTGTCGAATGTTACACCATCAACTACGGCGTTCACACCAGCTAAGCCGCAGCATCAGGAAGTACAGTACGTTTCGTTCGCCGTGAAAGAAAAAAAAACCAACCTTCCTAGAAAAAATTCACCAGGAAGTACAGTTCGTTTCTAAAGCGTGATCCATCATGAGACACAAACTCTGCCCCGGAAAGCTCAGTAAACGCTTTACTGCCATTGAAACTGATGGGGGTTTGGGGGTGGGACGACTGACACATTTTTTTTATGTATATTGTGTAATGTTTTGTAGCTTATGTACAGGTGGGAAAAGCTTTTTAGGAAAGTTTGATTTTGAGAAGTTTCTGTCTTTCTGCGTGGTACCAGGTTTGTGTGAATTGATGTAAAACTTCTCCGTTTTTCTGTTCTGTTTTTGTTTTTGTTACACTATAGCTCCAGCGGAGATATCCCATTAATTTTAGGGACTGTGGTGACTGCAAGCCATCCCACATTGGCGGCGTGGACCACCCTGAAAATGGACACCCAGTGTTGGGCATAGTATAATTCTTTAGCAGTGCAATGCGGTGCAAGCATTTTGATAATGATTGTGGAAACTGCTCGTGAAGTGATGCCACTTTTCAGCCCTTAATATCGGAAATCCCCGCTGGGACGTAAATGCACAACAAAAGCAAGTGCCACATTGCATGAAGTGTGTAGGAAGTTTACTGCTTACAGTTTTAAGTTACCCACGATCCTCTGCCTCAAAGTCTGCGTGAATGATACGGCTGTCTTTTAGTCCATGGGATGTTGACATCAAAGCAACGAGGCCCTTTGTAGGTGGAACAAGTGATGGAACAAAAATGGTAATGAGTAATTTGAATAGTGTTGCTTAGGCTACGCGCAGATCGTGCTGAAGAGAAAGGGCACAGGGGGGGGGGGGGGGGAGGGGGGGGAAGCGCTTAAAAGCCACACATGTACCACCTTTAATAAGAAACTACTAAAAAAAATACCCCCAAAACCCAAACATTTTGATTTTGTTGGTGGTCCATATTGTCAGGTAATGTATTGTACAACTGCAGATAATAATTTCAGTATTGCTTGCCTGATTTATGGTGAACTCCAGGATCTGTTGTCATCACAATTCGGTGGTTGCTTGTTTGTTGTTGTTTTTGTTTGGTCGGGTTTGTGTGTGTGTGCGTGTGTGCGCGGCGGCGCGCACGCTTTGATTCCAAGTAATTTCGAGTTTGTGCCGAGAAAGCCTGTATATCATACTGTAACATTAAATTCTCTCTCTCTCTCTCCTCTCTCTTCTCTCTCTCTCTCTCTCTCTCTCAGCTCTGTGTGTGTGTCTAGGGGGTGGGGGTAGGAACGGGATTTCTGTGGTGTCAGTAACGTTGTTTTGGGTTATGTGTATACACACAGTCAGATGCACGCGACACTGCTCTAGAGGGAGTGATATATGGAACTAAACCGCAAAGGGTATCATATGGGATAAGCGTAGGTTGAAACGGGTATTGTTACACTAGGAAACCGATACTGAATCAGTTAGATTTTCTCACATTACAGCAGTTTAAAATACAAAATAAGCAACCAGCTCGTATGACAAGGACTTTGCGTAGGTTTTGTTTTGCGGTGTTTTTTTGTTTGTGTGTTTTTTTTGTGGACTTATTTGGTCCACTGAAACTTGTCCATGTGCAGGTACATGTACGGAAGCACTCACCAAAAAAAAAAAAAAAAAAAAGGTGGAGGGGGGCAAAGTCTGACAAGAAACACACACTCACCACTCACGCGCGCGCGCACACACACACACACACACACACACACACACACACACACACACACACACACACACACACACACACACACACACACACACACACACACACACACCCTAGATCAGGATACCCTAACGAAACCAAGAAAAGAGGAGAGAGAAAGAAAGAAAAAAAAAGTAAATCCCTTAGCGATATTTTGGGGACAAACTCGTACTATACTACAACACTAAGCTTTTCGCCAAAGAAGGAAGATTGTGAGGTAAGGGGGTTCAGAGCAGGTGAGGGAGAAAGAGAGAGAGTGAGAGAGAGAGAAAGAGTGTGTGTGGTGAACCACACTGTATTTGGGAAATTTAGGGCCGGACCCAAACTAGAAACGTGGGTTTACGTAAAAGGGGAAAGGATTCCCGAAGCGGGCGCCAAATGACCCTAGGCTGGGTGTGGCCCAGGGCAGGGGTTTGGGTTTTAGCCCCGCTAGCCTAGCTGACCAGGAATCCAGCCATTTCCGATATATATATATATATATATATATATATATATATAAAACACACACACACATACACACACACATATATACATAAAACCGTTGTAAAAGCAGTAAAGATTGATCTTTTAGAATAGAAGTTTGCTGATGCGTAGTATATGAACAAAATATTGAACATTGATTGTCCATGTGTAACATTCATCCGAACCACACTGTATGGAAATCAGGGCCGGACCCAAACTAGAAACGTGTTGACGTAAATGGGAAGTAGGATGCCTGAAGCGACGCCACTGACACCTAGGCTGGTGTGGCCGAGGGCAGGGTTCGGGTCTAGCCAGCTAGCCTAGCTGACCAGGAATCCAGCCATGCCGATACGTCACGCCGTGACGGTCTGTCATCAGCCTCATTCGTCACGCCTCCAGCCGCGGCTACTACGCAACCGTGAAGGTGTGATTTATGACTGGGGGACAGTCTGGTAGACAAGAGTGATTAAGGTCAATGGCTGGCTTGCTTGTTTATGATGGTTGGGGCTTTGGAGTCTGGGAACGCAAAAACAACAACAGGATGTGAGTGTGTGCGAGCGTGAAATTGATATAAAAAAAAAAGAGGACCACGCTGATCACAATGGATGTTGACATGTCATCAAAGCGTTGGTTTGCATCGTAACTCTGCATCACAGACCTAGACCCATTCCTAACACCTCCTCTCCCCCCTCTTCGAATTGTAGTCATGAAAATCTCTGTCGTAGCCATATTTTCTTATGATATTTAGACACAGCATCCACATGCAGTCAACATACATGTAGGTACCCACGCCATCAGAGCAGCCATTTGCAGTGTACACGGAATCAAGCAGTACCAGGTGTAACCAAGTCACCACGAAGTTTCATGCTTACCACCTGTTGAACTAGTTTTGCATATTGTTTTAGAGCGCACCATACTATTTATTTAACTTGTTGCTGTGAATATACATACGTACATACTAGACTAGTGTTTTGTAAAGAATGGCTTGTTGAAAACAAAACGCTATCAAGCAAAGTATCCTTTAAGTTTTGGTTTGTTCTGGTTTGTCAGTTCGAAGATGTTTGTTGGCTTAAAAAAAAACAACAACAGCATTATCAAAAATTGTTGCTTCATTATGTTTGTTAACCATTAGAGATTTTTTCCCAGCAGAAGTATGCCAAGAACAACTTTTTCTTCAAGCAGGTTGTTTTACCTGCACTAAAGGCATGCCTGCAGCACAGGAGATCACAATTCGTTTTTAGCAACAACAAAAAGCTAGCATCACCAGTGGACCACAAGGACTAGTGAAATGAGGGAGAACTAGGGACAAGCTTTCCAAATGCGGGTGTGTTTTCCTTGTGGCCGGCATTCCACATGAAGTGCTTTGTTTCGACACTGTCAGTTTAACCCTAAGCAGAAGTCATGCACACGTAGGTAAGGGTGAGAGAAAACCTGTGTGTGTGTGCGTGCGTGGAGTGTGTGTGTGTGTGTGTGTGTGATTGGGGACGATTAAGGGGAGGGTGGAGGGGGTAGAAGAAGAGAAAGAAGGGAGGAGGGGAGACGAGATTGAGGAAGGAGGGGGGGGGGGGGAGTGGTAAGGGGAAACCCTGCCAATGCAGGTAGGTCGTCGACAGTGCATGGAATGGGGTTTTGGTCTATGTCAATCTATCGTTTGTATTGCAGCCAGCTGCAGCGTACTCGGGTACACACTAAAGTGTACGTGGTGGGTGTGTGTGTGTGTGTGTGTGTGTGTGTGTGTGTGTGTGTGTGTGTGTGTGTGTGTGTGTGTGTGTGTGGTGTGTGTGTGAAGTGAGTGGGATAGATACAGAGAGAGTGTCTGTGTGTGATAGCGAGAGAAATAGAGTGTGTGTGTGTGTGTGTGTGTGTGTGTGTGTGGTGTGTGTGTGTGTGTGTGTGTGTGTGTGTTAAAGAGAGAGAGAGTCTGTGTATATGTGTGCGCGTGTATGTGTTGGCGCACAGCTGAGTGTATGGGCGCATGTGCACACTTAAACTCGCGCTCGTAACCAAGCATGTATGTATGCGTGCCCTTTCTCTTTGTCTGTCTTTGTCTCTTATTTTTCCCTGTCTGTCTTTGTCTTTTACTTTTCCCTGTCTTTGTCTTTACTTTTCCCTGTCTGTCTGTCTCTGTCTGTCTGTCTGTCTGTCTCTCTGTCTTCTGTCTCTCTCGTCTGTCTGTCTCTCTCTGTCTGTCTGTCTGTCTGTCTCTCTCTTCTGTCTTCTCTCTCTCTCTCTCTCTCTCTCTCTCTCTCTCCTCTCTCTCTCCTCCTCTCTCTCCTCTCTCTCTCTCTCTCCTCTCTCCAGCAAGTAAACTCTAAGTTGAAAGCTGTGTACACTGAAGCCCCTTTCGCAGCCCAGCTATGTACAAGGCAAATAGCCGTGTCCCCTGCATGTTCGCTTTGTCAGGCACTTCAGGATCTCTCTCTCTCTCTCACTCTCTCTCTCTCTCTCCCCTCTCTCTCTCTCTCTCTCTCTCTCTTCTCTCTCTCTCTCTCTCTCTCCTCTCTCTCCTCTCTCTCCTCTCTTCTCTCTTCTCTTATTCGCTGAGCAGGATTGCAAGCACGTGCACATGAGCAAGTGCACGCACACACACACTCACTCACTTATGCACACACACACGCTCCCCCACACACACACACAAACAAACAAACACACAGACACTCTCTCCCACATACACAACACCCACCATCTCTCCCTCTCTCTTTCTCCCTCTTCCCCACTCACACACACACACACACACACACACACACACACACACACACACACACACACACACACACACACACACACACATTCAAGCTCTCTCTCTCTGCACTCACTCTCTCTCTCTCTTCTCTCATCCCCACTCTCTCTCATCTCATCTCTCTCTCTCTCTCTCTCTCCCCCTCCCTCTCTCTCTCCCCACTCTCTCCCTCCCTCCTCTCTCCTCCCTCCCTCCCTCTCTCTCTCTCCCCCTCCCTCCTCTCCTCCCTCTCCCCTCCCCCCTCCTCTCTCTCCCACAGCCATACAGATAGACAGGGGACAGGACAGGGCAGGCAGGGCAGAGGACAGGACTGTCAGTGGGATGCCATCTGGCATCTTTGTGGTGAGCAAACTGGAGAGTCCCAAATCAAACACCGGGCAGCATTCCTCAGTCCTCGGCAGCCTGTGACCCCCTGTATGTACCTTCCTCTGTCTGTCGTTCTGTCTGCTGTCTGTCTGTCTCGTCTGTCATGTCTCTTCTCTCTCTCGTCTGTCTGTCTGTCTGTCGTCTGTCTTCTCTGTCTCCTCCTCTCTCTCTCTCTCTCTCTCTCTCTCTCTCCTCCTCCCCTCCCTCTCTCTCTCTCTCTCCTCCCTCTCTCCTCTCTCTCCCCCTCCCTCTCTCTCTCCCTCTCTCTCCTCTCCTCCTCTCTCCTCTCTCTCTCCTCTCTCTCTCCTCCTCTCTCTCCCCTCCTCTCTCCCTCTCTCCCTCTCTCTCTCTCTCTCTCTCCCCCCCTCTCTCTCTCTCTCTCTCTCTCTCTCTCTCTCTCCTCTCTCTCCTTCTCTCTCCTCCTCTCTCCCTTGCCATCAGGCTGGGACCAAAACAGGGAAGGGGAAGAGAGAGGTAGGGAAGGAGGTAGGGAAAGTGTGTGTGTGTGTTGGGAGGGGGGAGGTGGATTGATGGATGGGTAGAGTTTTTGTGTTTGTGTGTGTGCGTGCGTGTGTGTTTTCATTCGCGAGCAGTTTGCCCGTGTAATTATGGATGCATGTGTTTTCCTAATGAAAGGCTGACAGATAATCACACACACACGCACACACACACACACACACAAATACACTATACAACAATTTTATTTTAGAGGGTAATTATATAAGCAAAACTATTTTCTTTTTGTTTTTTGCAATCACCCACTCTGAAGAAAAGGGGGGAAAAACAACCCTTATTTAGCCTAACTTACCTATCAAACAAATCAACAAGTTCTCAAAATGTAGCTATGAACACGTGCCTTTTTACAACAACAACAAACAAGATCATAGGATCGAAATTAGGAGAGAGAGAGAGAGAGAGAGAGAGAGAGAGAGAGAGAGAGAGAGAGAGAGAGAGAGAGAGAGATGATGATGATGTGTGATGTACGAGTTATCTATTTGAGTTTTACGTTACTTGGATCGCAGCTGTCAGGCTGTGAGTGTTCATGTACTCAAGTTGAGTCACAGATCAGTTGAGGAGAAATATTTAGCACGTTGCTAATTGATCAAAGATGAGGCTAAAGTGATTGCAGACTGCACGGCGTTCGTAGGGATGCAACGACAACAACAACATTAACATCATCAGTAACAACAACATGTTTGCTCAAGGAAGTATCTAACCTATTTTCATGCTAAATATTAAGTTTGTTTCAGGTGTTGTTTTTATCATCTAAGTTTATATTCATTTTGGTTTTTTTTTTTTTTTAAATGTGTTAATCGTTTGTTTATACTCCACTTGTGGCAGTAATCATGATCATCGGAGGACATCGGACACTTACATTTAAAATGCTGTGATGTAGTTGTGAACTGATGAAAGTAATCGGGTCATTCAAATCGGAAGTCTTTTTTTGAGGATTAGATATACGAACACACAACAACAAAAAAATATCACCCCGAAAATCAACTGATGCCGTCACCAACCACCAATAACAGCCAAGCTAAGACAATGAGAACTAATAAACCACAGGGACTTTCAATTAGGGAATGTTATTTTCTTATGTGAATTATATCAAATGAAATCTGCATATTCACTGTGAAAAAGTTTGTTGGTATCATTGAATTCAAATATCTTGAAAATATTCACACTGTCTTTTAAAATGTAGAGCAGGTGAAGTGAGGTTCTGTGTTTGCGTGCAGCACTCGCGTGTGTGCCCGTCAATGTCTGTGTGTGCGTGCCGTGAGCGCGTGTGTACTCTGTGTACCCATGTTAGTGAAAGTGTGTACATAGGTAAAATCACCGAAGGACATTCACCCTGTGACTCAAAACGAACAGTTACTTAACTTTCAAAATGAATTCTTCCCAGCCACGCCCCCTCTCTCTCTCTCTCTCTCTCTCTCTCTCTCTCTCTCTCTCTCTCTCTCTCCTCTCTCTCTCTCTCTCTCTCTCTCTCTCCCCTCCCCCCCTCCTGCCAACTAACGGCAAGATGTCATGGTGACCCAGGTGCAATCCCCCTAGTCTACACGATTTTAGTTTAAGGACAGTTTGAAAGCGATGAGCAGAGAGACAGAAGGAACTAGAGTAGAGCAATCATGGGGGCCTTCCAGTGAAGAAACACTCAACAGCCATTTAGACTCCGGTACGTCTGGGGTTGTGGTCGGCCTAATTATACGGTAGCTAGGTAGGAGGAACCGGCGTGTTGTTGTTTTTTTCGTGTCCTTTAAGGCCATCTTGGTACAGTAAGACATTTTACAGATTTTTTTCGTGTTTTTTTCCCCCCTATTCTGGTCTATTTTTTTAAAGGCAAGTATAGGTCCTGTGGAGTTTTCCTGTATATACTTGTTTGTTTTTTTTCCTTATAATTATGTGAGCGTAGACATAACGTGCTCCAGAGCTGTGTCCGTTTATTCGGCGTACGTGTGGACAGGTATGTTATGACATGGACAATGTGAGTCACACTAGGTCTGTATTTATTATACATATTACACACACAAGCACGCAGGTGAACACACACGCGTCTACCCAATAGAAGAGAAGAGAGGATACAAGAAAAGGGGAGAGAGAGAGAGAGAGAGAGAGAGAGAGAGAGAGAGAGAGAGAGAGAGAGAGAGAGAGAGAGAGAGAGAGCAAACTACATGACTTGTGAAACGATGCTAGATCTATATATATCTGAGAATGAAAGTCTTCGATTTAAAGAATTTAAAACTTAATCACAACTACACACACAAAACACACACACACACACACACACACACACACACACACACACACACACCACACACACACACACACACACACACACAAAACAGCAAACAGAGAAGAGAAAAGGTAGAGAAAAATAATATAATGAAAACCTAATAGTTGCCAACACAGTTATAAATTCTTTATTTTGCGATCCTCTCTCTCTCTGTCTCTCTCTTCTCTCTGTCTCTGTCTCTGTCTCTGTCTCTCTCTGTCTCTCTGTCTCCTCTCTCTCTCTCTCTCTCTCTCTCTCTCTCTCTCTCGCGCGCGCGCGCGCGCGCGCGCGCGCGGCGCGCCGCCAACGTCTGTATACGTGCTGTAGATGAACAGAGCGCGAAACAGATGAGAGGCCTTAAGGAGTACAGTTTAAACTAATATATCATATCCAGAGATGTATTTTTCCTCTTTCCCACAGTGCAGCCTTACCGGAATCCAGTCACTCCGGTGAACCAGATGATAGAATCTGTCCTGATATGGGGACACACACATAGCAGTTTGTTTTCGAAAATGATGATGTTCATTTGGTATTGATGTATGTTTGTTACAGACCTATCCCCCCTCTCCCTCCCCTCCACCACTACGTTCCCACTTCTGTTTCTAACAGTTTTCTTGTTGTTGCTGTTGTTATTGTTTTTTGGTTTTTTTTTAATCGACCACATTCATGACACCACAACGCCTTTTTTCTGCGCGTTTCTGTGGTTTAACCCGGTTGTGTTAGTGGTTAAAACTGAATATTTTGAAAGGACATAATCAGCATCGCAGCTTGGGTGTCCTTCGTTTTTCACCTTTCCTATCTTTTTTTTTGGTGTGCTTTCTTTGTTGTCTTTTTTATGTGTGGGGAAATATATAGCAGACCACACACTGCTCTCTCTCTCTCTCTCTCTCTCTCTCTCTCTCTCTCTCTCTCTCTCTCTCTCTCTCTCTCTCTCCTCTCTCTCTCTCTCTCTCTCTCTCTCTTCTCTCTCTCTCTCCTCTCTCTCTCTCTCTCCCCCAAAAAAGGATACCTCTTTTTCTCTTTTTTTTTTTTTTGCTCCCACCAATCTAGAAGATGCAAGTCAAACGAGCAGGTTAGTTAAGTAAGCCAGATCAGGCTCCGAGTAAGCTTAGTAAGTAAGTAAAATAAGGGGATTGCGTGGGTAGGTAGCAAGGGGGAAGGAACTCCCTCGACTTCGCGCCTGTTGCTGTCAAGTGGTCTCCCCATCCCCTGCTTCCGCAGCAGCTCACGTGCAAATGGATCTGTTGACAGCCAAAGGCGAAGGAGCAGGCACATAAGAAACTTGAGCACTTTAACGCTTGGCTTAATACAGTGGGGGGATGCACTTGACAGAACTTCACACTCACTTTGAAAACTTAAAGAAGACTTCTTCCACGGTGGCAAACCTTTTGAGTGGTGGTGGTGGTGGTGGGTGGGTGTTTTGGAGGGTGGTGGTGGTTGGGTGTTTTGGAGGGTGGTGGTGGTGGGTGGGTGTTTTGGAGGGTGGTGGTAGTGGTGGTTTTGGGGGGGGGGGGGTATGCAGAGTGTGACAGACAGAGAGAAAAAAGCGGATAAGTGTTGGCAGCTGGGAGCTCTTATAGTGTGTGTGTGAGAGAGGATTTTAATGAAGTGTACGGTTTCGGTGCCTGTCGTGCTTCTTGAAGTGTGTGTGTGTGTGTGTGTGTGTATGTGTGTGTGTATTTTTCTTTGTTTGACGAAAACGCACGCGTATGCGTGGTGGTGGTGATGGTAACGTGTGTGTGTATGTGTGTGTTGGATTGGGGGTGGGGGTGCGGGGTTATGACGTTGTCTGTTCTTAAGTTTAGTTTTGAGGAGTGCTTCGTGGTTCCCAGGTCTCCCCCATCCATCATCTTTCCCTCCCTCCCTCCCTCCCTCCCTCCCTCCTCTCTCTCTCTCTCTCTCTCTCTCTCTCTCTCTCTCTCTCTCTGTGTCTCTTCTTCTCTCTCTCTCTCTCTCTCTCTCTCTCTCTCTCTCTCTCTCTCTCTCTCTCTCTCTCTCTCTCTCTCTCTCTCTCTCTCTCTCTCTCTCTCTCTCTCTGTGCTTTTTTCGAAGTACCTTGCCTCGTGTAGGGGGGTTAGTATTGCGTGCTTTCATGTGCTGACTAAACTTTCATTCATTGTCTGGCAAACACTGCATATCACGTACTGATTTTTTTTTTCAAGTAAAGCTTTGTGGGATCAGAGAATACTGTTGTGTGGGGAAACGAACGCTCGGAATTGGGTATTCTAAAACTTTCAGTAGGGTCTGCACTTCCAAACCCAGTTGTAACCCCGTTTCCCTACATTCTAGTGAGCCGTTCGTTCGTCATTGCTGCTGGAATTGTGACCATTCCTTCAATTTCAGCCGTTGTGCCAAAAATGGTGTTTTGTACTTTGGCAAGAAGCCTCCTCCGCTCGTCCCACCCCACCTCTTGGCGACCAAGCTTTCTGCGCCTCTCACCTCTCCATCTTTCTCCCTTCCCCCCACTGCAGAAGCTGCTTGCTTCCATTTCGTGGTTTTCTTTTCGACCTGTTTCTAGCCAGAATTGTTCCACAATTGGCAGAACCTTCATTAAGCAATAGGGAGTATGGGTAAGGTGAGGGTGGGGGGATCTACTCCTCACAGTGAGGTGATTGGTGTGTGTTCGTTTCTGGACTTATCCTACATTGTCGATTGGCAGAGTCCCTCTGAGTCACAGCAGTGTTGCCGCTGGGGCTTGCTGCCCCTTTGTTGTATGTATCCTCCCCCAACCTACCCTACCATTTTCTCCTTGTCTCCCCACTGTACAACTGACTTTTTCTCTTTTTTTTCTTTCAAGTACTGTGAGTCAGTCTCGGGTGTTCTTTGTATGTTCAAGATGTCTTTAATTATTGGAAAACGTCTATCTCCTGCTCAAAATATGCTACATTAGGAGTTGTCAGAATAGTTGTAAATGGTATGTGTTGATAAGAGAATGTTCAGAACAAGAAGGAAGTATTGACGACTTACTTCATGTGCTGCTCACGTATGAATCGAAAGAAAGCCTACTACATTTAGTCCACACAGGAGCAACCCCTCAGCCCGACTCCTATCCCTTCCCTACTCTTCCTTTCCTAGCCTCCCCTTTCGTCCCAGGCGCATACACCTGCTCTCACACACCTGCATCAGTCTAAATGAAAGCACACGGAAAAGTGGAAAGGAAAGAAATGGAGGAAAGTTTATCATTAACCCTCAGGCCATTTGGCGATGAGAAAATAAAAGGAGGAGATGATAGAAGGAGAAGGATACAGTATAGTACTATAGGCTACATACAGAGAGAGAGAGCCAGCAGTACTGTAGGCCGTTGCGGGCTTTACCACACGTTACAAATGACGACGCCAGACCCTCCCTAATGACTCCCCGGCTCTGTTATCACCCGCTGCTTTGCAACTGATGGGCCCTGCAGGTCGGCCACCCAGGGCCGGGTGATGATAGCGGCCTGCTGACTGACGGACTGAGGGACTGACCACACGCTCCCCCCTCCCTGCCCCTAGGCCCATACAGTAGCTGGGCTGCTGCAAGATGTGAGCAGGGGGTGATGGATGGCTTTTTAACGGGCAGCCGGTAACGTCCATCACTCTTTCTTGCGAGAAGCGCCATGCCAGGAAAGGGCCATCTTTACGGACTGACGTGACACAGGCAGGCAGGCAGGCAGGCACCCGTGGCTCCGTGCCAGGCTACGGTGTTTTCGGTCTCAGATCCGATCCCCAGCTCTAAACTGCCCCTTGGGGCTCTCTTCGTATACTAACCATTCTGCGAAGGGTGGGCTCACTTTTCCATTCTTCTTCTTGTTTCTGCTTCTCACTCCGCCCATTTTTGCAGTACATCTTCTGTTGTTGCTGGGTTGGGTTTTTTTTTTCTTCTTCTTTTTTTTCTCCCTTTCTTGTCCGTCCGGCGCCCCGTCCATAATCTGGCCTGATCTGAACTGCCATCATGAATTCAATATCAGCATAATATATTGTAAACCAAGGTTTTTGTTTTATTTTGTTTTGTCCTGTGCTTATTTTTAAAGTTCAGTGTTCGAGAACAATTTCACATTTGTCATTGCTAAATTTATTGACTATATTTATATGCGGTAGGTTTTGACTGATTATGGGTTTGGGATTGTTTGAGTTCTGAACAGTATTGAACTCGACTTTGAAACCTAGGGATTTTGTGGCCCACAATGTCCCCACTTTCCAGACTCCTGCTTGTTTGTTTGTTCTGAAGCATCCTTTAGTATCAGTGTCTGCACCTCTCCCTTTCCTCCCCATCCTCTGGTGTGTGTGTCTGTCTATCTGTCTATCTCTCTGTCTCTGTCTCTGTCTCTCTCTCCCTCCCTCTCTCTCTCTCTCTCTCTCTCTCTCTCTCTCTCTCTCTCTCTCTCTCTCTCTCTCTCTCTCTCTCTCTCTCTTCTGTTCTGTTTCCAAAGTGTCCTAGGTACACAAAAACCAGTGGGGAACACTTTTTCCTGTAACAGCTATTTCCCTCCGGCCAGCACAGTTGGTTATTTTTTCCTTTAGGGTGTGGGGTAGCTCTTTTTTCTCTCTATCACCAAACTAGACTCTGAGCTGATAGAGTGTACACAGATATACACACATGATAGACTGTATACAGATAGTCATGATCTGGCTAGGCCGGAAAGAGTCATCACTCACCTAGCTTGTGACCACACAGACTATGGCTGCCCAGGAAGATTTTATTTTATTTATGAAAATGCCACACAGGAAAACTGTGAATCAATCAGTGGCAGTGTAGAGTCGCTCATTGCCTTTAGATGCCATTTCAAATTCAATCCATCGTAAATCTGTCATGCGTCATGTCATTTGGATTATTTTGATTGCATGCTGCGTGAATATATAGATATAGATGAAATGATACATATTCGTTTTGTTCTGTTTCGTGTTCTGCTGTATGTTGTGAACTTACAGTGACTCTGTGAGTGTGTATGTGTGGGGGGGGGGGGGGAGATTTTCTTTCACCCTTGTGATGAGTTGATCATATGATGCCGTATTCTCCACAACCCAAAAGATTGGAAAAACAAAAACAACTCTAAAGCTCTACATCAACCATTTTGGAAATCACAGGAGGCCGCCTCTAAGCTCTTCATTGTAGGAACTCTCTGTACCTTCAAAGTTTTTTGGACAGCAGAGAAAATCTGCCTTGAAAAAGAACTCTTTATTAATCACCTTAGTTCCTCTGTGTGGCTTTTGATGATTTTTTTAATAAGTTAAATCTTAAGTTGTATCTTGCGTCATCGAACAGTCACGGTGGACCCCCCTGCTGACTGAGATAGAAAGAAGTTGGAGAGCTAAGCGAGAAGTGCATTACATGGCAGCAACTTGTTACAGATGTTGCTAATGGCAGCGCTCGTCACACAGACTCCTCACGAGGCGGGTTTCTCCCCCCCCCCCCCCCCCCCCCCAGGGGCTGATAGGTTATCGGGGCAAACGAGGTCACCCAGGGGGTCTTTCAGCCACTTTGCCCCTTCGGCGCCCGCCCCCAGTTAGCCAGTCACCCCCCCCCCCCCCCCTCTCCCTGGCTCTTTTTTTAGTTCAGTGCCGGTGCGAAAGTGTTCTTTTCTCTGGTAGCATTAGCCTGGCAGTGGCGCTCTGGTCTGGCTGTTGTTAGTGCTGAGTACAAACCCATGTAATGTTGCCCAACACCTCGTGCTAGGTTTCAGGAAGCAGAAACAGGAGAGGAGGGGGTACCGTCTTCTTGGACGGGATCAGACTTAGGCTTAGTTTTTAAGCTGGATGGATCTTGTTGTGGCCAATACAGCGGTCGCTATTGAGATAAGGCAAAAATCGACGAAATCTCACTCTGCTGCCGGCCCCCTCCCCACCACAGACACACACACAACAATAGCAACAATAACAACCAACACACACACACACACACACCTCTCTCCCCTCTCTCTCTCTCTCTCTCTCTCTCTCTCTCTCTCTCTCTCTCTCTCTCTCTCTCTCTCGCTTTCGCTCTCGCTCTCTCACTCTCACTCACTCACTCACTCACTCACTCACACACTGCTCTTCTTCTCCGCCCCCCACACCACTTTTTTTTTTTTTTTTACCTACTGAAATAGGTAAAATTATTGATGCCTTAGCCGATATTTGGGTACTTCGAACTATCAGTGTAATTATAGAAATGTGTATGTGCATAATTCCATTAGTTCATGTTTGGAATGAGTAGGGTTCAGGAATACAAAGAAACGGAATTATCCTTATTTCAGCAGATTATCCCCGCAGCTTAATACTGAAGGTGAAGCACCGCGTCAGAAGATTCTCAGCTTATAAGGCAGTCATACTCCGACTTCAGAGGATCTCAAACAAAACTGATCAATGATGTGTGTTTGTGTGTTGCGTGTTTCAGTCGCCCCCTACTACGACCGGGAGCCGAAGCGGCAGGTGTGGGCAGTGGAAGGGGGCAGAGCCAAGTTCCGCTGTAAAGTGCAGGGCAAGCCCCGCCCCTTCCTCCTCTGGTACCACCAAAACAACCTCATCGGCGTCCACGACAACAAGAGGTAGGATATACGTATAATTATATTTATTTGATGAGAGTACTTACCACGGCGTGAATCTACAGCCATTCTAGATATGTTACAGGGATTCGCCATTCTGTGTGTGTGTGTGTGGTGTGTGTGCAAGTGTGTGTGCGTGCGTACGCGTACGTGCACACGCGCGCGCACGAGTGTTTGCCTGCAGTATGTACGTGTGTGTGCGCGCATGCATTTGTGCAGGCACATAATTATGTGTACATGTGTTACGTAGATGGTATCACTAAGCTAGTACAATATCATAACGTTCTTGCATCCTTACACCCATATTATTCTAGCATCCATGCACACATACGTATACGTCTACATCTGGGTGCCTGTACATGATCTATATTCATGAATAATTAATGTGTGCCAAAGTCAAATTTTTAGATCCAGATTGTACATTAGTGTCTGTGTCTGTGGTGTGTGTCTGTGTGGTGCGTGCGCACGCGCGTTGCGTATGTCTGTGTGTGTGTGTGTGTGTGTGTGTGTGTGTGTGCGTGCTTGCGTGTGTGTTCCAGGATCAGTGTGTTAAAGTACGCCCTGCAGATTGACCCAGTCAAGAAAGCGGACGCCGGTCAGTACAGCTGTGTGGCCTCTAACGACCTGGGCAGCAAATGGATCAACTTCACACTCTTCGTGGAAGGTAGGCCTAGTATAGTGCATCCTGAAGGATGCCTGCCCATGCAGCCACAGTGCTTTTAGTCACCTGTTTCTACTGTCCTTTGTCTGTCTGTGTTCCCTTTGCTGTGTTTGGATACATACAGGAAATGAGGTTGTCTGCTTCCGAAGGCTGGGCGTTTTCTTGCTTTCTGATACTTTTTGATGTACTGGTGGCGCAGAGTCCTAAAGAGAGAGAGAGAGAGAGAGAGAGAGAGAGAGAGAGAGAGAGAGAGAGAGAGAGAGAGATGAATGAATGAATGAATGAATGAATGGTTTTTATTTGAGAGAGAATGAATGAGTGAATAAATGATTTTTATTTGAGAGAGAATGAATGAGTGAATAAATGATTTTTATTTGAGAGAGAGAGAGAGAGAGAGAGAGAGAGAGAGAGAGAGAGAGAGAGAGAGAGAGAGAGAGAGAGAGAGAATATTGACAACTCAGAATAGTGAAAGATGGAAACATAGCTTGATTTGCACATTCATACACACAGATTCTTTTTCTATCTTTTTTTTTTTTTTTTTAGTGTAAGAAAGAAAGACTTAAGAATGGGAAATCATTGCCGAACACTGATCGCCTCCAAGTTTGTTTCTGCTCTATCTAATCTTGCTCTGTGTGAAAGCAGGGGATGGTGAGGTACTCGGGCTCAGTCCATTTGAGCTGTTGAGTGATGAGATCCTACTTGCTTAATGAATGTCGTACTGGTGTGACGAAGAACGTCTTTCTTCACTCCCTAGTTAACACACTTTTGTTTGGAAAACGCCAAGCATCAGATTGCATTAAAAGTTCTGTTGGTTGAACGAGGCTGTGATCCAACAACTCTTCTCCTCGAAGATGGATAGATTTCCTTGATAGGTCGGTTCGTTCCTCAGAATTGTATGTATGAAAAAAAAAAACCGCGAAGAAAACCACAAAGAAAAACAATGCAAACCATGCATTTCTAAGTTTCTAAAAAAAAATGTATATATTATGCAGAAACATCGTTATCTGTTTGAGATTTTTTGAAAAACGAATGTTTAATAATAAATAAGAGAAAGTATGCAGTACGCATTCAAATTCATTGCTAGAAGCCAACGGTTGAGGATGAAGTAAGTGCGCTTCATGAGCAGCAAACTGTCCGCCCTTTCCCTCGCTAGCTTGTAGTTAGTTGTTCGTAATCATGGACTGTACAGGACTGCTTACAATTTTAATACAGGTTGAGGTTAAAAAGTGAAGCCCAACGTTGTGGTTTGGCATTCGTTATTAGCTTAGTTGATTCGGTGTCTTGATGGTGTCTTGTTTATTAATCAATTGAGATGATTGCTTCATCTGCCGAGGGTCTTTTTGAATGATCGGTTTAGATCTTCAAAAATGTCATTTAGATATGATTATGGGTATTCTGATCCTGTGTTGTTGGTCTGTCCTGCAGATGATGAGATCTTTGAAGATTACTTCGATGATGAATATCTGGACCGGGATCCCGAGGATCAAGGTAGGACCGTGTGTGTGTGTGTGTGTGTGTGTGTGTGTGTGTGTGTGTGTGTGTGTGTTGTGTGTGTGTGTGTGTGTGTGTGTGTGTGTGTGTGTTGTGTGTGTGTGTGTGTTTTGTGTGTGTTGTGTGTGCGTGGTCGTGCGTGTGTGTTTGTGTTGTGTGTGTGTGTTTGTGTGTGTGTGTGTGTTTGTTGTGTGTGTGTGTGTTTGTTGTGTGTGTGTGTTTGTTGTGTTTGTGTGTGCGTGTTTGTTGTGTGTTTGTCTGTCTGCTGACTGTGTTTGTGTGTGTATGTTAGTGTGTGTGTGTGTGTGGTGTGTGCGAGAGAGAGAGAGAGAGAGAGAGAGAGAGAGAGAGAGAGAGAGAGAGAGAGAGAGAGAGAATTTATGCATGTGGTGTTTAAATAAATCAAAATAATTTATTTGGTGTTCATTTGTTGCATAATGTCCCAATATATACTCTCTCTCTCTCTCTCCTCTCTCTCTCTCTCTCTCTCTCTCTCTCTCTCTCTCTCTCTCTCTCTCTCTCCATATATAAATATATATAATATATACTAGCATAGATAGATAGATAGATAAATAGATAGATAGATAGATAGATAGGTAGATAGTAATAGATAGATATAAATATGTGTGTATGTCTCTGTCTGTCTGTCTGTCTGTCTGTCTGTCTGTCTTCTCTCTTCTCTCTCTCTCTCTCCTCTCCTCTCTCTCTCTCTCTCTCTCTCTCTCTCTCTCTCCTCTCTCTTCTCTCTCTCTCTCTCCCTCCCCTCCCTCCCTCTCCCTCCTCCCTCCCTCCCCTCCCTCCCTCCCTCGAGCGCGCATTGCATTTTCGTTTACTCGCTCTCACCCTCGCGTACTTTTCTCCATAAATTGCGGGCTATTATCAAAGAAATTTCAAGTTGACATTCCTGAGCTAAATGCCTGTCGTTATAATCAATAATAATATCCCTCCCTTCTCTTTGTCTCGTCCTTCTCCTCAGCTTCCCTCCTTCCATCTCTTCTTTTAAGTGGCAGTGTTTCGTGGAAAAGAACACAGGGAAAGTTCAACGTTGTAATTAGCATCCAGCCCCTCCCTTTCTCCCTGAAGAAGGTAGAAGCCCTGGAAGTCGGCCTGCCTGGGGTACAAGGCACCCCGCTGTCATGCAATCAGTCTGGCGGAGATCTGCAAAGTCTTCCTTCTCTCTGTAGGACAGACAGACGGTGAAGGACGTAGGTAGAGTACATGAATCCCGGTACCCTCAGTGCTTTCTAGTCTATACTATGGAGAAATGCTGAGGTCGAAAGATCGAAATAGAATTTTATACAGCACGGAATGTGATGACTGTGTCGTAAAGATGCTGGAACAATGACAGGCTTTTTTTTTCTATTTCCCGGAGTCAGAATTGTGTTGTGTGTGTGTATGTGTGTGTGCGCGCGCGCGTGCGCGTGCGCGTGCGCGCTTCTATGCATGGGCTCACAATCGCTTGTTTGGTCAGGGTGTATGTCATGTGTAATAGGGGTCAGCTGCATTCAGCGTTATAGTCTTGACTTGTCGAAAGAGTCAGGCTGGCAGGTAATTGCTCTGTGTATGATGAATACTGTCTTTTTGATGTGAAGATTACATCGTGACTAAATTCATACTTTTATCTCTTTTTTTTTTTTTTGGGGGGGGGGGGGAGAGGAGGAGGAGGGGGGGGATGCCCTTTGACACAGTGGGTCAGGGATTGGTCACTGTCAATGTCATGGCTTGTCAGATCCATCTGTCGCTTTTGTGATTACGATGATGCAGTGGGGCTGTTCGTGATTCTGTGTTGTAGAGGTTTCGCTTTTTTGTCTTTTTGCTTTTTTGTCTCCCCTTCGCGGAAATGTCCATGTCATTCAAGTTGTCATGTGTACCTGACAATGTGAGTGCCTAGCAAACATGAAATGGGCCCTGGAACATGACTCGTCCTTGTCTTAACCTGTATACTAATATATGGACATAATTTATAATCCCACTCCTCGACCTCTCTCTTCTCTCTCTCTCTCTCTCTCTCTCTCTCTCTCTCTCTCTCCTCTCTCTCTCTCTCTCTCTCTCTCTCTCTCTCTCTCTCTCTCTCTTCTCTCTCTCTCTCTCTCTCTCTCTCTCCCCCCCCCATCTCTCTGTCTGTCTGTCTGTCTGTCTTCTCTCTCTCTTCTCTCTCTCTCTCTCTCTCTCTCTCTCCTCTCCTCTCTCTCTCTCTCTCTCTCTCTCTCTCTCTCTCTCTCTCTCTCTCTCTCTCTCTCTCTCTCTGTGTTTCTCAACTTCACACAATAAATTTTGTGAATTGTGTATCTCCCTCTCCCATCCCCTCCACTCCGGTTTGCTTTTCCTTTCTAAAGCCTTTCATTAAGAAATTGCTTTTTTCCGAATAGTATGGTCCGGATTTTTCCAGATATCTAATTCATTGCACAGTTTTATTTGCCATGAAAATGGCAGCTGGCTGAGTGTTCTCTTCTTCTGTCTCGTTTAAAGTTGTATAGATTTGTATTCATATTTTTGACAAAGATACATAGGATCGTACGCTGAAATTGTATATTAAAAGATCTGAAATTAGAATAGTGGCTCCATGAGATTTTTTTTTTAAAAGAGTGTACCTTATATGCATAAAATATTAGTTTTCATGGGGAAAAACGCTATGAATATTTTAAGTCACGGGTTGGAAGGCTTTCACTTCACAGCACATAATTTCCTGAAGGAATAGATTCAATCCTTGTGAAGTCGGGTCAGTGGTGACGTCACCGCCAATATCCATATTCCTTTAAGGAGAAAAAGAAATATAGTCTATCTGCTTACACTCAAAAAAGCATTTTCACCTGAGCCTGGGTCACCTTTTTTTGTGGGTAGGGAAAAAATGTGGATGATGCAGGGACAGCAGTCAGTTTCCCCCACTTTCAGCTAATCTCAGCAGCTACTTATTTCATCCCATCCCAACCAACCCAGATGAGGGGGGGGGGGGGGGGGGCAGCTGGTGCTAATTATAGCATGAACTGACCACGCTTGAACTAGGTAGAAGAAAGAGGCATGCTAAATATAGCACTCTGGACTGAGTGATGTTGGATTTGTGCACTGTGAGGCAGGTGACGTCATTACGACTCTGACTTCAAAAGGCGTGAACATACGCCATCTCAGAGAGGGTCCGTGACCTTTGCTCTGTTTTGGGGGGATGCAGGAGCAGCAGCAGTCTGCTCCTCCCAGCTCACCCCTGTCTTAATTCTTTCGCCCCAGTTCGTCCCATTCGGCCTGATTGAACTCCTCTACCAGCAGTTTACGTTCTTTCCGTAGTTAGGAGATTACTCATTTTTATAGACCTACTCTCTAACAAAAAAACAACTTAAAATTAGAAAAAGAACGAAAAAAGTTTCAAGTGCTAGAAAACGCTTGATTTATATTGTTTACGCTGTTTGAAGTTCAAGTCTGTTCCAGTGCTTTTATTGGGAGGGGAGGGGGGGAGGATTGCGTTTGGTTCTTAAAACTGTTGCTTTTATCGTGGTAAGCTAGCTTTGCATTTCTTATCACCTTCCATGTAGTTATTTTGTGGGTTGTATGAGTTGGGGTTTTTTTGGTTGTTGTTGGTATATATTTTTGGTATTCTGTTGTTTTTGTTCTTCAACGCTGTGTTGTCTGTTGCACATGATAGTGGCATTGTTTTCGCTGAAAGGTAACCAAACCGTCGAGTCGTATCTATCAGACATTGTTGTTATGGCTAGAACTATTGACTTGCCATCACGCTGTCCTCAGAGAGAGAGAGAGAGAGAGAGAGAGAGAGAGAGAGAGAGAGAGAGAGAGAGAGAGAGAGAATCAACGATAAAGTCTTGAAATATCATCATGTCCTACTCTTTTCCACCACTTAGTGACTTCCATGAGAACAAAATAAAATTGGAATTTGGTGATGCTGATATGTTTAAGATTCAAACTGTACCCGATGCATGCATGTGTGCGCGCTCTCGCGAGCAGACACACGCATAAATGTGTGTGTGAAGGTCATAGGTGAACACAAATGCTCCAGAAAAGTGAAAGTGATAGCCAAGGACGTTTTCGCAGTGGGCGCCCAGACACGATGTCTTGGAAAGCCGGCCCGGCCCCCCTCTACTGCCGCTGTATGTCTGAGGTCTGGTCGTTTTCCTGCTGTTGGCAGCGCTCAGTGGACTGACTGACCAGAATCAGTTGTCTTCAGAGAGCTGGGAAGACCTAGCCCAGATGCCCACCTGCCTCCCTAGATAATTACACTTTCGTTTTGATGGTCCAGTGCAGATGGTCTTTCCTTTTTTATGGGGGGGGGGGGGGGGTATTGCTGGGCAAGTATCCAGAAACCCAATAATGACCTTTCAGAGAGCTGATGTTTTTTTGTTTTTTTTTAATAATGTGTTTTAGGGTACAGAGCTAAACAAGAAGTCGTTTTGTTTTGTGTTTTTAAACAAGGTTATTCTTTAGCATCCACTACATCACCTCAGAGTGGATGTGGACGGTAATCAACCTGTATTTTGAAGGAGAAAAGACGAGGAGAACACAAAAGAAGCTACGATGCTTACTTCAGTCAGAAGATACTCTTTCCGTTAGACCACCACAGCACAGACACAACAATAACAAGTCTTCCTCCGCAGCATTCGTTTCTCCCTCCAGATAAAAGAGACGCATGTTGTTGCAGTGCAGGATTAAGAGTATCTGATATCGGGAAGGCATTTGCAGTGTGGGATCATTCTCGCCAGGAGTGCTCCTTTTGCATCAGGACGTGTCTTCTTGGCAATTGCCAATCATATCATTGCTGACTGTATTGATCAATAGAATTTTTTTTGTTAACAAAACAAAAGTTTGGATACTTTTTTTCGTAGCGTAAGTGCAATAACGTTGTGGTGACAACTCTTTTGCTAGATTCAGCTGGAAGGGAAAACAAAACACACACAAAAACTACAAAAAAATCTCCCAAAACAGTATGTGTGGATGAAAGTCAACTACGTATTTTGAAGAAAGGCAAGATCACTTTAAATCAGAAGAAGCAAAAATGTTTGCTTCAATATCTGTTTCATTGCGTTGTGTTGGAAAGATTCTTAGGCGTAATTCTTTGAAAAGCTGCTCCTGGAAAATCTCTGTCAATAGCCTTGATACAAAATTTATAGTCTGTTGGACTCAAAATTGGTATAAACACACTAAACATCACTATGACCTCAGCAGTCGACTAGGCTGAAAGTATCAATGGGTATAAGTAGGAGAGAAAAAATAACAACCTTTTTCATGATTAATACATTCCGTTTGTGGGTGTGTTGGGTTCAGTACAGTCTGAAGGAATGGGAGTACAACACAGCAGCCATCAACAAGTCATAAACTTTTCCCCCTGCAGTCTAGAGAGGAAACTAGGTTTTACCTGCCAAAACAACTTTCTCTTTTCAAAGGCCGCTGAGAGAGAACTCAGCCTTCATCTCTAAGTTACAGCGTCTTCAAACTGTTCAGTTCTTGTTTGGTTTGAGGAGAGGAAGAAGCCCTTCAGATTCCCTGCTGCGACGTCATTTTTCAGTCAGCAGGGAGGGGCAGGACCTGGCAGTGTCTGTTTTTTTTTTCTGTCCGTCAGTCTGTCTGTCATTGAGTCCGTCTGTCCTCTCAATTTTTTATCTGCCTTTCATTGTATGTTATTTTTTTATGTGATATCCAGGAAAATATGCTGTTCTTACACTGATGATTATGTATTTTCCAGTTCAAACAAAAGAATCAAGGATGAATTTGATTCAGTATGCTGACAGCATGCATTTTGTTATTGGCTATGGTTACAAGTTTATTTTTTCTTTTACTCATTTCTTTCATATATGTTTTATAGTAACTTTAAAGCAATTCTGGTTTAATTTTGAGAAGTGTTTCTCACCCGCTCTCTTCTGAGCTGTCATTGTCTTATTATAGTGATAAGCTGATGGTGCTATTTTAAGACTCAGTAGTTAACAAACTTTTCCTTGGTTGTGAACAGTAGCAGTACGTATTCATTTTCGAACTCTTTTGGACACTTCTCGTGTTATCTGACCACAAGTTCTGCTTCGTTCAATTCTCACTCTAAATTGACAAACGGGAATCTGCCGTTGTTGTTTTATGATAATCGTCTGTTTATTTCTTATAAGTCATTTCTGTCAGTTCCTGACACAAAAACGAGAGATAAAATATTTGGGAATCTTTAGGCCTATGCTGAGCACATTCCCATTCCATCAGTAGGTGTGGCAGGCTTCTAACACTCACAGAAACAGAGCCGCGGGGGGGAGATGTCCATCAAAAAGTCATGTTGTTTTCTGCAGTCCCTATAGGAGATGGGTTGTACCTGGACTGCCCTAACAAACAACTTGCACACACAGTTCTCAAAGACATGCTGGCGAGTTCAGCTTTCATCTTCGAGTTACAGCGTCTTCAAACCGCTCATTTCTTGTTTGGTTTGAGGAGAGGCTGAAGGCCTTCAGACTTCCTGCTGTGACGTCATTTCCCTGTCAGCAGGGGCAGGACCCGGCAGTAGGGTCTGTTTCCTTGTACTGATCACGGTCTGTCAGTCAGTCTGTCAGTCTGTATTCCCTGCTCTCCATATGTCTGTCTGTCAGTGGTCTGTCCGCGCCCCCCCCCCCCCTCTCTGTCTGTCTGTCTGTCTGTCTCTTCTCTCTCTCTCTCTCGTCTCTCTCTCTCTCTCTCTCTCTCTCCTCTCTCTCTCTCTCTCTCTCTCTCTCTCTCTCTCTCTCTCTCTCTCTCTCTCTCTCTCTATACGTGTGCGTGCGTGCGTGCTCTGATCAAGATGAAAAAAATTCTTTCATTATCTATCTTATCTGTCTTTCATTATCTATTCGTTCAGCTGCAGCCCATCTTTGCATGTAGACTATATAAATGTCAGAGTACTCTCATAACTGTTGCTTGTTGTACTCATTTCATCTTTTGGTGCTACATATTCTGAATTATAAAATACTTAATTTTGTTTTAACCAAGATAAGAAGAAAAAGATAAAAGTTTTGTAAGATGAATTTCACACACACACACACACACACATTATATATATGTATAGATATATATAGATATAGATATATATATATATATATATATATATATATATATATATATATATATATATATATATATATATATATATATATAAAACACACGATCAGGACAGAGCTGCTAGAACGTGCATCAGAGAGAGCACTGGTAGTGGAGAGAGTAGGGAAGATAGAGTGTGTCTTGCTCCCCGTTGTTACAGCAGAGCAGCGGATGGCAGTGCTTTATTATAGGACGGACGCCTGTGGAATGTCCCATGCCTGTGCAAAGCCAGCAGTGGGATGGGGGGAATGTCCCTGACTGTGTCTGCAGAGGGGAGGGGAGGGGGTGGGGTTGAAAGTGGTTGGGGAGAAGGGAGGGAGGGGTAGGAAGAATAAAAAGAAAATAGAAGAAAAGGGGGTGGGGGGTAAATTAGGGCATCTGAGTGCGGCGCATGCCTGTGAGGACTGCTTGCGCCAGTTACACACTGACTCACATCATTAGTATGTTATTTGGTTGCTCCGTCGGTGCATCTTTGTGTGTGTGTGTCTCTTTGTCTTTGTCTGTCTGTCTGTCTGTCTCTATTTTATAGAGATGATAGAAGATGTTTTGTACAGCCATGTCTCTCTCTGTCTTTGTGTACCTCCCTCCCTCCCCTCCCCCCCCCCCCCCCCTCTCTCTCTCTCTCTCTCTCTCTCTCTCTCTCTCTCTCTCTCTCTCTCTCTCCTCTCTCTCTCTCTCTCTCTTCCCTTGCATAGCAGACAGCAACATGTGTCACTCCTCAACTATTACACATTTTGCAATTTTTTTTTTCATGTCAAGATGCCCGTTGAAGGACTTCCGTCAATGCTAGAAGACACTCTGGATGCTGTGCTGAAAAAAAAAAGTCTGTGTTCTTTTCAAATCGAAGGCAGAGGCATTCATACCATCGTTACTCTTAGGATTGTCACCTGCTTTGAGTCAACAACACCCTTCAATATAGAAAGTATTGTCTGTAGCTGAAAATCTGTCACAAGCAGAAAAAAAGAGATAGATCTAGGCGGAGAGCTGAAAAACACTGGAAAATCCGAGAAAGACTAGTAATTGAATATTCACCTTTGTGCTGCGCTTATTTCTCTCCACGCTCGCTCGCTCGCTCGCTCGCGCGCGCGCGCGCACACACACACACACACACACACACGCACGCACGCACGCACGCACGCACAGCACGCACAGCACGCACGCACGCACGCACGCGCGCGCGCGCGTACACGCACGCAAACGCACACACACACTACGCAAACACATACGCGCGCGCGTGTGCACACACACACACACACACACACACACGCACACACACGTGCGCCACACACACACACACACGCACGCACGCAAACACGCGCGCGTGCGCACCAACCCACACACACACACACACACTCACACTCAAGAGAGAGAGAGAGTTATATATATGCAAACTACATTGTAGACATCTAGGCTTTTCCTGCCACTGTGTTTCTTGTATGTGTGGTATGGCCGAGTTAATGTGCCAAGCATCATAGTCTCAGATTGAAGCCTGCCCTCTCTCTCTCTCTCTCTCTCTCTCTCTCTCTCTCTCTCTCTCTCTCTCTCTCTCTCTCTCTCTCTCTCTCCCCTCTCTCTCCTCTCTCACTGTGCATCCCTCTCTCTCCTTTATGTCACCCAACCACCTGGGGAGAGAGAGAGAGAGAGAGAGAGGTCATATCGGAGTTGGTAGAACGTTTGTCTTCTGATTCGACTGGCTCTGAGGTCGCGAGATTGGCGCCTCGTGTACAAGATAAAATATGCACGTTAAAGACCCCATTCGTTATGTCAGCGTTTGTTGGATAACAGAAAGATGAAAAATTGCCAGGCAAGGAACTACGTCGATAGCGTTATCAAGCAAGCTAGCTAGACTAGCTGTGAAGAACCGAAGAATAAAGACGAGGAAACACTTCTTCTTTTTTTTTGTAAAACGAACATTTGGAAAAAATAAATATCTTACTGTCACGTACCTATCTGTTGTTTCTTTTGAATTGTACGTTGGTGGGTTTTTTTAAATGTATTTACCCATCAAAGAGGGAGGGGGGGGGCAGTTCTTTTTTTTCTGCCATTCTTTCATGGTTTTATTCATTATTTCTGCCAACCAAAATGTTTATGTTCGTCATCAGAGAGAGAGAGAGAATGAATGAATGAATGAATAATGAATGAGTAATCATTATTTTTCAAAGGTTACAGAGTGAGTGAGTGAGTGAGTGAGTGAGTGAGAGAGAGAGAGAGAGAGAGAGAGAGAGAGAGAGAGAGAGAGAGAGAGAGAGAGAGAGAGAGAGAGAGAGAGAGAGAGATCTGACAAAAGCTACAAGCCCATCAGTCATAGGGGGCAAACTCTAAATATCGTATTGACATTGTAATGAATAAAGAGATGAACAATGATGCAAAAATCCAGATTTTGGCGAATGATTTGTTTGGATAAGGAGTAAAGTGAGAGAGGAGGGAGGGGGGGGGGGCATCACGTAAGTGGAGGACTTGAAATTCTGATTGGTTGGGGAGGGGGGGGGGGGGGGGTGTAGGTGTAGAAGGACGAAGAAAACCGAGGTGGAGGGATTAAGAAGAATCTCTGCCTTGTAGATAATGAGGACCTCTTTGAATTGTAGTGGCACCTAGTTAGTTCATTATCGCTTCTCGGGGCATTTTTAAGCACCTTTGATCTGTCTCCTTCACTGTGAAGTGACGTTAGCTTAATTTGTGCCTTGTTTTTTTCTTCTTCTCCCCCTATGTGTATGTGTGGAGGTGGCTTTGGCTTCCCTGAAACTTTACCTAATTGCCCATTTCCCCCTCTTTCTTCTTCTTTCTTCTTCTTCTTCTTTTTTTTTTTTTTTGGGGGGTGGGGGGGGACTCAAAGGAGTATTGCTGATGTTGGTCTTCTTCTGCAAGCACAAGCTGATGTCTTCTTTTTTAGACTCATCGGGGATTATTACTCTCTGTAAATTGATTTTTTTTTCTAATTAAAAGCAGAAACTTTTCTTTATATGTAAAAGAGAGAAAAAGGGAGGGGGAGAGAGAGGGAGGGGGGGTAGAAGGCAGGAAGGAAGAAGAAGAAGAAGAAAAAAATGACATTAATTTTGTCGAAACGTTGTACATGTGTTATGCTGGAGAGGTCCTTAAACTAAAACTTGATGTTGTATGTATGTTAAATCCGTTATAATCAACCAGTTGATGTGTTTCCTTTAGTCTTGTGTAGCACAGGTTTTTACGTTTGTTACTGTTATGTTGCTGGTGGTATAAGCCACTGTAATCTTTTTGTTTCTGAATAATCTGTGTATTCCAATCAGTCTTTTTTATGAGGTATTTGATTAAAACAAAAAACAAAAAAAACACGAATAAGGCAAAGAAATCTTGATCGCTGTTACATAGGAGCTTTACGTCGGCATCAGTGGGCACACTTCAGAGATGGGAGACCCAGGGAACTGAAAGATTCAAGATTCACGTTTACTGGCCATTTTTCCCCCCAGCAAAGGGCAGAAGATTCAGATAAGCCACACGAATGTCAGAGTTGATTTAGGGGCTCATGGGAATTGAACTTTGCAACCTTTTGAATTAGGAAAGCTATGCAATTGTTGGCATTCTGATTGCTCGGGGGGAACAACTTTAACTGCCGATTCCTCTGCTATTTTCCACTTCAATGAAAGTTTTCTATCCGTCCCCTCTTATCCTCCCACTTTCCCTTTTCCTGTTTTCCCGTTTTCCCCCTTTTTCTTCCTTTTGGTGATTTTTTCGATGGGAATAAAGTCGTTATAACACAATTTTCGAAGGGATCTGACTCTTTAACAACAACCCTCCCCCCACCCCCACCCCCTCCCCGGGAACCCACACGTACACACAGCTAAAAATGCAAGCAAGCGCTTGCAAAAAGAAGAATAAGAGGGGGTGTAGGGAAGGGGTGGGGGGGTCGTCATGTTTGGAATTTGGTGCGAGGTATGATGGAATAATCAGGGAACAATGCTGGGGGTGCAGAAGAAAGGGTTAGGGAGCAGGAACAGAAGGGCTTGATGTGCATGGGTGCCTCCCACCGTAAGTAACCCTGGTGTCTGGGAACCAACCTCACTAGTGGCTGGCTGTCATGGTCTTTCTTCTTTCGTAGCTAGAGAAGATGTTTTGTACAGACGTGTCTTTGTGTGCCGGTCTTTCTGTGTGTCTCGTCGTGTTTCTATTTCTCTTCTCTCTCTCTTCCTCTCTCTCTCTCTCCTCTCTCCTCTCATTCTCTCTCTCTCTCTCTCTCTCTCTCTCTCTCTCTCTCTCTCTCCTCTCTGTCTTCTATCTACTATCTACTATCTACTATCTATCTATCTATCTATCTATCTATCTGTCTATCTATCTGTCTATCTATCTACGTCTATCTATCATCTATCTATCTGTCTATCTATCTATCTATTACTATCTACTACTATTATCTATCTATCCTCCCCTCTTTCCGCTCTCTGTGAAATGGAGAAGGAAATATAATATGTTTGTGTATGTTCCAGCTAACAAATGCAATCACGACCACGTAATTACGCACGTGCTGACACACACATACAGAGAGAGAGAGAGAGAGAGAGAGAGAGAGAGAGAGAGAGAGAGAGAGAGAGAGAGAGAGAGAGAGAGATATGTCTAAAACAACACATAAATACTCAACCTCCACCAACATCACAAAGACTCCCCGACAAGGAGAGCAGTTCCCGTCTTGAAGTAGTTTATGGAGGAATGATTAGTCCGTAGCTGAATGACATTATTCACAGCACACGGACCAAGTTGCGATGTATTGCCCGCTATATAGAACTAATACTACCTATACACTGGAGATAGAGATCCCAACCAATGAGCCGGGCCCGCCTACTAGCCTAACAGATGCCCCAGTGTGAAAGCCTTGCAGTGACAGATCGAGATAATAATAATTGTGACTTAGCCAGGGTCCCGGTTACGCCATAGTTAAGTGCTGCAAGGGTAAAAGTGTCGTGGGGCGGTGGGGGTAATTTATGAAGGGCTGCAAACCAATCGCCCTCAGTGTCAGAAGACAAACGAGGAGAGGCTCCAAGGCTTTCTTTCTCTGCCTCAGGTTCAAAAGAACTGTGACACTGTGGAGCGCCATGGACAGAAGATAGCCTACCTTGTATCTAAGTTTGGGGGGAGAGGGGGGGGGGGGGGGGGGGGGTAGTGTGGACATGTGTAACGCAGTGCAGTTTTGTACTGGCGCTGAGTGTAGTGGTCACTGAGTGCGTTTCAGATGTTAATGGCTGAAACATTTTCCCTCTGTTGATATGCTCAGTGGTTACGAGATTTCCCATAATTACTTATTGTAAAGCTGTATGAGCCACCAGTGGTCCCGTTTTTTCCCTGCAGAAATTTTTCTAACATGAAATTTCCATGCTGCCATGATATTGGGCCTTCGGGCCCCCAGGACCAGACAAACCCCTCACCTGTTTCTGTTTACACTCTTACCACTCGGGCGCACTCTGTGACCCCTCTGTCTATCTGATGCATCCTGGCGGCGGGCGCTGAACAAATCCAACATGTAGGAGCTTTCTCATGCAAGGTTAGGGTATCGGAGAGAAGGAAACCCTATGGGTAAGGAAACCTGAGTGGACAGGCGACCTTCCACGGTGCTGCCTTTGAGAGAGAAGCGGGGTCCGATTGGAAATGATAGAGATTCTGAGACAATGGAAACCAGCTGGCCTGACAGCTAGATGTAGCAGAGGTAACGGTACCTATACTATTACCCTCAGTTCCTTCCATTGGCCTTGCTGTCAGGAGTCTTCGCTTGGTTCCCTCTGTGTGTGTTGTGGTGTGTGTGTGGTGTGTGTGTGTGGTGTTTGTGTTGTAACTGTGTGACCTTGGGTTTTTCTATGGATGGTGTCGGTCTACATTCAGTAGGAGTGTAACATAAAAGTGTGTAAAGAGGTTCAGAGAATAGCGA
>CM060317.1:74337555-74345071 GCA_030674155.1 Stramonita haemastoma | reverse complement strand
GCTCGGGGGAACAACTTTAACTGCCGATTCCTCTGCTATTTTCCACTTCAATGAAAGTTTTCTATCCGTCCCCTCTTATCCTCCCACTTTCCCTTTTCCTGTTTTCCCGTTTTCCCCCTTTTTCTTCCTTTTGGTGATTTTTTCGATGGGAATAAGTCGTTATAACACAATTTTCGAAGGGATCTGACTCTTTAACAACAACCTCCCCCCACCCCCACCCCCTCCCCGGGAACCCACACGTACACACAGCTGAAAAATGCAAGCAAGCGCTTGCAAAAAGAAGAATAAGAGAGGTGGGTAGGGAAGGGGTGGGGGGTCGTCATGTTTGGAATTTGGTGCGAGGTATGATGGAATAATCAGGGAACAATGCTGGGGGTGCAGAAGAAAGGGTTAGGGAGCAGGAACAGAAGGGCTTGATGTGCATGGGTGCCTCCCACCGTAAGTAACCCTGGTGTCTGTGGGAACCAACCTCACTAGTGGCTGGCTGTCATGGTCTTTCTTCTTTCTGTAGCTAGAGAAGATGTTTTGTACAGACGTGTCTTTGTGTGCCGGTCTTTCTGTGTGTCTCTGTCTGTTTGCTATTTCTCTCTCTCTCTCTCTCTCTCTCTCTCTCCTCTCTCTCTTCCTCTCTCTCCTCTCTTCTCTCTCTCTCTCTCTCTCTCCTCTCTCTCTCTCTCTCTCTTTCTATCTATCTATCTATCTATCTATCTATCTATCTATCTACTATCTATCTATCTATCTGTCTATCTATCTGTCTATCTATCTATCTGTCTATCTATCTATCTATCTATCTGTCTATCTATCTATCTATCTATCTATCTATCTATCTATCTATCTATCTATCTCTCCCCTCTTTCTCGCTCTCTGTGAAATGGAGAAGGAAATATATATGTTTGTGTATGTTCCAGCTAACAAATGCAATCACGACCACGTAATTACGCACGTGCTGACACACACATACAGAGAGAGAGAGAGAGAGAGAGAGAGAGAGAGAGAGAGAGAGAGAGAGAGAGAGAGAGAGAGAGAGAGGATTATGTTCTAAAAGCAACACATAAAATACTCAACCTCCACAACATCACAAAGACTCCCCGACAAGGAGAGCAGTTCCCGTCTTGAAGTAGTTTATGGAGGAATGATTAGTCCGTAGCTGAATGACATTATTCACAGCACACGGACCAAGTTGCGATGTATTGCCCGCTATATAGAACTAATACTACCTATACACTGGAGATAAGAGATCCCAACCAATGAGCCGGGCCAGCCTACTAGCCTAACAGATGCCCAGTGTGAAAGCCTTGCAGTGACAGATCGAGATAATAAATAATTGTGACTTAGCCAGGGTCCCGGTTACGCCATAGTTAAGTGCTGCAAGGGTAAAAGTGTCGTGGGGCGGTGGGGGTAATTTATGAAGGCTGCAAACCAATCGCCCTCAGTGTCAGAAGACAAACGAGGAGAGGCTCCAAGGCTTTCTTTCTCTGCCTCAGGTTCAAAAGAACTGTGACACTGTGGAGCGCCATGGACAGAAGATAGCCTACCTTGTATCTAGAGTTTGGGGGGAGAGAGGGGGGGGGGGGGGGGGGGGGGTAGTGTGGACATGTGTAACGCAGTGCAGGTTTTGTACTGGCGCTGAGTGGTAGTGGTCACTGAGTGCGTTTCAGATGTTAATGGCTGAAACATTTCCCTCTGTTGATATGCTCAGTGGTTACGAGATTTCCCATAATTACTTATTGTAAAGCTGGTATGTAGCCACCAGTGTCCCGTTTTCGTGCAGAATTATTCTAACATGATTCCATGCTGCCATGATATTGGTGGCCTTCGGACCCCCAGGACCAGACAAACCCCTCACCTGTTTCTGTTTACACTCTTACCACTCGGTGCGCACTCTGTGACCCTCTGTCTATCTGATGCATCCTGGCGGCGGGCGCTGAACAAATCCAACATGTAGGAGCTTTCTCAGTGCAAGGTTAGGGTATCGGAGAGAAGGAAACCCTATGGGTAAGGAAACCTGAGTGGACAGGCGACCTTCACGGTGCTGCCTTTGAGAGAGAAGCGGGGTCCGATTGGAAATGATAGAGATTCTGAGACAATGGAAACCAGCTGGCCTGACAGCTAGATGTAGCAGAGGTAACGGTACCTATACTATTACCCTCAGGTTCCTTCCATTGGCCTTGCTGTCAGGAGTCTTCGCTTGGTTCCCTCTGTGTGTGTGTGTGTGTGTGTGTGTGTGTGTGTGTGTGTGTGGTGTGTGTGTGTGTAACTGTGTGACCTTGGTTTTTCTATGGATGGTGTCGTCTACATTCAGTAGGAGTGTACATAAAAGTGTGTAAAGAGGTTCATGAGATAGCGAGATGGTTAGATCAACAGGGACGTGGTAATGATGATGGAAATGCTTTGCTGGTTTTAGAATTCTCTCTCTCTCTCTCTCTCCTCTCTCTCTCTCTCTCTCTCTCTCTCTCTCTCTCTCTCTCTCTCCTCTCTCTCTCTCTCTCTCTCTCTCTCTCCTTCCATCCTCTCCTCTTCCTCCCTCCCATCTCCTATCCTTCAACCCCCCCCCCCCCCTTCATATTCACGTGTTACATCTTACCTACACACAACATAAGAATAGGCAGAACACTGGTTTGTGATTGGTCACGAAATTCGGTGCGTTAATAACTCTTTGTCCACATTTTCACACCATGGTTTGTTTCTAGTTCAAATTCATCCCTTCCATTTGTCTAATACAGTAGAAAACGTCGGTCTGATGTGTTCTAACCATCTTCACAACGTTCTTTACTAGATTCATTTCATATCTTGCATTCCTTCCACTTTTGCGTATCTAACATTTTATTGGTTTAATTAAAGAGCAGTTTATTCCGAAAAAAAACACGGTTATATTGTACAGAAATGATATTGTGAGCAACAAGGTGGTGGTTTTTAGTTTTCGGCTTTTTTTTTGGCCAAGTCAGAGTGTATGTACAGTGACCATAGAGGATGCAAACCATGAAGAATGACCGACTATATACAAGCATGTGAGAGTGAACTTCGATAAATACATATGTGGGCGTGCACATAGGCACAAACATACATACATGTACACACACCTCCTCATTCTCTCTCTCTCTCTCTCTCTCTCTCTCTCTCTTCTCTCTCTCCTCTCTCTCTCTCTGTCTCTCTCTCTCTCTGTCTCTCTGTCTCCCTGTCTCTGTCTCTGTCTCTCTCTCTCTCTCTCTCTTCTCTCTCTCTCTCTCTCTCTCTCTCTCTTCTCCTCTTCCCTCTCTCTCTGTTTCCATCTCTGTCTCTCTCTCTGTCTCTCTCTCTCTCTGTCTCTGTCTCTATTTCCCTCTCTGTCTGTCTGTCTGTCTGTCTCTCTCTTCTCTCTCTCTCTCTCTCTCTCTCTCTCTCTCTCTCTCTCTCTCTCTCTCTCTCTCTCCTCTCTCTGAGAGGGGGGGGGGAGGGGGGCGGTGGGTTGGGATCTTTTCCGAGGGCTGGATGTAAAAAAGCAATTTTTGCTTATTCTATTACCCTCTTTGAATAAAAAGTTTTCAAGTTTTCAAGTTTCAAAGTTTTCTCTCACACACACACACACACACACACACACACACACACATATACACATACATACATACACACACACACACACACACACACACACACACACACACACACACACACCACACACACACACACACACACACACACACACACACACACACATTACGGACTGCTGAGGAGGCGTATGTACATTCTCACGCATGGTGGTGGTGGTGCGCTTGTGCTTGTGCGTGTGCGTGCGTGTGCGTGTGTGTATGTTAGAATGACAACATGTGTGTGGGTGTACGTGTGTATAATGGATGGGTGTGAGATAAGCTGTCTTGGGGATACAAGTCAATGCCGAGAGCACCGCACCACATTCATATTTATCTGCCTCCCCCCTTTGTCCCGCATTCTTTGTAGACAACCTTCGTCTCCTCCCTTGACATAACTGCTGGGGGCTCAGATTCGGCAACAGTACTAGTAGGCCTACTATACTGTACTAGTAATACTACTGGGAAAGCAGCGAGACAAGAAACCACGGCCTTGATTTTCTCTACGTAGTTCTTGAGTGGGGAGGATGCCTTTGAGGAGGAGGAGGCTGAAGAGGGGATGTTAGCTCGGGGAGGGGGGGGGGGGTTGGAGGAGAGAGGGGGGGGGGGGGGGGTTGTGAAGAGCGACAGAGAATGAGGCGTGAAATAGAGACATCAGAAAAGTTGGGGTTAGGATGCTTAGTTTGAGCCTGGCGCCTGCAAGCCGCTTTTTCCACTTCTGATGCAAAAACTGAAGAGAGAGAGAGAGGGGGGGGGGGGGGGGGAACAGGTTTTGAACTGTCATTTCCGTTTGCAATGCTTCGTTTGTGTTGACTGTTCAAGTATGGCAGCTTGATTTGAAAAGTTTTTTTTTAACGTTGAAACGAAAAAAAAGTTTTGGTTCTTGTTTTAGTTACCGTTATAATTGAGCTCTCTCTCTCTCTCTCTCTCTCTCTCTCTCTCTCTCTCTCTCTCTCTCTCTCTCTCTCTCTCTCTCTCTCTCTCTCTCTCTCTCTCTCTCCTCTCTCTCTCGATATGTTTCCCTTCGTTTTAAATAAAATGGTATAGAAATCTGTCATTGATAAGTGAACTTCTAATTTGTTTTTAGATTGGGGGGTCTGTGGCTAGTTGGGGGAGACATACTAGGCCTAAGACCTGGTGACTACTGCACACACGTAAGGGAATTCAAAGATTGCCTGCTGTGTGGTACCCCTCTAGCTGTTTCTTGTGTTTGACAAGTTTCTCCTGTAGTCTAAGCCTCTGCTTCTTCTACTGTTTTTTTTTTATGCCGGTGAATGAATGACATCAAGTCGTGTGGCTTGTATTGTCTGATCACTTGACATTCATTTTGTTGACGTCTGAAAACCGTCGCGAGTTTTGTTTGAGGTTTGGCATTCCTGTGGTAGGTGGGTCCTTATTCTGCAGTGGTAATCTGTCTACGCTATGTATTTCATTGTTTGTAGATTTTGTCTGTGGTACCTCTTGCAAAATGAAGATAAACTTTGTGTTTTTTCCCCTTAAGAACAGTTCTGACGCATACGTAGCATATGTTGGCCAACTGTGCTGCGTAGCCAATGTTGTTTTGACAAAGATGGAGTGAAAGCAGTCAAACAACAGTTGCACGCGGCATACTCAAACAGTGGAATGATCTTCATCTCGGCTTTAAAGGAAAATACTCAGTTTTCACTCTGTTTCCAGTCATACGCATTGGTCTGGCGCTTGCAAACATTCATGTGCGCTGCTGCACACCTTCCTCGTCTGCTGTTTCATCTCTTTTTCTCTTCCTTCCCTCTATCTTCTCCGTCTTGTCTCTCTCTCTCTCTCTCTTCTCTTGTCTCTCTCTTCTCTCTCCCTCTCTATCTTCTCCGTCTCTCTACCCCTCTCTCTCTGTCTCTCTCTCTTTCTCTCTCTCTCTCTCTCTTCTCTCTCTCCTCTCCTCTCTCTGTTGGTTTTTCTCTCTTGTCTTTTTATCTTTTGTCTTTGGGGTTTTTGTTTGCTTTTTATTTATTTTCTTGTTCTATTTTTTTTTTTTTTTGAAGGTTGGCAGGTGGGGGTGGGGTCTTTTCTGAGGGCTGGATGTAAAAAAAAAAAAAAAAAAAAAAAAAAAAAAAAAAAAAAAAGCAAGTGTTGCTTCTTCTATTACCCTCTTTGAATTTAAAAAAAAGTTTTTTTTTCAAGTTCTCTCTCTCTCTCTTCGAGTTTATATATATATATATATATATATATATATATATATATATATATATATATATATATAATACATATATATATATATATATATATACATATATATATATATATATATGTGTGTGTGTGTGTGTTTGTGTGTGTGTGTGTACATATTTTTATGCAAACACATACGCGTGCGTCTGCGCTTGCTTGCATTACCAGGTATTTTCCAGGGTATAAGTTTCTGTTTGAAATAATAAGCATAATCTCTTCTCAACTCCAAGCAAACACAAACCAACGCCCACAAAGATGTGAATCAGATAGACACAAACAAAATTCAAAACTTGTGGCAGGAAATCTGATTCAACTGACAGAATATTTATATGTAAACAATCGTACAAGACAGCGACAACATCTCGCTTGTCAGGCGACAGAATGAAATTTGGTCCTGCACAACGTTTTTATCAGGTAAAAAAAATGCTATATAGTTTGGATCTATGGATAAGTGTGACACCGCTCTCACCTAGTCATCCCCCCCTCCTCATCCACCCACTAGACCTTGAGTGGCTATCTGGGTGTTTGTCTTTCGGATGATACGATAAACCAAGGTTCTGTGTGCAGAATACTTTACGCACACCTAACAGAACCTTCGGCAACAAGTGAGTTGTCCCTGGCAAAAATCTGTAGTTAAAAAAGCCATCTTCATTGGGAAACAAATTAATATACATGCAGACAGGATTTTTTTTTTAATGAAATGATGGGTTGCGCTGTTCTTGTGGCGACGTAATCCACCCAAGGAGTGCAGCCCGAATTTCACACAATGCAATGCAGTATAATACAATGCAAAACAGTGCAATACAATACAACACAACACAACACAACACAACACAGTATAACACAACACAACACAACACAGTATAACACAGCACAACACAGTATAACACAAACACTTACCAGCGTTTCGATTGTACATGTCTTCAGTGAAGTAATCAGGAACGATTGTGTGTGTTGTTTTTTTTTCAGGGGATGAGGGTCCTCCCCGGTGGTCCACCCGGATGGACATCAAGTCCAAGACCCGGGTGGTCAACTCCTTTGTGGACCTCAAGTGTCCGGCCAAAGGTCGCCCGGCCCCTACCATCTCCTGGCTGAAGGACGACAAGCCTTTTGTCACCAGCAAGATGAACAATGTCAGTACACGGGTTCGTGTTTGTTGGTGTTTTGTGTCGGGTGTCCGTGTGTGTGTGTAGGTGTGGTGGATGTTATTGTGTGTGATGTAATGCTTGTGTTTGTGTTTTGTGTGCTGTGTGTCTGTGTTGTAAGTGTGTGTGTGTGTGTGTGTGTGTGTGTGTGTGTGTGTGTGTGTTGTGTGTGTGTGTGTGAGAGAGAGAGAGAGAGAGAGAGAGAGAGAGAGAGAGAGAGAGAGAGAGAGAGAGAGAGAGAGAGAGTGAGTGTGTGTGTGTTTTCGTGGTACGTGTGTGCAGGACTGTTTGCCTGTGTTTCCTTTCATACACTCCTGTGTTGTTGTTTTGTTGTTGTTTTTAATGCGATACGTCTGAAAAGCTCTGTGTGTTGTGTGTGTGTGTGTGTGTGTGTGTGTGTGTGTATACGTACGTGTGTGTGTATACGTACGTGTGTGTATACGTACGTGTGTGTATACGTACGTGTGTGTGCATATGTATGCGTGCGTACTTGTACTGCTATTCTGTGGTGTGAAAAATGAACCGAGACAATGGCCCCCAAACTGCGGGTGGCGAAAATGGGTCATGACATTTCAGATAGCTTAGCAGCCAGGATGCTGTTAGTCT
>CM060317.1:74332555-74335055 GCA_030674155.1 Stramonita haemastoma | reverse complement strand
CTGTCCCACAAGCCGATCATCAACGGCCCTAAGAACGAGACGGTGGCGGTGGGGGACACAGCCACGCTGCGCTGCGAGATCGTGCTGAGCGACCTGCACCCCCACATCCAGTGGCTCAAGCACTACGAGGTCAACGGCTCCTACCTCTCTGAGGACAAGCAGCCCTACATCACCGTTATCCAGGTAAGGAGGAGGAGGGGTGGGTGGGTTAGGGGGTGTTGAGGTGGGTGGGTTAGGGGGGTGGGTGGGTTAGGGTGTGGGGTGGGTGGGTTAGGGTGTTGGGGTGGGTGGGTTAGGGGGTTGGTGGGTTAGGGGGTTGGGGTGGATGGGTTGTGGGGTGGGTGGGTTAGGGGGTGGGGTGGGTTGTCAGTGTGTGGGTTGTAAGTGTGTGGGTTGGGTTGTCTGTGTGTGGGCTGGGTTGTCTGTGTGTGGGCTGGGTTGGCAGTGTGTGGGCTGGGTTGGCAGTGTGTGGGCTGGGTTGGCAGTGTGTGGGCTGGGTTGTCTGTGTGTGGGCTGGGTTGGCAGTGTGTGGGCTGGGTTGGCAGTGTGTGGGCTGGGTTGTCAGTGTGTGGGCTGGGTTGTCAGTGTGTGGGCTGGGTTGTCAGTGTGTGGGCTGGGTTGTCAGTGTGTGGGCTGGGTTGTCAGTGTGTGGGCTGGGTTGTCAGTGTGTGGGCTGGGTTGTCAGTGTGTGGGCTGGGTTGTCAGTGTGTGGGTGGGTTGTCAGTGTCCAGGTATTGAGGAGGAGGGGTGGATGGGTTAGTAGGGTGGGTGGGTGGGTTAGGGTATGGGGGTGAGTTGTCAGTGTGTGGGGTGGGTTGTCAGTGTGTGGGCTGGTTATCAGTGTGTGTGTTAGGGTGGGGTGTTAGGGTGTGGGGGTGGGTTGTCAGTGTGTGTGTGTTGGGGGGGGGGCTTTGTTTATTAGGAAAGGGGGTGGGGGATTGTCAGTTTGAAAGTGTGTGTGTATGCTTATTGGGAAGGTGGAGGGGGGTATCAGTGTGTATGCGTGTATTTGGGGGAGTTTGTCAGTGTGTGTATGTGTGTGTGTGTCTGTGTATGAGAGAGAGAATAAATGCGCGTGTGTGCGTGAGCGCGCATGCTGGCACGTGAGTGCGTACTTGCAAAGGCGTGTACAAGCGTTTGTGCTTGTGTTGTGTGTGTGGAGCAAGAGAGAGAGGTGTATAAGTGTTTGAATGGAGAAAGAGAGAGGGAGGTGTGCTTGTACATTGTGTATATGTGTGTGTGTATGTATATATGTGCGTGCACGCACGCTATGCAAGCGTGCCTGTGTGCGCGTGCTCGTTTGTGCGTTCCTGCCCGTGTGTTTGGTCTTTTCAATGAACAGGAATGTATTACGAAATATTATCCTAGTACAGGGAGTCCGAGGATTATGTTAGTAAGGATCATAATGTCAGATTGCCACAAAGATTTAAAGTTTGGCGGGTGTTTGTTACACCAGTGTTAAATTCCTCTTTGTCTGTGGTGAGATAGGTACGTGTGTGTGTGTGTGTGTGTGTGTGTGTGTGTGTGTGTGTTGTGTGTGTGTGCCACTTAGTGGATCCTGACCTAGACAGTAACAAAAGGCCTTTTGGTCTGGGTTTTTTTTTTTTTTTTTTTTTTGTTTTTTTAGTCGTCTTAGATTTGGGTTTTGTTTGAATCAAAAAGATTGTTGCCCCGTCTTTCCGACTGTTTTCCCCGTGTTTTTTTGTTGCCTTTTTTCAAAAAACACCCTCTGTTGTTGTGTGTGGTGTGTGGTTTGGTTGTTGGTGTGGTGTTTTGTGGGGGTTTTTTTCCCCCCCCCCCCCTTTTTTTTGTTTTCTCCCTCCCCTCTCCTTCCCCCCCCTCTCTCTCTCCTCCTTCTCCCCCTCTCTCTTTCCCCCCTCTTCCCTGTGGTTTATTTGACAATGGATTTAAATTTTTTTTTCCCCCGTTTGTTTTGTTGACATCCGGGGAAAAAGGGAATTTTGGTGTTGTTGTTTTCCTCAGCACGTAGATTTGAAAGTGTAACTTCGCACCAGCATGATTTTTGCCGGTGAGTGAGTGACAAAAACGCCCTCATGTCGTCATCAATTTTCTTCTAAAAAAAAAAAAAGACGCAACAGGATCATTCAGTCTTAGTTTTTTAATTTTTTTTTGTTTTTTTTTTTTATGTTGTGAAATGACAAAGAATTTTTGTGTTTGGCCGAAAATTTTTTCCCTTTCACAAAACCCCTAGGCCAAAAGTAGGAAGAATAAAGAGGGTTGTGGTAATTATTGGCCTATGTGTTTCGGTTTTTTTTCCCGCGAATTTTTTTTCCCCAACCCTTTTTTGTTTTTATCGGCAATTTCCCATAGTTGTTAAGAGAATGCCCCATATCCTTTTAAGTGAAATGTTTGGTTTTTTATATGTGGTTGTGCAGTATTGGATGAAACCCTGACTCAGTGTCGTCAGTTTGATCCTGTTAATTTTTTCTCTTTCCTTCTTGTGTGGTTCCTGCATTTAACTGCAAATTTTTTTTTTTGT
>CM060317.1:74275024-74332455 GCA_030674155.1 Stramonita haemastoma | reverse complement strand
TATTATTGGTGTGAAACTTTTGGTTTTAAAGTTGTAAGCTTTAAAGTAAAGGCTTCTGTTTCTTTGCTTTTTAAGTATTTCTTTTCTTTGGCTTGAAAGTAAGTAAAAAAAAAAAAAAATAAATAAAAAAAATAAATAAAAAAGGGAGAAATTGAGTGTCATCTGTACCTTATACAGCAAGCGTTTGAAGAAAAAAGATAGCACAAAAAATGTGTGTGTGTGTGTGTTCAATTTCTTTTCAACTTCTCTTCACAATCTGGGATACTATAATTAACAACCTGTGTGTGTTGTGTGTGTGTGTGTGTGTGTTGTGTGTGTGTGTGTGTGTGTGTGGGGTTTTGTTTTGTGTGTGTGTTTGCAGGTACGGCATCATGCACTCATGCTGGCAGGAGGACCCCAACGGGACGGCCCAGCTTCTCTGACCTGGTCCAACAGCTGGACAAAATGCTCACCTCCTCTCTCAAAGATGGGTCTGTGTCCACGTTTGTTTGTTTGTCTTTTCTGCCCTCCTTATTAGTTTGTCTGTCAGTCTCTTCTTCTCCCCTTCCCATATTCTCTCTGTTTCTGTTTCACTTTCTCTCTCTCTCTCTCTCTCTCTTCTCTCTCTCTACTCTCTCTTTTCCCCTCTTCTCTCTCTCTCTCTCTCTGTCTGTCTGTCTGTCTGTCTGTCTGTCTGTCCCTCTCCCTCCCTCTATCTTTCTATCTCGCCAGCTTGCTTGCACGCTCTCTCACTCCCCGCCATCTCCCTCGCGCCCTCTCTCTAATTAACAGATGCAATATCAGGTTACCCAAAATTTTAATGTCATCAAAAACACCCGCCCGAAATTTGGGTAAGTGGAACTGGTAAAGCCCATCCCTCTCCAGGTCAAAGACTGCATGCTGGGTATGTTTATGAGCAATCTGTCCCACCGGTCACAGCCAGCCTTGGCTAGAGCTCTGCAGTTCCCAATATGAGATTTTTGTGTATGCGACCGTTCCCAAACGCTATCACCATTTAGGTAGCCACATTCTGCTTTTTTTGATGAAGGTTTTTAACTTACACCCAGGATGTTGTGTGCACACACAGGACCACACTGAAAGAAAATGGAGACAGAGGAAACTGTTTATAGAGTGGCTGAAAGCTGCATCAACAGATCATGAATCTGAACCACTCTAAGCCATACACCTCCCATGTCTATCATTATATCATATTATCTTAATATTGTTTGTTTTCTGTGATATCATAGTATATTGTCTTAGTATTTTGTGTGTGATATCATAGTATGTTAATATTTTTTGTGTGTGTGGTGTGTGATATCATAGTATATTGTCTTAGTATATGTGGTCTGTGAAAATCATTGTATATTATTTAGTAGTGGTGTGTTATCGTTGTCTATTGTCTAAATATTGTGTGTTATATCATTGTATATTGTCTTGATATTGTGTGTTTTCATTGTATATTATCCTAAAATTGTGTGTGTGTGCTGTGATATCATTGTATGTTATCCTAATATCATGTATGTGATATCATGGTATATTATCTTGATGTTATGTTGGTATGCTGTGTGGGCAGGCTTACCTGGACCTGGAGCCGATGGACGGAGTGCCGGTCAGCACGTCAGACTCCCAGTACTCCTCCATGAGTCACCCCCAGCACCAGCAGTGGAGACAACTCCGCCATCGCCTGACCACAACCCCCCCACCCCCACCCCCCTTCCCTCCTGCCACCCTTCCCTTTGTCTTGACTTCGACGCCAGCCTCTCTGCCTGTGAGTGAAGTCACCGCTGTCTGTGGGTGACGACAAGAACTCTTTCCTGTTTTTTTGATTCTCCAAGGCCAGGAGATTTAGCCGAGAAATGCAAGGCAAGCCTCCCTCCTGAGTGCCGGTTCTGAGGAAGAAGGGTGACGTCATTGTTGCCGTCCTTTGGGGACGGGATACAGAACGTGTCTTCCTAAGCCTGCATGACGTCACAAAGTGCCTCGGCCTTGCTGTCGTGTGTGTTTGTGTGTGATGACGTTATTTTGTTCACGAGAAACGTGATGTGGAGGTTTGTGATATGATGTGAGGGCATACACTGGGTGAGGTCACTAAAGCTGTGATGTCACTGTTGGAGGAGGGGAGGAAAGGTGACTGTACTTCTGGCCTCAGGAAGTTTAGGAAGGGATGGAGGACGTTCAGTGTGATCCAGAAAAACCCGCTGCTCTGACTGTCTGTCTGTGTTGTGTGTGGTGTGTGGCGATCCAGTTGTGAGTGAGAGCTGTCAGCATACAGGTGCAAGCAAGGAAATGTGAAAAGCCTCAGTGAAGCAGCTGATCGCTGATTGTGCCTTGTGCCTATTTTTTCTGTACAAACGAGTGACTGGAGAGGACTTGTAAACACTTGTACGCAGTTTAGGGCAGTAGGCACTATGAACAAGAACTAACTGTTGCTGAAAAACCAAACACACCAGTTGTGTCAACACAGTGCTGGAATTGCCAGTTGCTATAACAAACTATATAGTTACCAACAACACGACAAGTGAAACATAACCAGTTTAATGAGTGGTGGGTCAGCTAAAGGACTGCCCACCCCCCCCACCACCCACCCCCCCCAAAAAAAAGAAGAAAAGATTTGTGGGGAGCAGTATTACAATTTTTTAGTATCCCCCAGAACAATGACAAAGTTTTGGTGAAGTATTTGCAGTTGAAGGGGAGGGAAGATTGTGATGTAAATAATGATATACGAGCCTTAAATAATTTACATAGCAACAGATCCGCTGGTGTCCCAAGAGGTTACTTTGTTTTGGTCATAACCACATGATTTAGTATTTTTGTTGCTCACTGTGTTAATGGAATATTGACTGGGACTTTTTTTTTTTTCTTTTTTTTTTTTGCTGTCAGGAACTGTGGAAAGCTGCTGATGTTTCTAACACAACTGTAAGATGGTATACTAAACATCTCAAGGACATTTCTGGCTGCAGATGAACGGTCAGAAATACTGTTGTGATGTTTGAATATGAAGACAGTGTTTATGCAAAGCATCACTCTGTGTTTTTATACAAGTATTACTTACTGTGTTATATATCAATGAGAATAGTGGAACAACTTTATCTGTAGGATGAAACCAAACAGTTAATTTCAATCCAAATTTCTTGGAGCGCATTTTCTAAGTGACTCTTCTTTGACAAACGGGAGGACCTTAACCTTCGGTTTGCAATGGCCAGGATTGTCACAGAAGTTGCAAACACAGCACAGAATGTTGTGTTAAGTAGCTCTGTAGGTAGCCATCTTCCTGAGAAGAAAGACAGCAGTGTACCAAAACATCCAGGGGGATTTGGAAGTTGTCATGAATCCAGTAAAAGAATTGCCAGTAACAAGCCTCCTTCCAGGGCAGTTGCTGGTGTATATGGATGTCTCAGAAAGACTTAAGACTTGCTAGTGAAGCAGCCCAGAAATCAACACAGACCTTGATTTGTCCTGGGAAAGACAGATGGTTACAGATGCTGTGGAATGTCTTTCCCAGGGAGACTTGAACTGCTACAGAGACGAGACAGCTTTGTCCCAGAAAACTGAAAATGATGTGATGTATTGTGTAGATATTGTGGCCATGTTGGTGTTGAGGCTGTCACAAGAAGCCCGTGTTGTACAGTGTGCATGTACTCCTTCCTAATACCCCTGTGTGTTCTCCAAACCACTCCCGCTCTGTGTTCCTCTGCGCTGCACTGCACTGACTGCATGCTGCTTTACACTCTGGTTACACAGGATCAGTCAGGGTCAGACTATAACTACAATATGATACGCAGTGCCTTCATGTCTCGTCACTACGCTCATCCCTGTCCTTGTGGGGGCACAAAAAAGAAGAGCAAAAGATGGTTAAACCCAAAACCCGGCCTTTTTCCCCCTGGCCCCCCCAAAAAAGGGTTTTAAAAAAATTTTTTTTTTTTATTTGGGGTTTTTTTTAAAAAAAAAAGGGGGGGGGAAATTGGGGGGGGGTTTTTTTTGGGGGGGGGGGAAAAAAATTAAAAAAATTTTTTTTTGGGGGATTGGGGGGTTTTTTTTTTTTGGGGGTTTTTTTCCTTTTTTTAAATTTTAGGTTTTCCCGGTTCCCCCGGGGCCTTTTTTGGGGTTTGGGGGGTTGGGGGTTTTTTTTTTTGGGGGGTTTTTAAAAACGGGGTTTTGGAAAAGGGTTTTTTCCGGGGGGGGGGGGGGTTTTTTTTTTTGGGCCCAAAAGGCTTGTTTTTTGGGGAAAAAAAACCCCCCCTTTTTTTTTAAAAAAAAGGTTTTTTTTTCCCCCCCCCCCCCCCCTTTTTCCCCCCCCCCCCCCCCCTTTTCCCCCCCCTTTTTTTTTTTTTTTTCCCCCCCCCCCCCCCCCCTTTTCCCCCCCCCCCCTTTTTAATTTTTGGGGGGGGGGCCCCCCAAAATTTTTTTTTTAAAAAAAGAAAAACCCCCTTTTTTGGGGGCCCCCAAAAAAGGGGGAAAAAAGGAAAAAAAATTTTTTTTGGGGGGGGGGGGGGGGGGGGCATTTCCCCGGGGGCCCCGGGAAGGGGGGGGGGAAAAAAAAAAGGGGGGGGAAAAAAAAAAGGGGGGGGGGGGGGGGATTTTTTTTTTTTGGGGGGCCCCAAAAAAGGGGTTTTAACCCCAAAAAAAAAGGGGTTTTTTAAAAAACCGGGGGGTTTTTAAAAATTTTTTTTTTTTAAAAAATTTTTTTTTTTTTTTTTTTTTTTTTTTTTTTTATTTTGGGGGGGGGGGGGGGAAAAAAAAAACCCTTTTTCCCCCGGGGGGGGGGGTTTTTTTTTTTTTTTTTTTTTGGTTTTTGTTTTTTTTTTTTTTTTTTTTTTTTTTTTTTTTTTTTTTGGTTTTTTTAAAAAGGGTTTTTTTTTGGTTTTTTTGGAAAAAAAAAAAAAAAAATTTGGGGGTTTTTTTAAATTTTTTTTGGGTTTTTTAAAAAATTTTTGTTTTTTTAAAAAAATTTTTTTTAATATTAAACCCCGGGGGGAAAAAAAAAAAAGGGGTTTTTCCAAAAAAGGGGGGTTTTTTTTTTTTTAAAAAATTTTTTTTTCCCTTTTTTTTGAAATTTTAAAAATTTTTTTGGAACCCTTAAAACCTTTTTCCCTTTTTTTCCCTTTTTTTCCAATTTTTTTGGGAAAAAAAAAAAATTTTTTTTGGGGTTTTGGTTTTTTTTTTTTTTTTTGGGGGGCCCCCTTTTTTTTTCCCCCCCCCCTTTTTTGGGTTTTTTTTCCCCCCCAAAATTTGGGGGCCCCAAAAATTTAAGGGGTTCCCAAAAAAATTTTAAATTTTTTTGGGCCCAAGGGGTTTTTTTAAACCTTGGGGAAAAAAATTTTTTTAAAAAATTTTTTTTAAAAAAGGGGGGGGAAAAAAATTTTTAAAAACCCCAAAAAATTTTTTTTTTTGGAAAACCCTTTGGGGGGGGAAAACCAAATTTTTTTCCCCCCGGGGGGAAAAAAAAAAAAAATTTTTGAGAATTTTTTTAAAAATATGTTTTTTGACTTTTTTATTGATTCTTTCGTGCTGTCTTATTGAATTCGGCCCGTTTATATTATGCAGTTTTCTTTGATTCTTTGGGCCTTTTCGTTGATTGAATGGGGGCCCCCAAACTTGGGGTGTATTAAAAAACTTGTTGTAATTAAAGGGTCTAAATTTCTGTGCCAAAAAGTAGTTTTTTTTTTCTCTCAAATTTTAGCTTTTTGGGAAAATATTACACAGTCTTTTTTTTGTTTGGGGTGTTTAATTCTTTTCTTTTACGGGGAGAATGAACCCAGAAGGGGGGTTTTAGTGTATTAAATTGAAATTATAATATTTTGGTTTTTCAGGGTATGAAAATGATTTTTGTAAAAGCAGATCTTTTTTTGGCAACAGGGTTAAATACGTTTTTACCCGCTAAGATTCAGCTCTTGACTTTTTTATTTTTGCGGGCCAAGTATGCAAAAAAATTGTCTTCATTCAAAAAATTTTTTAATCTGTCTTTCTGTCTTTTGGGTCGGGTCTGTCTGTTCTGTTGTTTGTCTGTCGGGTTCTGTCTCTCTTTTTTTTCTTTCTCTCTCTTCTCTCTCTCTCCCCTTCCCCTCTTTCTCTCTCTTCTCTTTGTCTTAAATTCGCCCGTAAGCAAGAGTCAAGGGGGGATAAAAAAAGGGACATTTTAAAACCCCGTGTGTCTTTGGGCCCCACCCGGGCATCTTTTTGTCTTCCTAGTGGGGGAAAAAATCTTTTCTCACATAAATTTGGGTTTCCTCCTCCTTGTTGGGAAAACCCACTGTTTATGAGGAAAACCCCTAATGCATGCTTTCCTTTAAACGGAAAACCCAGTATAGAGGATGGTGATGCACACAGAAACTAATGAATGCAGACAGAAATGGGTCACGGGGAAAAGAGACAGCAGAACTAATAACCTGACATCGGCACAAAGTCAAGAGCCCCGCTCACTGCCAACTATTTGTCAAAAAACGGTGTACCAGAGCAGATAGTGTCCTTGTGAATGACGTGAGTGTGAGGACTCATTGCATATGACAGGCACTTTTCAAGCTGAATTGTTACATATTATGCGAGGGGGTGCGTAGCTGATACAGGTGATGTAGCACGAGTGTAGCCGTCTGCACGCAGTGACATGACACTGTCTTGGAAAGAAATAGGTACCGTAGTTCGTCAATGTGTCACCATGGTTAGGTTTAGTGCAGACAGGTGGAAAATTGTGGGCTTATTCCCCCGTGTCAGGTGTACATGAATATTCCCTCCTGTTTCCTGGTTGTCCCTGCTAGCAATGCAGGTGTCAGCATTTCTTGGGTCAGTTGACAACAGGTATACACACACAACACAAACTTTTAATTGTCTGTCATTTGAGGGCAGCACATGATTATATAGCATCTAGTAAAATGATGAGTTGGAATAAAAGAAAGAGAGTAAGAATGTAACTGGGAGGCGGGACAGCTAGTGGTTAGAGCGTTGCGTCGTGAACTGACGGCCCGGGGTCGAGACCTCCACGGAGGCGGCCATTTAGGGAATTTTTGCTGGAGGTAACATTAGTGACTCCGCTCCCACAAAGTCTTCAGATGAGGCTATAAACCGAGGCCCAGTGTACGAAAGCACCTTCGTAGAACATCTTGCGCACACGTTAAATCCTGTTCCGCTTTTCGTAAGAGTAGGCCATTGTGTGCCGGTAGGAATAAATGACAAGATTTACAAAAATGCAAACACACGGGGACTGGATGTAAAATACATGAGTGCTTTTTCCATTATCCTCGATATAAAAGAATAAGAAATCTCTTGCGCACATGTTAAAATCTCTTTCCGCCTTTCGGAAGAGAAGACCAATTCTTGCCGGTAGGAACTGATGAAAAAGAAATTAAAAAAGAAAATTAATGGTATGCACACTCAGGTGTCATGTTTGGACACCAACCCGAAGTAGGAATGCGGCTACCTTAATGTTGGGTAAAAACGCAAAATCGCACCACTGGTGAACCTCGGAGCTCTAGCCGAGGAACAACAAAAATATAAACACTGTAACAACAGCCAGGAACGAAGCAGGGAGACTTTACCTACCAGTCAGAGAGAAGACTCGGAATTGAGAAATGTGTTGTGACAGGAACTGTAGGAAATCTCTCTCTCTATCTTTTCTCCGTCTTCTTTGAGGGTTACAGCACACAGTCAAGTTTAAACAGACAGTAGGCTCACTCGCTCTTACCATCACTCCCTGCAGAATTTAATGTCTTGCTTCACTACAGCCAATAGGAACTGCCTGTAGAGAGACTAGAAACAAACACAGCATGGGTGGAACACCAATATCCAGGTACCCCCTGAAATACAAAACATCCCACAAAACTACTAAAAATCAATTTTATTGAACCAACGTTAGAGCTTTAAATAAAGTTGCCTTAACATCTTCCATGCTTCAGTAACAGTACGTTGGCATGGTTTTTTTTTTCTTCAAAGCGCAAAAAAACGCATGTGGACGTAGCAGAGTTTTGCTGATTTTTTTTTAAAAGTGGAAAACAGTAATTTGTGTGAAAGGATGGTTACATAATAGCATCGGTAAAATATGGAATTAGAGTAAGTGGAAGCCAGCTCCAAGTTTAAAAAAGGAGAGGGGGGGGGGGGGGGGGGGTAGAGAAAGAAGAGATTTAAACAACCATCGAGGAAAGAGCAATTTCCAGCGATTTGAAGAAGACGGATTTTGCCGTGGCAAAGACGAATGAGTTGGCAGACAGGGTAGTTTCCCAGTGTGTGTACTTACCATTGAAGTTTCACTCTTTCCTCCCCCCCCCCCCCCTTTTTTTTTTTTTTAAAGACCTAGATGGTATTAACTTATTTCTGGTAAAGTGTTTGCCTAACCCCCACCACCCTTCGACCTCCCTGCCCCCTCTCCACCCCAAAACATGTTGTTTTTGGAGGGTGAGGGTACGATAATAAGGCGCCGTCCGTCCGTCCACACTCCCGTTATTGGCGCCCGAACAATAATAATGCTTTGGAAAACGTCATGACTGCCGCACGCTTACTATACTCACAAGTTTAGGGAGTCAGTCGTGGTCAAAAGTCCATTTTGTTTTATGTTAACGTACACTGTTTTGTTGTTGGTTAGTTTGTGATAGTGGATGTTTCCATTACTTACAGAAATGACCTCATATGAGACCCTTCACACTTAGTTCATTGTTTCCCTTCCAACTGAAGAATGAAACAAACCTCTGTTTCTCATGTTGTCATTGCTCATCAGCTTTCCTGCAGATTTCCTTGATTTTTTTTCTGGAGATTAAGAAAAAGTTGGGAAAACTATGTATAAAAGTAGGAAATTAAAAATGTGTCTGCTCTGCCTGTGTGAGGATTTTGTTAATCAATCAGTCGAGTTTTTTTGTTAACACGAGAGTAATTATCCAGTATCAAAGTTTTTTGAATGTTTTTTGATCAAGTTAGGTAGCTTCTTAAGCACGCATGACAAACAACAACAAAAAAGATTACATGGCAAAAAAAAAAAAATTGCGCTACCAACCCTAGATTTACAACAGTGACATTGTCACACGCGCTTGCTTCTTTAAGGGGAAAAAATTCGAAATTTGTCATCTTCCTTCACTCCCCATACACCCTTTTATTTCTGTTTGTGTCGACTGATTGGGAAAAAAATCGGACAAAAAGAAAGCATGCTGTGTTGGGGAGCGTCCGTCATTAATATTGAAGTTTCGAACCAGAAGTTAAATTTTTTTTTTTTTTTTAAATTGTACAGAAGTTTGGGTTTCACGAAAGTAGCAAGTCCTAATGTCTTTAAACGTGAAATGGTATTGAGTATGAGAGGGGTATGTCTGTCTCGCTGTAAGATCTGTTTATTATAGCTGACACTTTAACGTGGGCTGTGACCAAGTTTGAACTCCTATCCCAAGTCTCCCTTTCCTCTTCTCACGTCCCGCCAAGTTTGTGGGTTTTTTTTTTTATAGTTTGGTTGGTTGGTGTGGTTTGTTTTTTTTTGTTTGTTTGGGGTTTGTTTGTTTTTTTTGGGGTGTGTGTTTTGTTTGTATTTGTTTTGTTTTTTGGGGTTGGGTTTTTTTTTTTTTTTGGGGTGGGGGGGGGGTTGTGTGGTTGCTTTGTATGTGTATATTGTGTATTTCATTTTTGTTTTATTGGTTGTTTTTTTTGTTTTGTTGTGTCTATTTCTGTGTGTGTTGTGTGGGGGGGGGGGGGGGGGAGCTGGTAATTTAATTCTCAAAAAACAAAAAAAAAAAAAAAAGACCGTTTGAGTGAAAAATAGCCATTTTTTCAGAAAAGGACAAAGAGGATTTAAGAGCGGAAGGGGGCAACGAGTTTGCAGTGGTAGAAAGGACTTTTTTTTTTTTTTTAAAGATTAAATTGAACTTTCAGGTGAGCTTGAATTACCCAGCTGTAAGCAGGGGAATGGGGGGGGGGGGGGTTCGGGGATGGGGGGGGGATGCAGGGGACGAAAGCGCATTTGGGTTGAGTGGGCAGGGGGGTAATTGTCTGCGGTTTTGGGTTATAGGTAAAGGGTGATGAATAGAGAGTGGTGGGTGAGGGGCTTGTGTCATCAATCTGTCAGTGTGAGGGCCAGGATAGCTTGAACTTCTGCACGTTACCGCTAGTCTCTGTCACTTCCTTTCGCTCTTCTGTAATTGCCGTTTTGTTAAGTCTGCTAGGTCTCTGTCGCTGTTTTGTCCCTTTCTGTCTGTTCCTGTCTGTGTGTCTGTCTGTCTGTGTGTGTTTTGTGTGTGTGTGTTCTCTCTCTCTTCTCTCTCTCTCTCTCTCTCTCTCTCTCTCTCTCTCTCTTCTCTCTCTCTCTCTCTCTCTTCTCTCTCTCTCTTCTTCTGTGCCCTTGTTTGCGTGCTTGCATGCCCACTCGATTATGCATTATCGGGGCATCATCCTCACTTGCTGTTATCGTCATTATCATCTGATAATTATTTTATTACTGTCGTTATTTTTCTTCGCATCCTGACTGGACATGTTGGACATGTTGCAGCATCAGCATCAGCATCAGCATCTTCTTGTCATGACCAATGTGATCTTCATTTTTTCACTCTAAATGTTATCATATTTTCTATTCTCGCGGGACAACAACAAATACTTTTCCGTCGTCATCATCACACAGATATTATCTTAAAAAGGATATATTTGTTTTTTTAACTCATTCATATCCTAAACGTACACTTTTATGTGGATATATACTTTTATTGTCAATCTTGTATCATGAACGTATATACTGGTATGCTATGTCGTGTTTTTTTTTTATATTCCCTATCCTGTCCCGTAACTGTTTTACTATGCTGACTGCAGTGTGTTAGCATCCATCCATCATCCATCATCCATCATCCATCATCCATCCATCCATCACCACCCACCACCCATCCATCCATCCATCCATCCATATATACATACATGATTGTGTCTGTGGTGTGTCTGTGCAGTGCATTCACCGTGACTCTGGCGCACGCAACGTGTTGGTGGCCGAGGAGTACGTGCTGAAGATCGCGACTTTGGCTGACCCGTAACTGCAGCAGTTTGACTACTACAGGAAAACCACTGATGTGAGTAGTAGTAGTAGTGTGTGTGTGTGTGTGTTCGTGTGTTGTGTGATGTGTGTGTGGTGTGTGTGTGTGTGTGTGTGTGTTGTGTGTGTGTGTGTGTTGTGTGTGGTGTGGTGTAGGGAGGGGACTGGAGGTTGGCCGGGGGTGTGGGTGGTGGGGGTAGAGTAAGAGTGTGTGTCTTATACACTTGCCTGTAGTGTATGTTAGCATGTGGATGACACGATGGTTTGTGTTGTGTCTGTGTGTGTGCACGCATGCATTTGTCGGTATCGGTGTAAATGTACGTTAGCCTGCGTATGTGCTTAGAAGATAACAAACTGGATTTGACCTGTAACCTTCAGTGATTTGAAAGATTGCAGTTGTGAAAATCAGAGCTGCGTGCTTGTGTGTGTATGTGTGTGTGTGTGTGTGGTGTGTGTGTGTGTGTGTGTGTGTGTGTGTGTGTGTGTGTGTGTGTGTGTGTGTGTGTTTGCCCGTGTGTAAAAGCGCGTGTGGGGGGTCTGAGAGGCTGAGCAAAACAAAACCAGGAGAATAAACAAGGGCTGCGTGTTTTCGTGTTTGTGCGTTACTTAGCTAGACAAGACAGATGGAACGGTTGCCTAGAGGAAAGAAAGCGTTAGAGAAACGCAGGTTGACCGTTAAGTACAACCTCAAAAATAAAACGCCACTTTGAGACTCTCTCTCTCTCTCTCTCTTCTCTCTCTCTCTCTCTCTCTCTCTCTCTCTCTCTCTCTCTGAGTCGCTTCTTTACTTTGTTTCTTTAAATCAGTCAAACAGTCACACAGAGGTAGTTGCTTACGAACACTTGGCTGTCAACGTGCATGTCTCGGTGGGGAAGTAAGACAGTAGCCCGGGTAAGGGAGGAGGAGGAGGAATGCCGGAACGAGGTAGTTAGGACCACCGGCGCTCTACTCTTACTCTGCTCTACTCTACTCGGGCCCCAAGCCAAAGCTCTGTCCGTGTTTCTTAAAGGCTGTGTCACACACACAAACACAGTGTGCACAGATGTCTGTGAGAATGGAATGGATGGGTTTTGAAATTGCTTTACCGGGTGTGCAAGAAGTCTTGGGGAGAGAAGAGTTGGAATAAGTGTGTGTGTGTGTGTGGTTTTGGTTGGGGGTTTTTTGTTTGTTTTTGGGGGGGTTGTTGGTTTTTTTTTTGGGGGGGGTTGGTGCACTGTGTGTGTATGTGTGTGTTGTGAGGTCTCCCGACAAACAGAAATATATTTTTTCTTTCTTCTTTATTTCTTAAACTTTTAGATCTATTTCTTTACGGGCATATTCTGCATATTCCACACTGACTGAGAATAATCAAACCAGTTTTCAACTTTTGTCTTAAATTTCCTCAGACCTCACAATACGTTGTTGTTTTTTTCTCCACCGTTTAACAATTCATTAATCACTTTATATCCCCACCACCCTTCAAAACGATGTGAGAAATAAACGTTGTGAACTTTTGAACTACTGTGCATGGCTTCACGCGATTTCACTTGCTTGAAAAACAGGATAAGAACCTCGACACGCTAAAAATAATAAATAAATTAAAAAATTCATAAAGTAAAATTCCACGGCACTGCCCGTTTTAGTCAAGTTTGATAGTTTTAAGTAACAGGACCAGTAACTGAAGGTAGCCTAGCCGCTATCGTACTCAGAAGTGATTGTTAAGAGGGTTAGCTGTACCGTGCAGAACTAGATCTAGTAGTTGTTGAAAATAACCACGCCACGCTGCATAAGACCCCGAGATACGGAAGAAAAGTAATGAAAGATCGATCAGTTTGTGCTTATTTTGAAGAGATATTTAATTTTGTTAAAAAGCAACAACAAATAACTAAACATGAGAGTGTGCATTATATTGAGAGCAACAACAAAGCCCATGTCCTTTCACCATACCAAGTTTTGCTTCAACGCCATTGTCTTCGGCTCACCGCACTTCAGAACTTCCAACTCCATGTTAATTTCAAAAACGGCTTACAGGCATTCATTCGTCCTCTGTGAAAATTCGGTTCACCGGATGGAAAACATAAGTTTTGAGGAGAGAGGAGAGAGAGAGAGAGAGAGAGAGAGGAGAGAGAGAGAGAGAGAGAGAGAGAGAGGAGGAGAGGAGAGAGAGAGAGAAGAGAGAGAGAGAAGGGGGGGGGGGGGGGGGAGAGAACAAGAAAAAAAACAAATGCCTAACCGGTGTAGCGCGGGCCTAAAGGATTGCACCTCTCGCTGGGTGTGTTATGGGGCCAAGGGTTTTGTACGTACCTACCTGTGGCGCCCTGGCTGTGTTTGCATTTCAGCGTGTGCCCAAATGCTTTTGTCTTGTCGTTAAGGAAAGACTAACAGGTTCTCGCTCTTTTAAACAGGAATGTTTGGGTATTTACTGTGGGGCGCTCGGCTGAAGTTGTTTGTACAGCGATTAGGGGGGAACGTGGAAATGGGCAGAGGTGTTGATGTTGTGCATTGTGCAGGCATGCAGCTCCCTCGTGCGTTAAAGACTTTCCCGTACGCATGCATGCACGCACACAGGTGCACAAACACAAAGGGGCATAAACACGCATGCATGAAAGCATCTCTCTTCTCCTCTCTCTCTCTCTCTCTCTCTCTCTCTCTCTCTCTCTCTCTCTCTCTCTCTCTCTCTCTCTCTCCCCTCTCTCTCTCTCTCCCTCTCCTCTCTCTCTCTCTCTCTCCCCTCTCTCTCTCTCTCTCTCTCTCTCTCTCTCTCTCTCTCTCTCTCTCTCTCTCTCTCTCTCTCTCTCTCCCCCTCCCCCCCCCCTCTCTCTCTCTCTCTCTCTCTCTCTCTCTCTCTCTCTCTCTCTCTCTCTCTCTCTCTCCCCCCCCCCCTCTCTCTCTCTCTCTCTCCCCCTCTCTCTCTCTCTCTCTCTCTCTCTCTCTCTCTCTCTCTCTCTCTCTGGTGTTTGTTGGTGCAACTGCTATGTTTTGGTGTGTACCTTTGAAAAATGTGTTTGTCGAAGGTTCTTGTCTTATCTAATCTTGTTTATTACAAAGGCTTGGGAGGCTGCATCGTTGTCAGTCCTGTTACTGTAAACATCTAGACTTTGAGAGTGTATTTGCATTAGGCGCGCTAACTATTAGTTCCTGTTTTTCTCCTCCGAAGTTACATTGTTGTTGTTTTCTTCTCTTAACGTGAACGTCAGAGGTAATTGCATATAATTATGAGAGCACTCTTGATCTTCGTCTGCTACTAATATTACTACTACTATTACTGCTGCTACTGCTACTACTACTACTACTACTACTACTACTACTACTACTACTACTACTACTATACTACTAATGCTGTTACTTCTACTACCACCACCACTACTACTTCTGCTACTACTATTACTACTACTGCTACTATTGCTACTACTACTATTACTACTACTGCTGCTACTACTATTACTACTGCTGCTACTACTACCGGTACTATACTACTACTACTACTACTACTACTACTACTACTACTACTACTACTACTACTACTTACTACTACTACTACTTGTTCTTCCTCCACTACCACTATGATTATTATTACTATTATCACCATCATTATGGAAAACTAAGGGTCGCTAATTGTTAATCTCCTAATCGTGCCTGCCTGCAATCAGTGAGGGAGTGGTAAGCACAGCGGGAGGCAGATTTCCCCTGCCAGCCCTCATCTGATGAAGCCGTGCATGTGGAGGGAGGGGAGACTGATGCTTACGTTGATTGTCCGACACAGCAGGTGTCGGAAAATCCGGGCCTGGCGTATAGTAGGCTGGCATAGCAGTGGTGTGGATATCGGGGCAATAACCTATACTGTCTGTGGCATAGGCTGGTTGGTATAGCAGTGGTGTGGGGGGTATCGGGACAATAACCTACACTGTCTCTTGTATAGCAGTAGTGTGGATATCGGGGAAATAATGTACACATTGTCTCTTGCATAGGCTGGTATAGCAGTGGTATCGGGCAGTAACCTACACACAGTCTCTTGCATAGGCTGGTATCGGGGCAATAACCTTCGCACAGTCTCTTGCATAAATCTCTGTGGTTGAAGCAAGCAAGGGAAGACCTTTCCAGGTCAAGTGATGTTCCTTTCCACAAAAGAGACTTTTAGTGCTTACTGTGAGTTTTCAGCAGTAGCAGATACTATTGTACTATACTATACTATCCTACTCTACACACTCCAAATACCTTCCCGCCCATTCTCGTAGTGGGGACGCCAGGTGCACTTTTCAACGTTAATATAATAGCAACCCCATCTGCCCCCCCCCCCCCCCCCCCCCCCTCCAACAAATAGGTCTCATTTTTTAAAGAAACCTATTAGACTTTGCCATGTTCTTTCGTGTATGTTATTTGTGTGCCCACTACCTGCTTTTTTTTCCACTCTAATTCTCCTGTTTGTGCCGTACGTTTATCTCTCTCTGCTTTCATCATCCGTCATTTTAGACAGCACGAGAGGTTGGTTGATGATAAACCCTATCCAGGTTCATCAGTCGGCCATAGCACCAGACACACGTCAAATAATAAAAGCTGTCAGTTTTCTGCATTTTTGTTGCTTGGCAAGAAAAGACACAGTGTGGGTCTGTGAGAATTTAAAAGCTATTGGGAGTACATGAAAACTGTAGATGTGCGATACGAAGCCAATCAATGTTATCTTGTTTTTCTTTTCTGAATATTTGTTTGCAAGCGAGGATTCATTCCAGAAATCTCGTTTTCTGCAGTTCAAGTTTGCTTTCTTTCTTTTTTCTGTTTTTTTCCCCCTTCTTCTTCCCCCTTTCAAAGGCCAGAGACTCTGTAGAGAAGTACTGGCTGGTGCTGCAGGTAGTCACACCACTGATGTTAACAAGCCGTTGTCACCATTCTTGTTTCAGGGTCGTCTGCCGGTGAAGTGGATGGGTCCTGAGGCGTTGTTCGACAGAAAGTACACTTCCAAAAGTGATGTGTAAGTACCCGTCTTTGTTTGGAAAACATGTTGATACTGTCTACAATAAAAGTACCCGTCTTTGGAAAACATGTTGATCATGGCTACACAGATGGAAAGGAGACTGGCAGTGATTTCCTTTTTTTGTGGAAATGCTTCAAGATATAAACGTGAATACTTTCATCCACATTGAAGAACTACCTTTACCATGTCAAACTAAGTAATGTCCAGAATTATATAGCTACTTAAGGAAATGTGTGTGTGTGTAACAATACATATATTTAGAGATGGTTTACACAATACTTGTTGTTATTTGGTCAGAAGTAAGATGATGTATTCAGAACTCTCTTCGATCGTAGACATTGTTCTGTTTCACAAAACATGAATGATTATGTATGACACCAGTTCCTTTGAGTCTTTAATTTGCCCTTGGGTAGCATATCCCGTAAGTTATTTGTTCATTAAAAAAAAGAAAGAAAAAACCGAATAAAGTGAAATGGTAAAAATCAGTATGAGATAACTATTGTTTTCTATTTTTCATGGTAAACCTGTTCATTTTAGGATTGTTGGGGAGTAATAAAGTACAGTGTGGGTTATTTCTCGTTTTTCACATGCATGTGTAGCAAACCAGCACATGTCTGGAAGGAAAGAACACAACCCTGTATAAAGTGTGGTTGCTGTTTCAGGTGGTCGTACGGTGTGTTACTGTGGGAGATCTTCACTTTGGGGGGCAACCCCTACCCCTCTGTGCCTGTAGAGGACCTCTTCAACCTCTTGCGGAACGGACACCGCATGAAGAAGCCCCCCTATGCCAGCAACGAAATGTAAGAACCGGAGCATCCTACACGTGTGCTTTCCTCCTTCAGTCTGCCTCTTAGTTTGTTGCGGTGAAAAATTAAAAAGCTTGCATACTTTACTGGTCAGATGGATTTTGTGTTGTTGATGTTATTATTGGTGTGAACTTTTGGTATTGAAGTTGTAAGCTTTTAAAGTAAAGGCTTCTGTTTCTTTGCTTTTTAAGTATTTCTTTTCTTTGGCTTGAAAGTAAGTAAAAAAAAAAAAAATATAAATAAAAAAATAAATAAAAAAGGGAGAAATTGAGTGTCATCTGTACCTTATACAGCAAGCGTTTGAAGAAAAAAGATAGCACAAAAAATGTGTGTGTGTGTGTGTTCAATTTCATTCAACTTCTCTTCACAATCTGGGATACTATAATTAACAACCTGTGTGTGTGTGTGTGTGTGTGTGTGTGTGTGTGTGTGTGTGTGTGTGTGTGTGTGTGTGTGTTGTGTGTGTGTGTTGCAGGTACGGCATCATGCACTCATGCTGGCAGGAGGACCCCAACAGACGGCCCAGCTTCTCTGACCTGGTCCAACAGCTGGACAAAATGCTCACCTCCTCTCTCAAAGATGAGGTCTGTGTCCACGTTTGTTTGTTTGTCTTTTCTGCCCCTCCTTATTAGTTTGTCTGTCAGTCTCTCTCTCCCCTTCCCATATCTCTCTCTGTTTCTGTTTCACTTTCTCTCTCTCTCTCTCTCTCTCTCTCTCTCTCTCTCTCTCTCTCTCTCTCTCTCTCTCTCTCTCTCTCTCTGTCTGTCTGTCTGTCTGTCTGTCTGTCTGTCCCTCTCCCTCCCTCTATCTTTCTATCTCGCCAGCTTGCTTGCACGCTCTCTCACTCCCCGCCATCTCCCTCGCGCCCTCTCTCTAATTAACAGATGACAATATCAGGTTACCCAAAATTAATGTCATCAAAAACACCCCGCCGAAATTTGGGTAAGTGGAACTGGTAAAGCCCATCCCTCTCCAGGTCAAAGACTGCATGCTGGGTATGTTTATGAGCTATCTGTGCCACCGGTCACAGCCAGCCTTGGCTAGAGCTCTGCAGTTCACCAATATGAGATTTTTGTGTATGCGACCGTTCCCACGCTCTCACCATTTAGGTAGCCACATTCTGCTTTCTTGGATGAAGGTTTTTAACTTACACCCAGGATGTTGTGTGCACACACAGGACCACACTGCAAGAAAATGGAGACAGAGGAACTGTTTATAGAGTGGCTGAAAGCTGCATCAACAGATCATGAATCTGACACTCTAAGCCATACACCTCCCATGTCTATCATTATATCATATTATCTTAATATTGTTTGTGTCTGTGATATCATAGTATATTGTCTTAGTATTTTGTGTGTGATATCATAGTATGTTAATATTGTTTGTGTGTGTGTGTGTGATATCATAGTATATTGTCTTAGTATATGTGTGTCTGTGAAATCATTGTATATTATCTTAGTAGTGTGTGTGTTATCGTTGTCTATTGTCTAAATATTGTGTGTTATCATTGTATATTGTCTTGATATTGTGTGTTTTCATTGTATATTATCCTAAAATTTGTGTGTGTGTGTGCTGTGATATCATTGTATGTTATCCTAATATCATGTATGTGATATCATGGTATATTATCTTGATGTTATGTTGTGTATGCTGTGTGGCAGGCTTACCTGGACCTGGAGCCGATGGACGGAGTGCCGGTCAGACGTCAGACTCCCAGTACTCCTCCATGAGTCACGCCAGCACCAGCAGTGGAGACAACTCCGCCATCGCCTGACCACACACCCCCAACCCACCCCCCTTCCCTCCTGCCACCCCTTCCCTTTGTCTCTGACTTCCTGACGCCAGCCTCTCTGCCTGTGAGTGAAGTCACCGCTGTCTGTGGGTGACGACAAGAACTCTCCTGTTTTTCTGATTCTCCAAGGCCAGGAGATTTAGCCGAGAAATGCAAGGCAGCCTCCCTCCTGAGTGCCGGTTCTGAGGAAGAAGGGTGACGTCATTGTTGCCGTCCTTTGGGGACGGGATACAGAACGTGTCTTCCTAAGCCTGCATGACGTCACAAAGTGCCTCGTCCTTGCTGTCGTGTGTGTTTGTGTGTGATGACGTTATTTTGTTCACGAGAAACGTGATGTGGAGGTTTGTGATATGATGTGAGGGCATACACTGGGTGAGGTCACTAAGCTGTGATGTCACTGTTGGAGGAGGGGAGGAAAGGTGACTGTACTTCTGGCCTCAGGAAGTTGAGGAAGGGATGGAGGACGTTCAGTGTGATCCAGAAAACCTGCTGCTCTGACTGTCTGTCTGTGTGTGTGTGTGTGTGGCGATCCAGTTGTGAGTGAGAGCTGTCAGCATACAGGTGCAAGCAAGGAAACTGTGGAAAAGCCTCAGTGAAGCAGCTGATCAGCTGATTGTGCCTTGTGCCTATTGTTCTGTACAACAGAGTGACTGGAGAGGACTTGTAGCACTTGTACGCAGTTTAGGGCAGTAGGCACTATGACAAGAACTAACTGTTGCTGAGAACCAGCACACCAGTTGTGTCAACACAGTGCTGGAATTGCCAGTTGCTCATAACAAACTATATAGTTACCAACAACAGACAGTGAAACATAACCAGTTTATGAGTGGTTGATCAGCTAAAGACTGCCCCCCCCCCACCCACCCCCCAAAAAAAAGAAGAAAAGATTTAGTGTGGATGCAGTATTACAATTTTTTAGTATCCACAGAACAATGACAAAGTTTTGGTGAAGTATTTGCAGTTGAAGGGGAGGGAAGATTGTGATGTAAATAATGATATAACGAGCCTTAAATAATTTACATAGCAACAGATCCGCTGGTGTCACAAGAGGTTACTTTGTTTTGGTCATAACCACATGATTTAGTATTTTTGTTGCTCACTGTGTTAATGGAATATTGACTGGGACTTTTTTTTTTTCTTTTTTTTTTTTGCTGTCAGGAACTGTGGAAAGCTGCTGATGTTTCTAACACAAACTGTAAGATGGTATACTAACATCTCAAGGACATTTCTGGCTGCAGATGAACGGTCAGAAATACTATTGTGATGTTTGAATATGAAGACAGTGTTTATGAAAACATCACTCTGTGTTTTTATACAAGTATTACTTACTGTGTTATATATCAGTGAGAATAGTGGAACAACTTTATCTGAGGATGAAACCAAACAGTTAATTTCAATCCAAATTTCTTGGAGCGCATTTTCTAAGTGACTCTTCTTTGACAAACGGGAGGACCTTAACCTTCGGTTTGCAATGGCCAGGATTGTCACAGAAGTTGCAAACACAGCACAGAATGTTGATGTTAAGTAGCTCTGTAGGTAGCCATCTTCCTGAGAAAGACAGCAGTGTACCAAAACATCCAGGGGGATTTGGAAGTTGTCATGAATCCAGTAAAAGAATTGCCAGTAAAAAACCTCCTTCCAGGGCAGTTGCTGGTGTATATGGATGTCTCAGAAAGACTTAAGACTTGCTAGTGAAGCAGCCCAGAAATCAACACAGACCTTGATTTGTCCTGGGAAAGACAGATGGTTACAGATGCTGTGGAATGTCTTTCCCAGGGAGACTTGAACTGCTACAGAGACGAGACAGCTTTGTCCCAGAAAACTGAAAATGATGTGATGTATTGTGTAGATATTGTGGCCCATTGTTGGTGTTGAGAGCTGTCACAAGAAGCCCGTGTTGTACAGTGTGCATGTACTCCTTCCTAATACCGCTGTGTGTTCTCCAAACCACTCCCGCTCTGTGTTCCTCTGCGCTGCACTGCACTGCATGCATGCTTTTACACTCTGGTTACACAGGATCAGTCAGGTCAGACTATAACTACAATATGATACGCAGTGCCTTCATGTCTCGTCACTACGCTCATCCCTGTCCTTGTGGGGGCACAAGAGAAGAGCAGAAAGATGTCTACAGGGGGAAGATCTCTTTGTGGTGTGGCCTTCATGCACAGACATGCCTCTTGCCTTAGTGTTAATTAACATTGTGCACAGGAACAGTGGAAGGTTTTAATCCTTTTTAGTTCAGAGCTGTGTTTTAATTTCGGTTTTAACCATGTGGTGTTGTTTATTTTTTATACTCGGAGAAGTTTATGCGCTTTTTTTGGTTTTAGTTTTGATAACATCTAGGTTAAAATCATTTGCAAAGATCCGCTTTTGTTTTTTTAACTCGCTAACTTTTTATCCAAGATTTGGACAGTGTTTTAAAACAAAAGTCAGAAGAATTCTTTTTTAATGCTGTTTATGTTATGACCTATGGCATAGAATCCTGATTGAGCAGGTCTTTTTTTCTTATATTTCAGTTGTTAGTTTAGTTTGCTACAACATTTTGGTCTTCATCCAGTCATTTTCATGCAGGATGTTTGAAGATAAGAAAAAAAATGTGCCCAAGGTTGATAGCCTTCTCTCTGAATGTCTCACGCTGTAGAAATCTTAGATGGGGGTGAACACCAGTCCATAGATGCAATAGTGTATGAACCAGAAACGGACCACGATCAGAAAACTTGGATCCATGTGATCTACACTGAATGTACTGACTTTTGCATTTATGAATCTTGCACTAAACATGCCACAAGTTTTTTTGAACAGCTGTTGAAATAGATCTGCTGGTTACCCACTATCACATCATGCTTCTCTAGGTCTGTATTCCCTTTTTTTCTATCCATTTTTCATACTGTGTCATGTGTGTAGATCTGAGGAGAGGTGAAGAATATCATTTTTTTTGACAAGTGTATTAGTTGGTAGAATCATGTGCCTTTTGATTGGAGGCCAGTGCCTTGGTACCAGTCCATGTCCATGTGGTCAGTGATTGCCTGGGAGATTTAGCTGATAGGCAGCGCAAGTAGGCTTAGTATCTATCACCAGTGCCTCTAAGGCTGTTGAGTATGTAGATTGCGCAACTGCTGAAGTTTTGTTATATCTCAAAGACAATGAATTCTGCAGGTATAGACTGGAATAGCCAATCATTTATATTGACTGGAAATCACACATCTCTCACAGAGACCAGAAACAGCAATTTTGCTATGCTTTTGTATATTGCCTTATGAAAGGAAAGAGCTTCATTTTTTTCTTCCCTTTTTTTTTTATCAGGTCCACAGAGTTCACGACGAATACAGATACTTTATTTTCTGAGGCCAAGAGAAATTTCCATACGTATTCGTAGTAAACTCTTTAAAACTCTTTTTTTTTTTTTTTATCTACCTCACATCTCAGGTGGTGAGGCAGCAGAAGCAGCCGCTCTATCCATCGTTGATTAGCTGACATTGAACTTGTATCAGAGCTAGGGTTTCTATCTACATAACAGTATATTATATACAGCACACGTCACTGCCAATGCCGTCTTCCTTTACTTGTAACCCTAGGTAGCTCTAGGGGTGTTCGGGGATTAAACCGTGAACACCCTTTGTGTGAAGATACTTTTGCATTTACATGGCATCTTACAATACATGTCCGTCCCAAAGATTAATGTGAGGTGACCACAATAGGGCCTGGGCAAAGACAACGTTGTGCTTTGTCTGTCTGTTTACATGGTGTGTACCTCTTGCCTTGGAAGTTGCCTTGTGTATCAGCCTGGTTATCACTTTTCTTTCTATCTTCCCTTCGAACTCGCACTACTCACTACACACACTCTCTCTCTCTCTTTCTCCTCTCTCTCTCTCTCTCTCTCTCTCTCTCTCTCTCTCTCTCTCTCTCTCCCTCTCTCTCTCTTCTCTCTCTCTCCTCCCCCTTCCCCTTCCCCCTCCCTCCCTCCCTCCCTCGTTACAACCTCAAAGCACAGCCAAAAACATACTGAGGATAAACAGTCTTCACCTGTGTATATATTTAATATACATTTATTCTGCCCTAAAGTGATGTCTGCAGTGAGTGGCCGGAGAGTGTGAAAGTTCTTTATGATTACAGCTGTAGATAGAAGATTGATTTGCTTCTGTGTCTGTGTCTGTGTGTGTGTACCCTATACTAAGCCAAGGAAACGTGGAGATGCCCGTGGTGGCATCTGGTTTCACTGGTCTGCCCTGTGGCAGCTAGAGCAGCGCGAGTGTGGATATGAGTCTCGTCGTTGGGGCAAGTATTGTTGAAATAATTGATAAGGCACTGTGCTACTTGGACATTTTCTATCTGGTAGTCTGTGTGCCTATGTTGACTACATACACCCTTGTGTTCACGCCATATCTCTTTAAGTGATGTTGGAGTGTGTGTGTGTGTTGTGTGGGTGTTTGTGTGGTGTGTGTGTTGTGTGTGTGTGTGGTGTGTGTGTGTGTTGGCTCCACAGTCCCCGTCCCAGTGCATTTTCCCAGCTTTTCTGCATCCCAGGCAACATCAAGTTATAGAAATGTACAACAGGCCGTTTGTATAAACTCCTCCACCACTGTCGGTGGTTTCATAGTCGCATTCATGTAACTCATTCACACACTATCTTTGGAAGTTTTTTGTTGAATCTTCTGTTCAGCTTGGCAGAAAGTAGTGAAAGGTAGAACAAATGAAGGAAGAGACCAGAAACTCGATAGCAAAGAAAAACGTGTATGTACATGTTAGTGCTGTTCTCCTGTTTCGTTATCCCAATGAGAGAGAGAGAAGAGAAGAAAAAAAAAAACTCTTGCACACTAACTGTTGCTGTTTAACAAAGAACAATTGTGTCACTGTGGACTCATTCAGAACTGGGTAAGTGTCATTGCAGTCATGATTGGCTCAAGCTGCATCTTGCTAGTAACAGAGCATGTAAACCACAGAAAAGCAAAGAAACACAGAACGAGCCTGGAGATAGATAAGGACACAAAGTAGAGATTGAAAGACAAAGTAATCAGTCCCCCCCCAAAAAAAAAGCAAGCAGAGAAAAAAGATGATCAATAGAACGGAAGATAAACTTTATGTCTTGACACAAATACAGATCTGCAGATTGTAATCCATAAGAGAAGATATGCATTTCCCTTTATCACCCCTGAACCAGGTAATGAGCTATCCCTAAATGTCTGGTCACAACACATGTCTGCTGTGAACTGTATCCATAGTATCAGCTGAATTAGGTATATGGTTTAGGTAGTGTGTGTTACTCAAGACAGGCATTTTTTCCCAATGAGAGAATGAATTCCTTGGACTGAAGATGGCTGTCTCGTCATGTTCGAAAATCAGTACTTATTTAGCATTTTTTGGATTTTGTTTGGCAGTTTTACTTTGTCAGTCATAAAATTCAGTTTTTTGTGTACAGTGATGTTAGAGGACTTTTAACGAGGAAGGTTGTTAATCAGTAACAGTGTTCATTGCACAGTGGACCTAACTAGAGCAACAAGCGAGCTTTCAGTGACTTGGTGAGGCAGTTTCTGTCAACTGCAGCCACTCCTGAAACACTTTCTTTCTGTTGATGATTCCAGAGCAATTTCAGTGATGTGTTTTTTGGTGACAGGTATGAAATTTCTGCACTTTTTAGACTTTATTTATTGACTGTTTTCCAGTCTCCAAATCTATGAGCTAGAATGCTTTATGTACGGATGTGGTACATTCTATTACGTTCTTGCCAAGAAAAAGAGTTTAGTTTTTAAGATGTAGAATTCGGAAAGAGCTGAGTTGTTTGTTTGGTTTTGTTAGATTTGATATTTTTGTTGGTTTTTCTTTTTGAGTAGGGTTAACAACCTTGTGTGGATGCCAAGGGGCCTTTAGAGAAGTAATATTCTCTCCTCTAGGAAATTCGGCACAAAAATGTCCTCTTCTCTCTTTTTTTTCTCCCCCCTCTCTCCCCCCACCCTTTTCTCCTCTCCTCTGCCCATTTCCTTCTAGACTTTTCATTTATTTTGGCAGGCAGCATGAGACAAGAGAGGCATTCAAAACATGAACTGGTCATTTTGTTTTGTTTTTGTTTTGTATGTATACGGATGTATGCAGAAGAAGTAGGTGAAAGTATAGTTGGGGGAGGGGATGGGGGGTTATGGGGACAAATCGAAGCATGCATTTATTTTGTCGATGAAATATTGGGTTTGAAATTAGGCGACCAATTGTACTAAAAGTTTTTTGATTACTTTTGTATTGCTGTCATGCTATGGTCAAAGTTAATGTGATTCATTTTCCATTTCTCTCTCTCTCTCTGCCATTTCCTGATCCCTTTTTTTTAACCTTTAGAGCAAACTTAAAAAGAATGGGAAACAAATCTCAGGTAAAAAGCCAAAAAAATTCTGATTCCTGGACATGAAGAATCTTCTGTCCTTTCTGTGGCCCGTTCTTAACACCTAACTTCACCCCAACAAAGTGATAATGTGGAAGGATTCCTGCCCTTGGACAGAGCAGTAGTTTGATTTATGATATATATATGCACTGTCAGTTGTTTCATGTTGCACTCATGGTAAAAGCTATGCAGCAGATATGGTATTTAAGGTATAGTTTTTTTCAGAGAATTTGTGAACAATTACTTCTGACATGTGGTCAAGCTCATTGATTCAGTAAGGTTATTTATCTTACACAGTCTCTTTGATCGTGAAGAAATCCGGTTCAGTGTTTGTAAGCTGTGTTGTCTGTTACTTGCTTTGGTTCGTTGCTGTTTAGGGAGCAGGAAGAATACAAATGTGTCTTAACATAGTCACACACACACACATACACACACACACACACATACACACACACACACACCACACACACACACACACACACAACACACACACACCACACACACACACACACACACACACACACACACACACACACACTCCAAAAGACATAACTCACAGCAAAAATTAACAACTGGCATTGTTCTGTAACAAGTGATAGATTGAATGCTCTTTTGTTTGCCGTAATTATTTTTCCCACAATGAAATATAATTAGGTGGGGGTGTGGCTGGGTTTTTTTGTTTGTTTGGGGGGAGGGAAGAGGGTAGAAAAGGTAGTTGGTTTGTGTCTTCCTGTGAATTGTCTTCCCTTGCACATGTTTTGCCGTCTTCTTTTCGTAGTGTTTCAACTGTTATGGTTACTCAGTCTTCGCTGAGAGATCTGAAAATGGTTATTGCTGACATGGCCTGCCCCTGTCTGTTTGTCTGCCTGTTTTATACCCAAGAACACCCATACACAAAAGTTTGTCAATGCAGATTATACTGGTTATATAATGATTGATGTATTATTTATCCATCACACGTGCAGAAATACAGTTGACTAAGTTTTTGTTTTATGTGTGTGTAAATCCAGACGATTTTTGCCTTTTTAATGAGTCAAGTGTTGTACCGTTGGTCTTCCCTTTGAAAATGAAATAATCGGGGAAGAAAAGAGGCAAGAAATCAAAGGTAACGCAAGATCAAGCATTTCCAATGGGCAAGAGTGTGTTGGTCTTGGACTTTTGGTATCTGTAGATGTTTACCACATTTCTGTGCTGTTCATACGAAAAATGAGAAAAAGCTTTCTTTAAAAAAAATCTGTAAAACAGTGCAATAGTATAGAGAACTTATATCAGCACATCTAAGTTAGTTCATCATAAATTTCATCAGGAACTTCATAATCATGTTCACATTACTCTCAAAGATCACAATAGATGCTGAACACACGGAGCAGATATCAGTTTACTGTGGTAGTGGATTATGTTGGCGGACCTACTTCGTTAGAGAGCGAAGCGTCAACGAGACCAACCTGCGGAACAGATGTCTGCTGCCGATGTTAGTGCCTTCGGAAGACTTGGAATCCAAGCATCATTGTTTTAAAAAAAAAATCATCCGCATTCAGCCTTCTACTTTTGCCAAATCTAGTCTGCCTTGTGGGTCACAGTCTGTGCATTTAATATTTGCAATTCTATTTTTTCACATGTGTTCAATGGAGTGTGACTATCACGGAAGTTTCTCAAGAAAGACACAAACTACAATTGTATATTATTGTTTTTTAACCCTTGTCATTTTAAGTATGTGTTCATAACAACAGCAATCCGTTTGAGTTTTGAGTATTTTCGTGTTTAAGTTCTCTTTTTATTTTTTTATTCTTCTGTCATTTTGATTTATACGATTGTGGGTTTTTTTTCGTCGTCGTTTTGTTTTATATTAAATATATATCATGATCATATTTGTGTAAAAATTAAATAAGAAGGAGTACTTAATGGAATAGAAGTAAGGTTGGACATTTGTTTTGTATATTTTGGTTTGAAAATGTGATGAATTATGATTTATTATTGTCTCGGACAGAAATGCGCCTGAGGGTTTCATTTGGTCTGATTACGGGTAGGAGCTAGGGTGTTGCCCTCCCCTCCCCACCCCTACCCCTTCCCCCCATCCCCATGAATATTGTCCTAGTCCCCAAGATTTTTCCTACACCTTTCCACCCTCCCCTCTTTGATTCATCAACGTATCACCGCTTATATCCCGCTGCTTTCTCTGAGTTTTACTTAAAAAATAAAAAATAAAAATTTAAAAACAGTAAGAAAAAAAGTATTTTTATACACTTATGTATATGCTATCGCAAACAATCGTTGGGTACTTTAAACAAGCGTACAGATCTACCCTTGGATACGGAACACATGTACATGAATCAGAATGCTTTATCCACATACAGACAAGCGCTCGTGTGCGCACACATACGCACAGATTGCCATTACGTCGTCTACCTGTTAAAGTCACATGCGCGCACACACACACGCACACGCACGCACGCGCGCACACACACACACACACCCACACACACACACACACACACACACACACACACACACACACACACACACACTTACACACACACACTTACACTCACTTTACCTGAAAAAGGCAGCAAGTTAGGGTTTGTTTGATTTTTTTTTAATAGAACATCCATTGCTCTAACAACAATACATATAGGTTCATTCATCCACCCTTTCTTAATTCCTGCCTCTTCCCCCCACACCCAAAACTGTAGAGCGTTAGGGGTTTTTTTCTTTAATTTTTCTACCCTTTCCCATACCCTGTCCTTCCAACCTCGTTATCCCTTCTACCCTACCTTTCCAATCTGTTTCACAGACCTTCACTGACTACTCCACTCCCCCCCCCCCTCATTAGTTTAACCCCCCCCCCCCCCCCCCCCCCCCCCCCCCGCCTCCCTTCCAATTCCCCCATGCCCCAGCCCTTCCAGCAAAAGAAGACCCTCACTTCTCCCAGAGATTGAGTATGTGGCTGATGGTTGGGTAGGTGGTGACTTTGCCATGTGATGAATTCGCTTGTTTATAGCCAGCCAAGCTTACTTACTACAACAACTGCTACTGCTGAGGCTGCTCTTTCGGGCCTACTGCCCGTACAGACGGCCATCAGTTTTTTGGTTGTTATGATTTTTTATGTTTTGTTGGTTTTTTTTGGTAACAACTTGTTTGATATTGTGCCTTTTTTTTGTGTTGTGATTTTAATTTTTGCAGCCATGCTTCTTCTTATGCCGCCTCCCCATTATTGCCCCCACCCCCCACCCCCCCACCAACTCCCTTTCTTTTTCTCACCATGCCCATGCCATCTTCCCTCATCTCCCCCCCCCCCCCCCCCCTTCTCCCTCTCTTTAAAAGTCGATCCCTTGACGCCAACCCCACCCCCTCCCTCTTTTTTTTTGTTTGGTTGACCATCCCCAATCCTGCTCTGTTGCTCGTTGTCAGTGTCAGTCTGCCTAGAGGTAAATAAATGACTATGAGACAGACGGTGTGTGTGGAATATTCTGTTCTGTGTCTGATTGGAGGAGTGTACTGGTTGTTGTCAGTTTACTCATCTTTCCCTCTGTCTCTGTCTGTCTGTCTGTCTGCCCGTCTGTGTGTGTGTGTGTGTGTGTGTGTGTCTCTCTCCTCTCTCTCTCTCTCTCTCTCTCTCTCTCTCTCTCTCTCCTCTCTCCTCTCTCTCTCTCTCTCTCTCTCTCTCTCTCACACACACACACACACACACACACACACACACACACACACACACACACACACACACACACACACACACACACACACATACACACCACACACACACACACACACGTAGTCATTCATTCCCTTTTTGTTTCCCTATCAACTTGTGCACATTGAAGTGGAAACCTCAAAATGCATTTTCTCTTCTTTTCAATATTGGTAATAATATCATGACACACATACATCAATAACGGGCCAAATACATCCATGACGTGTATCTCCAAAATGCAAGAAGGATACAGGTGCTACATAATATACTGATGCATCGCCCATCACGACATAGTCTACAACGATTAAAGTGGATATGGATGAAAAACCAGTCATAAGCACGAACAGTTCAAGTAAAATTTCTGAGGCGTATGCGTGCGTGTGTGTGTGTGTGTGTGTGTGTGTGTGTGTGTGTGGGGTGTGTGTGTGTGTGTTATAACAAAGAAAATCCCCATAAGTTATCGTCCCTCCTGTGGGTCTGTGATTTCGGGTATTGTTTGTTTGTTTTACGATCGTCTTTTGAGTCGCAAAAGCACTAAGGGGTGGTGATACACCAAGCAATGCATTATCAAATTTTCACTTGCATAAATTATGATGATGAAAATTATATTCGCATCATAAGTACAGCATATTCTTCATGGTCACTTTCTTCAAAGGTAACATATAAAAAAAAAAAAGATAAAACTCAGATAACTAGGATATGAATAGACAGGTGGACACAATACGAATGAATGGTACCCACTGTTATTACTCATAAAAAAAATATATATATATACATGTATATTAAAGATAAAGAAAGACGAACTTGGCTGATGAATTAAAACGAAACGCACAAATAGATATGGTTCGTTTTCAGTGGGTTTTTTTTAATGTTGTCAGCAAGCAAAGATCCCATAATCATACACTACAGCTTACCTACCCCTGATGGGCTGAGACATCGGCGCGGTAGCAGTTTCTCCACCCGATGCAGCAATAAGCCAGCGGAGCCTCAGGTGCATGCTGGGTAATTTCGTTTCATCCATACCGCTGATCAAGATGATGTTTTACAAGGCAACAGCCCTAATCGGCCTCTGTGGTCAGCGGGCTGTAAACAAGAAGACTGAATAGAGAGTTGCAAGTTTGGACAGGGTCATTTCCTAGATCAGGAATCAACACTTAGGCCCCTATTACTGAGCTTCCTCCATTCGATTTTTAGGTCAAAAGTTTTAGACACGTAACTTTTTTTCATTTGAAAACCAGGTTAAAAAAAAAAAAAAAAAAAAAAAGAATTTTTGACTACGTCAGTTTACTGTGGTTCTCCCCTAACTCTGTGAGGAGTTAGATCTAGTTGGTGGAACAGTATCTTGAATTATCCAGGCATTCGTTGTGTCGTGGGATAAGTTGAAACTCTCAGAGTCAGTCCATTCTTCTCCAGAATGAACAAAGTACAGTTAGAAACTAAGCGTTGAGAGATAAAGCGAATTTGTGTGACAATGTGTAAAACGAATGGGGTCAGCATGTTTACTAACTTTGCTGCACACATCCAGTAAATCCTTTGTCGATGTCGAACGCTTAGACAGCAACTATTGTTGTCTGCCACATGAAGGAAAATGCGCTGTATTGCCTTTAAGCGCCTGACAAGTCAGACCCAGCACATCCAACTTCGACGTGGGAAAGAACTGTTAGCTTTTAAGTCTTTCTGGGAGAGAAAAAAAGACAGGAGGATGGACGGTGAAGGCAGAAAATGACCCAAAAGGAGGTGGCAGGAAGAAAAGGAACAAGGCAGAAACAAAGAGAGGGATAGAAAAGATGGGATTCTTAATACAGAATTTCCAGGTGGGGGATGCTATTCAGACTGACAACGCCACGGCATTCCTATAGGGAAACAATTATGATTGAGTTTTGGGGAAAAAAAAAGAGCTTAATTTAAACAGCATGGTCCGTTAAATAGCTAGCTATAGGGATGTGGCAGGAAGATCTACTGCCTGAAACTGTACCATTATCACAATTTGTTAACTGTCAAATCATTCCTCTTTAGAAAAAATGGCAGGGCCGGTTTGTAGGTAAGAAAATAACATGACTGACAAACTTACAAATGGAATGCAAAACATCCTTTGAATAGGTGGGCAACAACGCTTGCATTGCTAAAATCTCACTATGTACGAATCTGGGAACTCAAGCCCAGAAATGAAAAAAAAAAGAGCAAAATACACTTTATCCAAGCCACTTTTCCGACACTACAGTAGTGCTATCATCCATTTCTCTCTCAGGCTACTATAGCTATTTGAAATTTAGGGGCCAGATTTTATCATAATGATAAACATCTCCGTGAGTTACACATCAACGAAGCCACTTTCCTTGCACCTGCTTTACTATACTATACTAGCCTATACTATTACGGTACTATACTGTGCCTCCCATAGGCCTACCCCAAACACCCCCACCCCACCCCCACCTCGACCCCAACTCTTCCCCTCAACCACCTCCCAAGGCCTGTCATGATCTCCTCCCAAGATAGATTCCAGACCTGGGGCAGAGCTCATTACTTACAGCTAGGCACAGTTGCTCAGTCTTCCCCCCCATCCCTACCATCCCTACCCCTACTACTCCCCCCCCCCCCATCCCTACCCCTGCTACTCCCCATCCCTTTCCTCTCCGTCCCCCTCAGCCCTTTATCTGTGATTGATTCCCCACAGTCTGTTTATCCACCTGGAGTCAAAAGGTCTCGGCGCTGTACTGTGGTGGTCTTTTTCCACCCTTACCTCTGCACTCTCACCCCCCCTCCTCCCCTCCCCTCCCCCCCCCCCCCCCACCCTCCCCCACCCCGACCCCTACCCCCGTTTCCACGCTGACTAGTTTATAATTAACCCTTCTTTCGCCTTTTTTTTCCCCTATTTTTTTTTTTGTCCGATGATTGATCTCTCTCCTACACCCCCCCCCCCCCTTCTTTCTCCTCTCTAAAGTTATAAACAACAGATTTTTGTCTTCTTTTCTCCCCTTCCTCAAATCACAGCTAGGTTCTTGAAAACATCAGATATGGAGAGGAGAACAATGAGTAAAAGATTGAAAGCCTGCCCAGACTAAAACGAAAAATTGAAAATGAATACATACTAGTTCTAGATCTATTGTATCCTTAAGCTGCTATTGAGATGTGATTGTATGACAAGATATTTTCTCCTTTTTTTCCCACTAGTAGCCTACAGGTTCTTGTTAAAACGAAATTTCAATGGTGTCAGCTGTACGAAAGTAAATAACCGTCTGCTATTATTGTTGCTGTCATACTTTTAGTAAAAAATCAAAACATGATTACTGACAAAATTTTTAAATACCTCACTCACACACACACACACACACACACACACACACACACACACACACACACACACACAACACACACACACAAACACACAAACACACACACACCACACACACACACACACACACACACACACACACACACACACACACACACACACACCCGCTTTTTGAAAGAGTAGGCCCTTGTGTGCCGGTGGGAACGGATGAAAAAATTTACAAAAGTGCATACACACAGGGACTGGATGTAAAAAAGCACACGAGTGCTTATTCCATTATCCTCAAAATAAAAGAATAAAAATTAATAATTTTTAAAATGTGTGTGTGTGTGTGTGTGTGTGTGTGTGTGTGTGTGTGTGTGTGTGTGTGTGTGTGTGTGTGTGTGTGTGTGTGTGTGTGTGTGTGTGTGTGCAAATATGAATATTGTTATATATGTAAAGCACCAAAAAACAAGTGTGTGTGTGTGTGTGTGTGTGTGTGTGGTGTGTGTGTTGGCGCGCGCGCGATGGTGTGTGTGTGTGTGTGTGTGTGTGTGTGTGTGTGTGTGTTGTGTGTGTGTGTGAGTGTGTGTGTGTAAATATGAATATGGTTATATATGTATAGCACCAACAACAAGAAAAAGCGTCTAAACATTAAAAGGAAAACATCGACATTTTAACATGTACTTGTGGGTCTACACATCTGATCCCCCCCCCCCCCCCCCCCCTTTAAAAAAAAAGAAGAAGAAAACTTGGGTAATAAATAGCATGCCTAGTTTGCTCTTCCTTCTCCCCCTCTCCCCCTGCCCCCCTCCTCACACCTGGGCTATAAACATGTCTGATTGACCCTTTTCAAACCTCCACCCTCACCCCATCCTTCCCCCAGCTGTAGTGGGTGTTATTCTTTTTTTTTCTTTTTATTTCTTTATTTTGGGGGAGGGGGGGGGGGGCGGGGCCTTCGATTGAAAGTTGTTGGGCAGTGAATATTATTGTAAGGTTGCCTATTCACAAGATTTTGTCATAATTCTCAAGATTTTTTTTTTCAAGGGAAAAAAATCCCCGGAGGTACATGAAACTTAACAATACCTCCTTGTGAAAATACAGCATACGCCATTCATCACAAAACTACCTTATAATGCAATCATATAAATCAAGCAGAAACCCGCGTAATTCCCCACCCCTAAGAAACCCAAATCAGTATGGCACGACTTCACAAAACAGAATAACCACAATACGTCATGAAAAAGACCAGTCCCCCATTTATATCGGTTATGTGCCAAAGTTTGGGTCTCTGCAACAAAGTCTGGGTCTCTGCAACAAAGTCTGGGTCTCTGCAACAAAGTCTGGGTCTCCGCAAACAAAGTCTGGGTCTCTGCAACAAAGTCTGGGTCTCTGCAACAAAGTCTAGGTCTCTGCAACAAAGTCTGGGTCTCCGCAAACAAAGTCTGGGTCTCTGCAACAAAGTCTGGGTCTCTGCAACAAAGTCTGGGTCTCCGCAAACAAAGTCTAGGTCTCTGCAACAAAGTCTGGGTCTCCGCAACAAATGCTGGGTCTCCGCAACAAATGCTGGGTCTCTGCAACAAATGCTGGGTCTCTGCAACAAAGTCTGGGTCTCTGCAACAAAGTCTGGGTCTCTGCAACAAAGTCTGGGTCTCTGCAACAACGTCTGGGTCTCTGCAACGGTTTCAGTCCAGTGTTGTTTCTGGCTGCCCATGTTCCCCTCCCCTTCCCATCAAGGTTTCCTGGAGAACGTTTTTAATGGGACCATTGGAGTTTGTTACGCGCTCTTATCAACGTAGTTTTATTTTCTTGTTAATTGACAGTAGGCCTAGCAGATGTTGACGAGAACCAGTGTATGTTTGATGGTTAGGGGCAAGGGTTCCGTGGTGTTCTGTTTAGTGTAGGTAACGTTATGTGTCTTCCGGTAAAACCTCAATTCTATCGCCTGGATTTTTCTTTCCATTTGTCAGTGTCTATGCATGCACATTTTCTGTTGGTTTAAATGTAATTATATATAATATATATATATATATATATATATATATATATATATATATATATATATATATATATATATATGTGTGTGTGTGTGTGTGTGTGTGTGTGTGTGTGTGTGTGTGTGTGTGTGTGTGTGTGTGTGTGTGTGTGTGATGTATACAGGTACACAGGAAGATGGAATAATTTCTCCCATTGCACACAAGAGTCCTATTTTGTGTTTCAGAAAATGTTCTTGTCAAATAGCGCTTACTCTGTATGATCACACAAATCAGGTTGGGGTAGGCCTAAGTACTGCAGTCGTTTTTTCTTTTGTTTCCTTGTTTGATTTGTTTCATCATTGTTTTTATCATTATCTTTTCTTCTTTTTTTTCTTTTTTTTATAGAAAACACTAGTTCATTGTTTATTTGTTTCGACTTCGTCATATTGAGTTTTGATGACTTCTTTCAATAAGCTCACAAACTAAACTTGCAAACACAAATTCTGGTATCAATTGAAATTAACATCTTCAACACACACCATGTCTGAACTGTGGAGGATCTGGATGCTTAGAGGTAAAAGGTAAAGGTCTCCCATAACCTATGTGGTCGTAGTGGAGCGAGGCATCAGAGACCTCAGCTTCTCTAGGGGCAAGCGTATTGAAGTCGGCGCCCATCTCTCCCTCGCGGCTTTACCTTCCCTGACCCTAAAGAGGGCAGGTACCCATTCACAGCTGGGTGAACTGGGGGACTTGACTGAAGCCAAGACGCCAACAATCGCCCATCTAGTTGGTAACCACGCTCGATGCTGCTTAACCTTGGCGTGGGGAAAGCGAGTGCTCTGATCACGGAGCTATCCCGTTCCCTTTCGGATGCTTATACGAAAGGCAAATCCGAATGATAGAGGATCGCTTAGTTTAGGGGGGAATCCTTGACATGTCGTTGATAAACATTCGTTTTATGAGTACAAATTATTACCTTTTTTTTGCCAATAAAGAAATTATGCGGCTGTAAAAGAAAATAATGTTGACGGTTTTCTCTCATCAGGTAGCTTTATGTGACTGTAACTCTCCCCTTCGTTTAACACACTGTCAGGGACACTGCATTCCTGCTCTATCTCTGGAATTCAGAGCTACAGCACCAAAAACAAAACAAAACTAAACTAAACTAAAACAAAACCAGACAAAACCAAAATAAAAAAGAGAACGAAACCAAACAAAAAGTGAATCACATTCCTGATTTATTTGAAAACTATTTTTGTATTCTACAGTGCATGTGGACACACACACACACACACACACACACACACACACACACACACACACACACACACACACACACACACACACACACACACACAGAGAGAGAGAGAGAGAGAGAGAGAGAGAGAGAGAGAGAGAGAGAGAGAGAGAGAGAGAGAGAGAGAGAGAGAGAGAGAGAGAGAGAGAGAGAGAGAGAGAGAGAGAATTTTGTTGAATCTAAGAGACAAGCTTTTAAACATTCGCATTCATAACCCGTGGCATATCATGTTACTATCAAAAAGACAATCTGTATAACCCAAAGGCTATGGATACAGGTTACCTATAGCAATCGAATGGGTACTTTCTACTTCTCTCATTTAACATTAATTTGTTTGGGAAAAACTTCATATTCCGTAAAAAAAAAAAAAAATCAGTAAACAAGACAATTAACATAACTTTGGTCATTGTGAATTGAAAAGTCTTTTCTTTCATTCTTGTTTACTACTGCCCATTAACACAATTTTGCATGTTTCATGAAGGTGCTGTTATCATTGCAACATACAATGAATGGTGTATCGTGTGCCACAAGGAACCAAAAGAATTTGCTGGGTTTTTTTTCTGAAATACACCGTCGCTGATTGAGACCTTACTTGACAGACTTCGAAAACTGTTAAAGCATCACCTTGGAGGAAGCACGTGAAAGCTGTTTTAAAACACAAACTGTCAGCTTGACGTAACTATTATAAGACGTTGACTCCCTCTCTCCCCCTGTCTGTCTGTCTGTCTGTCTGTCTGTCTGTCTGTCTGTCTCTCTCTCTCTCTCTCTCTCTCTCTCTCTCTCTCCTCTCTCCTCTCTCTCTCCTCTCTCTCTCTCTCAGCTCCTGGTTGCAGAAAGCTTATGTTCTACACACACACACACACACACACACACCGCGCGCGCACGCACGCACGCACGCACGCACGCACGCACACACACACACACTCACACACACACACACACACACACACACACACACACACACACACACACACACACACACACACACACACACACACACACAATTTCTCACTCAATTGCACACGTCCTAATTCTTTCGGCAGCTGCTTGGCGTTCTCAAACGACAGGAAATAAGAAAACGGAAAGAAGTGGCGTTCAAGATGATTTATCATCTCCGGGGAGTGCTCTTTAGTTTTGCCACGGTTTATACACTTTCTTTCTTTCTTTCTACCCCCCTCCTCTCCCTCTCCTCCTCCCCCCCCCCCTTTTTTTTTTTCTTTTATATACCTTGTTTTTGTTTCTTCTTCTTTTAACCCCTCCCCCCCCCTCTTTTTCGAGTTACACTTCAATTAACGTAAACTTCAAGATAAGTTTGGGTGTTGTTGTTTTTTTCCGTCTCTGTCTTTCTCTGTCTCTGTCTCTCTCTGTCTCTGTCTGTCTGTCTGTCTGTCTGTCTGTCTGTCTGTCTCTCTCTCTGTCTGTCTGTGTCTGTGTCTGTCTGTCTGTCTGTCTGTCTGTCTGTCTGTCTGTCTGTCTGTCTCTCTCTCTCTCTCTCTCCCCTCTCTCTCTCTCTCTCTCTCTCTCTCTCTCTCTCTCTCTCTCTTTCCAAAACTGAGAGACAGAGATTCAGAACGAGACAATGACAGACTGCCCAAAACAGATAAGACATTGGACAAACAGTGACAGACAACGACATAACATCGTGCGTCTTATTTGTTTATTTCGAGAAAATGGAATAAGCACGCGTGTGCTTTTATCTTACGTTTAGTCCCTGTGTGTATGCATTTTGGTAAATTTTGTCATCTGTTCCAGATGTGTGTGTGTGTGTGTGTGTGTGTGTGTGTGTGTGTGTGTGTGTGTGTGTGTGTGTGTGAGAGGAGAGAGAGAGAGAGAGAGAGAGAGAGAGAGAGAGAGAGAGAGAGAGAGAGAGAGAGAGAGAGAGAGAGAGAGAGAGAGAGAGAGAGAGAGAGAGAGAGATTAAAAAAAAAAGATTTGAACTCTTTTATCTCGAGGATAATGGAATAAGTACCCAAGTGTGTGTCAAGTCAAACTTTTATTTCCAGATAGTACATTGAATAAACAGTGCACATTTTTCGTTCTCGCGCGCGCACGTATTATGTGTGTGTGTGTGTGTGTGTGTGTGTGTGTGTGTGTGCTCACGCGCGCACACACACGCGTATATGTCTATATTTTCTTGACTTTTATCATCAACATCTTCTTCCAATCAACCCCCCCTCCCCCGCCCCCTCCCCCTTCCCAATTCTCCCTTCCCACCTTTCCGACTTTTCCTGCTAGGCCATAAGTTTCAGCTTTCAGGACTCCCCATCGTCTGACCCTGGTTTTCAAAGCATCTCCACTCCTCTCTTTGTCAGTGACAGTGACAATTCACTTGCTGGATGCAAGACGGCTTTTTTTCAGTTGGGGGGGGGGGGGGGGGAGCAACTGGAGATGCCCCCACCCCCACCCCCACCCTTCTAGACTTGCCATCCCTTCTGAAGGCACACGGCACCCCCATTTCACGGTTTGCACGTGCGCCTTCTTGCCTCATTCAATTCGCCAGGCATGTTATGCGACCTCGTGAGTCTCCCTTTTGTTTGTTTGTTTGTTTGTTTGTTTGTTTGAGAGAGAGAGAGAGAGAGAGAGAGAGAGAAGAGAGAGAGAGAGAGAGAGAGAGAGAGAGAGGAGGAGAGATGCTGCCAGAGCAGTGCTGCTTTTTTTTTTCCTTCCAGTTTCGTTCTGCCTACACTTTGTCACATTGTCAGTTGAGACGAAGCCATCTTACTGCAGTATTTTGAAAAATCAGATTTTACAAGTGTATAATACATAGTGGAAGGCAGCAGAGGTCACGCTTCTGTGTCACTTTAAGCCATCAGCACAGATTTCTGTTGAAGAGGGATAAGCGAGGAAGAGAATTTGAATAAACCAGTGAACTTGGAATGTCTTTGAAGATGTGCAACGTCGTTGAAACACACATAGGAGATTCTGATGTCCTTTGGGGGCTATGCAGAAACATGGGGGCAATGATATTGAGGGCCACTCTCGAGGCTAGATTTCTGGGGACTGAAAAGAATATAGATTCAATGTGATTGTACTTGCCGGGACCTCTCCTTTGTTTTATCAGGGAGTGAGGTCCCTCAAGAAACCCTAAGCCGGGTTTCAATATTGAAGACATAGTCTTAGATAGTAATTTAAAGCCAACTTAAGGTGATGATTTGTCGACTTTATTAACGTACTTCCACACACCCATTGTATGCTTGGGAGGGTTGATAAATTCAGAAGATGATTTCAAGGCTTTCATGACTGGGTGAAAAGATGTGACATGAGACTTTGACGTTGATACTGAAGAAAGTGGATTGAATGATGATGCACATATTCAAAGATGTTCAATGTCCTTAAAAGTGTCCTTTCTGCAGAGTTGATGAAAAGAACCTTTGAAGTGAAGATCAGGAAAGCTACACAGGATATTCTTATCATCTTTTAGGACATGTTTAAGACTTTCTCAAATCCAAGAAAATATCGTTAATTAGGGTGAGCAACACCTGGTCAGCTTGCAGTCTGAATTTAACCTCATTGACGATAATGATTGACGTTATGACCGTCTAACTAGGATCACTGGACAACAGAATGAGGAACAAATCCCTACCTCCAGGGATGTCCATGCCTGCAGATTCAGTGACAAGTCTTCTCTAGAGGATCTCATGCCTGTTCAAGCTCTTGAAAAGCCACAGTCAAGAGTGCCAGAACAACCATGACAGTCATACCCCCTGCAGGAATTTTTGTCAGCTTCAGAATATTATATAGTCTAATTGATTTCCTCTGAAGCATCCTTCAATGAATGTTTGTTCCACTGCTTTCAGAGCCTCATTGTATTGAATTAGTGAGGGGGGTATGATAGCTAGCTCACTGGTCAGAGCACTAGCTCTCCCTGGGCTAAGATTAAGCAGCATTGAGAACGGTTGTCTCGCAGATAGGTGACTGTTCATGTGTCTTGATTCTGGCCCTCTACTCCAGTTCACCCAGCTGTAAATGGGTGGTACACTTTAGGACCCGGATAAGCAAACATGAGAGAGATGACGCACCTCAAGATGCTGACCCGAGAGAAGCTGAGGTATTTGACACCTAAACTTCCCAATGGCCCTGTGGATACTTTAATGTAATTCACTGTATCATATAATCAGACTGTTACATTGAGACGAATTTCTGCAAATTGTAATCTCATTTTCCGAGAGAAGAACAAGAAGACAATAGAACAGAGGAGGTGAGAGAGAAGAAGAAGAAAAGAGAAGAAAGAAGAAGAGAAGAAGAAGAAGAAGAAAAGAAGAAAAATCATACACATTTTAGAACAGAAAAACAAATTTTAAAAAATCTCAGTTTCTTTTGCGAGGTTTCCTAACAGCCACAGGCTGGAACAGGGCAGGCAGCAGGCCCCTACACAAGCAGTGAGGTAAAGGCAATCAGCGCCAGTGTGTCGACCTGTAATAAAGTGGAGTGCTTCCTGCCTCTCCCTCTGTTCTCCTGCCCCCGTCCCCATAACCTTCACCACTACCACCCCTCCCTCCACCACACCACGTGGAGAAGACAGCTTTGATTGAGATCTACATGAGGTGGGAATCTTGAGGTGGGGTGGAAAGGGTGGATGAGACTGATGGGTGGGGAAGGTAGGGGGGTGAGAGTGGAATCTGGAAGTGGGTGATGGCTGATTGGCGAATATAAAATTGATGCAATACAAACGATTTTCGTCATTGTTTGCGTCAAACCAGGTGACATCATCATATTCCAAAGAAAAAAGTTCCACAGAGAGAGAGAGAGAGAGAGAGTTGGGCAATCATTTGTTGAGAGGAGCCCCATTCTAGCGAGTGTTTGGACTCTTAACCTCTTTCGTAATTACCCGTAATCCAATGTTTACCACTTCCATTTGCAAAATTAATTAGATCTAACTCGACACGACAAGTATTCACACTCCAAAATTCATAGTTGATGACAACAATAAAGACGACGAGCGATGATGCTGATGGAATGATGATGTGTGTGAGGTAATGTGTGTGTGTGTGTGTTTGTGTGTGTGTGTGTGTGTGCTGCTGCGCGCGCGCGGCGCCGGTGTGTCGCTGTTCGAATGATGTGTAATTCTAGTTTAACATAGCATCCATGACAGATGTGACAGTGATAATATAATAACTGTTCATTGGTTCAGCAGGGAGGGGACAGCAGTTCTGTCAGACAGTGTGCAGACAGACAGACAGCAAACCAGAATGACAGCGCATTTGTACTTGCATCCACAGAGAGCATCAACATCAATAAAATCATTCTTTAATGTTTAGTGCTTGAGAATTAAACTTCATCTTGAATTTTGTTGAATGCCAGCCTAGCTGTGCGTCAGATTAACTACAAACTCTTGAATACACCATTATATTATTATCATTATCATCACCATCATCATCATCACCACCCTTTAATTATTATATTATTTGTTATTAATTATTATTATTATTATTATTATTATTATCAACGTTTTTATTTACATAGCGCAGCATGTCTTAAAAATAACTACTGCAAGTTTATGAAAAATGTTACTGTGAAAGTGCAAGTATTAGATTCTATAACTATTTATAGCTTGGGATGCGATATAGCAGATTTTTAGTTATAAATATGCTTTAAGGTGATTAATGTATTATTTAATATATAGGAATATGTCCATGTCCCTATTTGTTTACCGTACCTGCAAGTCAGTGGTTTTTGTGTTGTTTGTTTGTTTTTTTAGTCAGTGGTTTTTCAGTGTTGCCATTTTTCACACACACACACACACACACACACACACACACACACACACACACACACACACACACACACACACACACACGTGCGCACCGCGCGCGCGTACGCACGCACGCACGAGCGGACATACGTACGCACCCACGCACGCACGCACACACACACATCTTCTCTGTCTCTCTCTCTCTCACACACACGCACACACCACACACACACACACACACACACACACACACACACACACACACACACACACACACACACACACACACTACACTACACACACTACACTACACTCTACACTACACTACACTTCTATACAAAACAGAAACAAAAGAAAACAAACAGAATTTCTGGCACATGAGACTGAGCCACCATTACACCACCACTGCCACCACCAAGAATACAAACAAGATTCGGCGCAATGACTCATTATTTTGAATTAGGGCTTAATACCTAATACAAGCAATGTTCACGGCACGCGCACACTATACTACAACACACACACACACACACACACACACACACACACACACACACACACACACACACACACACACACACACACACAATGGCATTAGTTCAGTTTACAATACGCTGCCACGTCAGTTTACCCTAAGCTGTCAGATATAAGCGGTCGTAATGTCATTTGTTTGCGCACCTGTGTGCGTGTGCCAGAAATTCTTCGTTGGTCTCTACTCTCTCTACTTCTGCCGTGTTGTGTCTCTGTCTCCGTCTGTCTCTGTTTCTCTCGTCTGTCTGAATAAAATTGTCTCCTCCCCCTTCCTCCTCTCCCACTTCCGAGCGCGCGCGCGCGGCGCGCGCACAAACAACCACACACACACACACACACACACACACACACACACACCACACACACACAACACACACACACAATTGAAAATAAGTTAAAAACTAATAATCTAAGTGTAGGCCCTATTTGTGGTGAACAGTTGACACTGGTTCACTGTCTCATTGCATAAGCAGATGATCCTTTTCACCACAACAGCTTCTAAAAAAAAGCAATATTTGTTTATTTAGTGAAATGGTGTTAGGTCTACATTAACTTGTTTGTTCTCTTCGGTATTTCACTATCCCCCCTTGACACCAGACTTTCAATTTCTTTGTATTTGTTCATAAATTACTTCCTTTATAACAACAATTTTCATGCGTACTGTTCAATTCCTTGGTCTCTACTTGGGTCTGTAAGTCTGTTTTTTCTTACTTCTCTATTTTCTTGAATTTTGTGGATCCTTCCCCCACGCCCCACCCCTTAAATATCGCTATCTGTTCCCCCCTTCCGTTCCCTCCCGCATCCCATCTAACCGCCTTTTTTCCTAATCGTCTGCAATCCTTTTTTGTGGAAAGAGTACCATCATTATATTGAAGAATGAAGACGTGTGCACGAGCGCTATGTTCATTGATATTTGCTTTTAATGATTTATTTGTTTAAATATGTAATGTGTTGTTTTGATGAGAAAATGTATATGTTTTTAAAGATAACAAAGAGAAAGACCTTTATGTTGTCCAAAAAATCATTGTCCTCTTATCAGGTGCCAAGGCCTCAGTGGAGAAATTGTCTATGTCTCCCTTTCCATCTGTCTGCCTCTTTATTCTCCTCCCCTCCCTCTCTCATCATTCTCTGTTGCGTAAGTGGCCTTGCACGTGGTGTGAACGACTCTGTCTGTGTGTGTGTGTGTGTGTGTGTGTGTGTGTGGTGTGCGTGTGTGTGTTGTCGTGTTGTGTGTTGTGTTGTGTGTTGTCCCTAGCCTGCCTTCTTCTCTGCAACACTAATTGTAACATGGAATCAGTACTAATGTTGACTCCAGGGGGGAAATCCCCTTGAATGGACACCTCAGTGTAGACTTGACTATGCCTTCAGTTATCCTCAGGCCATGAGAACAACCCTCTAACCACTAGTTATTCCGCCTCCTTTCCTTGTACTAACTGGAACTGACAACTGATAAGAATGGTTATAAAAGCAGTAAGATATTTGTCTTTTTGCCAGCTCCCCCCCCCCCCCCCCCACCTTTCTTCGGCTAGAGTCTGGTTCACCAATGATGTTTATTTTTGCATATGCGCCGTTTTGTAACCACCCCCACCCCCCATAGGTAGCTGCATTCTTGACTTTGGGATGGTGTCTAAACAGGACACCACTGTACATGCAGTTTTGCTTTTTAAAACTTGTCATCTGTTCCCCTTGGTATGGGAAATGGCCGACTTTTCTGAAAGGTGGAACAAGTTTTATTATGTGGTGTATTTACTAGCTTTTTAAGAAAGACGACAACGAGTAATGGAGGGTGGGAATCGAACCCAGAACCTCATGGTTTACTGGTTAGGCAGGCAAACGTCCTGTCGCCTTCCTTCTTAAATAATCTGTTCTTTATTGTTGTAGTCAGCAACCTTTGGTTTGAACTTTTGAGGATGATGCGTGCTAAGTTGAACTTTTCAGGAGTGTAATAGCTAGTGAAACAGCTGCCATTGGCAAATTCACATCACAATGACTGTGTCCTTTAGGCACCATTAGAGTTTATATATATATATATATATATATATATATATATATATATATATATATATATATATATATATATATATATATATACCTAAAAAGCTGCTGTGCTTGCCACTTTTTTTTTTACCTATGTTTGTAGCTTGGACCATTGTTCCTTGGATAGGAAGAATTTATTGTGCTCTTAATGCTTTAACTTGCATGTTGACAGTGATAACTCCCTTGTGATGTATCAACTTGTAGAGTTGCATTTCATTGATTGATTCTCAAGATGGATTGTCATGTGTATTGCATCTCAATATAGATTGTTCTGCATTGCAAGAGTCTGTGCATTGCATCCAGTATGGATTGTTCTATGCATTGCATCTCAGGATGAATTGTCATATGTATTGCATCTCAGGATGAATTGTCATATGTATTGCATCTCAAGATTTTGTTACTTATACCATGGAAATGTATGCATGCATGTGCTCATTAGAACACACACACACACACACACACACACACACACACACACACACACACACACACACCCAAGAGAACAACAGAGTCCTTTTTCTTATTATACATATATTTCTTTCCTTTGATGACTTCAAAATCACAAACTGGAAACTGCAAGCAAACCATTTTTTTTTCAGTCTCAATCTTTTTTTCATACTTTACAAGAAATACTTCAGAAAGAAAAAAAAATCTGGTATTGATTCTTATAACACAATGTATCACCTACATAGAAATAAATTATCACCAATTTGTGTAACTTTTCTCCTCTCCTTCCCCAAAATGTCTGATCACAAGCATTTTTTTAAACTTCCCTCCATCCCCCCTACATCAAAATACCATTAAAAAAAACCCAATAAACCCATTTATAAATAAAGACACAACTTGGGCAACAGAAATACTGTACAGCAGCTTCATATTTTCTACAGACGCTAGAAGATAAGTTACATCACAAGTCTGTAAAAGTTTGGACGGAAATATTGTCTGTAAGATCCAATGTCTAAAACTGGTGCTCTTTATAAATGCAGTCATGAACTAACAGACATAAATCAGCAGAGTGTGTCAAATTCATTTCTTTGTTGGGTTAAAAGTCGCTAAGTATCTAGTTTCATGGATAAAAATGTACTAGAAAACCAGTACGATGATTTCAAAGCAGATAATGTTACCTTCAGAACTGATATGTTGCTGTCATAAAGCAGTAGGCAGATGGAGCGCACACACACACACACACACACACACACACACACACACACACACACACACACACACACATACACACACACAATCAAAGTTAGACTGATAAGAAAGCGAAACTTTCAGTTATCACAGACTTTTGCTCACAGTTTTTTTTTTCCATGATATGTGGATGGCAAGCAAGTTGTTTCATTCACCATCTTGAGTCATATGTAACAAGTGTCATCACTGTCTTTAAAAAATGTACAGGATCCAGAAGAAAAGAAAAAATAAACAGACATCTGGCCAGCAGTGGAATGTACAGCTCCGTAAGAATTAAAAAACAGCTATCAAAATAAAGTGAAAGAATTCATGTGACAGATACTCAGCAATTTTCTCCAACTGTAATTTTCTGATACAATCTACAGACTGGTACCAACCAACACCCTGTTTGTTCTCTGACTGCCATATCCATAGGAAAATCATATTTATTCATATTTCTCTCCTTGAATTCATAGCATGGCTGTCTTCATGGCTAGGTAAAAAATATTAAAAAACCCAACCCCAAACCCCCAAAGCCTCATACATACAAAAATCCACCCAACCAATTAAAAGGCATGTTGGTCTTAACAGGTCTGTTGTAAATACATGCATACCTTAATAAGGGGGCACCCACATTGACTGAAGGCTTGAGTGAGAAAGACGAAAGAAAACGGACAAGCTTGAGCCATACCCTGCCTTAAACCTTTGTGGATTCACACACTCAGAGCTCGTATTTACCAATTGTGCACATAAACCACCTGTTGAAGAGTCTTTACAGTAGTAGGTGATTCAGGGAATGGAGAACAGAGTCAGTACACTGAGTCAGTCAGGTAAGGAGTACTGCTTTCTCTCAGAAGGGAAAAGAGCCCTGCCTGCCCCTTAGAGAGAGACGGAGAGGAAGGTGGCAGGGGAAACACTGTATCTATCACTGCAGCTTGAGGTGTGGCTGGGACAGCATGTTGTTGAGGGCGGTCTGTTTCTGACACACCTTGCTGCCCAGTCGGTTGTATTTCTTCGTCATGAAGTACTCCAGCTCTTCCTCTCGCTTCTCCCTGCACGACACACAAGGGTATTTGTAAACATGTGCGCATGTATGTATGTATGCGCGTGTGCGTGTGCACACACACACAGACACAGATACAGACACATGCACACACACACACACACACACAACGACACAATGTTAAAACCTGATCCACTTTTTGGAAGAGTAGGCCATTGTGTGTTTGTGGGAACGGATGACAAAATTTACAAAACTGCATATTCAGGGGGACTGAATTAAAAAAGCAAGAGTGCTTATTCCATTATCCTCGAAATAAAAGATTTTTAAAAAAAAACACACACACTACACACATGCACACACAACACACACACACACACACACATGCACACATACTACACACATGCACACACACACACAGACACACACTCTCACACACACAGACACAGACACACAGACACACACACACACTCGTAACACACACACACACACACACACACACAACACACACACACACACACAACACACACACACACACACACACTCACACACACACACAACACAACACACACACACACACACACACACACACACCACACACACACACACACACACACACACACACACACACACACACAACACACACACACCCGCAGCCAAATCAGAGTGACTGATGACTGACCTTGGCACAGGCCGTTAGGTCCTACAGGGATGTTGGTGGCTGGCATCTTGTTGCCCAGAGGGAAAGAGTCACTGCAAAACACACACAACATTCTAATGATGATGATGATGATGATAATGATGCGATGATGATGATGATGATGATGATGATGATGATGATGATGATGATAATAATGATGATGACAATGATAAAGATAATGATAATAATAATATTGATGATGATGATGATGATGATGATGGTGATGATGATAATAACAGTAATAATAATAAAAATAATAATGAAGATGAGGAGGAGGATGGTGAGAATCAAACTTTTATTTGCAGGTGGTACACTGAGGGTACACAAGGATGAAAATGTATGCATAAAGGCACAAATCTGAAATTTGTATGTAGCTGATCAAGAAGCCATGTTCACTGTGGTTTTCCCAGTTTGTCAACTGCATGATAAAAATACAGAGACAGAGAGGCACAAGGCAGGAGCCAGTGGAGGACTGCTAGGGAGGACTGCATCCTACAATGGAGGAACAATAAACCAAACGTATATGGAAAATGAGATAGAAATAAATGAACACCAGGCTTTCTAGATTATGAGGCACACACTACTGTACAAGCTACATCACCAAAACTGTGGAAAAAAAGCCTTGAAATTTTTTTTTTTTCCCCCTTGGCTAGAGCTCCGATGTTCACCAATGGTGTGATTTTTGCATGTAATTATGACTGTTTTTGCACACCTTAAAAGTAGTCACATTCTGTATGCTGGGTTTATAATCCCTACCCTTAATTCACCAGATGTTGCTGAGATTCATACCCATGACTTCATGGACCCATGGGATTGAAGACAAACAGTCTTAACCACTGGACTATAGCATCCGTCAAAAATTCATTTTGTAAGCTGCAGTTTGTTCAAAAAACCCAGGAGGCAGGGGAAGCTCAAAACTAGCACTAGTACTGACTCCACTTCCCCAAAAGTCCTTTGAACAAGACTATACCAGTGGCTTAATCAACACACAAAGTCATGGTAGGAATGGTGGGAACAGATGACAAGATTTACAAAACTGCGTATACACAGGGACTGGATGTAAAAAAAGCACACAAGTGCTTATTCCATTATCCTCGATATGAATAAATAAATAAAATTTAAAAAATGGAAAAGAACTGCATTGAACAACAACAGGCAGAGAGGAAAAGTGGGGGGTGACTTATTTTCCACTTTATGTCACATCAGATTTCTCTGCGTGAAATTCGGGCTGCTCTCCCCGGGGAGAGCGTGTCGCCACATGTGCAGCGCCTACCCATTTTTTTTTCTTTTTCCTGCATGCAACTGTATTTTTTTTACCTATCAGAGTGGCTTTTTTCCACAGAATTTTGCCAGGGTCAAAATTACCTGGCTGGCTTGCTGTCTTCAGCAGGCAGGGCGGCGTCAATGAGGGCAAACTGAGCGTTGACCATGTCCGGAGTCAGGCTGACCACCATGGCCTCCTCGTCCCACTGGCTTCTGCAGGCACACAGACAGGTGGACAGTTAGCAAGGATGGAATGCATGCTTGCACATATAGGCAAAAAGATACCTGAATGCATGCACACAAGTGTGTACATGAATATGTCTTGATGTCGTGTGTGAGAATGAACATGTGTGTGTGTGTGTGGTTGTTGTAGTTACATACAGCAACACAAAACATCTCACTTTCCCAGTTAATATGCATGTATAAAATAAAAAAAATTGTTCATTTAAATTTCTGAATTAAACCGTCTTAGCCCCGTTGCGGCCGCACCCCGATAACAGCACCTGCTGCTAGATTCCGATTGCGGCCGTAGCCGCCCTTGGCCCAGATCACAGTGGCAGTACTTTTCCATCAACACATACCTGTGGTTTCAACAATTGTGTCTGAAATTATGGTGCGATGCAGGGAAAGGTTTCAGATGGTGCCAGTGATAAATTTAGACCACAACAGTGTTACTTGGGAGGGAAGGAGAAAGCAAGGCTGGCACATAGAAACGCCTTTCACTCTAACCGTGGCGAAAAAAAATGGCGTCTTCGTGGTAGCAGCATTCATTAACTAAAACAATAAAATGAACGTTTTGCATTGGAAGTAGAAAAATTCAATGACAATATTAAGTGAGTCAGAAATAAAAGCTACGTAGGGGAGGATGAAGAAAGGACAATAACATTTAAAGTGAGATGAACCTACCTCACGGAATTCACTTCCTAAGCGAATGGCTGGACCTGGTGCTTCCACATTGTAGGAGAAATTTGACGGGTGGGGGGGGTGGGGAGGTGATCCGGCAGCATAAACCCAGAAAATGTGACGCCTTTTGTCTATTTTCTAAGTTAATACCACCTTTTATATTGAAATCAACGGACAAGTTTTGCTGGACGAAATTAGGAAAATACGAGAGTAAGAAAAATAGACCTAAGTCTGCCAAGATGCAAGGTGACAGCGATAGGTACACCCGAACATCCACATTTTTTCTGCTTTGTGATGTTTTGTGCCCTGTGCCATCACTATGACTACTTTAAAGGCTATCACATTAAAATTTTGTGAATTACAGAAGTTGTGTTGTTTCATGTTTGCTCACACCTGTGTGGTGACACTGGTAACAATGTGAACCTTATGAACAAATTAACTTCATGGCACTTAACAAACATGTGGTAACATAACTGAAATGCAGTATATAGGTAAGAAGTGTATTGAATATTCCTTGTTTTCAAAAGACAAAAAACCAGTTAAACAAAAGTATGCCTTCAAGACATATAAAACAATAGGCTTTAAGGACATTGTGGACACAATCCTGAAGTACAATGACACAAACACTTAATAAAACGTTAGCTAGGCATCAGTTCTTTATATCAACACTCACGTATGAATTGTGTCTATTCCATATATATTTTAGCTGGTTATTGTATACCACATACCTTTTACCTGTGATTGGTGACAAATAAGGTGAAACGACAACAATTTGTGACCAGACTGTAAACTTTTCTTAAAGCAAGTACAAAGTATATCTAGTTGTGACGAATAAGTTCAGCTTGATAGTTGTCATGCACACAGACGAATTGTCTCAGGAGTAGACTATGTCAGTTTGGGGTAGAAAACTTTAAAAGAATTCAAAATCTACAGGCAGTTTAGCTCTGTAGAATTCAACAACAAGAGGGTTAAGGTAAATTAAAAAAAATAATAAAAATTACAAACACACACACACACTAACACACCCCATCAAAAAACAATCTCATGCAATGTGTATATACATGCACACAAATACAAGACAGTCTCTCTTTCCTACAGTCAAATATATATGTATACATTTATTTTATTTCATTTATTTTAAAATTAAAACAAATAAATTAAAATAAAAAATAAAACACACACACACACACACACCCATCACACCCTGATCACTCACTCTTCCACCAGGTTTTCAGCATCTTCCGAGGGCAGACCATCAAACAAGGCAGGCACAGTCATGGGCATCAGCTCTGTGCTGAAGCTGTCATCCCTGAAACCACCACAAAGAGGATCAATGCACAGTTGGAGTGTGTTGAAAAATATTGAATATTGCAGGGTTCTTTTTGTATCACTTAGCTAGAGCTCTGAGGTTCACCAAAGGTGAGATTTTGTGTATTTGACTGTTTGCCCATCATTAAGCTGCATTCCAACTTTGGGGATGGTGTCTAAACATGACACCAGTGTGCAAGTATTTTTTAAATTGTGTCATCTACTCTTATGCCTCCTGGCATGGAATGGTCTACTCTTCCGAAAAGAAGAATGGGCCTTAACATGTGCATTAGGTGTTCTACATGCATTTGTACAAGGGACACTGGATTATAGTCTCATCCACAGGACCTTAGGGGGAGTGGAGTCATATTGATGTTAACTCCAAGGACAGAATCCCCTTTAGCCCATGCAGTCACATCACTGGCTCAATGCTCTGACCACAAGGTCATCTTGCCTTTCACCCCATTGAAGTCACAATCTTCAAACAAAAATTGCCCCTGACCTTTTGGTAAATGCAGAAATTGCTAGTTAAGAAATAAGGAGAGACTTGTGCTCATGAGTATGATTTGTTTCCAACATTTCAAACAAAAAGTTTGCTTTTTTCAGGCTTTAAAATTTTTTCATAAGAAAGTAAATCAGCAGGTTGCACATTCCATACAACTTATATCACACCTCCCAGGAACTCCCACCAAATCCGCTGGTCCTTAACCACTAAATTACACAATCCACACAACACTGCTCCCAGGAAACCCAGATAACGCATTTATGATGAACTCCACTTAACACAACAAGGATGGAATTCATGATACACCTTCCATGATTTCCACTGAGTCAATGTTTGACACTCTGCATAGCCCAAAGCGCTTTTGAAGCACTGAGTCTGCTTATTTTTCTCCCTTAACTCTCAAAATGCTGACTTCTTTACCTCATCAGTCACTTCCCCTTAAAAGCAACAATAACAACAACAACAATAACAAATGAAACAAGAACAACTTGAAACTGGCCAAGTAATCAAGACTTTTTTTTTCAAAAATGGATACACCTCCCACCCTTCCACCCCAAACTCACACAGTCAAACTAAAAAAAAACCCAAACCAAAAACCCCAAACCACCTCAAACACAGAAACTGCTTTAAGCCAGTGATCAAGTGAGATGAGAATGTTTTAAAGAAAAAAGTGCACACAGGCAGGTTCATGTTATCTTCTCTACTGACCAGCGCGGCACCCAGACGTTGGTGAGGGTGGGGGTATTGGAAGTAGAGGTCAGGCCCTGGGAGGGAACTTCTTCCAGCTCATCAGGCCTCTGATGGTGTCCTGCACACAGTCAGGCACTGCAGGGTGAGACAGCAGCCAGGGGCAGAAACAGAGACTTACTTATATGCGTATTGGTCAACACAAGATACAATACTTTTGCACACATATACAGGCATGTAAGTATGATTTTTTCTTTTTCATTTTCTTACATAATTTTCTTTTGCAGATGGCTTGATGAAAAAAAGCAAGTGTTTTGCTTACTCAATGTACCATCTGTAAATAAAAATTTGACTTTGACACACACACACACATGCACTCTCACACACGCACACACACACACACACACATACAGCCATCCTCCCACCCACCTATTTTCAAACACACAAGCACACACACACTCTTCAACCCCTTCTCTCCTGCCCCCCTCCTCATTAAAAGACCCCGCCCTCACCTCCCTGTCCAGGTATTTGCGCTGTGTGGAGGCGTGGGGGTTGGTGTCGTAGTCCTGGCGGAAGTAGCGGGGCAGGGGGCACAGGTGGAACTCGGAGTCCACCTCCGCATAGGGCATGGGGCCTGGAACACCTGCAGACCCGGCGCCGGGTTCTGCAACAAAAAAGTTAAAGTTAAAGTCTGTCCCGAGCCTAAGGCTCATCAGGCCGGTGCTTATCCCGCTTTCTGTGGCGTTAAGCGACTGAGAGTCATAGACTCCCCCCTGGATAGGACGCCAGTCTTTCGCAGGGTTAACCCCCAACACAAGGTTGGTACCCCTTTTACACCTGGGTGGGGTGAGAAAATAGCTGTAAAGTGCCTTTTCCAAGGGCACAACACCATAGCTGAAAGCTGGGATCGAACCCCAACCTTTAGATTACGAGTCCAACGCCCTAACCACTAGACAACAGCGGCGGCTTGGGTTCTGCAACAGTCAGGAATTAAATGTCACTGGTGACAGATGCTGCAGCTGGGTGTTTACGATATTTGACTTTGATCCTAGGGGTCCATCAAGTCTTGGGTTTGAATCTCAGTTGGATCGACTAAATTAAGTCAGGGGATTTTTTACGATCTCCATTGCCAATTTCAAGTGCAGACCTGCCTAGTGCCTTTATTCCCTTTGTGTATATACACGTGCAGAAGACCAAATATGTAGGTTAAAGATTCTATGATTCTTGTCAGCGTTCAGTGGGTTACAAAAACATGAGCATACCCAGTGTATATCTCTGAAGTCAGGATGCGGCTGCCTTCTTGGTGGGCAAAAATGATTGTGTACGCAAAAATCTCAGCATTGGTGAACCTCAAAGCTCTAGCCAAGGAACAATCCTCCACCTTCCACCCCCAAATAAAAAAAACAACAACAACAACTTCATGGAAAACAGACACTGTAGCTCAGTGTACAGTGTGACTTCCATCCATGTGGGCCCTTGATGGTATGGGTTCAAATTTCAACAGCAACATCTGGTCAAATGTTTTTTTTGTTTTTTTTAAATGATCTTCTGGGCCAACTTAAACTGCAGATGTGCCAGTGCCATATTTCCTGGGGATTGGATGTCAATCAGATAGTTTACAATCACCCAAATCGCAGCATCAATCTTTGTATAATTATTTCCTTCATCATGAAATTCATGATTGTTAAAAAGAAATTCCTGTACCTGTTTTTCACAATAAGCTAAACCTTTAATTAAAAAAAAACAAACCAGATGAGCCTACAGTTTCACATATATTCCACTGTAAACTGAGAGAGAAAAACAGATTTGAGATTCTGATACACATGCAGGTTACCACATTGTCCCAGTATACTCATAAAACCTCCTCCCCATCCCCACCCTCCTCCACAAGTATGTGCAGGCATACATGCACCCACTTGCATATTTCTCCTACCATTCTTCTTCCTTGCACATTAACTCAGATGTGCATGTTACATATACAAACACATATATAAGCGCTTTGATCTGTTGCTTTACAAGTGAAGATTCAGCGCTATATAAATCCCATACATTATCATTATTATCACACACACACGCACACATGCACGTGCATGCCTGCACACACATTAGCACAAACACACCACACAAACACAAACACAAAACAAAGGGAGTGAGCGAGTGAGAGGGAGAAACAAAAAGACAGTCGTAGACACAGAAACAAAGAACAGATAGAGAAACAGAGATGAAAATCAAATAACCCCCCCAAAAAAAACCCAACAAACAACCCCAAACCCCTCAAACAGACAGCACACTGACCATGATGTGCAGGGGCGGATAGTCGATGGGTCTGAAGAGCGCCTCAGGAGGCTTCAGGATGCTGACCACCTGAGGGGCCACCATCTCCCGGGGACTCTCCTCCTTCTCCTCCACCACCTCCACCCCTGTCTGGTTGCCCTCGGTGGGGGCGGCGTCCACGCTGACGCTGGTGCGCACTGAGGCAGAGGCGGCGGGGGTCTGGGGCAGGATGATGACCTCATCGGGCGCCCCTGTGCGCAGCGGCTTGACCAGGCGAGGGGGCACGTAGCCGCTGCAGGCGTTGTGGATGCTGTGAGGCTGGTACCCACCGAGGCGGTACATCTGGGCACCTGAGGGGTACAGGGGAGAAAGGTGGCTTTTTAAAATTTTTTAAATGGGTTATAATAACAAATGTATGTATAATCAACTATCGGAAGGAAACTTGGAACTTTTTGAGTAACTGAAAAACAAATCTAATACTGATGAGTTTTTTTTGTTTTTTTTTACAACTGTAGAATATAGCATTTAATAGATATTCATTAAACTACAGATTTCAAACACATACCAAAAACGGGCACACACATGCAAATATACTGAAATAGAGACACACACTAAGAGCCCACATAAGACATGTAACAACCTCAAAAACAAAGAAAAAAATATGGGAAAGAAACCAAAAGAAGCAAGCATGAATACTACATTTCTTAGATTCATATCTACTTTCAAGCATAAAGTAGAGGAGAAAAGACCCCCCCCCCCCTAAATACACACACACATACTCACAAATCTCAAAGAATCTATAAAAAAAAAAATCTATCAGTGTATCTAACATAAAAAGATAATTTTCAAAAAAAGGGCAGACTTCTTCATAGAATTATTCACCTCCCTGCCTGATTAAAAAGAATTCACACACATTGAGAAATACATTGTAATGATGTCCTATGCACAATGTCACCATGATTTTGTCATTCACACCTAAAAAATCCACCCCTCCTCCACACCATTTTCCTAACATGACACATCATCAACACAGGAACAAACGACTGACCACACAATATATGTTAAGACAACACAGGAACAAAACAACTGACCACACACAATATATGTTAAGACAACACGATAGAACAGATGACTGACCACACACAATATATGTTAAGACAACACAGGAGCAAATGACTGACACACACAATATATGTTAAGATAGGAACAGATGACTGACCACACACAATATATGTTAGAAACAACACAAGAACACAAAGACTGGACAACACACAAATATGTTGAGACAACACAGGAACAAACAACTGATTACACACAATATATGTTGAGACAACATAGAACCAAATGACTGACACACAATATACATGACGACAACACAAGAACAAACAACTACACACAATACATGTCAAAACAACACAGAACCAAACAACTGACCACAGACACACACAATATGTGGGTGTAGGCCAGTGTGGGTAGTTCTTTACCTTCAGGTTGAAGTAAGGCACTTTCTCTTTGACCACAACGCTGGTGGACCCCACCTCCACATCTCCCAGAGCATCAGCAGCCTGGTGACAACACAAAACTGTATCAACAATGTGGATTTTTATTTATCTATTTTATTTTTTAATGCTTTCTCCTGTACAGAGATTTGTGTTGGAAGAGAAATAAATGACTGCTGTGTAGTTGTTTTTTGTTGTTAAAAAAAAAAAGGACTCAATAAAAAAGTTTCTACAGCCCCTACACAATTTATGTCTCTGTCATTCTCATCCCTCAAAAGTACATCAGTACAGACACACAAACACACATGCATATGCATGCTCACACACACACATACACACACACACACATGCACACAACACACACACACAACACACACACACACACAACACCACTACACACACACACACACACACACATACACACACTCACACACTGCAACACAACACATCACAACAATACACACACACTCCCAAACACAACAGCCCCACACACATCTACACACACACACAAACACACACACACACACACACACACACACAACACACACACACACACACACACACACACACACACACACACACACACACACAGCACACACCGCAGTGACTGACCATGTCATCTTTGACGTTGGGAGGAACGTATGTGGGGAAGCGCATCTTTTGGATGCGTGATGCGTTGATGTGGAAATCCTGCTCTGGTTTCTTCTTGTCCTGATCCCCCCCACGATCTGTGGCTGCCTCCTCCCCATCCTCCTCCTCCTCTGCAGCACATAAAGCTGTGCCATTAGTCATGAATCCCAGGCTAAATTCAAATTATGTCATGTTGTGTGTAGCCTTATCCAAAACCAAACAAAAAAAACCCAACCAAAAGAAAAACAAAAAACAAAACAAAAAAACAAACCCAAACCAAAGACTAAAAACCCTCACAGAGCAAAGAACATAAAAAGGGATAGATTTTTTTGGGGGGGAAAAACACCCAAAAAAAAACAAACAAAAAAAACCCAAACCCCATCTTCTCAACAGGTGTTTGCAATCGGCTTCTTTAAAACTGCATATTCTCCAGTATGATTCTATGATGACTGAACATAAATTCATCACTGTGTTCACTTCTGTGCTGTCAAGAACACCAAGGCGCATTTTTAAACAAAAACAAGACCTTAACCCAAAAAACCACAAAAAACCCCAAACAAAGAGAGAGTGGGGTAACCAGTTGAGGTAGAGTGTGGAGGATATCATCTGTCACAGGCTAAGGGAAACAACTGCTTGCAATAACAACAGGCAGGTGGCACACAAGACTACTGTCTCCCATTTCGTCAATTGAGGATGGGGGGTGGGGGGGGGGGTCTTCAAACAGTTAATGGTAATTAACTGATAATATATTTGAAAATTATTTAAAACAAAACAAACAACACAAAAATTGATTGACCTAGAATATACTTTTGGAACTTGCTTGCAAAGCCACATTCATTATCAAGTATAAAAACTAGACAACCCCCCCCCCCCCCAGACCTAGTAACCTCCAGCTGCAATAATTGTAATGTTTGTGAATGCATGTGTGAAGCTACAGTGTATCAATGAGTACAAAGTGGCCCTTGTGGTCTGCTAAACTATAAACCATAAAAAGGTGGTGGTGGTAAAGGTGTTCCCATAACCTATGTGGATGTTGGGAAGCAAGGTGTCAAGACCTCAGCTTCTCTAGGGGCCAGCATATTGAGGGCGGTGACCATCTCCTCTCCATCGCTGCTTTACCTTCCCTGACCCTAAACAGGGCAGGTACCCATTTACAGCTGGGTGAACTGGGGAGGACTGTACTGAGGCCAAGGCGCGTAAACGGTCACCCATCCACTTGGTAACCATGCTCGATGCTGCTTAACCTTGGCTTGGGGAAAGCAAATGCTCTGACCACTGTGCTATCCTGTCCCCTAAACAGTGACAAAGACAATGATAATACAACAACAACAAAACAAAACAGGTTGTTTGTCTGTTCACTGTACCTGAAGACTGCCTCTGACCCCACTGAGCTGGGCTGAGCTATCCTGTCCCCTTAACAGTGCACAGTGAACAAATCCAACATCACTCAGTCAAGAGTGCTAAATTTAGCGCACCCCTTCCTTTTACCTAGTCCAAGTGTGGCCAGTTCTTGCTATAAATAGCACCAGCTGGCCCCCATCTGGACTGGGCTGGGATGGATTAATTAGCAGCTGAGAGGAGCTGAAAGTGGGGGAAACTGACAGCTTTGAGTGACAAAGACAATAATAATGACAGCAACAAAACACTCCTGGTTTGTGTGTTCCCTGTACCTGAGGGCTGCCTCTGCCCCCAGTCCAGGATGAAGGAGCGCAGAGACTTCAGCTTCCTCTCCCCTCTGCAGCGGACAACCACCTGCAGGTGATGAACAAAAAGGGAAAAGAAAAGACATGAAAACCTGCTTTTTGAACACAAAGATATGGCCTGACTGGATATGACTTCTCCTTTAATTGTGTATAGACAAATGAACTCACAGACAGAACCCAGTGCATGCACATGCACACACACAACATGCATGTATACACACACGCATGCATGCACACACACACACATACATAATGCATGGTGCAGCTACGTACATGCCTGCAGGCAAACACACACACACACACACACACACACACACACACACACACACACACACACACACACACACATACATAATACATGGTGCAGCTACATACATGCCTGCAGGCAAACACACACACACACATACACATACACACACACACACAC
>CM060317.1:74267524-74272524 GCA_030674155.1 Stramonita haemastoma | reverse complement strand
CCAGTGGTTTAATTCCCTATGTGTAAATACACATGCAGAGATCAAATATGCACATAAAGATCCCACAATATATGTACGTTAGCGTCAGTGAGTTAAGAAATACAAACATACCAGCATACATTCCTGAAGTCAGAATGCAGCTACCTTCATGGTGGGCAAAAACGAGTTTCATACGCAAAAATCTTACCATATGATAAACCTTGAAAGCTGCTGCCAAGAAGTGAGCAAAAAATCAAAGCAAAAGAAGGAAGCAAAAAAACATAACATGAAATAAAGTCAAAAAAGAAAGAAAAAAACTGTTTGAAAAATAACAACAAAGCCCAAAATGCAGTATTCATCAAACACAGAGAAACGGGAATGCAACATGCACAGGCATCTCACAAGACAGGCAGACAAATCCAGATAACATAATGACAGACCACAAACATATTTCACAACACTCATAACTCATTACAGCGGAACTCATTTCTCAAACAAAAAAACCCAGCTCATACTCTTTCCATCAAATATTTCTTTTAGTTCTTTCTTAAAGCTTTTTTTCGAGGTGCTGACTTTATAAAGAGAAGTGAACTGTTCCCAATCACAGTTTAAACTGTTAAAAAAAAAAGAAACACAATTACAGTAAACAGCAACAAAAAGTCAACAGTTAACCCAAAGCGTATTCAAATCTGAAATACAAAAAAGTGGAAACAAGTAACAATCAATACCTTGTTTTCGAGATTCTAATGGGGAAAAAAATCATTAAAAAACCAATATATGTTAAATAAAATGGAAGAATCTAATCATCAATATATGTTAAGTTTAAAAATTAGTTAATGATATCTCAATCTACTACTGAAAATGAAAAATCCTGCAAAAAAAAGGGACTGTTTCCAAATGTCAAAGACAAGGAGTTATACGCTTTTAACATAATACACGTCAATTACACAGCTGCATGTGCAACTGCTATAATTTATTTCATGTGTGTGTGTGTGTGTGTGTGTGTGTGTGTGTGTGTGTGTGTGTGTGTGTGTGTGTGTGAGTGTGAATGTGGTGTGTATGTGTGTGTGCGTGCCTGCGTGATGCGGTGTGTGCTGCGTGTTGTGTGCGTGTGTGCGTGCGTGATGTGTACCGGCATGATGGTGCTGACTGCTTGTCTGATTGTGCTCGTCTTGTCTGTTCTCTATCTGTGCTCTCTGTGACAGCATGAAAACCCACAAAGGATAACTGTGAAATCATCCACTAACATCAGTACAACTAAAAAGCCGCAAAATAAATTCCTCCCCCCCACAAATGCCCCCCCTACCTTGTAATAGTTGTAGGCCTGGGCCCTGGCCTCCAGGATGAGGCCCCGCTGCTTGTTGGAGATCTGCTCGTCTCCTACCTTCACCTGCCACCGCAGCTGGTTCTGCCGCTCCTCGATACACATTCTGTCCGCACCGCGTGTTCAAACCTCGCCTCCTGTGAAGAGGATTAACGTCGTGATACACTGGCGTCATGGCTGTTGTTGGGTTTGACTTGGCTGGTTATGAAGCAACAGCTGATCATTTTGCCCAACTTTCATGGATCCTCTCAAGCTGCTGAATTAATCCATCCGATCCACAGCCTAGGTCAAGGGCAGCCTGATTTAATAGCAGAAACTGACCACCTTGTACTACAGGTAAAAAGGAAAGTGCCATGTTAAATTTAGCACTCTCTGACTGAGTGGTGTTGAATTTTGCAGATGGGAAGCCCTTGATTGGTAATTGAACAAGATTATTTTTTGATCATATTTATTTGGGGGTGGGATAGTCAAGTGGTTAGAGCAGTGTGCTCGTGTGCTTGTGAACTGATGGCCAGGGATTGAGCCACCACAGAGGTGCCTACCTGTTCAAGGGGATTTCCACCCTGGAGTTAACATCAGTTAAAATTATCCACTCCCCTGAAAGTCCTTTAAAAGCGACTGCTAAATCAAACCAAGATCCTCTGTGTGAGCGCATGCAGAACATCTTGTGTGCATGTTAAAACCCATTTTGTTTTTCAGAGGAGAAGACCACTGCATGCCATTAGAATTAGATGACAAAATGTTCTAAAAACATGAGTACACTGATGTCATATTTAGACATCATCCCTGAAGTCAGAATATGGTTATCTTAATGGTGGGCAAAAACAGTCACATGCTAAAAATGTCAACGTTGATGACGCTCAAAGCACTAGTCAAGCAACAAAACAACAACAATAAAACCAGTAGACACACAAACCATAAAGCACATAAAACATGTTCATCTTCACTCTGCTACTATTTACAGAAGAGATTATTTTCAACTTGGGCTTGTCCTGTACTTGGGATTGTTTTCAGTCTACATGTATTTTTGTTGGTCCAGTACACATGTTTGAACACTGCTGTCATCATCCTAACATACCTTCATTTGACGAGTTGATGCCTCTGTCGTCTCCTGCTTACCCAGCACAGCTGAAAATGTCACACCACACACACACACACACACACACACACACACACACACACACACACACACACACACACACACACACACATATTAGTGTACATATTTTTCTTTTCACTTCTAATATTAATTGAGCATTTTGTCAAATTTCCAAATAAAAAAGGTAACCAAATTCAAAACTCAGTATTGGCCCAGGCCAAAGCCTGTATCGGTTATTGATGTCAGATAAGTGTCAAGGCCCACATTAAAATTTTATGATGTAAAATATTAATAAATAAATAAATAACACACACTAATCCAAAGGATTTATATTAACACAAATATCAAAGGATAAAAGAAACCAAGCTATATTACACAAAGGAAAATCTAACTTAGGTTTGTCTTTACCTAGACTCTTCCCCTCTCTCTCTCACACACATGCACACAAATGCACACAACACATGCACACACACATGCACACATACACACGCGCGCGCACACACACACACACACACAATACGCAAAACACATCTACCTTCTTACGGATCCCCCTCACCTGAACCCCACGCACACACATAAACACACATGTACACAAACACACATAAACACACACACACACATACACATTACCCACCCCCACCCCACACCACCAGAAGCAGACTGGCTTGTACTCACTGTCTCTGAGGTCTTTGACTTTCAGTTTTCCAGGCTCCTGGTTGAGGACTTGGCCCACAGCATAGGGCGACTCTATGGTGGAGGGAAACTGGATCCCCTTGTACTCCATGCTTTTCTGAACACAGCAAACACAAAACGTTGGATAAACGTTTAAAAAAAAATATATATATATACCCCTTATGTCACAGCAGATTCCTCTGCACGAAATTTGGGCTGCTCTCCCCGGGGAGAGCGCGTTGCCCCAAGTGCAGCGCCTACCCATTTTTTTTTTCTTTTTCCTGTCTACTACTGTATGTTTCCCTATCAGAGTGGCTTTTTTCTACAGAATTTTGCCAGGGACAACCCCCTTGTTGCCATGGGTTCTTTTATGTGCGCTAAATAATGAAGTGTAACACATGGGACCTCGGTTTATCGTCTCATCTGAAAGATTAGTGCACAGACCACCACTCATGTTCTGATGGATGGGGGAAAGTTTTGGGCCTAAATGGGATTTCAACCACCGCATACTCCGACCCAGACTTTTTGCTTTCTAGGCAGGCGCATTACCAACTAAACCACCAATCCATTCAAACAAACAACTCACATTAAATACACTTGCACATTATGCAAACTAAAACATATGAACCACACATCTACAACTTCAGCTCTGAAAGAAGGGACATGATAGAGCTCTCTGTGGTCAGCACTTGCTCCTCCAAGCTTATCTTCTTAAGCATTGAGTGTGATTGCCTCACAGATGGATAATGGTTCATGCGCCTTGCCTTCAGTAGTCCCCCAGTTTACCCAGCTGTAAATGGGTACCGGCCCTCTTTAGGGTCAGGAAAGGGTAAAGCAGCGAGGGAGAGGAGATGGGGCCACCCTCAATATTCTGGCCCCTGGAGAAGCTGAGATCTCTGACACCTCACTCCCCAGGGTTATGGGACAACTTTACTTTTTACAGTAAAAAAAAAGACAACCAGCCCTCTGAGGGCTATTTATCTGTCTGTAAGAGGTGGAAGACACAGAAGAATGGACAGGGATGGTTGTCGCATCATTCCATGCATCCCTACACTCAAGATGGACTATGAGATGTAAATTGTAATATGAAAAAAAGATAAATCTTGAGAACAAAGTGCCACCAATCATCTTTCCAACTGAAAAGCACAGATCATTCAAATCTAGGACAGAACAGAAACATCAACTACAAAGTTTCATGCATAAATATGTGGACAACAGGAGTCAAATGCACAGCCTGATAAACTTCAACAATTTTGTCAGTCTCCTTTCACTTGTACAAAACCACAGCTGTGTCACAGATCAACCACTGAACTGTACTGCCATTTGTTTGGGGTTGTTTTTTTAAAATTTCATTTGTGATGTATTCTTAGCCTATAAATGGCGCCAATCTGTGTGTGGCTATGTGAGTAGTGATGCTATGTCTTTATGATGTGTCAGAATTTAATATATCCTGTAACCTACCCATCTCTCCATCCTTTCATTCCATCTCCACCATCAACCCATCCATCAGTCCACCCCACCATCCCTCCATCCATCCATCCCTCCACCCTCCCATCCACCCACTGCAGGCTACTTCAGCCAGTCTTTCGGATGAGACCATAAACCGAGGCCCCATGTGTGAACGCACGCAGAACATTTTGCGCACGCCTTAAATCCTGTTCTGCTTTTTGTAAGAGTGGGCCATTGTGTGCCGGTGGGAACAGATGACAAAATTTACAAAACTGCACATACACAGGGACTGGATGTAAAAAAAGCATATGAGCGCTTATTCTATTTTCCTCAATATAAAAGAATAAATCAATAAATAAATTTAAAAAACTCACCGGGGGAGGGGGCTGAGGCACCTTCTTCACTTTGATCTTCAGCTTGCGGTTCTGTCGTGCCCTGTCCAGGGGGGAGACACAGCGGGGGTCCAGCACCTCAGGG
>CM060317.1:74235024-74265024 GCA_030674155.1 Stramonita haemastoma | reverse complement strand
CCAAACTGACAGGCAAGCAGACTTAGCAAACACACTGATTGGCTGAACACAAAACAAACACATTTTTAAAGTATTGAAATGGAAAATTACATGATTCTGCCAATGTAGAGACATAAGAATAATATGTTCCAAATGTCTGTCAGAGCAAATTTAAGAAAAAATATGTTGTTTCAGAATGTAAACTGATGGGAATAGATGAAAAATAATTTTCAACAACTGGCTCTAAAAAAAAAGGTGAGACAATTTCTAACAGTCTTTTTTGTAGTTGACGGATTCTTAGTACAACAAAATTTCCTTACCTTCAAAGAAAGTCATTTTTTTCTTTATGGGTTACCATTTTCTGCATACAATATTAAGTAAGGTGCAAGTTTTGACCAAAGAAAAACAAAACAAAACAAAACCTTGCTCACGATGAAATGGTACTGTCAATATAATATGAATCATAAATTATAATTTCACTCCATCTGTTGGTCAAAGCTGGTTATTTATATCTGCATACATATCTGTCCTTTTTTGCTTTTTTTTTATAGGTCAGAGAGAACATTTTGAATTTTCTTTAAAACATTAGACAATGTGAATCTTACTTCTTTGGTTATCCAGCTAAAGACACATCTCATACCTCTATAACCTACAAATACTTTATCTCAAAAAGTCACATAAAATGTCTTTTCTTTTTTGTATTCTACTCCCCTAATCACTCCATCCTCCCTACTTACCCCTTTCTTGTACTTGATGCTGAAATACTTGGACTGTGGTGGAATCAGGTGCATTCTTAGCACATCGGATGAGGCGTTCAGAATGACCATTTTCTTCACATGCTTTTCGTTCACTTCAAAGCCGTCAAAGTGGATGACTTCTGGCTTGACATGGACCATAGAGTTCTGCCCAATCTTGGTGAATGTCTCTGAAATCACAAACAAAAATATACATGCACCTGTGAAAGGCATTTTATTTTGAGTAAATATCTAGAAAAATCATAGATCAGTGTAGCACCTTGGGTTACAGACTGGAAGGTTGCAGGTTCAAATCCCGTATGAGGTATAGGAATCTTTTCGGACTCTGGGTGGCTTCCTACCCAGAGTGAGTCTGCTATGGGTTTATTGGGAAGACTGGTACCACACAGTCAAGCTTCATCCACTTTACAGATATGATTTTGAGTGTTACTCAAATTATCTGACTAGCACTGCAGGGGGCTGCATCTCTTGGGCCTGGCTGATGCTGAGATAAATTATGATAGTTAACATGGAGTACAGTGCTATCAAGTAGACTCAAAGCAAATGCACTTCCATAGCGGCATCTTACATCATCCTCATTTATCATAATGCAATATAAAAAAACCTCTCCGATTTGGTGGCCCTGGTTGCTATGGTCTCATGGTGACTATATTCAGTTTCCCCCTACTTTTCTGTACCTGTAGTAAGTTTATGTCAGAGCATTCAGGTTGGATGTTCATAGGAGAAGATTGCTGAAGTTGTGCTGATTGCTGTTCCAGGTGGGTATCTCAGCCTGTCTGACTTCATGACTGAGCTATTAGTATTACCATCATCAGTAGGGGGCTTAGTACATAGTAGGTTGTGTCGTGCATATCACCTCAGAACGAGCACCACTGAACACCACCAAACTGACCCAGTAGCAGTGCATGGCCCCTCTGGCTGGAGGCCCCAAATTGGCCTGACATAGACTCCTTGTGGAGTTCCTACCCTGAGGATGCGACATGTGTATCTGGATATATGCCATATTAGGGTTGGGGCAGAGAGATTAAGAAAATGAGGCAGCAAAAAAAAAAAAAAATCACTTTGCTATTTACCAGGGTTAAGGGAACATAATTTTTTGTTTAAAGCCCAAAATCAACACTATAGTTGTAATAAAATATGAAAGCATCACTATAAAAAAACAAACCCAAAGCGTTTGGTCTTCCTGCTAAGCATGTTTCAGCTTTTGAAGTTGTCTCGTAGATATTTGTCTCTATTTCCATTTAACAACACACACACACACACACACACACACACACACACACACACACACACACACACACACACACACACACACACGCGCCGCGCCGCACAGCACACACACACACAGTCACACACACACACACCACACACACAGTCACACACCTGATATCACTTATATAGAAACAAATGCAAAGGAAAACAACACACACACACACACACACACACACAACAACACAACACACACACACAACACACACACAGGTGATAAGTCCACTCTTTGTACTGAAGTTTCCACAGTATCTTAATTCAACGAATGGCAAGGCTCTGTGCCTTGAGCTTGGTATAGTCTTCGTGACAGGATGTTTGATGTTGCTCTTATTTCCATCGACAATGTTGAAGTGTGCACTGAATGCATGCCAGGTTATGTTTATGCCATCCACATTACCCACCATACTGCCCCTTATTATGGCCTTAAACTGTTAACCATAGATAGGTCTTAACAAGTACTAAAGAACATTCGTTCAGTATTTACATACAAGGCCTCGAATCAAAGATTTTATCCTTGCAAAAAGACTTGCTCAAGAGAAATTCCCATAAACTAGTCTCGAATCTGCTCTCGTTAGTATTGCCAAGTCCAAAACACTAACAGGATGCACATTTTCATACGTTCATTTATGGTGTCTGTTCGCAGTGTCTCTGTCACATACGTTACAAACCCACTTAACTACCAAGAACTATATGCATGCCACACACAAAAAAAGTGTTTTAAACATCAGTCACTCTCGATTCACTCCACTCACTTGTTTCAAGCAGATGGTTGGGAACATGCATTTGTTTTCGAGGTTCCACAAGCTCCATCGTATCGATCAACAAATTGGTCGGCGATCGTCGTCCCTCCTCCATATCATCCAGGCTCACACTCATGGCCAGCGGGCCGCTACCGGCCCTGCTGCCTTCTGTCATAGTCGGCATGCTGGCAGTTATTTACTGCACTTCACATTTGAAAATTCAAAGCTGGACAATCAATCGCTGATTTCCATCGCAGCCATTTTGAAGCGCTACCAAGCGCGGACAGACTTCCGAGTCAATGTAGTCCCCGACAGTATTTGAAACTCTGGGCGTTTGGGGGGCTTGTTTACTAAGTGTTACTACGCTGAATAAATGATTAAGTCGATCAACTCAGTTTAAATTAAAATGTTTATTGTATCTGGCACAGAAAGGGAAATTTGAAATAATAATAAGAATGGTACTCTCAGTTGCCTAGATACAAGAGAGACAATGCAAACAAATCAGCTGTATATGACTGTGCAGTTACTTCCCTTGCATCACTTTATAAACCTTAATTTATTCCTCTGTTCGAGGGTTTTTTTTCCGTGGAACATCGGCACTTATTCCCACTTCCCCGAAGATCCTTCTGATGAGGCTGTAAAGCAAGTTTCTCTGTGTATGTGTATGTGTGTGTGTGTTCACATAATAGGGACGGGATAGCCTGGTGGTCAAGTGCTGCTGACCCGGCTTCGAATCTCGTTGATTTTTCCTCTGGAGTTAGCATAACATCAGTGCCGATTCCACTCCCCCCCAAAAGTTCTTCGGAGGAGATTATAAACCGAGGTCTCGTGTGTGAACGCACGTAGGACATCTTGCGCACACATTAATTAAAAGCCGTTCCCATTTTTTGGAAGAGTATGCCATTCTGTGCTAGTGGGAAAGGGTGACAAAATGTACGAAACTGAATACACATGGGGACTGGATGTAAAAAAACATATTTATTCCATTATCCTCGAAATAAAAGAATTTTTAAAAGTTCATTTACGTACACATTTATGATCTTATTGTTGTTTATAATGTTATGTATTGATTTATTCATGTTAAGACCAAGACATTTACTGATGATCCTTTTTCGTTTCCTTACTTTTTATCATTATTATTATTTTATTATTTTTTCTGTTCTATGTAGTAATTTCTTCGTGCGTGTCCACATGCATGGGTGTGCGCACCTGCTTCCTTGCTGGGTTTCTGACTTGTACGAGAGAGCGAGATTCAAATTCTTTTATTTAGAGGATAATAAATAAGCCCGTTTTGTTTTTCATAAATGAGCGCGTTAAAAAAAACAACAATTTTAACCACTAGTACCCGCCCTTATGTAGGATGGCATCATGATTGAAAACTAAAGCTCAAAATCCATGCAGAGAAAAAAATCAATAGAAATCAAATATACAAATAATTCCATACGCTAACATATGCACTCAGAAAGAAAATCATCAAGAGAGAGAGAGAGAGAGAAGAGAGAGAGAGAGAGAGAGAGAGAGAGAGAGAGAGAGAAGAGTGTACCACAATTTTTTATGACATACACAGAAAAACACAGAGATAATTATGTCAACAATGAACCTGCATTTAACAGATTCACGATTTTTATTGTGTACAAAGAAAACTGTGCAAAATCAAACGCACATAATTATGTCAATAATGAATCTGAATGAAAGTTATCGTCTATTTAAACAGACATGTTAAACAGTTACACAAACCCTTGAATATCAAAGTTTCAGGATTGTTTTCACCTCTCAAAAAAAAAAAAAAAAAAGAAAAAAGAAAGAAAAAAACAAATGTACTTTTGTAAACGTGAAATCTGGAAAACCAACATCAGAGTTTTACATTATCTTTTTATATCTTGTTTTTCATTTACAAAATATCATCAATCCAACATCTCAAATTATTCAATATTGTTCATGAGCTATTTTCTATCCAGCAAAAAGTTTTTATGTGAAGATGACCATATTATTTCATTAAAAAAAAAAATACATAATTAACAACAAAGAAAATTTAAGTTCCCTTATCAGTCATGCCCCCCCCCCAACCCCCCCCCCCCCAAAAAAAAAAAAAAAGATAAATAATTAAAAACAAAAACTAAAAAACTACAAGAACATGAACAGTCAAAATGGTTATACAATATAACCTCACACAGAACATACCCCTCCACTCCCCAATGCACAATCCACACACAGTTTATCTTTTAAATGACTTTCTTAAAGCAATGAGTTGCTATAAAATCTGCAATGATCTTATACAAGATCAGTACACAGATCTGCCAGCAACACAAGCTAATGCCATTTCCACTTATACCAAAGGATACTGCGCGACCCAAATTTAACTGACAATAGGTTTACTTTGGAAATAACCCCCTTCCCCCCCCTGAAAAAAAGCAAAAGAAGAGAAACACTTCAACAGTGCACAAGCCCTCACTCTCAAAAAAAAAAGTTTTACATAAAACAAGTATCTTACATAAAGAATCGATCTAGTTTTTAACTGTATTATCTACTTAAAAAACATACACATATAACCATTATTCACCTTAAACATATGCACATAGAAACACTGTCAGAGATTCAAAATTTGATAACAAATCATTCAAACATACATTTCAAACATTTTCACAAACACTGCAACATCAAAATATATTTCAAACTTGGTTTTCAAAACCACTTAAAAAAATTAAACAAAAAAATAAGGAAAGGAAAAAAGTCAAGTGCTTAGCTTCAGGCCCTTTGCATTAACTAAAAAAAAAGTTGAATTCACAAACAACAGATGTGGTTAACCAGCATCAATGCTAACATTTACAACAAAGAACATTTTTTTCCCAAACCCAGTCAAACCAACATCACAAATAATCCCAAGAGCTAAATTCTGCTTCATGAACATTTTTTGACCTGCCACAAGCAAATTAATTTCATAACTACCAGTCCATCTGATTAAAAATAATTTATGGCTCAAAACCAAGAAATGATAATTTATAGTTTATCACTATTCTACATCCGACCCCCCCCCAAAAAAAAAACAACAACAAACAAACAAACAAAAAAACCCACTTTATAATTACAACCTCAGTCTCACTGGCATACATCCCTCCAGTCTGCAATAAGTCAAGTAAAAAGAAAATATGAACATCTTACAAATACCACTAACCGGGTACATAACTGTATTGTCCACTTAAAAACATACACATACAGAACACACAGGCATCCAAATCTAATTTCAGTAAATCAATTATTTACACAGGCATTTTAAACATACATACATATATATATTCAAATATTTGCACATTAATTATTACATAAGGACAGTTTTCTTATTTTTTAAAAAAATGGAGAAAACCCCCCCAGCCAAAATCAGTTGTAGTTTTAGGACTTTTTAACAGCAATTTTTTTTTAACTGCCTCATCTTAATTTAATTACAATAACTTTCTAATTTCTCTCTCTCTCACACACACACACACACACACACACAATTGCGCATACATACACTCTCATACACATACTCGCGCTCACACACACAAATCGCGCATGCATACACACTCACACACCTACTCATGCTCACACACCTACTCGTGCTCTCTCTCTCTCTCACACACACACACACACACACACACACACACACACACACGTCTGATATCACTATTAAGTAGATGGACGTTAAACTTAACTGAACACACACCCACACACACACACACACATGCATGCACGCACGCACACACATATGTACTCATGCACACACACATTCATAGACTATCTTTATAAGCATTTTAAGAGCATTGTTGTGTTACTGTAAAATCTGCAATAATCTTCCAGAGGAAGATCAGTACACAGATTTGCCAGTGACACTGATGCTCTTTCTGCTAAGTAGGCCTACATTAGCCAATATTAGATCTAGTTTGATTTGTCACCCGATATTTGGTACAATTTACAATGATAAAAAAAAAAGTCAAGCCAAGTGAGACAACATTTACACCCACATACTTACAAAACATTAAAAAAAAAAAAAGGTATCCTGCATTAGCACCAATCACTTTTGGTAAGTATGTACATCTACAACTAGTCCACAGTATAAAAAATGTCAACATTTCATAGACTTTAAACATAAACACAAACTTCAGGGATCATTAAAGTGTTTTTGACTTGACTTGACTTGATATCACCCCCCCCCCCCCCCCCCAACACACACACACACTTAATCATATACAATTAATTTTTGTAAGCATTTTTAAGAGCATTGTTCTGTTACTGTAAAATCTGCAATAATCTTCCAGAGGAAGATCAGTACACAGATTTGCCAGTGACACTGATGCCCTTTTTGCGAAGTAGGCCTACATTAGCCAATATGATTTCTTTTGTCATCCGATATTTGGTGCAATTTAAAAACAATGATAAAAAAGAAAAAAGGTCAAGCCTAGCAAGACAAATTCACACCCATATACGTACAAAACTTTTTTTTAAATACCGAGCATCTCGCATACAGCGACTTTTGGAAATGCATTTAAAAAGTATGTGCACACAAAACATACAGTCTATACATCTACTACTAGTCGACAGTCTCAACATAGTCAACATTTCAAATACTTTAAACAGAAACAAACATCCGAACAAAAAATTTAGAGGTAGCCTTTTGACTTTTTTTGGTTCAAAGTAGCAACAACAGCAAATTCTTTTCACCCCATTCACAACTACAAAGTTTGGGCTTTTTGTAATTCTTTCAACATTAACAAACAACACCAACAAAAAGCCCACCAAAACATTCACACAATGTTTAGTTCATGATTAAAAAAAAACAATGACAAAACCAAGGGGAAAAAATCAATGCACCCAAAATCAAAGCTGAAAGGTAACTTCTGGTCCTTTTAAGCAACAACAAAAAAATTGATTGTACAATTATATATTATTCTAAGATGAAAAGAAAATCTGAACATGTATGTGTACACACAAAACTGAGACATACAAAACTAATTTCAGTGAATCAGTTATTTCCAAAGGCATTTTAAACCTATATATAATACAAAGAATTACACACCATACATTACACCAGGACTGTTTTCTTTGTTAAAAAAAAAAAAGGAGAAAAAATTCTGTCCAGCCAATATCACAGGTAACAATAGAACCTTTCTTTTTATTAGCAAAAATTAATCCACAAACAAAAACATTCTAATTTCACACACACACACACACACACACACACACACACACACACACACACACACACACACAAATCATACACAATTTATATAAGCATTTTTAAGAGTATTAATATGTTTACTGTAAAATCTGCAATGATTTTCCAGAGGAAGATCAGTACACAGAATTGCCAGTGACACTGATGCCCTTTATGCTAAGTAGGCCTACATTAGCCAATATTAGATCTAGTTTGATTTGTCACCTGATATTTGGTGTGATTTACGAACAATAATAATATTTTTTTTAAAGAAAAAAAAAGAAGGTCAAGCCAAGTGAGTCACGTTTACACCTACATACATACAAAACATTAAAAAAAATTTTTTTTTAAAGTATCTTGCATTAGCACCAATCACTTTTAGTAATGTATTGAAGTATGTGCACACAAAACATACAATCTATACATCCACAACTAGTCCACAGTCTAAAAAATTTCAACATTTCATATGCTTTAAACATAAACACAAACATCCAAGCTGCTGCTACCACCACCACCACCACCACCACCACAATTTTAATAATAAAATAAACCTATTTGTGTGTGCACATGCACACACACTGCACAAACTACACACAGTTCATCTTTTAAATTACTTTCTTAAAGCAATGTGTTGCTGTAAAATCTGCAATGATCTTATTCAAGATCAGTACACAGATTTGCCAGCAACACAGGCTAATTCCATTTCCACTTATACCAAAGGATATTGCGGGACCCAATTTAACTGACCATAGGTTTACTTTGGAAACAACCCCCCCCCCCCCAAAAAAAAAAGTAAAAGAAGAGTTTAAACACTTCAATAGTGCACAACAAGCTCTCACTCTCAAAATAAAAAAAAGTTTTACATGAACAAAGTATCTTTCATAAAGAATCAATCTAGTTTTAACTGTATTATCCACTTCAAAAACATACACATGTAACCATTATTCATTTAAACACATGCACAAAGAAACACTGTCAGAGATCCAAAACTTGATAACAAATCATTCAAACATACATTTCAAACATTTACACAAACACTGCAACATCAAAATGTATTTCAGACTTGGTTTTCAAAACCACTTTAAAAAAAAATTAAACAAAAAACAAGGAAAGGGAAAAAAGTCAGTGCTCCTAAAATTAAACCTATAAGGTAGCTTAAGGCCCTTTTGTTTTTAATAACTAAAAAGAAAAGTTGAATTCACAAACAAAAAATGTGGTTAACCAGCATCAATGCTAACATTTACAACAAAGAAAGAACATAATTTACTCTTCTTTTTTTTCCAAATCCAGTCAAACCAACTTCACAAATAAGCTCAAGAGCTGAATTTCTCTTCATGAGCATTTTTTCGACCTGCCACAAGCAAATTAATTTCATAACTACCAGTGCATCTGGTTAAAAATAATTTATGACTCAAAACCAAGAAATGATAATTTATAGTTTATCACTATTCTCCCCCCCCCCCCAAAAAAAAAAAAATTAAAAAAATCTCACTTTATTTAACCTCTGTCTCATTGACACACATCCCTCCACTCTGCAATAAATCTAAGTGAAAAAAAATATGAACATCTTACAAATACCACTAACCGGGTACATAACAAAATTTAATTAAAAAAACTAATCTCTCTCTCTCTCTCTCTCTCACACACACACACACACACACCACCCACCCACACACACACACCCACACACGTGCATGCACACACACTCATACACATACTCGGCTCACACACACAAGCACAAATCGCGCATTCATACACACACACACCTCAAATCTTACAAATACCACTAACTGGGTACATAACAGTATTGCCCACTTAAAAGCATACAAATATAGAACACACACGCATCCAAATCTAATTTCAGTAAACCAGCTATTTACATAGGCATTTTAAACATACATACATACATACATATATATATATATATATATCCATATAAATATATATATATATGCAAATATTTGCACATTAATTATTACACAAGGACTGTTTTCATGTGTTTTTTAAAAAAAAACAACGGAGAAAACCCCCCTAGCCAAAATCAATTGTAGCTTTAGGACTTTTTAACAGCAAATTTTTTTCTCTACTGCCTCATCTTTAACAGCAAAATTTATTTTAAAAACTTTCTAATTTCTCTCTCTCACATACATACACACACACACACACACACACACACACACACACACACACACACACACACACACACACACACAATCACGCATGCATACACACTCATACACATACTCATGCTCACACACACACAAATTGCGCATGCATACACACACACCTACTCGCGCTCACACACACACGTCTGATATCACTATTTAGTGGAAGGACGTTAAACTTAAGAACTGAACACACACACACCCACATGCATGCATGCACACACACACACATATGTACTCATGCACACACACATTCATACACTATTTTTATAAGCATTTTTAAGAGCATTAATATGTTACTGTAAAATCTGCAATAATCTTCCAGAGGAAGATCAGTACACAGATTTGCCAGTGACACTGATGCCCTTTTTGCTAAGTAGGCTTACATTACCCAATACTAGATCTGGTTTGATTTGTCACCCAATATTTGGTGCGATTTGCAAACAATAATTACAACAAAAAAGTCAAGCCAAGTGAGAACATTTACACCCACATACAAAACATTAACCAGTATCACTTTATGTGGAAGGACGTAAAATTGAAGACTACTACTACAAAACATTAAAAAAAAAAAAAAAAGTATCTTGCATTAGCACCAATCACTTTTTAAGTATGAGCACACAAAACAGTCTATACACCCACTACTAGTCTGCAATCTAAAAAATGTAAACATTTCATAGACTTTAAACATAAACACAAACATCCAAGCAAAAAATTCAGAGGTAGCCTTTTGACCTTTGTTTAAAGTAGCAACAAAAGCAAATTCTTTTAATACTATTCAAAGCAACAAATTTGGGGTTTTAAAGCTCTTTGCTTCAAGAACAGAAAAACAAACACCAACACCAAGAAAAAACCCATCAAAACCCAATCAAGCCTACATTACAGGTGTGTGTGTGTGTGTGTGTGTGTGTGTGTGTGGTGTGGTGTGTGTGTGTGTGTGTGTGTGTGTGTGTGTGTGTGTGTGTGTGTGTGTGTGTGTGTGGTGTGTGTGGGTGTGGTGTGTGTGAGTGTGGGGTGTGTGTGTGGGTGATGTGGATGTGGAGTGTATGTGTGTGTGTGTTGTGTGTGTGTGTGTGTGTGTGTGTTTGTGTGTGTGTGTTGTGTGTGTATACATTATCCACTTAAAACAAATATGCACACAGAAACACTGTCAGAGATCCTGAACTCAATAACAAATTTGAAAAGACATTTCAAATATTTACACAAACACTTAAACAGCAAAGTTTAGTTCACGTTTTTTTTCTGTACTTAATGACAAAACCAAGAAAAAAAAACAGTGCACTGCACCCAAAACCAAAGCTGAAAGCTAACTTCTGGTCCTTTTTTGTTTTAGCAACAACAAACTTGACTGCGCAAACACGGAATGTAGTTAAACAGCATCAGAGTTTACATTATTCTAAAATGAAAAGATAATCTGAACGTGTACACACAAAACATGCAGACATCCAAAACTAATTTCAGTAAATCAGTTATATGCAAGGGCATTTTAAACACAAATATTTACACATCATATATTACATCAGGACTGAAAGCAAAAAATTCTGCCCAGTCAAAAGCAAAGGTAACTTTAGGACCTTGCATTTTAATAGCAAAAATGAATCCACCAGCAAAAACACACAATCTCTCTCTCTCTCTCCTCTCTCTCTCTCTCTCTCTCTCTCTCTCTCTCTCTCTCTCTCTCCACACACACACACACACACACACACACACACACAACAGACAGACAGACAACACACACACAATCACTCACCACACCACACACATACACACACACACAATTTTTATAAGCATTTTTAAGAGCATTAATATGTTACTATAAAATCTGCAACAATCTTCCAGAGGAAGATCAGTACTCAGATTTGCCAGTGACACTGATGCCCTTTTGCTAAGCAGGCCTACATTAGCCAATACTAGATCTAGTTTGATTTGTCACCTGATATTTGGTGCAATTTAAAAACAATGTTAAAAAAAGGAAAAAGGTCAAGCCCAGCAAGACAAATTTACATCCACATACTTACAAAACATTTAGTTTTAAAAATACATATCTCGCATACAGTACCAATCCCTTTTGTATATGCATTTATAAAGTATGTGCACACAACACACAGTTTATACATCCACAACCAGTTGACAGTCTCAATTAAGTCAACATTCCATATAAACAAACAGAAACACATAAAAATCCCAAGCAAAAAATTTGGAGGTAGCCTTTTGACCTTTGTTAAAGTAGCAACAACAGCAAAATCTTTTAATCCCATTGAAAGCAACAAAGTTTGGACTTTTTGTGTTCTTTGAGCACACCAACAACAAAAAAACAAGAAAAAATTCACACAAAGTTTAGTTCAGGTTTTGCCGTTTGTTTGTTTTTAACTTAATAACAAAACTAAGGGAAAAAATCAGTGCACCCAAAATTAAAGCTGAATGGTAACTTTGGGTCCTTTTGTTTTAGTTTTAACAAAATTGATTGCACAAATATGCATCATTCTAAGATGAAAAGAAAATCTGAACACGTACGTGTACACACAAAACACAGACATCCAAACTAATTTCAGTAAATCAGTTATTTCCAAAGGCATTTTAAACAATATATAATACAAATGATTACACATCTTACATTACACTAGGCTGTTTCTTCGTTTAAAAAGAAAGAAAATAATGTCTGGCCAATATCAAAAGTAACCTTAGGACCTTTCTTTTTATTACCAAAATTAATCTACAAACAAAAACATTCTAATTTCATACAAACATACACACACAACACCACACACACACACCACACACACTTACACACTCACTCTATTATACACAATTGATTTTTATCAGCATTTTTTCAGAGTATCAATATGTTACTGTAAAATCTGCAATATCTTCCAGAGAAGATCAGTAACAGATTTGCCAGTGACAAATGATGCCTTTTTTGCTAAGTAGCCCTAAATTAGCCAATAGTAGATCCGATTTGTTTTGTCACCTGATATTTGGTGTGATTTAATAATAATAATATAATAATAATAATAATATAATGATGATGATGATGATGATGATGATGATGTGATGATGATAATAATAATAATAATAAAATATAATAATAATAATAATAAAAGGCCCGCCAAGCAGGACAAAATAGGCAACCACATACAACTTTAAAAAATAAAAAAAATACTGAGCATCTCACATATAGCACCAATCACCTCTGGAATGTGCAAACAAAACACAGTCAAGACATCCAAAACAAATCGACAAGTCTCAATAATGCCAAAATTTCAAAGAGATTTTAAACATACACAGAAACAATAAAAAAAAAAAATTCCAATCCAAACAAAAAATTCAGGAGTAGTCTTCTGACCTTTGTTTTAAATAGCAACAACAGACAATTCCTTTAATCCCATTCAACACTACAGAGTTTGCATTTTATACAGTTCTTTGTTTTAATGAAAAAAAAAAAAAAACACCTACAAATAACCACAACAATAAAAAAAAAAAAAAAAAAAAAAAAGACCCCTACCCCAACTCCAACAAGCCTGCATCAAAGGTTATCTGAAAGCCTGGTTTTTCTTTAATGTAAGCATTTTTTGTTTTTGCTTTGCCAAACTCAATATTTTGAGATTACAATTATTTGACAAGAAGTTTGATATAAAAAGGCATAAAACCAAACAAAAAGTCTCCATCAGCTATTCCCCATTCCCAATGACTGATTTATATACATTCTATAATATTCTTCCAAACATCACATCCTTATATCCCCCATCCTTCCCTGAAAAATTCACACCTGTATCACAATCAATGCAGTCTCTTACTCTCAGCATCTATATAATTTGTGCATGGAAATTTGAAGAACCCTTTTCCCTCCTTCCCTCCACTGCACTTTAAGATGCATGTATCGTCTCCTTTTATTAATGGAGTTTTCATTAAGCGTTTGTGTGTTGCTGTAAAATCTTGCATTTTCTTATGGAAGATACAGATTTGCCAGCAACACCAAGGAATCTTGTTCCTACAGATATCAAAGGCTATGACAAAAAATTGTTTTTACAACCGACATTTGGTCTTATTTATGAACAAAAACCAGCCAAGCCCCCCCCCCCCCCCCCCCCCCCCAAACAAACAAACCAACAAAACCCTAATACCAACAAACAAACCAGAAAAATGCAACCAAACAAAATAAACCCCAAGTAACTAAAACCATATACTACAAACACAACTCATAAAACAAAGGATTAAAAATAACTGAATTAGAATATACTACTGAACACTTCATTTCATGCTTCAAGTTCCACCAACCTTGGAGATTTTGTAATAGTACCAATGATTTGTACAACTGTATGTAACTTTATGCCAAAACATAGTCATTTCCAAATTTCTATAAACATTTCAAACATAATACTGGACTGATCATCAAAGTAATTTAAGATTTTTTTTTGCATACAAAAAACCCCAAAGACCCCCATCTCTACTTTTAATAATTTTTTTTAAAGTTTTAAGTGACGAGGGGAAAAAAACGACCAACCCCCAAACCACCGAATGCATCTCAGTTAAATCAGTAGTTTCTTTTAGGTTCTATATCCACCCTCCCCCTGATTACCTTTTCCAAGGAACATTTCATCCTATAAAAGAAATGCAAAACTAGAAATTCCAAAGGGCACACATATTTACATGTGTACAAACATACATATATTTGATATTCTGTAGCAGGAATCATCTCTAGACCAAATTGTGTTTCAAGAGACCAATTAAATTTCTAAAAACACAAGTTTTAAATTCACTCATTTTAGAATATTGTTCTATTTTTTTAAAAAAACTTTGCCAAAAAGCAAATGTTATCTTAAGGCACACCTTTTCTTCCCATGACAACTGTAATATTTGTTACAAGAAATTGATGTCAATTAAAAAGAAAAAAACAAAAGCACATCCAAGTAAGAACAAACCATGTCAGCAAAATATTCTCCAACAATATTGATGTGAATATGCATTATCCCCTCCCCTGTCATGATTTCTTTCCGTACTCTTATCCTCGTGCACAAACATCCTTAAGAAAACATGACGTTCATTTAATTTTAAAAAAAAAAAAAGAACAAAGAAAAAACCCTACCACCACCAAAAAAACTAGACAAAATAAAACCCCATGACACACGAAAAAAGCCAACAAAAAATGCAGCATTCATTTGAAAACTGAAGGAGCCCTCCATAAATACATGTATGCAACTTTTGTGCAGTTTCTTACCAGTCTATATCGGTGACAGAAAAGAATCCCTACATTCCTCAGGAAAAAAAACTGTTGCTAGGATGCACTTACAAAGTGAGCATACAACCCCCTACACTTGTGATACTGCAGTATTGATGTTTCATATATTTTTGGTCAAACAAATAATTCACAAAGGCACAAATCAAATCTATTAATCTTATCTTTGTTCTAATACACAGTATGCTGCTGTAAATTCTGCAATATCTTTTGAGCAACAGATTGGTATGAAAATTTTCCAAAAAACCCCCAAGTTAAACCATAAAATCTAAACTCAGTCTGACCAATTTTTCAAAGCTCTTTATGAAATCCCCATGCTCTGCCGCAAAAAAAAGTCTTCTTCATAACCAGGATTCACTAACTCAAAATGGGTATTCATCCACCCACACTTACAGCATATTTTGTGTACATAAGTTTTTGTCAACATTTCATTCACAAATACAATTAATCAAATCTGTTAATTTCATCTTTGTTTTTAACAGTAACATGTTTCTCTACATTCACTCAATCTGTGAATCTTATGTTTTCGACATAAATGCTTTTTTGTACATACACTGTTGGATCTTATGTTTTGTTTTCAACAATAGCATGTTGCTGTAAAATCTACAATGATGTGCATCTAATGGATTAGAGTATGTATCTTCCAGCACTACAACTGTTGTGTCTTCTGAAAGCAAAGGCTACCATAGGACAAGCTTATCTGTCAACCATTCCACCAGATGCTAAATACAAACGGAAATCTAACATGGCGTAGCTATTTAAAAAGGTACATGTATTTTTTTTCTGTATGAGCCGCCTCAAAACCAGATTACTTTTTAATAGATCAACTAAAAAGGTATTTTCAAAAATGCAAGTTTTAAGTTCACTTGAACATTTCTCTAGTTACAAAATATTAGTCTTGCTAAAAAAGTAACAACTACAAACTGTTTAAAAGATTAACTTTCTTTTCATGACAAATTTTAAGTCCTGTTGATAATGGAATTATTTCAGGACTAATTTGTTAAAGAAAATCGATGTCAGTTTTTACAAAAGCAAAAAAAACCCCAAACCCTGAACAAAAACAAACCATCCCCATTGATCTGATCATGCATCAGCCTCACACTCATCATCTCCCCTGTCATTTCATCCTAGTGCACGAGCCTTCACAAAAATAACATTCATTACAAAAAAAAAATCAAACATTATTCCATCATACATAAAACCAGCCAACATACACAAGTAATGTAGCATTCACTTTCATCCATAAAAACCCATTATACATATAAATTGTATACTTTTGTGCTGTTCCCAACAGCCTACATTAGTGATGGAATGACAGCTGTTACACACCATGGCATAGAATTGTCTGCAACACACACACACACAGGCACACACACACACACACACACAGAGCACCCCTCGTTCTAATTCCCTCCGACTTGAACACATTGCCTAAATTCTCTTTCTCAGCAATTAAGAAAAAGTATCCTCACTCTATATCTTCTTTAAAAAAATATACATCACCCTGCATCCCCCCCCCCCAATTTTGCCCCCCAAAAAGAGTCCAGTCATACACACATTTTCCCTTTATCTATTCCTACCGGTCTTGTATCTTCTTCTTTTTCAACACTTTCCTTCTGAAGGGGCTGACTCCTTTGCTCCCAATCTGCCATTTCCACCCTGCCCTCCCCATTCAGTTTCTACAGACCAGGTCATGTAATCTATCCCTGCTTCTTAATACCCCCCACCCCAATCCTCTTGAAAAAGATGTCAGCTATTATATCGGTAGGCTATTATTATGCTTTTTTCTTCCTGATCTCCCCCTTTCTCCCTCTCTAAGCCTAAGATTCCTGCACCTTTTGTTTTCATCCCAAGGGTTTTTTCTTTACTTTTTTAATTCTTTTTCAAACATATTGCCTGAGTATTAAGTGTTAATTTCGCTTCTTTTTTTCTCCTTTGAGGGCTGCAAGAAAAATAAAGTCACTGTACTTTATTACTCTGTAAATAATAATTGTTGTTTCATTTGTTTGCTATTGTGTCAGCTGGCTACCATTATGCCTTCCTGCCTTCGTGTCCACATATAGGGCCAAAATTAGGATTATGGTTAGCATCAGGGTTAGGGTTAATGTTAGGGTTATGGTTAATATAAAAAAATGTTAGTTTTAGGGTAGGGCCTCTTGGTCAGACTGCCTGTCTGAATACGTGTGGACACAGTGGCATTTCAACACAGTGGTAGGTATGCTCAAATCACAAATTACAAACCCTGCCAACTGCAAAAGTTATTTCTTGGGCTCGGCATTCAGAGCTTTAGTCACAATTTCCAATCCCAAGATCAGGAATTATGATTTTAGACCTACTCAGCTACTGATTTCTGATGATTTTAATACATTTTTAATCCCACAATCAGAGACTTTGATTTTAGATGAAATGGTTTTGACAAACTCGGTACTTTTCACACACCCAGACTTAGGAACTATGATTTTAGAAGAAACGATTTTGACAAACTGAATACACTTTCAATCCCACTATCAGGAGTCATGATTTTAGATCTACTATTACTTTTGACTATCTGAGTAAAATTTATGATTTTTGACCCACTAATTTTGTTTTTGGACACACAGTAAATTTTCAATGCTGTTACCAGGTAAACTTAGGCCTACTGACATTTAAAAAAATATATTTAGTATATCTTTTTTTCATCCAAAGTAGATAAATAAAACTATCTCCATCAGTTTATCATTTTATCTCTTTTTTTCATCCAAAGTAAATAAATAAAATTATCTTAATCAGTATAATTTTATTCTTACTGATCTGAGAAAAGAAAACTATCCCATCAGCTTACTTTTATTCCTACTGACCTGTTCATGCATCCTACATCCTTCTCCCAAACACGTCTGTTACGACTTCTTATGCATATCTGATGTCCCCCCCCCCCCCCCCCCCCCACTAAAAATAGCACTTGTCCTTAGGAAAAAAAACCCAAAAGATCCCAACATTTACACACACACACACACACACACACACACACACACACACACACACACACACACACACACACTCCTACATGCATATTCTCTATACAATGCCAGCAATTCTTCAATGGCATACAGATGGAAAGGAAAACAAGCTCGTAGACTTGTAGGCAGTACTATGAAAGTTTACCCGTCCTGCATACATTAATAAACATGTCAGGACCAAAACAGTTCAATCTCTCCAACACAAAAAAATCATATAACACAAAACTCTTAAATCTTGTAGCATCTGCACCTATCGTCTAGTCAACTGCATTTTCCACCTTAGATAAAAGCATGTGCACAAATTATGCATACTAGATTTTTGTCGTTTATTTTTGGTTTTTGGTGGCCTTGGTTCATGCAGATCATAGAGCACCATCTTATAGGCCAAAAGAAAAAAATCCCACTTTCTTTTTGTGTCTTTTTCCAAATGAAGACTCCAGTGTAGTGCTCAGGTCAAACCATTTTTCGATTATAGCTATTTTCCCAAAACACTCCTCTTTAAACCTCTTTCACAAAACTCAGTTTTTAAAATGCATGCATTAACCCAAATAGTAATTTTTCTACAACTTTTCTTTGAACATTTCTATTCCAACAAATAAGCAGGTCTTCACATCTATAATTCTTTCCAACACCAATACTTATATTGTTACTTTATCTCCCCTAAGTACATGCAGTGCCAATAACAAAGGAACCTATTACATGTTTTTTTCTTATCACAAATTTTCAGTCTATTTAAATGGCAAGGTTTCTTTCTTTTTTTTTTTTTTAATCAGAACCCAATTTTCTTGTATTGAATTTTAGTCCCTCCAGTACTAAAATGGCCAATATGACCATAATATTTCATACATACTTTTCCTAAGAAAATATAGAAGCCTCTAGGTCAAGTGAAAAAATAACTATACTTGAAAAAATAACTATCAACTAACATGCATTCCATCACAGATGGGTTTCTTTTTGCCAGTTGGAGCAGCATAAAAAAGGGGGATGCAAAACATATTTTTTATTTCATGTTGATTAGAACCTGACAACCACAAAGTTTAAATATCATACATGTGTGATTTTTCCTAACAGTTTTAATTTTTTTTTAAAATCCAAAACCAACTAAAAAATAATTTACTTGCCAGCTCCCTTTTCAAATGACCAAAACATGCACATCCTTTTTTCCCCCAAATTTTCTCCCCACAGCTTTTTTTCTACAAAATCTGATTTTGTCCCCACCCCTCACATGTACACATATCTTACATCCCTTTCACATTTCATATAGTTATTATACACTCCTTTATTATTTCATTTGTAAACAAACTGTGGAGCTCCACTTTAAACAAAAAAAAAGTCTTTTCCCCTATTTTTCTGCAGTATTGTAATTTTTTGTGCTGGTATTTTTTTGGGGTTGTTTTGGTTGTATCATTTTTTTTCTTGTTTTCACATCTCTTCCCTTAAAAAAACAACACGTTTTTGGGGTGTTTTTTTGTTTGTTTGTTGTTGTTGTTGTTTTTTTTTTGGGGGGGGGGGAGGAGAATAGGTGCTTGGCACATCCCTACTCACAAGCCCAAAAACCACCTCTACCCTTTAACATGATGAATGGTTTGCTAGTTTGTGCCCAATATCTCAAGCAATAATGGTCCAAGAGTAAATGGAGGCATGCATTCTAGGAATTAACACCTGATCAAACTGGTCTGGGGTTTGCTCTTGCTGTAGTGTATAAAGTGTTCCAAGCCTATCTTGATGTAGTCCACTGATGAAGTCCTCGATGATGAAGTCCTCCATGATGAAATCCTCACTGATGTATTTCTCATTGATCAAGTCCTTGATTCTTCTTCTTCTTATCTTGTTCGCTTTACACTTTACACTGTCAGATGTGTCTGGGAAAAATAATGGCATGTCCTTTCCAGCTCCTCTTGTGGGCCGTACAGCTTGGACTGTAGGATTATCTCTGTGGGCCACACTTTCTTCCTCAGGTCACTGAATAGCGTACTACACCTTTGAAGGATGCGCTCACCTGTCTGGTAAGTCCTTGATGATGAAGTCCTTGGTGATGAAGTCCTCGTTTATTCTTGTTGATCTGGTCCATGTTCAATCATGTCCATGTTGATCCAGTCCGTTATGTGTTGAGTTATGCTTCTGTGCATCGGTAGGACCTGGTGACAAAATTTTTTTTTTAATGAAATACTTTGCCAAAATGAATGTTTTTCAATTTTATTAGGCAGTATACAGTAACCTAAATGCACATGCATGGGTGTGTGTGCTCAAATGTGCTTACATTATACAGGTAGGAGCCCATTTGATATAAAAATATTAAATACCTAGGTCCAATCTTTTTTTTTTATCATCCCTGAAATGATGGAAGATGGTGTTGTGCAAGTGAAAATCTCAGTCAAAAGCACTCTGTGCTCACATTACAGAGTGGTTTAAAAATCATTTGCAATACCTTAGTTGCACTCTGTTGACTGAATATGTAATTTTCACATGGGGATAATGTTTCCACATGAATCCCAGGTGCATTAAAAAAAGATCAGGCAAAAATGGGAAAAAGAAATGAAAAATAAATACAAACACAGACAGGCCGGTATACATACAACTGGATCAGAGACCTGAAGGTAGCACACTTCCCTTGGAAATGGAATGTCATAGGTTTATAGGTTGAACCAAAACTTTCAACAGATCAGCTAGACTAGGTTCATCTGGGTGCGAGCCTTTCAGATGAGACAAACTGAGGTCCCATATAAGTTAAAGTTAAAGTCTGTCCCCAGCCTAAGGCTCATCAGGCCGGTGCTTATCCCGGTTTCTGTGGCGTTAAGCGACAGAGTCATAGACTCCCCCCTGGATAGGACGCCAGTCTATTGCAGGGTTAACCCCCAACACAAGGTTGGTACCCCTTTTACACCTGGGTGGGGTGAGAAAATAGCTGTAAAGTGCCTTTTCCAAGGGCACAACGCCATAGCTGAAAGCTGGGATCGAACCCGCAACCTTCAGATTACGAGTCCAGTGCCCTAACCACCAGACTACAGCGGCGGCTGAGGTCCCATATACAACACACATTTAGTGCTGTCCTTGGCAAAATTCAGTTATGAAAAAAACTCTCAAAAGGGAATTGTGTACAAACCAAAATTCAAAGAAATAAAAAATAAAATAAAACAGACAGCATTGCTCTTGTGGTGACAAGTTTTCCCCATGAAGAACAACCCAAATTTCAGGCACAGAAATCTGCCATTACAGAAAGTGGTAGGTAATACAAAACACCACAACACAGAAATCAAAAACAGGATAAAAAAAAAATGCATGCCATGAAAACATATGGACACAAATTGTACCCACAGACAAATGCTATATATAGACCAGGCAGAAGCATTACAATTTTTTTTCCCTGATGCATACCTGGTCACGGAAATGTATTGCTGGATCCTGTACCTGTTCTTTTGGTACTTGGTTTCTTTTAGACAGCTCCTGAAAGCTTAAGATATAAATTTATAACATGGAAAATTTTGATAACCTTTCTAGCTCAGATACTTTATTCATTTGATCTCTTAACTTATGAGCGAAAATATATATTCACTTAAATATTCCTCAAATACATTTGTCACAATATCTCTTTCTCTATTTGTTAAAAAAAAATTGAACTGATATTTTATAAACCCATCAACTTGAATATTTTTCATAGATAGCACTTTACATTTTCATTTTGAACCTCTGCTAGAATGAAATCATAATCCTTGTTGACAAATTATCAATTTGCCACTGTACAAAAATAATATATTATATATACACTATTATTCAATAATAATCTCCACACCGTGAACTCAAGAGTTTAAGGACTTTAAGATTCTTGTTCTGTCACAGGGTTTGTACTTTAAAAATTTGTTTTAAAAAAAGAGAAAAACTTTTCATGAACTTTTAAGACCTGCTGTGACAAAATTTCAGAACCCAACGTTCCACTCACAGATGAAAAAATCACTAAGTACAGACATAAACATTTCTCAGTATAAAATTCATCAAGTTTTCATGGAGCTTTATTTATTTATTTTTAGAGAATTAAGAGTGTGACTCATGCATGCGGTATTACATTGTAATTTGTAGTCTACAAGTACCAAGCTCTATGACTGTTTGCCAGCCAAAATAAAATTGGCAATAAATGTGTTTGTGTTTGTGTTTGTGTTTGTGTTGTGGGCGTGTGTGTGTGTGTGTGTGTGTGTGTGTGTGTGTGTGTGTGTGTGTGTGTGTGTAGTGTGTGTGTGTGTGTGTGTGTGTGTGTGTAAGTGGTGTGTGTGTGTTGTGTGTGTGTGTGTGTGTATGTGTGTGTGTGTGTGCTGGTACTGGATTGTGTGCTTCAACTTTCAAGTAAGAAAATAAAATTAAAGTTTACCACTACTGTCTTAGTATCTAAAAAAAATTTTTAAAAACAAAAAAAAATCAAGTAAATAACAATGACTAAAGTTGGAAGCACCATCTACCTCTTTAGTCAGCAAAGAATAGGCCCCATACTGAAACGAAAGGGCAATAGGTAGAAACCGAAAGTACAATACTTTTCGTCTTGTGTTCACGCCATTCCATCCTCATGGTACTTTGTTGTTTGTTTATCCTTGGCTAAGATGACCATTAATTCAATCAGCAGATAATATTGTTTAGAGCCGAGGGTTGGGCACCAGTTGCATTGAAGTTTGCTGCCTTGTGTCTGTTTCACAGCAACTCCAGTCCAAAGAAAGCGCCGAATGTTGGTTGGACATCGTCGACGCTGAAGTTGGTACTCAAAAGTGACCGCCATTGCCTGCTGGCTCATTTTACATGCGAGCAAAACCACTTGTTTTGTTGGCTACTACTTTGGATCCGCGGAAATCTATCCTTCAAACTCTACTTTCTTCAGTTGCACAGCATTTAGCGCGAAGTGTTTGCCTTGCTTTGTCGTTTTTAATTCTGAGGAGCACAAATTCAAATGGGGCGAACAACTTCTGGAGACTTACTGAGCATGAATAATCTGTAGTTACCTCCCTGCTTGTTCGTCTTGTCCACACACAAAATTTAATGGCTTTCTATTAATTTTTTTTTCGCACAAAAATGTATCTTTGCATAATTGTTCAATGGATACCTTCAATGTGAGGGTTGATTAATGTGAGGGTTGATTAATGTGAGGGTTGATGAACGTTTCCTATCCAAACATATTTGAATTTTACAGCCCGGCATTGGTTCTCACGCCCAAGCATGTCAATAGAATTAATTTTTCTAGCCCTCAAACATTCCCACCGAATGTGAAAGTAGCCTAACGCTGACCGGAATTCAGAATCGTTTTAGATTTTTATTTCACGTTCGACTTTTTTCTTTCATGTTTTTTGTCTCTTTGAAATAAATACAATATCTCTTAGCTTTGAGAATACAGCTTCTCTCTTTTCTTTTTTAAGGAGGGGGGGGGGGGGGGGGGGGGGGGGGGGTTAGTGGCAGAAAGAGATATTTTAAAATTGAAATGCTACTCTTCTTTTATTTCGAGGATAATGGAATTGTTGCGTGTTTTTTTAACATCCAGTCCCCGTGAGTATGCAGTCTTGTAAATTTTGTCATCCATATGTCCCCACCGGCACACAATGGCCAATTCTTTCGAAAAGCGGAACGGCTATTAGCATATGCGCAAGATGTTTTGCATACGTTTGCACACGGGACCGACAAAGGACAGAGAGAGAGAGAGAGAGAGAGAGAGAGAGAGAGAGAGAGAGAGAGAGAGAGAGAGAGGAGAGGAGAGGAGAGAAGAGAGAGAGAGACAGACAGACAGACAGACAGACAGACAGACAGACAGGGACAGAGTAATAAAGAGACAGACAGACAGGGACAGAGTAATAAAGAGACAGTAGAGACACAGATAGACAAAGAGGCAGAGAGGTTAGAAATTAAAACTAGCAGAAAAAATGAGCCAGTTAAGATGGACTAAACACTAGAACAGACCATCAAAGACTGCAAACAAACGTACCTGATCCTATTTCTTTCAGCTGGCAGACCATGAGGCAGCAAGGTGAGGGGGGGGGGGGGGGGGGGGGTGCTGACTCAGAGGAACTCTGCCGCCTCATGCTTTGTCATCCTTGTGGTTTCCTTGGCAAAGATGACCATGACTCCATGTTTGCTTGGAAGGTCTACAGCTGGGAGCCCACTGGAAAGCTTGTACCTGTGGGCCCCACGAAGCGAAGGTCTGTACCTGTGGGCCCCCACGAAGCGAAGGTCTGTAGCTGTGAGCCCCCACGAAGCGAAGGTCTGTAGCTGTGGGCCCACTTGGAAGGTTTGTACCTGTGGGCCCCCACGAAGGGAAGGTCTGTAGCTGTGGGCCCACTTGGAAGGTTTGCACCTGTGGGGCCCCACAAAGCGAAGGTCAGTAGCTGTGGGCCCACTTGGAAGGTCAGTAGCTGTGGGCCCCCACGAAGGTCAGTAGCTGTGGGCCCCCACGAAGGTCAGTAGTAGCTGTGGGCCCGCACGAAGGTCAGTAGCTGTGGGCGCACATGAAGATCTGTAGCTGTGGGCCCGCTTGAAGATCTGTAGCTGTGGGCACACATGAAGATCTGTAGCTATGGGCACACATGAAGATCTGTAGCTGTGGGCACACATGAAGATCTGTAGCTGTGGGCACACATGAAGATCTGTAGCTGTGGGCACACATGAAGATCTGTAGCTGTGGGCACACATGAAGATCTGTAGCTGTGGGCACACATGAAGATCTGTAGCTGTGGGCACACTTGAAGATCTGTAGCTGTGGGCACACATGAAGATCTGTAGCTGTGGGCACACATGAAGATCTGTAGCTGTGGGCACACATGAAGATCTGTAGCTGTGGGCACACATGAAGATCTGTAGCTGTGGGCACACTTGAAGATCTGTAGCTGTGGGCACACATGAAGATCTGTAGCTGTGGGCACACATGAAGATCTGTAGCTGTGGGCACACTTGAAGATCTGTAGCTGTGGGCACACATGAAGATCTGTAGCTGTGGGCACACATGAAGATCTGTAGCTGTGGGCACACATGAAGATCTGTAGCTGTGGGCCTGCTTGAATGGTTTGTACCTGTGGGTTGGAGATTGCTTGCGTGTCCCATTTATGCCCTGAAAGCTAATTCATGTTTGTGACATAGGTGATATTGCAGTGGAAGTGAAGGCAGTTTGGGCTTTGTGCACAGGTCTCCTCATTAAAACATCTGATTTTCCCTCGAGCGCCTCTGTGGTGCACGTTTTGTCAAGTGCATAAGCATCTGTAAGAGGTCTTGTCTCGCGAAGCAAAAACCTTCCACAATTTGAGGTTGATGTCAAACTTTTTTGGGACATTTTGAGAGTCCTTGTAACGTTTGTGTCCCTCAACTCAGCGTTTCGCTTGGTGCAACTCTCCATACAACTTCTGTTTGGGCAGTAAACTGTCTTGAATTCTGACACTGTGACCACATGACTTGGTTTTTTAAAGGGGTATTCTTACGTTGAGGGATTCGGCCCTTTCCAGATCCTCGTATGTGGATTTGTATTCTGTCATTTCATGCTGAGAAGTTGCCACAGGCAGCTTCAGTGAAAAGGAATGAGCTGTTCAGTATGCGTGTTGTAGACAGTCCAAAGTTTCGCTGGTATTTAGCAAGATGGTGAAAATTTTACGAAAGATCTTCGGTTTCTGTGATAGTGCTAAAATCTTTTTCTTTCAGACGTTTTCTCTGAGGAGTCTTCCGAGTGAGGCATTTACTTTTTTTTTTTTTAGTCTGCTGTTTTACGTTTAGTGAAACATGTGCTGGCCTGGTATTATCAAGTTGACTTTCTGTAGGTTTTGTCCCTTCTCTCTGAAGTGTGGCTCTTAGTAAGGAAGGTTTTCCAGGTGCTAGCTGGTAAATAACAGTCTCTGGCGATGAAGGTGAATCCAAAGTTGTCAAAGGCTTCTGGGAAATTGCATCTCGCTGCCTCGTTTGCTGTATGCAGGCATGGAAGGCATATTCGTCAGCAAACGGCAAGTTCATGACGACAATCTACATCTTTGCAACAGCCTGCAGGTGCCTACATTTCTGTTTATTCTCTGCCATTAGTCGTGTATCTCAGGTGCACGCCATCCTGGTATTTCTGGGAGCTGCTCAAGTCAGTACAGCAGATAAAACCATGCTAAACTGTAGGTATAGTACCTGGCAACACGGACAAGATGGACTTACATCAACAACTGAAAAAGGCAAAACAAAAAACTAAAAATTAATTTCATTTCATGTTTATAGTTTAGCTAACCATAGATGCCATATTGGGGCAACAAATTAACAAAACAAAAATCCCCCCCCCAAAAAATAAAAAATAAACGGAGGGAATGATACAAAAAAGGATTTACAAAAAAAGAAAGAGCTAAAGACTAAACTAGGAGAAAGTCATCCCAGAAAGAAAAGTACAATTGAAGAGAAAAATGCACGAGTGTACTAAGCTAGTGTTGGATCTTTATACACCTATCAAAGAGTAAGCAATGAAATGATAAATGACTCAAAGACGAAAACAGTCAAAAACTGGACGAATAAGTGAATTTAAAAAAATCAGTGGTACAACATGTGCACCAATGCCATCCATATTTATTTTATATTTTATTTATTTCATACCACTTTATGTCCAGCAGATTTCTCTGCTGGAATTCAGGCTCCTCTCCCGGAGAGCGCGTCGCCACAAGTGCAGCGCCTACCCATTATTTTTTTTATATATACAGCCCTGAGCCCCCTGGGGACTCCAACTCCCGATTTTTCCTCAGGATGGTGTCTAAACACGACACCTGTGTGCATGTTTTTTAAAAAAAATCGTAATATTTGTCATCCTCCTACCGGCTTACAATGACCTGCTCTTCCGAAAGGCGGAACGGGTTTTAACGTGTGCGCAAGATGTTCTGCGTGCGTTCGACACACGGGGCCTCGTTTATAGTGTCATCGAATGACTCCCTTCTGTCCCGTTTTACCCTGTCCTCTTCTCTCAAGTTTTGCAAACCTTTCTAGCTTGCTCTGTTTACTGTTACGCGGTCATTAAAATATGCTTCTAAGTGATTGAAATACCCAGTGATGATTATTTTTTTTAAAAGTTACATTGCTCAACAATTACACGATCCTGCTTTGCTTTAAGAATTGGTTCACTCTAATTATCAAAGTAAATTATGGGACATCAGTCTCCTTGTATGTCTCTAGAAGCTGTTTTCCTATGTAAAAATACATCCACTATAATGGACAAAATTGTAACAATTTTGTTTCCCCTTCTTTGTGTTCCTCGGCTAAAGCCCCGAACTTTACCCGAGTTTTTGCTATAAATGCAACTGTTGGCTCATCATTAAGGTAGCTGCATTCCAACTTCGGGTATGATTTCTAAACACACCAGTGTGCACGTACTTTTGTTTTATTGTCATTTAATTTTTTTCACCGTTTTTGCAAGATGATTTGCATGCATTTGTACATCAGATCACTGTTTATAGTCTCCTCCCGAATGATGTGCCAGGAGAAAAAAAAGCCTCGAATGTGTGTCTCGGCGATGGTCCAAACCTGCACTGTCAGATTGCGAGCTCAATGCTCTAACCACCAGTTTATCTCCTCTTTACTCCCCCCCAAAAAAAAAAACACCCCACCAACAACAAACAACAACAAAACCCCAAAACAAAAAACAACAACAAACCAACCAAACAAACTATCTAAACCACATAAAAGAAAAAAATGGAAGTCAAACATGGCTGCAATCTGTTTCTTAACATATGATTGATTTCAAGCATCAGTCTAATCAAATCGCAGAAACTGTGTTTTACAGTTCTTAGTAAAGTACTTACACATGCAGGAATCCTGTTGCTTCCAGTTTCCCAGATGGTTGCCACACTTGTGAAGACACCTACTCCCCTTGATCCACATGACAACTTTTAAACCCAAAGTTAGGGTCCCGTGTGGACAAAAAGATGGGAATGTAGTAGTGATCCAAACACACACACTACCCCTTTATAGTCTGTTCTTTTAACTTCATTTTCAGACCAATTTCCATTGTGTTGCTGCTGCTGTTTTTTTAAAAATATTTTTATTCCCATTTTTTTTAAAATACATTTTTCAATATTTTTTCCATTTTTGCTTTTTTAAAAACTATTGATTTTTGTTTTTGGTGTTTCTACCATCATTTTTTTGCCATTTTCATTTTTCTTCCTAGCATCCATCCATCGATTTGTATTAACACGTTTTCCCATTATGATTCATGATGAAAGGGCACCGAGATCATTGTCACCGAGATTGCTCTCCCTTTTTCTTTATCCTTTATTTTTTTGCTTCTTGCCGCCCCCCCCCCCCCCCCCCCCACACACACACACACACACACCACACTACCCCCTTTTTATTCTGTTTTTTCCACTTTCCTTTTTCAGTCTCAAATTTTGTTGTTCCCGCTGCTGCATTGTTGTTGTTTTTGTAAATAATTTTTTCAATATTTCTTCATTTTGCTTACTGATTTTGTTGGTTGTTCTAGTTTTTCTATCATTTATTTTCTTTGCCTTTTCCTCTTTTTACATCCATTTTTCCATCGTTTGTATTACACTTTTCCCTTATGAGTTCTTTATCTCGTGCTTGTGCTTCTCTTTCTTTGGTTTCTTTTAGTTTTTTGCATTTACTTGTGCTATTTTTTTTTCAACCAACAGTTTTTCTGATCTAAACAAAATGCAAACATCAAGAATGAAGGAATGCGTGTACACTTTTCCGTCCTTTTGTGCATCCATGTATGTGTGTCGGTATGCATACTATCTCTCTCAAGCGCGCGCACACACGCACGCGCACACAACACAACACAACACACACAACACACACACTAACACACTACACCACAACACACACCACACACACCACACCACACACACACACACCACCACACACCGCCAACAACACACACAACAACATCTGAACTGCATTTTCGGTTAAATTCACCTTTTTATATCTAGATAAGTATTATTTTATTAAAACATCCCCCCTCCTCTTTTTAAAAAAAAAAACAGACCCAACAACTGCGTTTGCCCATTCCCTATTCAGTAATAATTCTTGCTCACACAGATGACTTGGCCAACTTCTCTTATGCTCCTTCCCACATACAGCTATCCATCCCGTTTCTGTCTAACATCTTTCTCTAAAACACCTCCATAGTCCTCCGTATTTAAAAACGCAATGAAAAAAGTTTCTTCAATTTAACGTCTCGGTAATAATTATTAGAAAAAGGTTTGCCTCTGTGTCGAGTCTTGTATCCTGATATCCACCTGCCTTTTATGTCCACATGTGGGGCCAGGTTAATAAGGTTAGTGTAAGGGTTAGTGTTAGCATTTTAGTAGCTGGGAAAGGGCTGTCAGTCAGCTCGCTTGTCTGCCAGTATGCAGGCATGCATGTGGACACAATGGCACAAGACACAATGGTACAGAGCTTGACACAATGGTTTGGAAATTTCTTCAGTCACAAATCACCGTTCTATCAACAAGCCGTGTTTGTTTCTGCTGCTTTACTTATTGGATTTTTAATGACAATTCTATAATTTTCAAATCGGCTCAGTGGTTTCCGGCTGCCTACCTTTGTTTTCAAATAGGCTGTGGTGTTTTCGAAAGAACAAAATTAAGTAAATAAATAAAGGAACAATTCCAAAAGCTACGGTGATGTCTTGCTTATTTTCCGAGTTTCCCCATTGTTTAATCACAATTTCCAGCTCTGGAATCGGTGATTTCCTG
>CM060317.1:74222524-74232524 GCA_030674155.1 Stramonita haemastoma | reverse complement strand
ATTCAATTACTTTTTTTTAACATTCAAGTTTTTGTTTGTAAAGTGCACGTTATGAAACCTTTGCAGATGTTTCGACCGGCTAAGGCCAGTGGTATGGATGATACAAATATGTTCAGCATGCAATCTGCTCCTCGGAGAGAGATGGGCTCCGCAAGGTACAGCTTTCCCAAGGCAGTGCCTGAAAGTTTGAGCATGGTGTGCCTATTTATTTATTTTATTCTTTTATATCGATTATAATAGAATAAGCACTCATGTGCTTTTTTTTTTTATCCAGTCCCCGTGTGTAGGCCTATGCAGTTGTGTAAATATCTGTTACCACCAGCACACAATGGCCTACTCTTACGAAAAGCGGAACAGGATTTAACGTGTACGCAAGATGTTCTGCGTGCGTTTGCACACGCGGCCTCGGTTTACAGTCTCATCCCAAAGACTTTTGGGGAGAGTGGAGTCGGCACTGATGTTAACTCCATGAGAAAAATCCCCTCGATCGGGAATCGAACTGGGGTCGTCAAATTGCGAGAGCAATGTTCTGACCATTAGGCTATCCCGTCCCGCCTATTACTCCGCCAGTGGTTATTATAGGGGGGGAAATCTTCACAAGGATTCAGGTCATAACCTACAAGTACTCCATTAATTTTCGGAGTACGTTTCTTGTTTTATCTTTCACGTGGGTGTCTACCTCGGGGGTCTAAGAAACTGGCTTGGAGGCTTTGAAACCTGTTATTTGCACACCCAGTAATAGTGAGTTTGAGAACAAAAAACAGGTGAAAATTAACCCCAGTTAACCCATGTTCAAGCCAGCACCCAGGCATCCATTCAAAGGGATTTTTTCCTCTGAGTTTTCAGTACTGACTCACTTTCCCGAAGTCCCTCCGATGGAATATAATAAATGGGAATACCCCAATCATCAATTAACAAGTTAATGGTACAGTCAAGTCAAAGGAAGGGAGGGGGGGGGGGCATATGGAAAACTTGGCCCACTATGATAGAAATCCTATACTATTTGTTTAAAGCCCTACCGACCACAAAAGCCATGCACCTTCATTTTGGCCCCTGCAAAGCAACAAAGTTGTTTTTTTTTCTTATCTCCTTGCTATACAAATATGATATTTATCGCAAATATATTGATATTCATTAATAACAAATACAATAGTTACCTATGGCCTCAGCTTCAAAACAGCAGAGCAGCGACAGTGCATCAAACCTTGGAAGTTTGTTCAGCTGTGGCACAGATCTCGATGTCAAGTTCATTTCAGAGTCAAAGGTTCAACAGAGGTAACCCAGCACCAGCTTTTGTGAGTGAGTAGTTTTGCTTTCACGTGCTGCACGGAACAGCAAACGTCTTCTAACCGGGCTTCTGGTCTGGTCATTCCCCTGGGTGTGTATAATGTATGCACACCCACTTGCGCGTGCGCCATGCGCGGGCAAGTGTGTGTGTGTGTGTGTGTGTGTGTGTGTGTGTGTGTGTGTGTGTGTGTGTGTGTGTGTGTGTGTGTGTGTTTTGTGTGTGTTTATTCCTTTATTTATTTATTCATTTATGTATTCTTTTGTATGGATGATAATGGAATTAGCACTCGTATGCTTTTTTTTTTACATCCAGTCCCCGTGTGTGTGCAATTTTGTAAATCTTGTCATCTGTTCCCACCGGCACTCAATGGCCTACTCTTTCGAAAAGCGGAATAGAATTTAACGAGTGCACAAGATGTCCTGCCTGCGTTCGCACACTGTGCCTCGGGCTTATAGTCTCATCCGAGGGACTTTTTGGGAGAGTGGAGTCAGCACTGATGTTAACTTCAGAGGAAAATCGAACTGGGGTCGTCAAATTGCGAGCGCAATGTTCTGATCACTAGGCTATCCCGTCCTCACTACTCCCCCCCCCCCCCCCGCCGCCGCGCGCGCGCGCGCGCGCGGCTGGTGTGTGTGTGTGTGTGTGTGTGTGTGTGTGTGTGTGTGTGTGTGTGTGTGTGTGTGTGTGTGTGTAAAACCAACCCTATGAAATTTTGTTATTGGTGTCAATTTATGTATTTTAATATTTTTTCAACAAATCCCATTAAAAAATTTTTTTTTGGTGCTTACAATAGTCCAGCTATCGATTCATGGTATGGCTTATAGAAAGCACTTACTTCTTTACTGACTGACTGCAATTTTGATAAGTCGAAGTAAATAAAAACCAATGATATGGCGTTTAAATATGGATTTTTTTCGATGACAAAAAAAGAGCGAGCACGCGCGCGCGCGCGCGCACGCACGCACGCACGCACGCACACACACACACACACACACACACACCACCACCACACACACACAAACATACACACGCGCGCACGCGTGCGTTAAAACCCGTTCCATTTTCCGGAACAGTAGGCCATTGTGCCTGTGGGAACGATGGCAAAATTGACAAAACTGCATAGCGTGCATGGGGACTGGATGTAAAAAAAAAAAAAAGGACATAGTGCTTATTCCATTATCTTCGATAAAGAATAAATAAATAAATAAATAAATAAATAAATAAATAAATAAATAAAAAATAGAACTTATAAAGTATGTTTCAGTTTTGGGGATTTTTTTTATGTTCCTTAGCTAGAGTTCGAGGTTCACCAATGGTGAGAGATTTTGCGTATGCGACCGTTTTTGCCCGTCATGAAAATAACTGCATTCTAGACTTCAAGAGAATTAAATGCTAAGTATGTTGTGTTTCCGTAACGCTACAGGAATTACGGGATCTTTAATATGTATATTTGATGTTTTGCATATGTATAGATACGAAGGGAATAAAGGTACTGGCGGGTTTGTACTTGTAGTTAACTTTGGAGATGGTAAAAATCCCCACCCTTAATCGCCAAACACCGACGAGATTCGAACCATGACTTCGTGGCCCTTGGAATTGAAGCCTAACAGTCTTAATCACTGGGCTACGACGACCGTGTTTTAGGATTGTAGTATTTTGTGAGACTGGAAAAAAGTTCACCTGTAAAACAACTATTCGTAACAAGCTTTAAAAAATCGATAGAAGACAGGAATCAATTTTTTTTCCCGTGAGAGAGGTTTAAATCTAAAACTGTATTTTAAAAAAAGTGTTTGCTACCAGTCTAACTGTATAGATAGAAATTTAAACTGAAGTCCATGAAAACGTAGGCTTTCTGGAACAGCGTCGAATTAAATGGCTGAAGCAGCCTAGCTAAAAGCTATAATGATGCACATGTTATACTTGAGGAACTGGATTCTGTCCTGTTAAAGCTCATGTAAATCTCAGGATGATACATTTTTTGTGTGTTCTATTGGTTTTCATTGTAGACTGGATACTATTTTACACAACAGTGTACATAGCCTACATATATAATATATATATATATATATATATATATTTTATATTTATATTATATATATATATATGCAATAGCTGTTCCCGCAATGTGTACATAATATATATACCTCATGGCGATGGATTCATCGTCATCACCATCACTCCCTCGACCATGATGGTCACTGTGGACATGAAGGATGCGTTGGTCCACTGTTTTATCTAAGTTAAAGTTAAAGTCTGTCCCGAGCCTAGGCTCATCAGGTCGGTGCTTATCCCGGTTTCTGTGGCGTTAAGCGACTGAGAGTCATAGACTCCCCCCTGGATGGGACGCCAGTCTATCGCAGGGTTAACCCCCAACACAGGGTTGGTACCCCTTTTACACCTGGGTGGGGTGAGAAAATAGCCGTAAAGTGCCTTTTCCAAGGGCACAACGCCATAGCCGAAAGCTGGGATCGAACCCGCAACCTTTAGATTACGAGTCCAACACCCTAACCACTAGACTACAGCGGCGGCAGTTTTATCTAAGCTATTGGTTTAAGCAAATGTTTATTCAGAAAAGAAATGCATCATACGCCACCTGTGTGGATCAACAACAAGCTGATAACCTACAGTTTACACCACCAACAAACAAAACGGAATCTGGCATTTTGCAGCTGGAAAACATGTCATAATCACAAGGAAACAATATATTAGTAACAAAAGTAAATGATGAATCAAGGACTTTCTTGCTTCCTTTACACTAGTGAAAATCTTTACATAGTTTTATTTTTTTTATACTCTTTTCCCCGTGGAGATGCCGGAGGCCTGTCAGTAGCTATAAATAGTATCCCCCACCTTCTGAAAATTCTGTGCTAGAAATTCCCTCTTTTCTATCCTTTTCTTTGTTTCCGCTTGTTCATTTTCTCTCTGTCAATTTTTTCTTGTATTTTTCCTGCCTTCTTGGTCCATTCTCCTGTCTTTTTTGCCAGAAAGACTTGAAAGATAACAAGTCTCTCCCACGCCAAAGTGGGATGGCTGGGTCTGACTTGTCTGGCGCATAGCGGCAGAGCAACGCATGCTCGCTGATATGACAGACAAGAAAGGTTTTTTTTTTTTCTTGTTCTAATATCACTCTGAGTGAACAGATGTTAAATTAAGGAAAGATTAGTTGCTGTCTGGGCGTTTGATGAAGGAGAAAGAAGAAAATGCAATTGCATGTTGTTGTTGTTGTTGTTTTTATACAGTTTTAGAGTTTGATGCTCATAATAACCTAGTCTTTCGTTTAGGGTTGTTTGATTGTCTGTTTCTTTGTATAACTTTCAGTGTTATGTAATACTAATGATAACCTATGTTTTTGTGTGGTTTTGTTTGATTGCTATTTGTTTCTTTCTTTAATTTTTCTTTTCGTTCCTCGGCTAGAGCTCCAGGATTCACCAATGGTGAGATTTTTGCATCTGTGTCCGTTTTTTTCCCTCAACCATTCAGCTATCCGCCACTCAACTTCAGGAATATTTTGTTTAGAAAGTTACAGAGTTTGGTGACAATAACGACGTAGCTTTTTGTACGGTTTTGTTCCAGATGCTTGCGTTGTTTATTTAGCTGCAAAGCCAGACTGAAAGACTTATAACCTGTTCAGGAGATGAGACTTAACAAGCCCACCAATGCGTTCTTGTAGTCTTTCACAATAGATACATAATGTTGCCTAGGCATCCGCAGTCTTTTTTGTAGATCAGTGTATAGCGGATGGATTGCATGTTTGATATGTAATTACACACAGAGTTCGCTTACGTTTCCAGAAAAGATGGGTGGAATTTGGCGTGTTGTCGAAATCTCATGTCCTCGTTTTCGTACAAGGATGTTATGTGGAATAGTTCGCGTAAAGCGCGCATGCACACAGTCACAACACACACACACACACACACCACACACACACACACAACACACACACTAACCATCTTTCTCTTTCTCTACTCTCTCTCTCTCCCATCAGCTCCCCACCATGCGGACTCGCACAGCACGACAACAGCCCACAGCACTCACAGCACGACACACAACAATATCCATCACACACACACACAACACACACACACACACACACACACACACCACACACACACACACACCACCACCCACACACCACACTCACACCACCACACACACACACACAACACACCACACACACACACACACACACACACACCACAACACACACACACACACACCACACACACACACACACACACACACACACACACACACACACAACACACACACACACACACACTACACACACACACACACACCACACCACACCAACACCACCACACCCAAACACCACACACGCGAGGGACGCGCCACACGCTACGCGCCCTCATTACTGTCTGTCTGGCCTATGCTTGCAGATGCTCCTGTTCGTGAGGGACGCTGAGACTGATTGCATGTCTGGTGGATGAGAGAGTGGCATTTGTTCTGGCTGCTTCGTGTAGGTGTTGTGGTTGTTGTGTTGGTGTTTTGGAAGAGTGTGTGTGTGTGTGTGTGTGTGGTGTGTGTGGTGTGTGTGTGTGTGTGTGTGTGTGTGTGTGTGTGTGTGTGTGTGTGTGTGTGTGTGTGTGTGTGTGTGTGTGTGTGTTGTGTGTGCATGTGGCGTGTGTGTGTGAGTAGAGGACAGAGCAGAGGCAAGGGAGGCAGGAGGGGGGCAAGAGCAGGGGTTCTTTTATTCGAGGATAATAGATAAGCACTCATGCGCCTTTTTACATCAGTCCCGCCCTTTTCAGGGATAACATCAGATAAAAAGATACTAAACAATAATACTATACACAGTACCAAGAGAGAGAGAGAGAGAGAGAGAGAGAAGAGAGAGAGAGAGAGAGAGAGACAGACAGACAGACAGACAGACAGACAGACAGACGACAGACAGACAGACAGACAGACAGACAGACAGACAGACAGACAGACAGAAGTAATTCATGGTTACACTTGGGCGTACATACATGTGTACGTGTGCATGCTTGCATGCACTAGTGCCAGAGTGTATAATTTGTATATGATTCATTGTAGGCATGTGTGCATGCAGAGGCGCATACATGTTTGCACGTGTTTGTAAATCCATAAGGTTTATGAGTCCTCGGAAGAACGGAATTACAGAAAAATATGATATAAAATTTCATTTCATTTATCTTGTTCAATTCTTTTATTTCAATGACAATGGCACAAGGCCCAGGTGCTTTTTCTTTTTACATCCAGTCCCTGTATACATACGGTTTTATGAACGTTGTCATCCATTCTCGTCCCTGTCAAGCGTTTAGTTTCCAGTGTAGGTACAACGCACGTAACTGGTAAAAGTACAATTGCTTGTGGTTGCTCTGTGTTTTACTGACTAGACTCTCTCTCTTTAACTGCCTTCAGGAGGATGCGTTGCCCCATTACACTGAATTGTTCAGGCAGTGTACCTTAGGTAAATTGAACCTGGCAGAGCCAATCTCCCTCCAGGTGACAGGATGCATGCTGGGTACATGTGTGTCATCTTTATCACCGGTTGTAGCTAGCCTACTCTTCGACAAAAATGAATGTTTGTAAGAAGTGTCTATGATGTTGAAAGTGTGTTGTTAAAGGGGACACCCTTTTTGTTTGTTTGTTTGTTTGTTTGTTTGTTTGTTTGTGTGTGTGTGTGTGTGTGCGTGCGTGCGTGCGTGCGTGCGTGCGTGCGTGTGTGTGTGTGTGTTAAAGATTTTCTAATCTTCACAAAGCAGTATTATAAGAGTGGAATTGATGCGGGTGCCTGTGCCTAATATCACCATTGATTGAATTTAATCCTACTCTACGTACTCCATTGTCCAGCTTACTAACTGCACACTTCTAGATCGCATAATTATGACCACAGATCAACCTCTCAATTCAATCATGTGGAGGAGATGCTAAACTGGAACTGTCCGATTCTCAGTCTGCCGCTTTGCTATTTTCAGTATGTAAACTGATTGGGGAGGGGATAGCTCAGTGGTCAGAGCACTCGCTTTCCCCAAGCTAATAAGGTTAAGCAGCATTTGCATCGAGCGTGGTTACCAAATGGATGGGTGACTGTTTGCGGGCCTTGGCTTCAGTACAGTTCCCCCAGCTGTAAATGGGTACCTGCCCTCTTTAGAGTCAGGGAAGGTAAAGCAGCGAGGGAGAGGAGATGGGCGCCACCCTCAATATGCTGGCCCCTAGAGAAGCTGAGGTCTCTGACGCCTCGCTCCCCTACGACCACAGGTTATGGGACACCTTTACCTTACCCTTTAAACTGACGGTACTTTTTACCCACTGTTTATTTTTTGATCTTGTACATCTGGACCCAAAAAGCAGAGAGAGAGAGAGAGAGAGAGAGAGAGAGACAGAGACAGAGACAGGGACAGAGACAGAGACAGAGACACAGAGACAGAGAATCTCACGCATCCACTCGTCATGAACAGCCAAAGAGACAGACCACGAGGACAGAAACACAAAAAAGAGAAGGCAAGATTCATAAAAAAAACACAAAAAAATAACAACACAATCACTACCAGCATTCTGTGCACAGAGAAATTTATTTGGAAACAAACACAGGACACGGGAACACTCCACAAGAGGTTCAAACTCATGCAAGGGCCCGCCTGCCCCCCTTCTTCGGGGCCAAGCGGTCCCCCAGTAGAAAGAGTACTCGGTCTACTTGTCGCGTTCAGACTGTCTATCACACGCGCCATTCGGAGAGTTGTCGTTCACGCTATGCTTCATTAAATCATTAATTGTGGAACGATGCTGCTGCTGCTGCTGCACATTTGTCCAGTGATCAGAGTTCTTGGATCGTAAGCATCTGATGTCAATTTTTGTCAATTTGGTGTCATTGATGAACGACAAGAAGGCCAGACTCATACACATAACACACACCCCGGACACAAAAAATATGACTCCCATTACCATGTATTGGAAATAAATATGTATCAGTACCCCTGCCTTGAAAAATGAAAAAAAATGCCATCATTATCTAAAAGTGGTCGTTCTCTTTATTAAGGACATAGAGATAATTTATGTAACTTCAGTATGAACAAGGCTCCACTCTAAGGAAAGTGGTTAACAAATGTTTCTCCTTCTTCGAAAAGGAGAAAGGAAAGAAGGATAGAAGCCCTTATCTTTTTTTTCTTTTCCTTTGCCAGGTTTAGCAACAAGCTGAGAAGAATTAAATCAGATGCAGAAGCAGTTTATGTTGCCTTGGGTTTTTGTTCTGTTTTTTTTTTTATCACTGACTGAGATTAACAATGAAAAATAATCATAGGATTAAAAAAAATTTGTGTATCACAAAAAAGCATTGATGAGTCTTGAAGAAGAGAAAACTGTGGCTACATAGTCAGACTTTGGTAAGGATGCAGCAGAGAAGACAGAGAGACAGGGAGGCAACGGACAGTGTCCAGCACTCTCCCGGGCCAACAGACAGACAAACAGGCTTCATCTTCTAATGTACTCAACACACCTGTGTACTCTTGCTCGGTGTTTAGCACCTTCTACCTGAGGGGAGCAAATGCAAACATACACCTGGGTAAAAAACAATATTCCCAGATTTCTTCGTTACATGTCATAACGCCGCCATATGGGTTTTTTTTTTCTCCCATTTTGTACTTCACACATCACAGGAGCTGCCATGACCCGATATTGAATGTTATTCAAATTGTATTTCTTTGCTGTAAACAACAAGAACAAGAACAACAAAATCCTTCGTCTTTCAGGAAACGATCTACCAGTCGTTTAATTGGAAGATTATATTGAGTTGTATACTTCCATGTTTATATAATTCGCCCAAAATTTCGAAGATTTTTTTTGACAAAGGTCTCAAGGATACCAAGATCAAATAGCACACAATGTGAAAATGTGCACACCAGACGAAGGACTGGTTCCATAGCAGCCCCTGACTGCACGCAGGTAAAGGAAGAAATGAAGCGCTGTGTTTTGTTGGCAAAAAGATGGTACGTGGAATGCTGGATACTCTTTGGCCCGGGACAGTGCCAGACAGACAGACAGAGAATGAGACAGACAGACGGGATGGATGGATGGTAGGGTTCTTGCCCCCTGAAAGACCCTTAATACAGATTTTCCATCACAATAAATTTTGATAAAATAAACTGTAACAATAAAACAAAATTTCAGATAGAAAAAAACCCCGAAATAACCAGATAACAAAAAAAAGTCACCCTTGTCTTTTCCCAGCACCCTGATGGAGGCAGTCAGTCTATGGCTGCCATTGTACCCGTAACTGCAGACCTGGCGGGGGAAGCACACACTGAGCGCCTTCGTCCATGACACCCAGTATGGCCGCCGCCGCCATCTTGTCCCGGCCTGATCACGTGATGGAAACGTCACACTTCTTCCCTCGGGCAGCGCCGTCACGGTAGGGGCATGGGGCTGGAGAAGGAGAAGGGTGGGTGGGTGAGATGAGGTGGGGTGGAGGGGAGGGGGGTGATTTAGGCAGCCCTTGCTCGTCCTCCTGTTTACCCTTCAGTATGGACACGAACTCCTGGTAGTTGAACTTGCCCTTCTCCAGAGGAGCCTCCTTCCACGTCTGCTTGATCTGTTAACAATGAAACAGACCGTTGCAATGTGGAATTCTACTCTGACATTGTTCTAAGGTAATTATGATTATAAAATAAAAAACAACACCTTTTTCTTAAAAGTCACAACACAGTTCCATTTCATGGGTGCGCATGTGTGCAGTAT
>CM060317.1:74210024-74217524 GCA_030674155.1 Stramonita haemastoma | reverse complement strand
TGTCTGTCTGTCTGTCTGTCTGTCTGTCTTCTTCTCTCTCTCTCTCTCTCTCTCTCTCTCTCTCTCTCTCTCTCTCTGTGTTTTAAATGATTGAGGAAGCGATACTACAATGCAGGCTAACTACATTTTCTGGCACTGGTTTTGTAGTAAATTATTGTTAAATATGAGAAACATATGTCTATAAGGCATATACTAGAACTCTAAGGCTACAGGCGATCTATAACGACAACGAAAAGAACCCGCCCCTTCCCCCATTGCTAGAGGGGATAAGGGCTAGCCAATTTCAATTTCAGCAAAATCAATTTTTAAAAGCAATGACTGCAGACAAAACTAACAGTTAGGGGTAACTTTATTATGAAACTAGTATGTTTTCTAGACTACATGAGACTAAGTAAGATGGATTAAGTGAACTCATTTCAATGACATGTAAGGGACATTTTCAACAGAGAAAAGACTACTAAACATCACCATTTGGTGGTAAAAACAGAACCAAATCATGTATATATATATTTTTTCTTCTTCTTTACTACCTTGCAAGCAAGAACGTACTATTTCAGAGTTATGCAAGGGACTGCATGTAACTTTTTCTCATAAAATTGCATCAGCTTTACTTAACTGTTTGAAAAAAAATATTAGTAATTGATATTTGGAAACCCAAATAAAATAAAATAAAATATAAAATAACCTTGGGTCACTCAACACGGGTGATGAGAATGCCAAAGTAAAATGGTTAGAACTGATTCCTTTGCTTACAGAACCCAAGAATGACGGTGGGAAAGGTAGGGATCGGCAATGAACTGAGAGAGGATAACAATTTTGTGTCAGCCACTGGGAAAATGTCTTTAAATAAGCACATGCTGAAATGTTATGGAGGATGAAACCTTTCCATACTTGTTAGGATATTATATTATATTATTGCAAAAAATAAGGGAATTGAATGGAATTGAAAGGTTCGTTATTGTGGTTAGGGAGTGCATGAAAGGATTTGATAAAAATTAATTGCACAATAGTAGAAGCATTAGAGAAATCAAGTTGCAACCCTCTTATCTCTCATACAGCATGTACACACAAACACACAAATCACTGGACGTTTTTAAATTGGTCTCTTATATGAGTTTGTGTGTGTGTGTGTGTGTGTGTGTGTGTGTGTGTGTGTGTGTGTGTGTGTGTGTGTGTGTGTGTGTGTGTGTGTGTGTGTGTGTGTGTTCTGTTTTTGCTTTTGATGATGTTGGAAGGATTGTTTTTTCTTGTTATATTTGAAAGTAATTTTCTCCTGTTTTCGATGTTTGGACTTGTTTCTTGTTGTAGTCATGAGACTGTAATTTGCATTTTCCCCCCAGACGATTCTATTCTTGTTGTGGTGATGGTAGTAGAGACAGCAGTGGAAGAGGATGAAGACTGAGAACTTTCTTTTTTCGAGGGAATGGAAACCAGGACAGAATGGTAAGGATCATTTTTGTCCTTAAATGCCTGGAATACACCCCCCAAAAAAGGAAAACAGAAAAATCCTCACAAAAGTCCAAAGAAAATAAACAGGGAAAAAAAACCGAAATTGGAGGGGTGGGGGTGGGGTGGGGAAATAACACAGTAGTAACAGTGTTAGCAGTGGAGAATTCGAACTTGAACACCGCCCAGACCTCTTTGAACTCCTGCACCTGGGCCTGGCGAAACATGGCGAAGACATTGGAAGTCGCGCGTTTCTTCTGCAAACAACAGATCAAAGCACAACCGACATTGACCAAGGGACACTACTAGCAGACTACCAGGGGGTAGCACTCTCACCTCCTTCATCTCCTGCATGAGTTTCTTGGACATTTTAGCAAAGACGTTGGAAGTGGCGCGGCCAGCCCGAGCTTTCGGCTGCTCTTCCTGTTCCGTCATGGTGGTGGATCACAGCAGCACAGAAGGAGTGAAAAAAATGTATTTCATTAGATCGTCTCGCTTTTGACAGGCCATTAAATTGCCACTGTTCAGTTTCAGGCTCAGCCAAATGATTTTTTGGTTTAAATAGGTTGGGTTTTTTATAATTCAGAAATAAGAATAAACATTGAAAACAAATAGCATTTTGGAATGTGTTAAGTTTCAGGCTCAAACAAATGCTTTTGATATACGAAAAATTCAGTCAAGTTTTAAATTGGTTCAAAATTTAATTCACAAATTCGTGATTCTTGCATCAAAAGCTCTGACTAGAGACAACTATAGATTATGCTCATGATGTTAGCATATCATTATAGGATAAAAGTAAGAAATTGCGCAAGGTATCTTTCAATGATACGTTGAACAAAAAAGGACAGTATTGATTATCTTTATTTCAAGTATTTCATTTATCACAATACACAAAGATCAAAAGCACATAACTAAACTTTTATTAAAGCAGGCCCAAATAACCATATTTTTTATTCCGCTTTTGCAGAAAGATCATAAAATATTTCGTTCACACTCTGATTTCTCACTAAGAGATTATCGAAGGTTAAGTGGCAATTTCTTGACCCTGATCATAGCTTTACACACGACTGCTACAAAGGAAAGATGCAACACACCAACAATACGCATGTCCAATTCCATCTCATCTACTTCCGGCATGGCACACTTCCGGCAAGGCAAGCTGGGAAGGAATATGACTTCCTAGAATCAAAAGGACAAGAAGAAGAAGAAGAAGCCACATGACATCAATAGGCACAAGATATACTAAAAGCTGACAGTCTAAGACTAGCATAAAATTGACACAGACTGACTCATGCAATTTCCTCTAACAGGGTCTATTTTCACATAGCTGTCTAAAATATGCACACACTGACACTGGGCACTTAACATCCACTCTCAAAGGAAAGCAGAAGCTTTGTATGATATCAAACATTATATTCCAAGCAGATTTATGGGGCAAAAGGTTGCATCTCTCTCTCTCTCTCTCTCTCCTCTCTCTCTCCTCTCTCTCTCTCTCTCTCTCCTCTCTCTCTCTTCTACTCACACACACACACAACCACACACACACACACACACAACCACACACACACACACACACACACACACACACACACACACACACACACACACACACACACACACACACACACACACACACACAGAGCGCCTGAATATTCGTTTCCTTTGAGAGTGAGTTTAGAGGTACCCCAAACAACTGTTCTATCAACATACATATGCACATTACTCATTCTCTGATATGTTTTTTTCTTCAAATTACTTCAGATGAGACACAGGCTAATACCACACACTAGCTGCCTACTACTTATGATACAAATGTTGCATTCAAACATCTTCACATTTTTTTTGCATTCAGAAATCTAGGCCTACTCATAAGACACAAACAATAAAACAAGATATGCATGCACAGAGAAAATCTACGGAAGACATCGAGACACTGAAGATGGCATCCTAATTCTGATGTTTACCTTGAGAACAATTGATATCACAGAGAAAGTGTATTATTACAAGTGAGTATTTAAAATGAATGTTGTTGTTTTTTTTCAGGTAAAAAAATGGCTATTCTTGTAAGCCATAGCTTGTTTGATTCTAAATATTACTTCTTTCAAAGTATAGAATTGTTTTATTTTTAAAGGGAAAACCCCTTTTCCTATGGTAGAATTCGTTCTTTTGAACGTGTAAACTGATGTCAAAATTGCTCTCTTCCGAGGTGAAAACGACTCTTTTCGTGGCTAAAGATACTCAACTTTATACCTCTTTCATGATGAGAATTATTTTATGTAAAAATTGTTATTTTTGTGACGCCCTTTAACTCTTCATTGGGATGATTACTCCTTTCACATTGAAAATTATTACTATATCGAAAAGCATTTGTTCATAGTGAAATATATTTTTTCTTATAACAATGAATTTGAAGTACATCTATTATCTTTATAGTGAAAACAAAACTTTTTTGAGGTGAAATCGCATTTTCACCCCCCAAAAATTGTGAGAAGCATGGCACTATTTTCATGCTTTGAGGAACTTTTTTTGGTGGAAAAACTAATCTTGAAGTAGTTAAAGAAAGGACAGTGTTCTATATAAATGGCTGACTGTCACCCTTTTATTTATTTATCTTATTTTATTTTTCACTAAGTTTTCTTCCGTCATTTTTCTCTGTTCTTATAAAAAAAAATGTATTTCCCTTGTGTAAGAACAAGTAGCGCGGGATTGAAAATAAACCTTCAAATGAATGAATAATTATCAAGCTACTGATAACTAGCAAGACTATCTAATACCACAAAAATGCATGCATACATCAACAACAGGAACAATTCTAGATAAAGCATATGTTATTTCAACACATTTTTTAAACTCAAGAAATGTTCAGATAGTCTACAGATTTCAATGTGTTCGTCTAAACCATCGAAGCCACACATCAGAAAAGAGTTAACTTAGACACTAATTAATTAAAATGAAAACGGTAACTAAAATACTGTTCACCATTTCGATAGGCTTACAACTGACAAGTCTACTAAGGTATTGTCAAGAGCATTAAGTGTATGCCGTAACACACCACACACACACACACACACACACACACACACACACACACACACACACACACACACACACACACACACACACACACACACACACACACACACCACTTTTTTCTTTAAAGGGTTTACATTTTCTTCTATTCGTGAAACTAATTTTATTACAATGCTACTAGTTCTGTCCAAGTTATCCTAACAAATGATTACAATTTATCCATACTTTTATCAGTTAAAAATTTCTTAATTACACATTTACACAAAGTGCTGTTTCAACTCATAGAAACGGCAAAATACAATCTACTTTCTCGTCAATAATTGCACATATTATTCAACTGTCATCACTTAAATGTAGAAAGCTTTTAACTACCAACAGATCATTCAAGTCCAATTTGTTTTGCCTACAAAAAATTCCAACGAAAACAAAACTAAGAATAGAAACACGCAAGAGCTAAAAATCTACTCTTCTACCTTCCCTTAAAGGCATGCGTACAGTGCTATAAAGAATGATTAAATACAAATCGTCTGAAAGACCATTTCCTTTTCTACTCATCGCACTTTTACGCTGAGTCTACTCTATAGAGTGATATACGCTGCTACCAAACTATGACATGCCGATCAAAAGCATACTCACTTCTTCCGCCATCTTTGTTCTGCAACACACAGAAAACCAAAAACCGTTAGAGAACAACGTTAGAGGATATGATTACGATAAGCAAAAATACTAAATCCAGCAAAACAAAGCATACTATCAAATGAGAAAACAAACAGACAAAATCATATATAACAATCTATTAGTTACAGAAAGAGTTGACACTGAATTAAAGAACGAAAGATGACAACAAAAGATTTGCAGTAAAATCTGTGTAAAAGTTCGAAAAGCTAACCATTGTACACATGACCTGCAAAAATCTTAGAGGTTGAGATGTTAAAAGTTTGTTTATACACACTCAATGGCAAGTCTCTGTAAATATTGGGAATCAAAGTAAGAATACTTTATGTATGTTGCCAAATGCATAAAACCCTGTGTGATAATTTGGAACTCTTTGTACAAATCGTGCTGACCTTTAGTCAAACAAAAAAACCAACAAGTAATAAATAAATAAAGTAATTAAAGAATATATAAATAAAAAAATCTTTTTGTAAAAGACCTTTCGTCTATTTCAAAAAAAACGTTGTGTTAGAATCGTATCATCTTTTTGCAACAGTAGCTTTTCAAACAAAACCTTTTACATAGTTAACATGTGATGAGCTACATTTGCCAAACCTCCCCCCACCCCCAAGATTGACATGTTGATGCTTTTCCATAGTGGCTGTATGTGTAATGCTTTATTATTTACGTGTCTATAAAATGGGTTATAGTTCCTCTCTCTACTTTTGCTCCAGTCATTAAACGTATGTCCACGGCTTTTTGTGTTACAAATACATATCTAAAAGTGTGTGTGTGTGTGCGTGCGTGCGTGCGTGCGTGCGTGGTGCGTGCGTGCGTGCGTGCGTGCGTGCGTGCGTGTGTGTGTGTGTGTGTGTGTGTGTGTGTGTGTGAGACAGCTACTGAAAATACACACTTGTTATAGCAGTTACTGTCTTCTAATTCTAATACATTTCATACAACTGAAAATCCTTCTTATTGAAAACAATGAAATATTATTACAATTACACACTGGCAAGGGAGATGTGCTATAGTTCTTTATGAGGAACTCCCACCCCCCTCTCCTTTGATTAATTGCTTTGCTGTGATAGATTGCCTGTCTATATCATCCCAGCAGTGAACGGGTCTTAAACCAAGGAGAAAAGGAAAGTCCAGCTGCATGACCGAATAATTATAAATATTGCATGGCTTTGACATAAGTGCCGAGATGGAGATCAAATCAAATCAAACAAACTAAACAATCAATCAATCAATCGAATTCTTTAATTCGAGGTATGATAGACACTGTGCTTTTTTACATCAGACAGAGTGAGAGAGGAGAGAGATGAGAGAGAGTAGAGAGAGAGAGAGAGAGAGAGGGAGAGAGAGAGAGAGAGAGAGAGAGAATCGAACCGAATTCGAACTCGAATGTTTATTGAAGTAATGGATAAGCACAAAGCTTCTTACACCAGCTCTCACAAAAAAAAAAAAAAAACAAGAAAAAACAAAACAAAAACAAAAAAAAAACCAAAATCGGAAAAGAAATGAAGGAAAAACCACACACACACACACACACCACACACACACACACACACCACATCACACACACACACACACACACACACACAACACAACACACACACAAAAGAGAGAGAGAGAGAGAGAGAGAGAGAGAGAGAGAGAGAGAGAGAGAGAGATAGAGAGAGAGAGACGAGAGAGAGAGATAAAGAAGAGAGAGATGCACACACAGAGACACACAGATAGAAGAAAAAAAAAGAACCGAACGAGACAGAAAACCAATCAAAGATGTTTTCCCTTGGGTCCCATGAAAGAACCTCATCGGACCGATTCAAGCACTGGCAACTTCACATGCAGTGAAAACCGCTGTACCTGCACATTCTGCGAGCAGTAATACGTAGTACGGACAGGATTCGTGGAATGTGTCTCTCTCCTGGTACCTGTACTTTTTTTCTTCTTCTTCTCCTCTCCTTTACCTACCTCAACACAGGCGCCTGCTTGATGACACATTCCTATCCCCAGTTACACATGTAGACGGAGTACATATGTTTGTGCTGTATGTGTATCGTGTAGTGAGGCGCCTGTGGCTGATTATGAGTTGCAGAGGCTGGCTGTGGTGGGGTGGTGTGGGATGATGGTAAGTGAAGGCAGATGGGGAGGCAGCATAGCTGAACGAATACTGACTGACTGTATGCCTCCTGTATGTCGGTAGGTAGGTAGATAGGTAGGTAGGTAATGTATTTTATGTATGTATGTATGCTGGCCAAGGAGAAAATGGTCACGAGGTGGCAGTTGGGGGTGGGGGTTGTGGAGGGTACATGTGTTGTGTGTGTGCGTGCACGTACACAAGAACACAATCACAATCACATCACAACA
>CM060317.1:74195024-74200024 GCA_030674155.1 Stramonita haemastoma | reverse complement strand
GGCAAAGTTGGATGGGTACTTGTCTTTTCATCTGGTAGCGTTCGTCTTTCTCTTTTACCCTTGTCTTTCTCTTGTTTCTATCATTCTTGTCCGTGCTTTGGTAGCATGCTAAAAGTACATATGATATAATGTGTAATAACGTATGTGCACGTTGGACATAGAGCTAAAAGCTTTAGCATCGACCTTTGGGGAATAGAGCTAAAAGTTGTACATCGATCCTTTTTTTTGGGGGGGAACTTTTTAGAACTCCTAGTCAACAGTTCATTTTATAAAATCAGACATTTCGAAATAAAATGCTCGGCACTAACTATAATCCATAAGGAAAAAAGAAGGAGAGGAGAGAGGGAGAAAGATGTGAAGGAAGAGAGAACAGGAAGAAAAGGAAGATAATTAAGAGAGGAGATAAGAAGAAGAAGAACAAGTAAAAGAAAAGAAGAAAAGAACAAGAACAAGAACAACAACAACAAGAACAACAAGAACAAGAAGAACAAGAACAAGAAGAAGTGAGGAAAAGAGAGAAGCTGATAAACAAGAAAAAAAAATAAGCAGACCAACGCAAAAAAGAGAGAAGAGAAGAGGAAGAGCATGTATGTATATACAAAGTGACTATGAAGGGAGCCATGTGCAAAACAGCAGGGGAACAGACAGAAGAAGAATGATAAGAAACAGCAGAAAGGACGAAGACCAGGGGCGAGATAGAGCAAATGGATGAAGGAGACTAAAAGGTCAGCCTACCCTTTGCTTCTGTCTGTCTGTCTGTCTGTCTGTCTGTCTGTCTGTCTGTCTACCTGTGTGTGTTTTTTTGTTGTATGTATGTAATGTATGTATGTATGTATGTATGTATGTATGTATGTATGTATGTATGTATATGTATGTATGTATGTATGTATGTATGTATGTATGTATGTATATGTATATGTATGTGTGTATGTGTGTGTGTGACTGTCTGTCTGTCTGTCTGTCTGTCTGTCTGTCTGTCTGTCTGTCTGTCTGTTCTGTCCTGTCTTCTCTCTCTCTCTCTCTCTCTCTCTCTCTCTCTCTCTCTCTCTCTCTCTCTCTCTCTCGTCAGAGATAAAAAACGTGGACTTAGTTACAAAAGCACCAAGAAAATCAACATCCAAAAAAAATAGCTTCATAAAGCACACTTAACATAGTGGCAAAGCAATTAAGCAGATGACCTGACGGTAAAGGAACCAGAGATATGAACACATTGCACACTGACTAAACAAATAAACAGATGGCAAAGGAACTAGACAGACAAACAGATGGCAAAACAAATGGACAGATGGTCAGGTGGCAAAGGAACAAGATAGAGGAACAAATGACAAAGGAACTAGACAGATGGAAATATGGCTAAGTACTAGACAGATTGACATACGGCAAAAGAACTAGACAGCAGATAGGATAGGACAGAACTATTACGTGACAGACCGAGGAAAACCAAAGAAAGAAACTTCAGTAAAATACATCTATATATCCATGGTCCAACCAAGTCAGTCAGACTTGACCTGTCCCTTAACTGCTTGCCAAGTGGTCAGAACACTGCACTGGGTTTTTCAGGCAGTGTGTCATGGGCCAGCTGACCCTAGCGGAGCCTAACCTCTCTACTTGGCAGGTGCATGCTGGGTATGTTCAAATCATCCATGGTACTGGTCAAAGCTGACTCAACTTTGACAAAAGACGGGTGGTATTTTAGAGTGTGCAAGGTGTCCTGCGCGAATTTACACACGGGACCGGTTTTTAGTTTAGTCTCATCCGACATATTTCCTGGGGAAGGAGTAAGTATCGATGTAAACTCCCAGGGATAAACCTATCAACCGGGTATCCCTGGCCAGTTTCCGTCAGATCCTTAGCTCCACGCCCTATGGTCTAATAACAATGACGTAATGGTAATGCAATAATACTATTCATAAACCATGTAGCACAATTCTATACATAATCAGTCACAAGGCATCATTTAATCTGTAATGCTATCAAGGGCAAATAATTCAGTTATGAAAAGGTTCTCATTTCATTACACAAGAGGGAGGCTCAATGTGGCTGAAGCATCAAAACAATACACAAATACACAAACAGAGAAGGATGATAATGTTGGAAGACAGATTTAAGTAACTTTCGGTTAAATCAGCAAATTTCTGCCAGTATGACCATGCCAAAGTTAGAAAATGACGTTAAAGGCAGACAGACAGACAGACAGACAGACAGAGCAGACAGGCAGACTGAGAAAAGAGAGAGAGAGAGAGAGAGAGAGAGAGAGAGAGAGAGAGAGAGAGAGAGAGAGAGAGAGAGAGAGAGAGAGAGAGAGAGAGAGAGAGAGAGAGAACAGGTCGAATTTAAACCCAAGAGAAAACAGCCCACTTTTTCCGAATCACCCATACAAGACAAAAACACTTCTGCAGTTATAAAGAGTTTTTGGACAACACTAAAAATTCTAAGACATGCAACAGTTTGATCAATGATTTACTGATCCTTTATTCTAAGTCTAAATCTCTTACTTCTTCTACTAAAGCACATCTCTAAAAATTACTGTGTGAAACTTAACACCCACCATTTCTATATCTTTCTTTTAAAACACTTTTCAGAAGAAAAAATGTATAATACTTGCATCTAAACTCAATAAACTATTTCCAATACAAGTAAATGCCATTCATCAACTTCACAGAAATATAAAGTTACAAACAAGAGACTGAGTCAATACTAAGAGATAAATATAAAAGAACAGATAATAGTTTTTTTTAAGCGGAAAGAACAAGAAAAGAGAGCAGAGAGAATGAAAGTTCTACAACTATGTCTTTTAATTCATGCAAAAGAGAAAGGTCACACAGAGGGACTGACCTGTGAGGGAGCTGCTACACTCTGTGGAGGATGCTTCAAGCTCTGCCTCTGACTCTCTCAGTGCCGGCTGACTGCTAGACGGACGCTGCGAAAGTGAAACAGCTTTCCCAACGTCTTATGCTGGTGCCCCCTTGTCCCTGACGTCACGCGGCCCCTAGCCCCTCCTCCTTATCGGGGCGAACTCCCAGCATGCTCCGCGCCTCACGTGACTGTCCGACACCTTTTGGAAGAGATAGCAACCAAGAATCAAGGATGATCTCTTTCAGGTGTCTTCCCGCCACCATCTTTCCGCTGCTAAGGACGCTTCCAAGGCTAATTATTTAGTAGGTTGGCTGCAAGTATAGCTCTGGAGCATACACTCCAGAACCTCCAATCAAGCTATTCTACTCCATCCTCCCACGCTCACACCGTCACCTTCAGGAAAGCGAGCGGGTTCGCTTCCAGACTCGCCAAAACTAGGCTAGCCTAGTTGCATGCATGCAGGCACAGGCATGGAGCCCACGATTCGGCGCCATCATTATTTTGTGTGTGTGTGTGTGTGTGTGTGCGCTTCCACATCGCTGCTTCGCACCACCAGCAGTGTAGGCTACCAAGAAACAGTGGTGGTACCTGGCACTGTAGGCCTACCTAGGGGGAAGGGGAGGCCTTTTATGGAGAGACAGGACTCTCTCTCTACCTGGGCTCGGGGGGTCGCTTCATTCACACACTGAGTAGAGTAGATGCAGGTGACTGTGGCTCTATGTGTGTGTGTAGGGGTGCACGTGTGCAACACGCCGTGTACCAAGCACATACCGGTAAATGTCCATACACATCAGACGATCTTGTAACTCTTCGGCATCGTCATGCCGTGTCCATTACTCCTGCTCAGTATTTGGGGTAGAAGTGGTTTAGGCTAGTCAGCAACCGCGGCACTCTGGTGCCAGGCTGGAGTGAGATGGAGAGAAGGTGAAAGAGAGTGGGGAGAGGGAGGGTCATGTTAGCTTCTCTTCCCCCTTTATTTGATCTCCTTCCTCCTCCCCCTCCCTCTCTTTCATCTTCCTTGGACAGTGTACACACTTCTCATTAACATCCATTAATACGGACTGGTGAATCACAGTTTTTATTTGGAATGAAAGAAGGGGGGGGGGGGGGGGGTTCAGTTTTGTGCACTGGGGAAATGGTTGCCAGTGGACATGGGTCAGGTTTAGAAATCTTCAAACGATAAACCAAAATGTGTGCATTCAGTTACCAGAAAAATACGTATGTCTATGTCCATCATAAAAACCACTTCTTCTTTATTTCCTCCCTCCATTCACCATCCATCGATCAGTCCATCCGTCCGGCAATCAAATAATCGATCATCATCAACAATCAGTAAGAATAAATACTTACTTGCGAATGAATAGATTAACAGACAGAAAAGCAGTAGACAGATGTAGATAAATAATAACAGAAGATAAGACAAGAGAGGGACGCTAAACAAACTTTTACACCCCCCCCCCCTCCTCACCTCCCAAAAAGCTTGCTGAGTAAATGGCTTTCTGGCTGGGTGGCTACTTGATTACTTTATTGGTTGCTTGCTTGCTTGGATTGATAGAGGGGTGGATAGGAGAAGGAAAATGGGCCTACAGACAGGTTAAATCCTACCAGATATCAAACCTCCATGACTATTAATTTTTGTCATCAATACTTATGTATAAAAGGTTTACAAAGAATAAGTTTATCTATTCTATCATTATTATCTATCTACTATCTACTATATCTTCTATCTATCTATCTATCTATCTATCTATCTATCGATCGATCGATCGATCGTCGATCGATCGATCTATCTATCGATTATCTATCATCGATCTATCTATCTATCTTATCTATCTATCTATCTATCTATCTATCTATCTATTGATCTATATAACTATTATATAGAAAAAGAAAGGGAAAAACAAAGAAACCATCCCTTGATAACAAAATGATTATTTCACACTTTTCACTTAGACAATATCAAACTTGCTTTAAAAAAAAGAACAGAGAATGGGCCTGACTAGCATATGGGCCTGGCTAGCATATAATATTCAAAGTTCAAGAGAAATTACAGAAAAATAAGGAAAAAGATAAAAACAAAAACCAACTGAAAGAATATTTTTTAACCTAAGAAACTGATACTTGACACGTACGTGTGGAATCAA
>CM060317.1:74170024-74187524 GCA_030674155.1 Stramonita haemastoma | reverse complement strand
CTCAGCTTTGGTGTCAGTTGAATGATTTTGTATCATTTGCATGCACGATCCAGCTATCACCTCCCCCACCCCCCGAAAATGACGTATGGCATGCGTCTGTGGTAGAATGGAAAAAAAGAAGAAAAATGGTTGTAGTGAGGGAGGTCCATCCCCATGGCAATGTGGGTAGGTATTATGGATATTCATGTGCTTGGGTTTTGTCCAGGACGTATGCAAAAGTTGAAAGCATGTGTGTGGGCAGAAGGAAAGAAGAGGAAGAAGAGGAGGAGGGGAAGGAGGGAGGAGGAGGAGGAGGAGGAGAGAGAGAGGGGGAGGAGAGAAGGAGGAGAATGGAGGAGGTGGATAAGGAAGACAATAAGGAGGAGTAAAAGAAGAAAAGGAAAAAAAGGACGAAAAAGAAGATAGGAGAAAGAGAAGAAGAATTGCAAAGAAGAAGAATTGCGAAAAATAAGAATAATTGCAAAGAGGAAGAAGAACTGCGAAGAAAAAGAAGAATTGCGAAGAAGAATTGTGAAGAATTGCGAAGAATTGCGACGACGACGACGACGACGACGACGACGACGACGACGACGACGACGAAGAAGAAGAAGAAGAAGAAGAAGAAGAAGAAGAAGAAGAAGAAGAAGAAGAAGAAAAGAAGAAGAAGAAGAAAGAAACAACAACAACAACAACAACAATACAACAACAACAATAACAACAACAACAACATTACCAAGAAGAACACGAAGAAAAAACACTTCGAAGAAGATCAAGAAATAAGAACATAAAAAACCCAAAAGAAACACAAGAAAAATCCCCTCCGAAACATGGTGTTTATTACCGTCAATGTATCTGCCCGATACGGATGTTTTTGTTTTGTTACCCTATCCCTGATGATGATGTCTGCAAGACGCATCCTTAATACTGTGTGCTGCTGCTGCTGCATGCGATGTTCTGCCAGAGTATTGGTGAGTTTGTTTTTGATGTCTTCACTACGTTTATAGTAGAAGCCATACCAGCGAAGTCTGCCTTCATTGTCTGTTTATTGCTGCGGGCAATGGTGTTTGTAGACTTAACCAGCGTGATTCTGAATGTTAGTGCTTGTGAATGGAGATGCTTGTTGAAGATATTTCCAGCATGAAGAGCACACTTGCTGTCTCCCCTAAGGGTATACTGGTTTTCTTTAAGTGCAGGCTGTATCCTCACTTCCTCCGTTGAGAAGAGGAGGGTAGTGTGGTTCGGTCATGTCACACGTCATCACTCTGTTCCTAAGATTGCCCTACAGGGGACAGTTAAGGAGGAGGACAGAGGGGCTGACAGATGGAGAACTGGATCAGACATCGCAGATTGGTTCAGCCTTGACATGGTGGTGTGTTGCTGCCAAAAGCTGAAGACAGACAGATCAGCCGAGAGTAAAGTGTTGACTAACGCATCTCGCACGTCCCCTTGGCGACCATATTGGTAACAGGACTGCTACTGCTGCTGATATTCTCATGATGCTGAAATTTGTTCCAATACCAACTTTTTCTCTATTTTCGCCCCACCCCCACCCCCCACACATACCCTTTTTCTATTACCTCTTTCATGCTGCTTATTTTTCTTTCCTATCTTTAAAAAAAAAATCTTTTCTGTTTCTTTTTTTCTGTGGAAAGTGTTACCACTTACCTTTCTCTCCAATTTTTTGGCAAAGGCTATGGCCAGCGTTTCTGCTTTAGCAACTTGAGGGTGGGGTTGTAAACACTGAGGTAGCACAAGAGTCCTTCTGTATAGCAGTGTTACTTGCAGATATGGCTCTCTTCGCCTTGCATATTCAGCGTGAGTGGCCCAGAAAGAGTCTTGATTCAACTAGGCTGTTGCGAGTTGGATTTGAACCCAGACATATGGATCAAACACCGAATGCCTTACCTCCACAGCTAACCAAGCATTCTACTCAGTCTCACTGCCGGTTTAGCATTTAAGGGGTTGAAATGGAAAACAGCTTATACATACTCATTATATCATGATGTTGACATCGACTTTGACTTCTCCCTCAGGTCCTTGAGCAGTGGCCGGAGCACTGCACTGCACTGCCCTACACTGACTGTTTCAGGCAGCAGGAGGTGGGCAAGATGTATCAGGTGATGCCCATCTTCAGGTATGAATGGAGGCATCTGCTGATATGACATGTAAGAACCCCTGTCTCTGTCTGTCTGCTCTCTCTCTGTATCTATCTATCTATCTATCTATTCTATCTATCTCATCTATCATCTTAATCTATCTATCTATACTATCTATCTATCATATCTACCTACCTAACTATCTACTACCTATACTCTATAGATAGATAGATAGATAGATAGATAGATAGATAGATAGATAGATAGATAGATAGATAGATAGATAGATAGATAGATAGATAGATAGATAGATAGATAGATAGATAGAATAGATATTGTCCCAGAATTTACCAGTATGACTATCAGTGTGTGTGTGTGTTGTGTGTGTGTGTGTTTTTGTGCGCGTGCGCGGCGTGTGTGTGTGTGTGTGTTTTGTGTGTAGTGTGAATACATAAAAGCTGACTCATTAGATATTAGACTTTTGTACGTTTCTGATACTGTTTTCAACATGTTTATTCGTAACTGAAAAGACTGCCACATTTGCAACAATGCCATAATTAAAAGTAGCAACAAACTCGAAGCTTACCCAACGAATGACATCCATATAGAAATAGTTGCTGATATTCTTAATAGCTACTTCACACACACACACACACACACACACACACACACACACACACACACCACACACACACACACACACACACACACACACACACACACACACACACACACACACACACACACACACACACTGATAGACATAATGTATATTCTGGGACAAGGTCGTATGTCTGTAGAAATGATGTAGAGAATTGGCACCTTGTTGTCTGACAGTCTGTCTCTTCTCTGTCTGCAGTAATTGCAACGGCTGACAGGAATAAACACACATACACACGTGTGTGTGTATGTGTGTGTGTGTGTGTGTGTGTGTGTGTGTGTGTGTGTGTGTGTGTGTGTGTGTGTGTGTGTGTGTGTCTGTGTGTGTGTGTGTGTGTAGTGTCTGTGTGTGTGTGTGTCTGTGTGTGTGTCTGTATGTGTGTCTGTATTGTGTGCGTGCGTGTCGTGATTGCTCCTGTGTGTGTGTGTGGTGTTGTGTGTGTGTGTGTGTGTGTGTGTGTGTGTGTGTGTGGTGTGTGTTGTGTGTGTGATGTGTGTGTGTGTGTGTATGTGTGTGTGTGTGTGTGTGTGTGTGTGTGTGTGTGTGTGTGTGTGTGTCTGTGTGTGTCTGTGTGTGTCTGTGTGTGTTGTGTGTGTGTGTGTTTGAGCGATATTTTATTATCCCTCTGTAGGCCTTTTGCATATGGTGACCTTACCTCTTTTGAAAAGATGGACATAGATTTTATCTGCCTGCATCACTATGTTTATGCCTATATTCACACACCAGACAACTCCTTACTGTCAGCCTCAGTATTCAAAGAGGTGAAGGGTTTGAGGGACAGGATAGCCTAGTGGCTAGAGGATTAGCTCACGATCTGGTGATCTGTCGGCGTGGGATCGATCCAAGGTTTTAGCTACCCCCGGGACGCCCGTTCAAGGGATTTATTCCCCGGAGTGCCAAACTCCACATCTCCTCCAGAAGTCCTTTGAATGAGACTATAAACTGAGGTACTGTGTGTAAACAAATGCAGAACGTCTTGCCCACACGTTACAACCCGTCCCACTTTTGTAAAGTAGGCCATGTGTGTCGATGGGAATGCATGACCATTTTTTTCAAAAGGCATGTCACATTAGCGTCATGTTTAGATATCAACCTGAAGTTGGAATGAGGCTACCTTAATGGTGGACAACACGGTCCTATAGCAAACTCTCACCATTGGTGAACCTCGGATCTGTAGCAAGATCAAACAAACAACAAAACAACAAAAAAAACAGAAAAAAAGATGAATATGTTTTTACATTTGTCACATGTTGCCTCCGAAGACAGTCTTTCAAATCCAGTGGAACAGCCTCGGTGGCAGTAGGAATCAATCCTGGGACTGGTGGACTCAAGCGGCAAAAGTCTTTCCTAATGTCCTAACCAGGCACATGAGACACTCCCTGTAATCAGGTCACGGGCAGTCGTCTACTGTACTCTGTTTTAGTAGGCAAGCTGTAGTGGAGCCCAGAATGCATACAAGACTGAACATACCCAGCATGCACCGTACCACCCGGTAAGGGGTGGGCTCCGCCAAGATCAGCTTGCCCAAGACACTTCCTTGAGAAACCTGTGAAGTACCCTTAACCTGCGAGGAGTTAAGGGAGAGGTCAGTCATCAGTCATGTATGTCTGATTTGATTTCCCCGGAAGCATAAACCAACACCACTGGCTGATGCAATAAAGAATATTTTTATTTATTTATTAGTTATATTATTCTTTTATTTCAGGATAATGAAATAAGCACTCACTGCTTTTATTAGCAACTGATCCCCGTGGTATGCACTTTTTGTCAATATTTGCCATCCGTTCCCACCGACCACAATGGTTCCGAAAGCGGAACAAGTTGTAACTGTGGCAAGATGTTCTGCATGCTTGCACACATCACCTCGGTTTATAGTCTCATCCGAAGGACTTAGTGCGAGCGATCGGCACTGATGTTAACTTCCAGAGGAAAAATTCTCCTGAACGAGATTCGAACCTGGGTCAGCAGATCACGAGTGCAGTCACTCAGACCACCAGACAATCCCGTCCCCAGTATGCAGGGGTAGTAGTCAAACTGGGATATGGCTGTGTCCATTTATTTTGCTTGAGATGCCTGTCTGCTGCATGTATTGGAACACACACACACACACACACACACACACACACACACGCACGCACGCACGCATGCACGCACACACATCGTCTAATTCACATAAGTGGAAAGACGTAATTGAACAACACACACACACACACACACACACAACACACACCACACACACACCACCACCACACACACACACACACCAACACTACCACACTCTCCTCTTCCCTCTCTCTCATCCACATCAGCCCACACACACACACACACACACACTCACCACTCACTCACTCACTCACACACACACACACTCACTCACATCACTCACATCACACACACACACACACACACACACACACACACACACACACACACACACACACACACACACACACACACCACACACACCACTCCACACACACACACCACACACACTCACACACACTCATCACACACACACACACACACACACACACACACACACACACACACACACACACACAGACACAGACACACAGACACACACACTCACACACACACACCACACACACACACTCACACACTCACACACGCACACAGACACAGACACACAGACACACAGACACAGACACAGACACACACACACACACACACACACACACACACACACACACACACACACACACACACACACACACACACACACACACACACACACACACACACGATGGTCATCACTATTGCTACATATGCACTTCCTTCCCTAATACTGACACAGACAGGTACTGTCGCACACGTGACTCTCTCCAACCAATCAGAGGACGAATAAGCCTGATGTGGAGGTAGGAGGAGGAAGAAGAAAAAAAAAAAAAAGAACCTCCATCTTTCTCTTTGATCACCAACAGGTGCGCACCAAGGAAGCAGGGCAGGGGTGGGGGGGGATAAGGGGGTGGGGGTGGGGAAGAGTAGGGGGAATAGGGGGAGTATGGGGGAGGGGAAGGCGGGAGGGGGTTTAGGATGGTTGGGGAAGAAACTGATGACTGATGGTTGATTATGTGTTCTCTCTCTCTCTCTCTCTCTCTCTCTCTCTCTCTCTCTCTCCTCTCTCTCTCTCTCTCTCTCTCTCTCTCTCTCTCTCTCTCTCTCTCTCTCTCTCTCTCTCTCTCTCTCTCTCTCTCTCTCTCTCTCCTCTCTCTCTCTCTCTCTCTCTCTCTCTCTGTGTAAAAAAGCACACGAGTGCTTATTCATTATCCTCGAATAAAACAATTTGTCTTGCCTTGCTTGCCTTCTCTCTCTTTATTCAGACAAGGGCAGGCGGATAAAAAAAACCAAACAAACCCAACTGTTAGTGATTATTTGTTATTCTTGGAAATATATATTATCAATTAGTCAGGTAATCGACCAATCAATCAGTCAAGTAATCGATCAAATTCTCTCTAGCTTTAAATAAAAACTGCTTTAGATAAAAACTGAAAGGTACTGTGTAATGGGGTGTTTCAGTATATGAAATGAACCTTTTTGTTAGTCCTTACATGTTGGGATTTCTATGGAGGTCCCCCCCCCCTCCCCAGAATATGTGAAAAATGCATTTGATATTATTTCACCCCATTTTAAAGAGGCTGCGGCCTTTTTAGCAAACATGTGTCAGTGTCAATGTCAGTGTCAGTGTCAATGTGAGTGTCAGTGTCAGTGTCAATCTCTCTCTCTCTCTCTCTCTCTCTCTCCTCTCTCTCTCTCTCTCTCTCCTCTCTCTCTCTCACACACACACACACACACACACACACACACACACACACACACACACACACACACACACACACACCACACACACACACACACACACACACTTCTTGGAATAAATATTATCAATTAGTCAGGTAATCGACCAATCAATCAGTCAATTAATCAATGAAATCCTCTCAGGCTTTCAAGCGATGGTCACAAGCTGTAAACAAAAACTGAAACACACACACACACACACAACACACACACACACACACACACACACACACCACACACACACACACACACACACACACACACACACACACACACACCACACACACACACACCCCTCCACTGTTTAGCTTCCCAGATTATATTTACGGAGAGTGTGTTTTTTCTGGCTCGCTGCTCACTGTTCAACGTAAATCAGTCAGTGAAATCGTGAGAACCTCCACAGCTTCCATTCACATAGGCAACACCTGGAAAACAACTTGTTTCTACTCCCACCCCTTTATTTTACCTTCAGCAACATGCTTGAACCCAAATATTGGCTGTTAAGTTGTTTTCATGTTTCTGCAGTTTGACAAAGTTTGGCAGGTATAGATATACTCGCACAAAAAAGTTAAACAACGCATTATTTTGAAGAGACTTTGGTGAGGAGTAACATCTATAGACACTTGAAGCTTAGTAGCCTATATATTTTTTTCCTTTATGTTTTACCCCTTCTTTCTTTTCTTCGTCTTCGTTATCGAACGCTCAGACAACAATTGTTGTCTGTTATTTGAGCGAAAATGCGTTGCGCTGCTGTTAAGCACCTGACAAGTCAAGCCCAGCGCATCCTACTTTCCTGGTATGCATACAAAAAAGGAAAATAAAAAACAAACAAAAGCAACAACAAGAACAAAGCCCAACGCCAATAAGAACAACAGAACCAACCACACTTAATTTCTACATCTATTCTACCTTACATGACTTCTTAGAATTTTCTTTGTAAGCTTATATTATTTGTTGCTTTCATGTTTCATGTGTCGCAGCTATAGTAGTTGTGATCGACTAAAATTGTGTTTAAAACGTTGATTAATTTAAAACTCAGAAAACCACACTTGACCCTTAAACCACTGAGCAACAAAATAAACTTTTTTGGCAGTGTTTTCCTAAGGACCAAAAAATACGACAGATTTGTTATTTTGGTTTGTTAAGTTAGAGTATGTTCACTGTCTATCTATCCTTTGGTCTGGCGACTGGGGGGGCACCCCTTAAGACTTGACAACCAGTTCCCTCCATTCCTCTCTCTGTTCTGCCTTTTATCAAAGCTCTGTTTGTTTCTAGGCCTGTGCATTCGCTGACGTTGTCCTCCCATCTCTTCCTTGGTCTGCCTCTTTTTCTTCCTCCTTGGACTGTGCCTTGCAGTATTGTTTCTGCAAGTATGTTCACTAGAAAACAAATATAGGCCATTAACCTTATCATTCACATTATCACAGCAAACAGCAAGAAACCCACAAAGTCAACTGAAAGCAAGTAGTGCTGCTAAAGCAAGCTGTTGGTGTTGCTCCACTTTTTGCGACAGGTATAACCGGTCTTAGTTCCAGACATACCGCGGCAGTGCTATGGCATGGGGTCTGTTGGCAGCGAGTTTGCTTGGCAAAAGACGCAGAACGTAATCATTCAGTCGCCGCACTCCATCCAGCTATACTACGCGTCACTATCAGCCCTAGTAGTAATAGTACAGGGCCAGGTGTGCAGTATGAAATATATCCCCCCATGAAAAATTTGCCACTGGCGGAAGTGTAGTAGGGAAAAGATGGGTGTTAGATTTTGATACTTTATTCATTTATTCGTGAAATGACTTTTTTTTAAAAAATAAAGTACTATGTGAGAGTGCATGCCCCCAAAACAACAACAACAACAACAACAACAACAACCACACACACAACACACACACACACACACACACACACACACACACACACACACACACACACACACACACACACACACACACACACACACACACACACACACCACACACCAAAACTGCAGACATTTGTGCAAATGACATCATCATCTTCGAAGATAGTAGATACATGATATGGCGGATAAGGAGATTTTTTGCATAATCATTTAAATTTGTAATATCCCCACACATTTCTTTTTCCTTCAAAGTGTATGCCACAAAGAGAGAGAGAGAGAGAGAGAGAGAGAGAGAGAGAGAGAGAGAGAGAGAGAGAGAGAGAGAGAGAGAGAGAGAGAGAGAGAGAGAGAGAGAGAAGGACAGACAGACAGACAGACAGACAGACAGACAGACAGACAGACAGACAGACAGACAGACAGACAGACAGACAGAGCATGCTACTTGAAGGCTTATGTGCTTTATGAATTAAAAGTAATCGAAGACAAGGCCAGATTGCAACCGCTTCTTTGTTAAAATATGCTGGTTCTTATTCTTTTAGAGAACTAAAGCAGAACAGAATTAGAACTATGCAGGTGTATGAAATGGTAAAATTTAGGAGAGCTGGCTAAATCAAAATGACGCGCACATGACAAATAAATCCTGCAGTATACCAGACATTATCCAGACACCCACTAATGGTATTGTTGCACATATTCAAAACTGACAGGGGGGCAAAACTTGGCTGGTTAACAACTCCTACAAGCGTGTACAACACAGATGCCCCTTCCTTCTAGCCAACAGCAAGCAAGTGAAGCAGAAGGGCAGAGGCAACAGGGACAGACAGACACCCTTTTCTTCCCTCTCCCGTACTAGGCCTACTAGTGTACAAGGAGGAACAAGGTGGAACTGATCCTGTTTCATGGGTTACATCTTCACAGTACAGGCCATTGGCAGACAAAGGGATGGATGGCATTTGCCCGATACCATCAGTGGAGATGCCGTGTGTAGGTAGGCTAGGCTAAGGTAGGCTACACACATCACGGAAGCAATGGAAACCACATGTATAAATGTAGGCCTGTGTATGTATGTATGTATGAATACTGTATGTATGTATACTGTATGTATGTATGTATGTATGCTGTCTGAGCTGAGCTTTGCTGACTGGCAGGTAGTCCAGGCTTTGGCTGGCATTGCATCGCATGGGACCAAGGGGTGGTGAAGACAGACTTCTGACATGCCTCAGTTAGGGATGAAGGGGATGTTATATAACTAGCTCGTCAGGCCTCACAGCACTTGGTTTCCTCTCTAGCCTAGGCTAATGCCATTGCGTGGCAAAGGTTGAAGACAGCTACAAAGCTACAGATTTGTACTGGTCTCAAGATTGTCAGATTACTGGTATCGTATTAGTCTTATCAGTCCCCTAGATTGGAGGACCAGAGACGTTGATGACTTCGACAGCCTTGAAAAAAACGTGAATTAGCCTAATTTGAAAAAGCCCTATATCTTACATTCCAATTAGTCCTAATGCTTATAGGTTCCGTCATCAAGTGCCATGGTTTCCTAATAATTTATATGCCATTCTGTTGTTTTGTCATCATTGACTGTACTTTCGTTACTCTTCTGATGACCTTAATACGTTCAGGCCCTGTTACTAATACAATTATGTACTTTGGTTCCAAACAATCTGCTTTTGCTTGTGGCTTTTATCGTCAAATGATGTATCACAGTGACTAATGATCTCAATGCAGTTCTTATCAAATAATGTATTTCAGTGACTAATAATCTGAATTTTAATTCATCTTATCATGAAATATTGTGCGTACGTTTCCACTAATATTTCATTATTCTTTCTTTCTTCTTACTTTCTGCCGGTCTTGTTGAAGTTGGTTGTTGTTTGTTTTTATTTTTAAATAACTTTTGACATACGTTTTATACACTTGCTTTTGACATATATACAGAAACACCTCTATGCCGTACCAAAAACTCCTGATATCAAAAATAACTATCTTCCCGTTGTTTCCCTATCAAGGAGCACTTTTGTACGGTTAATAAATGTTGAAACAATGGCACAAAATATCTTTTATTTTATTTATTAATATTTATTTATACCACTTTATGTCACAGCAGATTGCTCTCCCCGGGAAGAGCGCGTCACCATAAGTGCAGCGCCTACCATTTTTCTTTCGTCTGCAATTGTATTTTTTCCTATTAATGCTTTTTTCTCAATTTTGGCAGGAACCTCTTGTGCCGTGGTATTTTATGCGCTAATTTTTGTACACACGGACCTCATTTACATCCATCCGAAGACTAGCACCAGGGAGGGGGGGGGTGGGCCAATGTTTAACACGCCACTCGCCCACTTTCGCTTCTAGACAGCAGTTATCTAGCCAGTGGAAGATCTCAGGCTGAGACAGCCTGCTTGTACTGGCCTCAAAGATGCGGTTGTCGATAGTGATAGTACAGGCCGCTCAAATGCAGTTTAGATTGTGTGTGCTGCGTGCGTGCGTGTGTAGTGTGTGGATGCATGTTAGTGCGTGTGTGAACCGTCATACAATGGTAAATAATGGTTCATTTTCTAGTCAATGTTTAAATCATTGTATCTAAATTGTGTGTGATGTGGCGTGCGTGTGTGCGAGCTGCGCGCTAGGTGTGAGAGTTTGTGACATTTTATTTGGAAGTTATCAATAGTGAAAATATGAAAGTAGCTATTTCGTGTCTTGATATGATTGTATCATTTGCCTCATTGTAATCCTTCAGGATATTAAGTGTTTGACTTACTTGACTTGACAAGGAGAGAAGTTTGAATTTCATGGGAAAATCTGTCATAACTGAGAGTCGTATACAATGAAATATAGTACTGTCATAACTATATTATTTGGCTCACTGAAAAAATCCAAACAAATTATATGATACATACTCACAGACACACAGATACTCACAGACACACACAGAGACACACACACACAGAGACACACACAGACATAGACACACACAACATAGACACACACACACACACACACACACACACACACACACACACACACACACACAAGCAACAAAGGACATCTGCCACACCACATTAAGAAGAGCTGACAGTACCAGCATAAAAAAACAGATCCTCTGTGGGAGATTCATAACATGTTTTTATTATGTTACACGGTTCATGTTACATAATTCATGTTACACCGCTTACTGAAACAAAGCAACTGGACAAAGCAGCAGTACAAAATTCCAAATACATGATTCATGCCTTCACACATCTGGCTGGACTGAATATCTAAACTGAGAATAGGGTCTTGTCTACTTAAGACCTAATATGGGGAAAAAAATTACTGGGTTATTTTGATTATTGCACAAGTTTAGCAGTTGTGCTGATATTTGTATCAATCATAATGTTGCAAATGACAAAAACAGTTGATAACTTGACAAATTCCAGATCTCTGCTGTCTAAAATTTCTGATTGGGTGAGAAAAACAAGTGAAATTGTGTGCAAAAAAACAAATGGAAAAAAAACGAACCCAAAACTGTGTATTGTAGCAGACATTCTGTGAATCAACTGGCATATAATGCATATTGTTTTTTAATTGAAACACAGATGTACATTCTCATTTTCAAGAATACATGTACTCATATAGAATTCAAAGTACAAAAAATTCACTGTGAACAACGTACACACTCACAAAATTTTGGAAATCAGTATGGAAAAACTGACTATCATTTGCTTTTATTTTCTCTCTCTCTCTCTCTCTCTCTCTCTCTCTCTCTCTCTCTCTCTCTCTCTCTCACACACACACACACACACACACACACACACACACACACACACACATTCATTTACTTACTTTATATTCACAACTGTGCTTAAAGCCTATATAAAACTAATCAAAATCTAATCAATCAAAGAACAATAGAATCATAAAAATTCATCCAGTGAAAGACGGTGAAAATATACAGATATGCACAATTTGGTAACTGCACTAATGCTGTTTCTTTCTTTCTTTCTTTCTTTTAACTGATAACAGTTCTGTCTTCCAGCCATAGGAAAAGTACTCCAGTACAGCTACACACACGTGTACAAGGTTATTGAGTCACTGAATCAGCACACCTCCACTGTTTGTTTTTCGAGTCAAGATTCTCCTATATGACGTATCGCTTGCACTGACAATTCACATAGAGCATTGAATGTAAAAAAAAAAATAATAATAATAACATGTATTATAAATTAATAATGAGTTTTCTGGAAATCCATAGTGTAATGTGAATTGATGTTAATGTAGCAAAGTATATCAAAAATAGGTAATGCATCATATCTTTCTCTCTCTCACACACACACACACACTCACACACACAAAATAAATTTCAATACAGCATATCTTTGTCACACACACACACACACACACACACACACACACACACACACACACACACACACACACACGCATGCACGCATGCATGCACACACGCACGCGACACACACGCACGCGCACACACACACACATACATCACACACACAACACACACACACACACACACACACACACACACACACACACACACACACAAATGCACACACACACACATATACACGCACACACAAATGTATTCATACTTATCAAAAACACAAGCAACAAAAGTGAAAAATAAAGTAGGCTATCAATATGTTATGTCAACAAGCACAGCTGGCATACTGATGCACATATAAATACACTAAGTACAAGCCAGGGTGAGGGAATTTACTTATGGTGATTATAACGCATGCACGCATGCACTCACGCATGCATACACACAGGACAACATATGCATTTGATAAAGAAAACACACCAACTGTAAGGTTTTCACAGTATCAGTCACAAGTTTCAAAAATGGAATGCAACTATAAAAAAAAAACCCATAACAAATTGAACAATGAAGGTAACAGACTAGTTTTTATTCTGCTTGAAATTCCATGTCTTGTCAATCACTTAGTATTCTGTTAACGAAGCACAGATCTACCAGAGCTATTGATACATTTACAAGCTTACACTGCTTTATATCTTCCAAAAAAATAGACAAGAAGGTGTCTGGTGAAAAGTAGAAGATATCTTCCAAGATCTCAAGTCACTACATATTTTCTGTCTTCTTGAAGTCCATTCGAGATCTTAAGTCATGGCATACATCAGCAGCACTCACTGCCAAAGACAACAGAATCTAGCTCTTTGCCTTAGGCTTACGCTACATAAAGTTTGTACTGCTAGAACTGAGCGTTCAAGACCTTGGACAAACTACAATATTTTTAGAAGTCTTATGCCAGCATACTACGAAAACTATGAGAATACACCACTGGCTCAGACAAACTGGATGCTATGTTAAAAAAAAAAGAGTCCCATCATGCAGCACAGAATGTCAATAAAAAGGAAGAAATTTCAAGAACGATGTTTCTGGTAGGCGTGGATATCCATACCAAATGAGTCCTGTTATCACAAGGTGGCTTTCAGTGTTGTGACTTTGAAAGTGTGAATTTCAAATAAATAAACACACACGCAACCTCTTCATATTCCTCTACTCATGTGCACTAGCTATGTGCGAATCATTCTCATAGGATACCATATCAAAACTATGGAAGGAGATACCTGTCGTTTCATCATAAAAGTACAGTACACAAGCTATGGCTCTGTGATACAATGCAAATCAAAGCTTACAAATACACAGACATTTTAGGACTTACAAGGAATGAACATGGCAGGTTTTGTCCTCAAAACTGTTTTGGGAAAGCACCTTTTCCTTTGACAGCAAACTTCCTAATAAACATCAGCACACATACAACTAAACACACACACACACACACACACACACACCACACACACACACACACACACAAAACAACAACAAATATACACTCTTTCTCTCTCTCCCTCTCTCTCGCTCTCACACACACACACACACAAACACCACACCATCACTTGAAATTTCACACACACACACTTACACAAAAAGCAATAAATATAACCCCCTTCCCCCTATCTCAACTGACAGACAAACACACCATATTGCACAATCACTGGCAGACACAGTCAGGGCTACACAGTCAGGAGGCAGTCTTGCACAGTCAGTAAGGGCTACACAGTCAGTCAGGGCTACACGGTCAGTCAGGGCTACACGTCAGTCAGGGCTACACGGTCAGTCAGTCAGGCTACACGTCAGTCAGGGCTACACGGTCAGTCAGGGCTACACGGTCAGTCAGTCAGGGCTACACAGTCAGTCAGGCTACACAGTCAGTCAGGGCTACACAGTCAGGAGGCAGTCTTGCACAGTCAGGGCTACACAGTCAGTCAGGCTACACGGTCAGTCAGGGCTACACAGTCAGGGCTACACAGTCAGTCAGGGCTACACAGTCAGGGCTACACAGTCAGTCAGGGCTACACGTCAGTCAGGCTACACAGTCAGGGCTACACAGTCAGTCAGGGCTACACAGTCAGGGCTACACAGTCAGGGCTACACAGTCAGGGCTACACAGTCAGTCAGGGCTACACAGTCAGGGCTACACAGTCAGGGCTACACAGTCAGTCAGGGCTACACAGTCAGGGCTACACAGTCAGTCAGGGCTACACAGTCAGTCAGGGCTACACAGTCAGGGCTACACGGTCAGTCAGGGCTACACAGTCAGGGCTACACAGTCAGTCAGGGCTACACAGTCAGTCAGGGCTACACAGTCAGTCAGGGCTACACAGTCAGTCAGGGCTACACAGTCAGGGCTACACAGTCAGTCAGGGCTACACGGTCAGTCAGGGCTACACAGTCAGGGCTACACAGTCAGTCAGGGCTACACAGTCAGGGCTACACAGTCAGGGCTACACAGTCGTCAGGGCTACACGGTCAGTCAGGGCTACACAGTCAGTCAGGGCTACACAGTCAGGGCTACACAGTCAGTCAGGGCTACACAGTCAGTCAGGGCTGCACAGTCAGGCTACACAGTCAGTCAGGGCTACACAGTCAGGGCTACACATACAGTCAGGGCTACACAGTCAGGGCTACACAGTCAGTCAGGGCTACACAGTCAGTCAGGGCTGCACAGTCAGGGCTACACAGTCAGTCAGGGCTACACAGTCAGGGCTACACATACAGTCAGGGCTACACAGTCAGGGCTACACAGTCAGTCAGGGCTACACAGTCAGTCAGGGCTACACAGTCAGGGCTACACAGTCAGTCAGGCTACACAGTCAGGCTACACGTCTCATTCTGCCCCTTCTCCATGATCTCTGTCAGGCGCTGCATGCGGCCCTCCTGGTGGCGATGGGGTTGCCCGGTGACTGCGGTGGTACAGCTGGATCAGCAAGGAGTACTCTGTCCCCGTGAACTGAGGACCTTTCTCCGCAATCCCGTTCAGCACGTCCTGCACCACAATCAGACGCTTGTAAGGTAAGGTAAGGTAAAGGTGTTTTTGTGGTCGTAGGGGAGGGAGGCGTCAGAGACCTCAGCTTCTCTAGGGCCCCAGCATGTTGAGGGCGGCGCCCATCTCCTCTCCCTTGCTGCTTTACCTTCCCTGACCTTAAAGAGGGCAGGTACCCATTTACAGATGGGTGAACTGGGGGACTGTACTGCAGCCAAGGTGCGCAAATGGTCACCCATCCAACTGGCAACACAGTGTCAAAATAGCAAACACAGACAACAGACAGCACCGCACAGAGCTACAGACAGGCAGACAGACAGATAGACAGACAGACAGACAATAGAGGCCTCACATCAGACACAGTGTCAAAATATCAAACAACACAGACAGACAGACAGACAGAACAGACAGAGACTCACATCAGACACAGTGTCAAAACAGCAAACAACACAGACAACAGACAGCACAGCACACAGCTACAGACAAACAGCCAGGCAGACAGATAGACAAAGGTCTCACTGACATCAGGACTGAGGTAGAGCAGCTCATAGAAGTGGCGTGCCCTGTCCAGGTCTGTCTCCCTGGTCAGCGTGATGTTGGTCAGGTTCTGCTGGATCGCCAGGATGTTGCGACACCTGCGTGACACACGTCATCACCTGTCACTGTCATGGCAGTGCCAACACATCGTGCTATGTGTCATACTGATTTTTTTCTTCTTCAAATTTCATGTAAAATGACACCAAATATAATTCCTGCCTTGGTTGGGTTAAGGTACCGACATGCAGTATTATGTTGTATGATTCCACCTTGTGAAAAACTGAGGTTATTCTTACTTCCTATTACTGTATTTTACTTCATTGCAATGCTGTGGGTTTTTACTAAGTTCATGTCTTACAAAGTAAAGAAATTAAACAGATTTTTTTACCCATTATCTTTAGTTGACTGGTACACAGCAAATGATCTACAGATTAAATCCAGGTTTTGCTTCATTTAAAAAAAACCCAACAAATCCTTATTTCTTGAATCGTATGTTCCATGGAATTGACCTCTGAGCACACTCACATTTTCTTGATGCCGTTCTCGTTGATTTTCTTCAGGAACTGCACGCTGCTGATCAAGATGGAGGCCACCAGGTAGCCCAGGGTTTCAAAGATGTACCTGAAACATGCACACCACAGCCACATCATCAACACTGGTAATGCACCGTACTGTGTCAACATATGTTTCTGACAAGTCACCACCAGCTGATGATTACTGATCAGAATATTCACACAATGGAAAAACTGAAAATCTTATCTAACAAAAAAAGCACTGATGAGAATGTAAAAAAAAAACTCATTGAAAGTGGATCCCCCCCTGCAAATATTATACTGACATGGGCATTTTGGAGAGGGGAAATAATGTATAATACTAAAAAAAACAAACAAACATAAGTTAACAGCAGAAAATCATCAGTGAAGCAATTTTGGAGAAAGAAAAGCCACCTTGACCTTAAAAAAAAAGAAAAAAAAACTAACAACAAAAAACCTCAACAAAAACATATTGTTTGTAAATATTCCAGAAGAAACAAACATACAAGTAGTAAACTGACTTGAAAGCCACAACTGTCTTAAAGACAAAAACTCACACACCAAACTGAAAGCTAATCACACACCAAAACTGAAAGCATTCTGTCTGTAACTTAACGGGATGAAACAAACAAACAAACAAACAAACAAACAATCAAATACAGAGAGAGAGGAGGA
>CM060317.1:74105024-74165024 GCA_030674155.1 Stramonita haemastoma | reverse complement strand
TTCATTTTACACCATTGATAGAATTTTGTCAGGTATGATTGTCATGTTATATGAATTTTCAGCACTGTCAGGGTACATATGTTATGTATTGAATAAAGTCATGATATTGAAAGATGTTGATAGGTAACAAATATATAATGACAAACACAGAAAATGACAAATGCAAAGTGTATGTGTTTGTACCCAGAAATGATTGCCTCTAAAAGATTTATATACTACAACATGCATGTACACTTATACACAAATACTGATAAAGACGGGAAGGCAGACAGCCAGACAGATAGGGACAGAGACAAAAACAATCATGAGGAAATCGTAGGTGAATCCCCACATGAATGCATGCATGTAAACACACACACACACACACACACACACACACACACACACACACACACACACACACACACACACACACACAACACACACACACACACACACACACACACACACACACACACACAACACACACACAACACACTAACACTAAACACACACACACACTCTTGTATCTAAAAGCACAATCAATCTACACAACTATCGACATATCAACAACAAAAAAAATAGCAAGAAACAGTAAAAAAAAAAAAAAAAAAAAAAAAAAAAAAACTTGAACAATTCAACAAACAAAATGGACCACAACCTGAGAAATCGACTGATGTCCTCGTCTTTGGCCCACATGGCGGAAATGACCCTCCTGTCATCAGCGCCGTGTTGCACGATGTCGCGATATGCCGAGTGACACTTGTCGCGATATTCCCTCAGCACATTGCACACCATCGTCAGGAACTGGTCGCGTAGTCTGGCAGCGCCATCATCAGCTCCTGCAGCTCTCCGATGCTTTCGTCCACTGTCACCGTGCTCTGCAAGTACAGGCAGGTAGGTAGGTAGGTAGGTAGGTAGGTAGGTAGGTAGGTAGGTAGTAGTAGGTAGGTAGGTAGGTAGGTAGGTAGGTAGGTAGGTAGGTAGGTAGGTAGGTAGGTAGGTAGGTAGGTAAGTAGGTAGATAGGTAGTAGGTAGGTAGGTAAGTAGGTAGATAGGTGCGTAGGTAGGTAGGTAGGTAGGTAGGTAGGTAGGTAGGTAGGTAGAAAGGTAGGTAGGTAGGTAGGTGAAAGGTTAGAAAGGTAGAAAGTGGTATGGAAGGTAGAAGGTAGGTAGTAATAAGTAGGTAGGTAGTAAGTAGTAGTAGTAGTGGCTGTTCTCGTTGTCATATGTATGTATGTATGTAGTATGTATGTATGTATGTATGTATGTATGTATGTATGTATGTATGTATAAACTACTACGTATGTATGATGTATGAACATAACATGTGCATGCCTGCACACATACTCTAACACACACACAAGTACAGATGTTGGTGCAACACACACACACACACACACACACACACACACACACACACACACACACACACACACACACACACACACACACACACACACACACACACACACCACTGAAACAGATAAGACATTTTTTGTTCTCTCTCTCTCTCTCCTCCTCTCTCTCTCTCTCCCTCTCCATCCCTATATCTCTCTCTCTGTCTCTCTCTCCCTCGCACATAAGCACACATGCACACTTACGCATACACACACCCCACACAATTCATAAATTACATCATGAAGTCATCTGCTATTCATGAGATATGCTCCATGCAAAAGTTGCTTTTCCAGCCCTCTACCAAGACTCTTTCAGGGAAAAAAACACCAAGCACAAACAACACATCATTTCAGAATAATAAGCTATGAACCTGGAATCTTCCTAATAACATGATTCCATGAGGATCCACTATAGTAAACCAATGCATTGACAAAGGGAAACAACTGTTTTCACAGTAAGATCTGTTGAGATCTGTAACAAGAAAATTCCATTTTTGCAACAAATTAAAAAAAACAAACAAAAAACCCCAAAACAAACCAAAAAAAAACCCTTCCACCTTTACATAACAAGCTTACCTGGAGTAATGGTCTGGGAACACCAAGTTCTCTTCGCGTTTTTTCATCGATGACGTTACGCAGAGCGTCAAAGCCTGCAGAAGAAAACACACCACTGTCTTTTATTTCCTTCCTAACTACAAACAGGATTCACTGACTAATTGTTCTCCATCACTGGTTCATTTTTAGTCTTTTATATATATATTTTTTTTTCTTCTGAATGTTAACAACCCTTTCTGTGCTTGAACTTATAGGAAAAAGACATACATTAGAAAAGAAAAAAAGGTTTGAAGATATGTGCACAGAGTTTGTATATCTCAATCTGTCACTAAACTTTCACCCACAACTAAACTTGATTGGTATTTTATCACTCTAGTGATAAGATAAAGCAATATATATTTGTATGAACTGCTATCACTTCAAAATATATGTTATTTAAAAGCTCATCCAAACAAAAGGCCATTTAGCATTGGTAAGGGCTTACTGTTTTTCTCACAAGCGCCCCCCCCCCCCCCCCCCCCCCCCCAAAAAAAAAAAAGAATACAAAGGAAATCATGTCTTAATTTCTTGTAGAACATAAATACAGAACCAATTCACACATCCCAGGCTACCAACTTGCATTGAATTGTCCTGATCTGAAAGGAGGGTTTCTTGGTAAAGCAAGTACAGGTGAATGGACAGGCAAGAAAAAAGAAACCGGATGACAAACCTTAACTAAAAAAATACTCATACACATATGCCTTAAACTCACACCTCAAATTTACTAATCAGAGCTCAGATTTCTACAATGCAGGTGTGCTCTGTATCAATGCTTCATTAATGACAGTCGCACTAATAAATAATGCACATATTAACCAACCAAATGCTTCACTGTGGACATCATTACATGTAACAAACATGTCTTCACTATTCATATTATCTTTTTTTTTTTAAATGTTAAGCAAAATGTGCTGATGTCTATGCCTAACTATTTCCATCAAAAGTTCTGGAAATGATGTATGAACACATGTGGACACATAAAAATTATAATACATTGATATAATTTCTACACCCGTTTTACTTTTTTTTGGTTTTTAGCTAAGGCTCTGAGAATCCTCAACAGTGAGATTTTTGCATATGTCACCATTTTTGCCCATCATTATGGTAGCCGCAGTCTGACTTTGGGGATGATGTCTAAGCCTGCCATCAGCATGCGTGCATTTTATAAATATTTCTTGTCATGAGTTCTAACCCACATGAACCACCTATTCTTCTGAAAGGCAAAACAGTTTTTTTAACACGTGTGCAAGATGTTCTGAATGTGTTCACACAAAGGGCCTTGGCTTCTATCAGAAGGGCTTTTTGATCTATAAACACACAACTTGTGCTCAGGCTTCAATGAGTTAACTAGGGAGAAAAGATTCCCTTGAATGCATGCCTCAGTAGAGGCTCAAACATATACTCTCAATTAAATGATATCGGATACAAGTGTACAATCATACGTCCACTGAGACATAAAACACAGACAGTCAGACACAGACATATACACGTGTGCACATGCACACAACACACAGAGCCCACTCAAAATAGTAACCAAAACATATATCACACATATAGAAATACACATGCACACCTTTAACACACTCGTTAGTATAAATAAAACTCAATTAAAAACTAAGAACAATCACACAAAAGCTCACATACACAAAAATGTGTACACATGCATTACTGCATGCACATATGTGCACGCAAGCGCACGCACACGCGCGCACACACACACACACACACACACACTCACAGTGACACACACGCACAGTGACAACACACACACACACACACACACCACACACACACACACACACACACACACACACACACACACACACACACACACACACACACACACACACACACACACAGTCATTTACTGGTTTAGGATTTCTGACACCATGCAAAAAAGTGTTATGACCACAAAAATCGTGGTTACTGAAGTGAATATGTGACAGAGGAAAAATAATCAACACTTATAACAAAAGAATTAATACTTGCTGGTTGATGTTATGATGAAACAAACCACATCCATAACTTGATACAGGTGCACACTGATTTCACAATCACCAAACATATTATAAAAAAAAAAATTCTATATAGGTTCTATATGTATTTGATATATGTCATATGAGAGAAAATTGAAAGTCAACAGAGAGGATGGAAAAATAGTAATGAGGTAACAGTAACAACCGTATGCTTTCTCAACACTGTCTGACACTCAGAGAAACAAAGAGAGCAATACAAAGATAATCATATTTAGTTAGAAGGAGTATGAAAAAAAAACCAGTCAAACATACGAATTAGAATAGAATATATATAAGTAGTCAAACACATAGGAATTGGAGTAGGATAATACAAATAATCAAACACACAATAGCTCGAACAGAAAATAGAAATATCCACACATATACCAATTCAAATATATGGAAACTCAATAAGTATCAAAACACACTAACTAGAAAAAAAGTATACCTAACAATGTCAAAACCATGCAGGATTCTGTGAAACATCCAAACCCATCAGTAATATATTTTCTACTAAACACTGAACAATGGTGATATGTGTCAGACTGGTGAACACAAATGGGTTCTTAAAATCAGGACCTTAACAGCAATACCAAAGAGACTCTAAAAAAAACTAGCCGTTGATTCCGAAATCCAGACATTTAAAGTTTGTTATATACTTCAAATCTAGCTTTCCAAAAACCTGCCAGCAGCAGGCAGAAAGGAAAATGAAAAGCTGTCTCAAACCACTAGTTCCTCTCACCCTTCTCTGTTTTGGAGTAACTCACTAACTGTTACCCCCCCCCCCCAAAAAAAAAAAAATATTAAGAAAAATCAAAGCAATTCGTTTTTTGATGGAAATGTAAAAGAACTTAGTCACAGATGGAGAAAAACATTTATCATTTCAGAAGTTTTGTTAAAAGATGTGGAGATCCTGAGGCAATTAAATTTATAGTTGTATAAATATAGTTGAAGTCAGAAATTATGTTAGGCATGCCCGCCCTCCAAATTTCCCTTTCTGGGACAAAGCCACTGAAAATCAGGGACACTGACCAATTTTTCTGGGACACTCTCGTAACCACACAAAAATCTCACTTCCTTTCTTGTAGAACAACAGGCATCTTTACATAGTTTCTTCTTTGACGCCACCTTTTCAGATCATGGAAAAACACTATGATACGCATGCACATGAGCCCTATGACTGCAAAATTGGAGATCTTTTATTCATTTCTGTACAGACAATGGAGGCAGATACAAAGCATTTCCTGCAGAGAAATCTGCTGTGACATAAAGTGGTACAATTTGGCTCCATATACTATTTGATACCACAATTCAACTTTCCGAGATGCACATTGAAAAATTGGATTCACGGACGCTAAGTCAAAACTGACACTTTTCTGGAACAAATACTCCCAGGATGGTGGTGGGCATGCCTGTTATATTTATCACTGCAGTTAATTAATGATGACAGATGTCAACCTGACAGCAGTAAATAATATGTGTCCTTACCATCAGTGATGACCACTTCTGATCAGAACAACAATACACATACAAAAATATACAACACTTTCTCACTTTAACAACAAACAAACAAACATTAACATCATCAGATACTGAACGCAGATCACACTACGATGGTTCTGGCAGAAATTAGACACTGGACTGAGACAGCGGTCTTCATGCTTTCGTATTGCTGTCCACACAAACATCACAAACAACATGACAATTATTCACAAGACGTATTACTTTGGGAAGACGACACATTGAACGATTTACTCAAAATGTCGATTCAACAATTACAAACAACACCATCAAACACAAGATATTCACATTAGGGGAAAAGACACATTGAACAGAACACTCAAGCCCATTCTTTTGTGGACTCTCTCGGATAACCCACTGAGCCTTTTTTAAAATCACACACACACACACACACACACACACACACACACACACACACACACACACGTGTATGTACACACAAGCTGATCATCCACAAAGAAAATCGAGCATAGGGAGATCCAAGTTTTCTTCAAGCAAAGGTCTGGACAAGAAGTCTTCATAACAATCATAATGCAGCGCATCCACAAGAAGATCAAACCATAGATTACAAAAAGAACCAAAATAGTTACAGCGCAGAAACATAACACAGAAATCTCAGGGGCAATTACTGTCTGGAAAACTTAAAATAAAAATCACACACACGCACACACAAAAACAACAGAAAAAGAAAAAAAAAGACAGAAAGAGAAAACAACATTCATGGAGTATAAAAAAAAAAGAAAGAGAGACATGACAAGAGCATTCTGGAAGGTGAAGCTGGTTGCTAGGCAGCCGGCACAGCATCACCATGGCAACACAAATGTGGGACAAGCACTTATGGACTTACACTTATGCCCCTCCTCCTCCTCATCCACTGTCGGCCCAACACAGAACATGCCACCATTAGAGCACTTTAGCCAGCATGCCGACCCTCTCCACCACCCATCCATCCAACCTTCCAACCATCCATCCCAAACATCCCCACCCCAAAACACTCAACCTCATACCCCATCACATTCCATACAGTCCCTTTTTCATGTCAACCAAAAACCCCTACAACAATCCAAGTGCAATCATTGAACCAATAGCAGTCACTGTCCAGAGAAAGGATAATGATGACAAAGTGGTTAAAATAAAAGCAAAACAAACACACAAAACCCAGACAGGATGAACAAGTAACTGTCTTTTGATGATCTGACGAACAAAGAGACAAGACAGCAGACAAAGAGAAACAGACACAAAGGCGATGACACAGACCAGAAAATAGAGTTTTAAGAAAAGCCAGCAAATACTATGATGAAAACCATCAAAATATTAAATGGAGAGAAATAGAGAGAGAGAGAGAGAGAGAGAGAGAGAGAGAGAGAGAGAGAGAGAGAGAGAGAGAGAGAGAGAGAGAGAGAGAGAGAGAGAGAGAGAGACAGACAGACAGACAGACAGAGAGACAGAGAGAGAGAGAGAGAGAGAAAGGAGAGAGAGAGAGAGAGAGAGAGAGAGAGAGAGAGAGAGAGAGAGAGAGAGAGAGAGAGAGAGACAGACAGACAGACAGACAGAGAGACAGAGAGAGAGAGAGAGAGAGAGAGAGAGAGAGAGAGAGAGAGAGAGAGAGAGAGAGAGAGAGAGAGACCAAGAGAAAGGTGGAGAAGGGTAAAGGAAGAAAAGTAGAAATAAAAACATCAAAGAAAAACCCAAGGCACTCAAAATAAATGACTATGAACAAAAGGGAGGGAACTGGTTGGAAGTGAAAAGGAATGCAACAGTGAAGATCACATGTGCAATACTTGTCTATGTAACAGCTGACAGCGAATCTGTGAACTGACTTTCTTTGTCCCTTAATGCCGTTGGGGCACTGCACTGTAATGATTTTATTTTTTCAAGCAGTGTGTCAGGGCCTAGTTAAACCTGGCAAGGCAAGGCTGACCTGGTGAGGCCTATCCTTCAAATCTTTATTTTAAATTAAAAATTTTATTTTAATATTTATAAAATAACAACAAACTGGCAAGTGGATTGGTGAGGCCTAGCCTTCAAATCTTTATCATTCTCAATGTTTTTCAGTGAAAAAAAAAAAAGAGAAAATTGCTGAGTAAAAGGTAGAATCAAAATAATGTTGAATCATTTCCTCCACTGCTGTCATTTCAAGGATAATTTGTTATTCTCAATATGATAGACAATTCTTTTAATAATAAAAATGAAAGAGAGAGAGACACAGGCATCAAATAGACTCCTTAAACTCTAACAGCACAAGAGCAAAATGACAACAGTTTACATGTTTCTGCTTTATTTGTTGTCATTTGTTATTTTGATCTACAATGGTTTTAGCATTTAAAAGCTGACCCTGAATGCTATGATTTTGCCATTCACTTTGTATGAAATGACTACTGATAAATTCAGTCCCACTTATCTCTCTCTGTTGCTGTGAATATCCTCTGTGCCAGGCTAGTTGTCATCACAAGTAAATATGCAAGTGGTGGAGAAATGAAGTACAAATAGTCAGCCACTCTCTGCTCTACACAAGTTTGTTTTGCTTTGTTCAACTCAGCAGGCTTTCAAGGACATTTTCAAATATCAGCAACACCTTAATGGCATACGGCAGTAACAATATTTAAATCATACATCGTAATATTGGTATGATCATATGCCACAGATTGAATTCATTCAGACAAGTGCTCAAGAATCCTAAAGCCCAATGCTGAACAAAGTTAAAGAAGTTGACATGCTATAAGATATCACTAACTGAACACTACTTCTTTTTCTTTCACTGTGAGAAATGAGCTTGTAACAAACTTAATTTTCTTGCAAAGCTTTGCCTGTAAATTACCTATGCTGCAAATGTGGCTGACACTAATTATAAAATGACCACAAAATCAGGGCAGAGCTTGGTGAATTACAGACACTCAAAAAACAAAAATCATTCATCAACTTCATTTCAAATCAACACCTTTCTCAACAAATTATCAAAAAATTTCACTAGCTTGATACCAGATTCAACAAGCATTGAGCACATGGTTGACCATCAACAAAACTGGTATCTGAATCCATCACTGATTAGCTCACTTCCAGCTTTGCCATCACATCTCATCACAAATAATCAACGAACACCTAACCACATACATAGAATAGCTCAATTGAAAACAAACAAATAAACAAAACTGAAAAACAACCGAAAACCCCACCTTCAAGCTCAAAATGCTCCAACAAGCATTGTGTTTCTAACACAGATTTCTCAGAGCCATTATGCTAGCAAGAACAGTAACTGTGTTCTACCATGCACGCAAAACAACAGTGAAATAAAGATGAAAACAGAGTAGGTAATTAGCTCAAGTGACCAATACAGACCCATGCAACAAAATGTAGTGAACAAATGACAGGAGAAAATTAGGCTGTGAAAGAAAAACAAAATGAAACAAAAAGAACAAAAAAAGATCAGTACCAGCGGAAGGAACCTCTGTGGAAATAAAGCAAACTCACGTAAAAATGTGCATTTCTCTTGATGACTTAACTAGGCTTTCACTCCCACAGTGTAAAATGGTGGCGGTGTACTGCCTTTAATGAAAGCAATGTGAAACAAAATAAAACATCTACTCTACAAACACAAATCAAAACAAGACTGATGACTTATGATGACTATGACATGAAGCATAAGATGACATGATGGTTACTGAGCTCAGCATGTTGTATACATTTCCTCACAGCAGTGATCTTAACCCTGCTGATGAATTGCCAGATATCAAAATTCTTTTTAAAGGCTAGCTATGCACACTAACATTTTTTTTTTTTTAAACCCTTCTGACAAGGTTATGACCTACCAACTCCCTTTGTTCTATCATTTTAACTTAGTTATAACACCTATCTTTTACTTACCAAAAACATCTATCAAACCACTGGAAATCAAGGCAACTTCAGCCTTATAAATCTCAAATTACCCCTTTCCAGAGGTCTGGCAAAACAAATAATGTACGTCTTCCAACAGGTTACACTGATTCAAATTTTATCTTTTAAAGTGTAAACCACCAAACAGTACTACTAATAAAAGTGTATCTGTTACCCTTTTATGCCAGTACCACAGGCCATTATTACTACCTGCAACAACTATGTGAAGCATGAATGACATCCTGGATGGTACACTTGCCACCAAAATAACCCCCCCATGACCTTTTTTAATCATACCACACTCAGCTTTGATGAAATCAACAAAAGTGTGCAACACAATAAACACACATGCATGCATAAGCTTGATAATCTATACCAACACACAAGGCTGATAAACCCCTTACTGAATTTGGTTATGATATGGGAAAATCAAAAGCTGTGAGGACACATCCTACAAGGCCTAAGCAAGCAATGTCACACAGGTGGAAAAAATTCACAGGTAATAATGAAGGTGTTTAGGGCAGGGACAGGACTTAAGAACAGATAAGACAAAGGAAAGTGAGGCTGTAAAGGGTTTTGTTGACTTTTGTGTTTTGATCACACACTAACATCAACTTCAATTTTTTGTCCCCTTCCATTCTCAATTCAAGTCCAAGTCTTTACCATCTCCAGATTCAGCTACTGCTGTCACTTGCAGGGAACTGTGGCAGTCTTCCATAAAAAAGAGCATATCTGTCTCTGGATCTACAAGTGAGCTATTACTATTGTCAGCACATGCTGGATAAGAACAGGCAACCCTACATGTCATTAAAGTCACCCAGCAACAGTGCAGGGCTTTTTGGCAGGTGGCCTCACAGCAATATCACACTGACAACTTCCAAGGACTTGGGGATCAAGGGATATGTATCAAATGAGCCAATATGAGGCTGGTTTTCTTTCCCTTTTTTTTTCTTTTATATATTATATATTCTCTGTCTGTCTGGCTGTCTGTCTCTGTCTGTCTGTCTTCTCTGTCTTTCAGTCTTCTCTTCCTCTCCCTTTCTTATTTTCTTATGCTGACATTTGAACTAAAAAATCCTGAATACAATGCTTATGATAAGAAAAAACATTCTTTTAGTTGTGTGTGATGAAGTCAGAGTAAGCAGTAAGACAGTAGCAACACTATGAGGCAGCTTAAAAAACATCTAAACAAAGAGAAACAGAAAGAATGAAAAACCGAAAGAAAAACACTGATACCAACACGAAACACACCTGTTCAAAGTGCCCCCTCTAAAATAAGCATTCATCTACAACCATACCCCCTAAAGATGTATAGTACACTGTCTGCTCTATTCCCCAACCATCGGTTAGCAGCCTAATACACCTGGTTAAGTCCTAAGCTCCACCCCACATTAAGCTGTGCACTGGGGTGTACACTGCAGGACACTTACCCCGGGTGGCCACATCAATACTCTGAGATACCCGCTGATGGACTTGCCCCAGGAAGGCGTTCTGAACAAAGTCGGTGATAAATTCTTGCAGCCTGTGACAAAGAGAATAATAATGATGATAATATAATTATAATAATAACAACAACAACAACAATGATAACAACACAACACAACAACAACAACAATAATAATAATAATAATAATAAATAAATAAATAAATAAAGAAGTGATAAGTAGGCAGTATGAAGAGGTAAGATGAAGGTGCGATAGAGACAAAGACAAGTGGGAAGAGAAGAGAGAGGATATGAGTACAAAAGTTTTTACTGAGATTGTAAATAGATGAGGTTATAGCTTTCTTTACACCATGCCCTCTACACCCCCCCCAATCTGAAGGGCACAGACAATGAGAGAGAGAGAGAGAGAGAGAGAGAGAGAGAGAGAGAGAGAGAGAGAGAGAGAGAGAGAGAGAGAGAGGAGAGAGAGAGAGAGAGAGAAGAGAGAGAAGAGAGAGAGAGAGATGTGTATGTGCAAGAATTGTGTGTTGGGTGTGTGTGTGTGTGTTGTGTGTGTGTGTGTGTGTGTGTGTGTTGTGGGGTGTGTGTGTGTGTTGGTGTGTGTGTGTGTGTGGTGTGTACACATCAAGCATTGTAATTTGCTTCATTTTATTTCCTGGTAAAACTCTCAGGAAAGTTGGAAGTGAATTATGTGCATCATCTATCCTGACCCCCTGATTTTTTAATAAACAATAATCACAGATAGTTGTCTGATAAAAAAAAGTTTCCTCTTCAGAAAGAAGTTCAGAAAATGAACAGGAATAAAACCTCACAGCAGACATGCTCTGACAACAGCACAAAGACTTTCATTATCAAAACCAGGACACTCCTTTCGAAGGCCAAAGAATGATCATCGACATTTACACAAGTATCAGAATGAAGCTATTAAACCCCCCAGTCTGGCTTGGGCCAAAAGCTGTGTCAGTTATTGATGTCAGCTCATTGCCAAGGCCTACACTAAAATGTTGTGATGATGTAAAATGTTGTGTTGAGATTGCCTTCAGCCATGACAAGCTCTTAACAGAACAACCTGCACTCTCCTTTAAAGGAGAAAAAATCCTCTGAAGTCAGAGTATGGCTGCCTATATGGCGAGGTACTTGAAAATAGTCATACACGCAAACTTCTCATTCAGTGTGTGCAAATTGAATCTCACAGTGATTCCCAGGTGGGATTAGTGAGTCAGAGTGCACATTCCGGGTGACCCCCCAGAGTGTTAAGCTGGGGAACAACAACAACAACAAACCCCCCCCAGTGGCTGAAATTCAGCACTCACCCTGCTGTGGATTCCATAGCATCTTCTATCTCCTGGATGAAGGCCTTCAGGGCTTGTAGATAGCTGAAAGATGAACACAAAACACAGTGTTGTTCAGTAAATATACATTTTTTTAGTCAAACAAGAAACATATGCATGTATTTCTCATTAACAGAGAGGGGAAACCAAGACTGAAGATAGTGAGTATAGTGAGCATGCATGGGAGCATGTGTTTCTCTGTCTGCGTGGATGTGTTAAGTAACGGTCATAGGAAACACATAATATAACCAGTTGCTACATTTTGTTACAGGTTCCTAGCCTTGCAGAAGTGATGGTCGGATATCAGCCAATTCAAAAGCAGATTTTATTACCAAAAGCAGTTATATTTCATGTAGGTTATTCAAGAGTAATCTTTTCAAGAATATCTTAACGCATTAAAAAATGTTTAATAATAGCCAAATCAAAACAAAAAATAAACAAAACAAAAGAACCCATCCTTCATAAAAATTGTCAGCTTTCATGAAAAAATTATTTCTTCAGAAGTGGTATTCTGAGTACAGGCAATTATACAAATACACTATTACTAAACTCTGAACACATTTAAAGTTTTTAACATTTTTCTTCAGCAATAACTGTTCAGCAGTATCAAAAATAAAATTTGCAATTATGGGTGCAGTATGTCAATATTTCAGAGAAAAAACACTTTTTCAAAATACAGTACCTTTTAAAAAAAATTTCTGAAACATAACCCTGAATACAATCAGTCAATCAGGCAATCGAAAATTACAAGAAAGAGGTGAAAGGAATATTAATCCACCATTAACCCTTACAGCACTGAATATCTGCTGACAATTACTTCCCCTATCCTTAATTTCTGCCCCGGCGCTCTCCCCTTCAGTCCAGTCAGCCAATTTTCTGGCGATAACAGTACCAGAGGCGAGTTTGTTTATAGTGATCTGTCATACGGCTAACTGGCATCAACGGACTCTGGAAAGTAGTTTTGATACGGCAAACACTGCTTCTCCTTTCCCACGAGAATGTTTATAAAAGTTCTGTATAACATACTGTTTGTGTATGTAAAATTTACCTAGGTACCCATTTTGCACTCTTCTGCACCTCAGAAACCCAGGAATTGAAGGAAAATTTGGTCGTGCTGGTTTTCCTTCTTACAGAACTGAAGGGTAGCAGAAAGCTGAGCCAGAAAAAAACAGGCTTGCCGTATTGAAAGGGTTAAAAATATTTCTGAAACATAACTCTCAATACAATCAGTCAATCATGGCAATCGAAAATTACAAGAAAGAAGTGACAGGACTATTGATTCACCACTGAAACTAGCAGAGGGACAGACAGACAGACAGACATAGAGCAGCACGGACCTGTGATGTTGAAGGCGGAGGGTTTGCAGATCTTCTGCTGCTTACTCATCATGGTCAGGAGACTCTGCTGCCCCAACTCCGACTGCAGGACACAGACAGCATCATGACACACACTGACGTTTAGCAACTTGTGCTTCAAAGAGATCATTTCATGCTTTTTCCTCCCCCCCAACTCTTATAGAATAAAACTGCATTAATAATAGTCAGAAAAGAGATCATTTCATGCTTTTCCCTCCCCAACTCTTATAGAATAACACTACATTAATGATAGTCAGAAAAGAGATCATTTAATGCTTTTTCTCCCAACTGCAAAGACTGCAGGACACAGCATCATGACACAAACAACTGATGTTATCAAGTTGTGCTTCAAGAGATCATTTATGCTTTTCCCTCCCCAACTCTTATAGAATAAAACTGCATTAATGATAGTCAGAAAAGAGATCATTTAATGCTTTTCCCTCCCCAACTCTTATAGAATAAAACTGCATTAATGACAGTCAGAATCTCTTCTCATTTTCCCATAGAAACGCCTGTAAGTTTATATTTTTTTGCTTACTACAATTCACAGACTCTAAGTAACATACCTCTAAACCTTGAACGTAATCTACAAGGAAAACTTGTACTGCTTTTATATTGTTTTTGTTTTTAATTATTACACACTCATGTCTTGTTTTCCAAAGGCATAAACCTGAGCCTCTGGGGATTCTTTTCTTCAGTTAACCTTCTTAGTCCTGAACTGGCATTTGCCAGGATTGAATAATTGCTTCCCCTGAATCCCGAACAGGGATTTGCCCGGATTTACACACAGTCGATTTCCATCAACTGTGACCATCACTAATTGCTACCACATGCCAAAGCTCTATCAGGCTAGAAGTAGAAACCCTGCTGAGAGTCTGGAAGTAATTATAACTGCTGGTATGTACTTAGAAGGAGGAAAAGACAAGTGAGCATGTGTGCTGATCTGATTTCATGATGGAATGCAAAATCTAGGGGCAGTTTGTGTTCAGAGAATCCGAATGCAAGAGGGTTAATGTAGAATAGAGCTTGTTATACAAAGAGCTTGCCACAGATGAAGACAATCTCAACATAACGTTCCAAAGCATAACAACATTTTGATGTAGGCCTTGGTGGCACTTTGCTTACATCGATAATTGAGAAAGCTTTCAACCAGTGACCAAGCACAAGTCTGACTCTTTTGTCTGTTACTACTATCTACATGTCCAGCCATATTCTGGTGACAACTTACAGCATCAAACTGGTTGTGGTGTGTGTGTGTGTGTGTGTGTGTGTGTGTGTGTGTGTGTGTGTGTGTGTGTGTGCCATATTCTGGTGACAGCTTACAGCATCGCAACTGGGGTGGGTGGGGTGGCATGTGGTGCGTGCATGCATGTGTGCATGCATGCGCCATATTCTGGTAACAACTTACAGCATCAAACTGGCGTGTGTCCTCAATGTAGCTGTTGGTGCTCAGGGCATGGATAGAGGCGTCAAAGCGGAACAGAGGAACCTGAAAAAAAAAAAAAGTTGGTGGGTCAACATGAAACATGTGTGTGCAAGTCTCCTGACAGTTGTGTGAATGCCAACTGCCTGAGAAAAAGATCTGGTTAAGAGCGAGTGAAGGAAATATTACGGAAAGTCAAATCAATTAAAGCAATTACAAAAAACTACAAACCAAAATGCCACATGCAAACACACCAATAACATCTTGCATGTGCATTATAAAAAAAAAAGCCCCTATCAGTCTCTTTAAGAAGAGCAAACCAGCTATGCTTAGGGATGTGAATGACACGCGAACATACCCAGCATGCAATCTGCGATGTAGACAGAAGACAGGCTCCGACAGGTTCAACTCGTCAAAAGACACACTGCATAAAAGTTCCAGTGCAGCACCCCTATCACACCTCAAAGACTTGAGACAAAAAAGTCAAGGGAGCTGAGGGGGGGGGGGGGGGGGGGGGATGCCCCTTTTGCCCCCCACACCTCTCTGACACGGCTATTTTCTCACCCCACCCAGGTGTAAAGGGGTACCAACCTTGTGTTGGGGGTTAACCCTGCGATAGACTGGCGTCCTATCCAGGGGGGAGTCTATGACTCTCAGTCGCTTAACGCCACAGAAACCGGGATAAGCACCGGCCTGATGAGCCTTAGGCTCGGGACAGACTTTAACTTTTAACTTTTAACCTCTCTGACTCACCTTTTTTGAGCGGCCCGGTCTCTTCTTGCCGAAGTAGGAGCCGATGTCCATGCTGGGTTCAAAGTCACTGGGGGCCTGGGGGCGGGACAGGGAGTTGCGCACGTCCAGGTATTCACTCAACAGAACTTGCAGCTGTTGGGGAAAAGCATAGCACGACTGACACAATGACTGACTGCATTATGATGGATTCATTGGTACAGGCTCTATACAACATCCAGGTATTCACTCAACAGCACTTGCAGCTGTTGGGGAAAACCATATCAGGACTGACACAATGACTGACTGCATTATGATGGATTGCTACAGGCTCTATACAACTTAAGTTAAGATTTAAAAGGGAATTTTTCCCCATTCTGTTTTGTAGGATAATAACTTCTTCCTCCTTAATCAGCTTTCACTCAAATTCCTAGAAAGTAAATTAACCCTCTCCCATTTTCTAATGCCGCAGCGGGCTTTTCGGAAAAGGCCCCATTTATTTCATCGTGCCGCAGCATGCCGAGAATCGCTCGCGGCCAGTGGGTATTTTCCATCACGCTGTGAGCATGAACAAGTTCACACACACCATGAGTGACTTTTCCCGCTATAGTAAGGATAGCCCAATGGCTTTTCAGTACTATATCTGGCACAACACATCCTTCCCTTCTCAAGAAATTAGTCAGCGTCTCTCATTTTCATTCACACATTTTCTCATAGTTAAGAATGGCGGCAAAGCATGAAGATGAAATGTGGGAAGATTTTCCAGAAGATGAAATTGACGAAATTATGCGTCAAGTTGAGGAGATTGAAAGACAACAGAATAGAGAATCTGATGTTGAAATTGAAACTGAAGAAGGAAGGGATGAAATAGATGAGGATTATGCAGTAGAAAGTGACCCTGAAGACAACATTCCACTACTAAATTTGCAGACGACGTGGCGCGCGGCGCACACAGCGCTGGCAGTGAAAGATTTTCAGTTGCCTGCAGGCCCTGTACACACACTACCGCTCAGTGCCAAGCCCCTGGATTATTTTTTTCTGTTTGTTTCCCCAACTTTTTTTCGTAGTGCGGCAGATGAGACAAATTAGTATGCTAAACAAAAGATCGCTGCTAGAGGTGTGGCTTCTGATCCTTTGTGGACAGACACAACACCTATGGAGATCAGGGCTTACCTGTCTATACTGATAATGATGGGAATCAATCGTCTGCCCAGAATACAATATGTACTGGTCCACTGACCCCAAGTTTTCTCACTCATGGATCAGTACTGTCATGCCCAAAACAAGATTTTTGAAGCTGAATCAATATTTTCATTTGAGAGACACAAGTGACACACCTGGACGTGACAGCCCCCAGTACGACCCTCTCTACAAGATCAGGCCCTTTCTCAATGACATCAAAGCCCAGTTCAAGGCACGACGCAATCCATCCCGTGAATAAATAATGTACCGTGTTTGCGTATTTTTTATTTCTCTTTAGTATGTAGAAAAACTGTACAATCCCAGACAATGGACTTGGTGACAATCTTCATGTGATGTGTATTATTCAATCGATTACCCTGACGTGGAATCCTACAGAGGGCCTGTAGGTAGGACACTATTTTTTTTTAAATTTTGACTCATACTAGTGCATGATGTGCATGTTAGAGCATATTATTTTACTAACAGCATGAAGTGAACATGTTGTCACCTTGATTTGGTGACAAAAAGGGGGACAGCAACACGACATATATAAGCAGGACTGTCAAATTTTGATGCAAAGTAAACTATGACAACTTATGAACATTCCTGTCAAATTTCAAGACTCTACTATCAGTAGTTTTTATATGGTGGTGTATATTACTAAGGAACTGTGTTTTACTAGAAAAAGATTGAAATTTTCCGAATACTAGGAGGAGTTTCTTGGTCAGAAAAGCGAATGGAAGAGGGTTAATGGTGCTCATGTAAGTGATGTCAATATCAATCATTAACTTTTTTTTTTTAAGGATGGGGTGGGGAAATGAATATAATTCACATAAGCTTTTGTAAGTGCGTGCGCGCACACACACACACACACACACACACACACACACACACACACACACACACACACAACACACACACAACACACACACACACAGAGTACACACACACACACACACACACACAACACACACACACACACAGTACACACACACACACACACACACACACACTCACTCACACACACACACAACACACACACACACACACACACACACACACACACACACACACACACACACACACACACACAGTACACACACACACACACACGTACAACACACACACACACCACTCACCACAGCCTGTATGTTGGACCACACATCCTTCATGTCGTACACCACCTGGGAGTGGAGAGCCATGCTTGGGGACTGGCAGGGAAAGAACATCAACAAGCCATGGATTAAAAACACTCCTCTCGGTATTCAAAACATGTACCTCTCGGTATTCAAAACATGTACCTCTCAGTATTCAAAACATGTACCTCTCAGTATTCAAAACATGTACCTCTCAATATTCAAAACATGTACCTCTCAGTATTCAAAACATGTACAACTATTTCAGATTTCATCAAGACAAGTGATTAAAACTGACCTCCGTATTCAAAATGTGTACACCTTTATTAAAAAAAATTTGACGGATGTTATAGCTGAGTGATTACTATCATTTGACTTCAATCTGATCAGTCTACAAAGTTGTGAGTTCAAATCTCAGTCATGTCTGGTGAATTAAGGGTTGCAGATTTTTACAATCTCCCAGGTCAACTTCAAGAGCAGACCTCTGTCAGTGCCTTCGTTCTCTCCGTATATATACATATCCAGAAAATGAAATATGCACATTAAAGATCCCGTAACACATGTCAGCAATTGGTGGGTTACGGAAACAAGAACAAATCCAGCACACATCCCTGAAGTCGGAATGCAGCTACCTTAATGGTGGGCAAAAACGGTTGCATACGCAAAATCTCACCATTGGTGAACCTCAGAGCTCTAACCTGGGAACAAAACAAAAACCCAAACCCCAAAATAAAGATTTGCAGATAACTGCAGCCCAGCAGGCCTGAAAACTAAAACAAATTAATGTATAAAAAATGATTTTGTACATCAGCACTGCAATTACACTCAAATACAGTACCAATGGACATATAAAATTGTGGCTAAAGCAACTGTATAACTACAAAGACAGATAGCTGCGATCAAATTTATATACAAATTTTCTATTAAAAAAAAAGTATTAACCTTCCCTTCACATCAAAGTAAGCTTAAAACAAGACAAAAAAAAAAGACACAAAAAAATTCCTGACCAAGAGAACACAAAAAGCCATCCCCAATCCAAACAAACAAAAAGTTTATAAATAAAATGGCATGTGAAAGGTCACTGACTCTGCATATGTAAATCTGAAAGGTAAAAAAAACAAAAACAAAAACAAACCACCCTAAAAAACAACCTTAAACAAAAAAAAAACCCTCCATACTCCAAACCCCCCCCCCCCTCTCCCCAAATCAAAATCAAACAAAAACCCCAACAACAAAAGTGAAAAACCACAGGACTTTGCTGCAAAGTATTTTCCCCTAATACTTTCAAACACCCACTTCCATACACAAGCTATCAAAAACCCAACAACAACATTGATGATCTGCTTAACCAGTGAAAAACCCATCTCCTGTATACTCTGTTATAATCGTCAGTTACCTACTTCATCTCAACCCCTCCTTGCAAACAGCACTGATCAGGGAGTATGTATGTCAGCAACTACACCTGTCTGCCAATAAGTTTGTCAAGAAATTAAGCTTCCAATCCAATCATATTGTTTGTTTGTTTGTCCGTTGTGTACGACGATGACCTCCAAAACAGCAGAGGAGGCAGCTGCTTTTCAGAAACTGGGCAGAAATTTGATAATAGTGGAGATGTCTTGCCCACAGTACATCCCCACTTCTCTGCCAAGAGGGCATAAGGACAGTCAGCGTTGGAGATGTTCTCCAAAGGCCAACTAGCCCCCAGGGCTGCAGTACATAAGGACTGTCAAAGCCAAGCCTCCTAGTCGGAGAGTCATAGTCAATCACTAAAGACTAAGCTGTAAAGTGGGATTCCATGAGTGGGAAAGCCACTGATCATACAGCCTCACTTTGCTGTTGCCCCCAGCATCAATGGTTTAATCAAGAACTTTGATACAACCCAGGTGCTGAAGACATATTGTTTAAAGGCCTGCCAACCACAGGGCCATATCACCTGAACAATATTCCTGAGAACAGAATGCAGCTACCTAGATGGTGGTAAAAATCGACACATATGCAAAATCACCATTGGTGAACCACAGAGCTTAGCTGAGGAATGACAAAAAGAAACAAAAAACGAAATTTCTCAACATTGATTAAACCTCAGATTAAAAGTATGCAATTATTTATACATAAAAACAAGGTTAAATTGATTTTCCCAATACTCTTAAACCTTTTGCTTGTTTATCTGAACAAAATGAATAGAAAAAAAAAGCTACCAAATTGGAGTCAGAAGTTGCGAAAGAGATCCTAACCAAGTCTGTATTTTCACCTTTTTTTTTTTGGGGGGGGGGCCAATTACTGAACAAGTTTAATATACTTCCCAATGAGAATGACAAGTGATCATTTCTGCATGTGAATACTTTTTTCTTTAAAAAAAAAAAAAAGCTATTTAAAAAACAACCTCTATACACTTTTAAAGACATAGTGTAGCTTTATGAGTTTATCAGAGTTCTAAGAGTTACATTATGTTTCCAGGAACTTTCAGGGGTACATCCTGCGAAATGGCATATTTCCAATTTTCTTTGACTTTTCAAAGGCTCAAACACAATCATGTATAATCAGACACATACAATGTGGCCTCAAAAATCACATTTGCAAAACTTTTATTGAACATTTTCTTGCCCAGGCAAGTACAGATCTAAGTATTTTTCCAAAAGGCACTCCACAGAACAATAGTAATCCAACCAATATGCAAACTGTCAAACTAAGAAAACAAACTCAAAACAAAGAATCAAACTGAAAAGAGTAAAAACAAAAAAAAATAAAAAACCAAACAACTCAAACAAATAAGAAATGACCATAGCATATTTCTTAACAGAAAGACTATAATACCAACAGGCTTTTTAAGCACACTACGGCTACGGCCATAGTAAACCCGTCCCGTCCCGTTGTTTTGACAGCCGTCTCTTTGACGGTAGAACGGATCCGTCAAAGCGGCCATAGTCAACCCGGCCCGTCTCTTTCTGACAATATGGTCACCCCAAGACTGCCAGTGACGCAGAAATGAGGCTGCCGTGGTGACGCAAATCGACAGAAAATAGTTCAACATAAAAAGTGTTTTTATGTAAAATCCCCTCCCAAAACTTTTATCAAAACTATTGGAATGTAATCGGGAAGGGTCAATTTACTAGTTTGTGTAGTCAGAATTTTTGAAGCACCATAAATAAGTTTTTCTTGATTATTTTCCTTTCCGTCGACCCGGCAAACAGACGTGTTGCTCGAACATCAAAATGACGGGTTAAAAAGAACGGGCCGGGCCGGCTCTACTATGGCCACGCACAGCATTTTTCAGTGACGCCACAGAGTAATTCAGCCGGGCAGCATTTTTCACCCGGCCCGCCATTTTGACGGTGTCAAAATGCCGGGTTTACTATGGCCGCAGCCTAAGAATCCAAACCCATACCTTATATGATTAATCCCCCCCCCCCCCACAACACACCCTCTTTTCCATGTAATAATCTCTTATATTCTACACATAATATATTCCATGAGGAGAAAAAAACATCAACCCTCTCTGAGACTCCTTTTCTTAAATCAACTATTATTTAGAATGTTTAAAAATGACATGTGAACTCTGTGTGTGTGTGTGTGTGTGTGTGTGTGTGTGTGTGTGTGTGTGTGTGTGTGTGTGTGTGTGTGTGTGTGTGTGTGTGTGTGGAGAGAGAGAGAGAGAGAGAGAGAGGAGAGAGAGAGAGAGAGAGAGAGAGAGAGAGAGAGAGAGAGAGAGAAGAGAGAGAAGGAAGAGAGAGACAGAAGAGACAGAGAGAAGAGAGAGACAGAGAGAGACAGAGAGAGAGACAGAGACGAGAAGAAGAAGAGAGAGCAGAGACAGAGAAGAGACAGAGACAGAGGACAGAAGACAGAGAGAGAGAGAGAGAGAGAGAGAGAGAGAGAGAGAGAGAGAGACCATGACATACAGCTCTGTAACGTGTGTAATATTTTGAAACCCATAAGCGCAACTGCATTACCATGTAACATTAGGAATGACAAACAAGAACTACATATCTATGACTATTTCCTCTAGTTCTTGAAAAATACACATTGTAAAATGAAGACTAGTCACAAACTTGTTAGTTTATGGACTATACTAAATGCAGGTTAGATATTTATAGCAATGGAATATGACTTGGTATAACTATAGGGAAATGTGGAGTCATAGCAGTCATGGTTGCTTACTACATATCTTTGAAATACTGATTTAAACTCAGTCACAAGCTATAATACTGTTATACATATTTGTGTGATGTGTGTGTGTGTGTGTGTGTGTGTGTGTGTGTGTGTGTGTGTGTGTGTGTGTGTGTGTGTGACTCTGTTGTGTGTGATTGTGTGTGTGTGTGATTGTGTGTGTGTGTGTTGTGTGTGTGTGTGTGTGTGTGTGTGGTGTGTGACTGTGTGTGTGACTGTGTGTGACTCTGTGTGTGTGTGTGTGTGTGTGTGTGGGGGTGTTTTGTGTTGGGGTGTTGTTGTGTGGTGGTGTGTTGTGTGTGCTGTGTGTGTGTGTGTGTGTGACTCTGTGTGTGTGTGTGTTGTGTGTTGTGTGTGTGTGTGTGTGTGTGTGTGTGTGTGTGTGTGTGTGTGTGTGTGTTTGATGACTGACTTGTGTGGTGTGCGTGTGGTGTGTGTGTGGTGTGTGTGTGTTGTGTGACGTTGTGTGTTGTGACTGTGTACTGTGTGTGTGTGTGTGTGTGTGTGTGTGTGTGTGTGTGTGGTGATGTTGTGAGTTGGAGTGAGTGAGTGAGTGTGAGTGAGTGAGTGAAGTGAGTGAGTGTTTGTGTGTGCGTGCGTGCGTGCGTGCGTGTGCGTGTGTGTGGCGTGCGCACGCATGCGCACCCTTGCACACATACATGTTTACGTACACACAAACACACATGTATTACTTTTGTTCAACAGTTTTCTTGTGCTAAGGTAAAATGTTAAAACCATACTTTCATGATCTGTCAAGGATTGTCCATGCCAGTGAAACATTCATGAATTGTAGTGAGCAGAATGTGTTGCACAAGGTTCTCTTCTCCTCTATCAAAATAAATTTGACTTGTTCTGCATTCTTGCTGCCATTTCCCACAAACCCAGAACACGAATAATAAAACCACACTATATCTTTAACATAACTGCATAGTTGTTTTCTCCAAAAATAACTGACTGACAATTGTCTGAGAGACGCAAAGTGACAAAAAACTGAACATGACGTGCAGAAGGAAGCAGAACATTTCTCATTTTTTGAAGGAACAGAGGGCAGATGTAGTAAGTGGCTCAAGGCATGCTCTCAAAAAAGTACCTAAAGAAGAGTCTGGGCAGTGTGGAAAGCCAGAATTCAACCATCAGTGAGTTGCATTCAATGCCATCACAGATATGCCAAAACAACTTCCATCTTCTTTAAGTGATTGGGAACACAGACATATCTACCACTGCAAGATTCTGGGTTTTTTGTTATTTTTGTTTTTCCCTCTCATTATCCTTTAAATGCTATTCATGCTGATCTTTCACCTGTTTTCTCACAACAACAAAAAATAGTCAAGAGACGATGGAAAACCAACAGACAGTCTTCATGGCATGAAGAGAAAAAGCTATCAAAAATGAAATATTAGCATGCTTGAAGCATTGAATAACTCTGCAATAAACAGTGATGTCATTCTTTATCTATCCATCATTCCTTTCACCATCCAGAAAGTGAAGACCAATCCACGTGCATGGCACGATGTTAAGTGCTTTGTAATATATATAAATTATAACAGAAACATCAAGGAAATACAGACAGAACCCACGGGCATGCAAACATCATCACATACATGCAATGTTTTTTCCATTTTTCAACAGCCAAAGGAACAAACAACTCCAGTAACGCACATGCATACAGACCACTCACAGTCCGATTTTGCAAAGTATTAGGTTTCTTTCTTTTTTCCTGTTTTCATGAGGTTTTAACATATTTTAATCTACCTTTCTCATAATTCTGATAAATCACATTTCTTAAATCAGATACACTGACATTGTGCATGTGTTTGCTCTTGTTTTTTGTTCTAAGTGATTTGTTTTCAGAATATCAGTACACAGAATGAATATAAAATGTTTCTTGCATGTTCTGTGCATTTTCTGTCATTTAATAATCCAGAATAATTATTACAGTTGAGGACCAATACAAGTCAAAGGTTAAATATTGTCCAAAGCAGTAATATTGTCTTGAATACAGTGTCACTTCATATTAAAATCCATTTCATCCCGGATAATAAAAATTCCAATAAGAACTGTTAACAGATGCATATCTAGTCATGCACGGTTAAGTTTTAAAGATTTACAGTTGTAATAACCGTTAGCATAATATTCTTTTTATTACTGACATTGGCAATAACTGTTAGCACAGTTATCCTACTCATTCATTCATTCATTAAGTCATTCCAAAAGAATGGAAGAATGAGCCAGAATGAGAGCTATGGTATATGGAGAGGAGACAGACACACGGTACACGCCATACTCAAGCTGTGAGGGGAGAGACAGAGAGTCTAAAACCTTTACCAAACATGTCCAAACACAAGTTCTCACAGAGCATCATACCTCCACTTCCAACCCCGGAATTTGCTTTGAGGAGGAAAATAAAGCAAATGGGCTACAACATGGGTCCACACCAACATCATCTGTCTTCAATGACAAGTATCGCTTTCTGTGCTACACTACTTCAAGTTTGGGAAATACTTTTAGCTCTTCTTTCCAACATATGTACTGGCAAAATGACATCACCATCATCATCATCATCATCATCATCATCATCATGTCTTCTTTCCACTGCATATGCAGTCAATGCCTGCAAGAGTACATGAACTTTGTAACATAAAAACATCCATCAATAACTCTTTCTTTCAACAACATACAGACAGTATCACTGATAGACCTCATTACAACCCACGACAACATAGTAAATCACAACAGTCCAACGGTTTATTACAACACAGCAAGATATTACAGAACAATGCAAATTCAAACACCTAACAATCCTGTACAAGCTACTCTCAACATGAACACACATCTACAGCAACTGAGCTTTCCTCATGTCCCCACAAGACTAGTCCTGCTCACAATTGTCAAACTAAGATTCTGACAATTAAAGCGCTTAAATAAATAGCAAAACAAGTAAAAAAGGGGACAGTCACTCCAAAAATCAAGTAGGCCCCTTATAATCAACACAGCAAAGGTTTGTTTTGGTCTGTAGTCAAACAGGTGAAGACATACACCTTTGATCAAAATCAACTACAGCTTAAGTATAAAAGTCATGACACACAAGTCAATGCAGGCAGCATGAGCATGATGTCAGCTCCTCATCACAGTTGTTTTTGCAAACACACAGGCAGACAAAAGCATCATGGCTGTTTTTTTCAATATGGGTTTGGGGGCTGATTAATTAAGTACACCTCCCTGTCCATTTGTGCAGGAGACCCAAACAAAGGCTTTTTTCTACCCATCTTCATTATCTTTTTCTCACATACCCTGCTTTGTTTTCAGTATGCTGGTATGCAAGTGGTTTCTGTACACACACACACACACACCCACGTGCACGCGCGCGCACACACACACACACACACACACACAACACAAACAAACACACAAACATACACTCTCTTGTGTCACAACACTTCATCATCATCAAACGAAGAAAACCTCCACACACACAGAGAACACAAGCAGCACTAGAGGGATAGAAACTCACAGTCAGCCTGCGGACATTGTTGAGCACGGTCTGGTGTGTGTTGGCCACAGAGCGAAACTGCTGGAAAATGAGCTGCAGCAGATCCAACAGATGGCGCGGCTCGGACTGGCTGGCCAAACTGTCGCTCTGCTGGCCCATGCTGTAACGGAAAGGACAAAATCAGACAACATTTTAAAACAATTGATATTACTGTAGAAATATGTACACGAAAGCATATATATATATATATATATATATATATATATATATATATATATATATATATATATATATATATATATATATTGATGTATATATGGATTATATGATGGAATGAATTACCCAAGGATATCAGAAAAATTTATTCATACACACATTTTTCAAAAATGGCTGAAAACCTTGTCTCTGACTCAAGAACCTAGCTAGGTTCCTTTAGTTGCATTGATTGCACTTTCTACCCTCCACCTCTTTCCTGCCTCTGCTCCATTCCTTTCCTAACCCTCCACCTCTTTTCTTCTCATGAATCCTCTTTTTTACCAACACACTTCTTTTTCAAGGAACCTACAATTTCTGTCTGGATCTGTTTGCATCTCTTTAAGACAGCAGCCCTTTAGTAAGAAAGCACCTCACCTTTATCAATATATATACTTCTATTTTACATCTCCAACTATCATGTAAGCTCCCCCCCCCCCCCCCCCCCCAACAAATCTAATTTGATTTTTTTTTCTTCTAAATCTACCTGAACCTCTTTTCCAAGTCTGTCTGTGTCTCTTCTAGTCTTGTAGCATCACTTTCCTACCATTCTTATCTTTATTTATATACTGTATACATCCTAAGATGGATGCCTGACTTGTCAGGCGCTTAACGGCAGAGCAATACATTTTCATTCACATCACAGACAACAATAGTTGGTGTTGGAGCATTCAACAAAGAAGAAGATGAAGAAAAGGCATCCTATAAACAGATCATAAACCAGCCAGCAAAGTAAAACAACCAATCCATAAAGATGCACAGCTCAAACAGATGATGATGTATGCTCTCTTAACAGAACACACGAGTTTAAGATGATTCTGTTCTAGCCACAAACCCAGCCTACCTTTCTGCCACCTGCTGTGTGGCTTTAGCAACCAGAGACAGCAGCTCTGGCTGAATCCTCATCTTGGTGATCTGCACACCAATCACATTTCATACGTCCTTATTTCACACCTGTGATACAGCACAACAATCACATTTCATACGTCCTTATTTCACACCTGTGATACAGCACAACAATCACATTTCATACGTCCTTATTTTACACCTTTGATTCAGCACACCAATCACATTTCATACGTCCTTATTTTACACCTTTGATTCAGCAAAACAATCACATTTCATGTGTCTTATTTTTGATCTTTTGATACTGCACAACAATCACCTTCCATACGTCCTTATTTTTATCTTTTGATACTGCACAACAATCACCTTCCATACGTCCTTATTTTTCATTTTTGATACTGCACAAATGCATGTTTAAAAACCCTTTTGCCGTTATCTCAGGTTCTTTTCTTTTCTGTGAAGTTACCAACAACAACAAAATACAAAATGCAATCACATGTAAAAATGTGATACCACACTTTTTTCAGCTAGAAATTCAGTGGTTTTTTCCTGCAAAAAAGAAAAAAAGAGCAAATTCAGGTTTTGCCCCTTATTCTTTTATACTTTGCATATTCTGGAAAATCTTATGCCTGTATAATCATTGGCATACACTTAATCATACACACAAAAGAAGAATGAGTCAATCAGGATGGAGAGAAGACAACACTATAAATAATAAACAGCCGTTACCCTCCACAGCCTCCGGCAGCTTTCGCAGCACAAACAGCGATTCCGTCAAGATGGAGATGAAATGAGCCAGATTTTCCGTAGGATCGCGGTTCAAATCCTCAGTCACCTCCAAAGTTCCACTGCCTTTGTTGGAATCTGCATCTGCAGAGACAATGATTTGAGCACATTATTCTTTGTTCAAAGTAATCACTTAAAGGCGTCTTGATCTTGTACAGAGTGATGGGCTTACATTGATGACTGTGGCCTTTAACATAATGTGGAATGTTCCATGCTTTTATTTGCTGTTAATAACATCTGTGTTTACTCATTTCTGACAGAGGAAATTTTATGACTACAGATAAATTAATTCATAAGATAAAAAAAAAAATCATTCTTATCATACACCAGATCTTTTGTTTTGATATAAGAGCAAGCTTTATTTATTTATTGTTGTGTTTTCCAGGAAAAAAGCCTTGATAGTTTTAATGATAATAATGAACAATATTCTAAAAATAATACAAACACAATGACTACTACATATGCTCAAATTCATTCACACAAACTGGGTACCTTCCTCTTTTTCCTCCACCCCCTCTCCACCCACATATCATCATACAACCCCCACCCAAACATATCATCATACAACCCCTCCACCCAAACATATTATCATACAACCCCCCCCCCCCAAAAAAAAAAAAAACCACAACAAAACAAACAAAAACAAAAAACAAACAACAGCAACAAAGCTACACACATAATCTCATTTCTCAAAGCACAGAAGCAAATCAGAAACCAAAAACCCACGGCACGAAACATACACCTTCTACAAACTGTTTTTCACCTGAGCGAGTGGTCACAGGGGTGTCATCTATCCCATCAGTCCATCCCCAGACACTGGCATCCCGACGACTCAGTCGAGTTCGATCCACCTCGCTGCATGCTGGGTGTCTGAACGGAGCGCACGTAGATCTGTTTGTTCAGTTCCTCTATCAGCTTCTCGTGCAGCGTCTGGGGAAGAGGAATAAAAGTCAGATAAACGAATGGAAATTTATCGCTTAATCAAGAGCTTACTCTTCTTCTTTTTCATTTTCTTTTATTATAGAACCACCAACATCCTTGTGTGTGGTTTGTCCATCGTGTTCAACAATGGCCTCCAAAACAGCAGAGGAGGCATGCTGTTTCGGAAATTGAGCAGAAAATTGATTATATTGGTGTGCCATGCCACAGTACATCCCCATTCTCACAAAGAGGGCATAAGGACAGTCAGTGTTGGAGATGTTCTCAAGGCAAAACTGAACCAGGGTGCAGCACAAAGGAACTGTGAAGTCAAGCCTCCTAGTCAGGAGTCACAGGTTGATCACTAAAGATAAGCTGTAAAGTGGAATTCATGAGTGGGTAAGCCATGTCATTACAGCTCTCATATTCTTTGCCCCCAGTCGTCAATGGTTTAATCAAACTTGATAAAGCACTAAGGCTTACACTGCCATTATCACTGAGATCATGATCTGGGAGGCTCTGGGGATTGTAGACATCAGCAATACAGAAGAGAGTGAAAAACCTGGTGGCACTGTATAGAGCTCTACAATGCAGTGTGATGGAGAAGTTGAATTACGGTGAGTTGATTTTTCTTTTTTTTAGCAGTCTCTAATCAGTGATGTACTATTGTGATGACAGTATTGTAGTCTGAGAACTGTATTACAGGTGCTATAATGAAGAAAAAGGAATGTAGGGAGCTGAATTTAAGTGTGTGAAGTCATGTGTGCGTGGTGCGTGGTGCTGCGTGCGTGTGTGTGAGTGAGTGACGTGTCTGTGCTGTGTCTGTGTATGTATCACTCTGTGTGTGTGTCAAAAGTCAAAGTCAAAAGTCAAATAATTTATTTGTTACGCCATAAACCCATACAAATGGAGTTCACATTCACACAACAGTGTACATATAGTTACATAGTTCCACTCTCAAGTGCATCTTTCCTGATTTGATATGCTTTGTAGACGAAATTACAGAGTTTTGGAATGTCTTTGTTTCCACATGAGAGCAGTAGCACAAATTTGAAACACTGAGGGTCTTCTGTAGTATTTGGGGGGAATAAGTTGTAAACATAAATCAGAATATTTAGGACACACCAACAAAAAGTACAGTTCTGTTTCAGGAGTTTCCGCACAAAAAGAGCAGTAAGGATTGTTCACATTCACAGTGTACATACCATAACTCAGAAAATGTGAGCGCAAAGGTAGTGTTCCAATTCTAAATCTACTCTGTGTGTGTGTGTGTGTGTGTGTGTGTGTGTGTGTGTGTGTGTGTGTGTGTGTGTGTGTGTGTGTGTGTGTGTGTGTGTGTGTGTGTGTGTGTGTGTGTGTGTGCGTGCGTGTGCGTGCGTGCGTGCGTGGGTGCATGCGTGTCTGTGTGAGTGTGCATGCATAAATCAAAACATACATAGATGTAATTCTGTGGAAGAGAATGCCTGTTCATCCATACATACATCCAACAAACCTCCACATATACATATTTTTGGTCACCATGTATGTACCTCTTTCCTTCCCATCAACTCGGTGCGCAGATCTCTCAGTGCTTCCACACCAGCCAAGGGTCCTTCCAGTTTGGCCACTGTGCAAAAATGTTAACGCAGGTTTAACAAAACAGTCCTTCCAGTTTGGCCACTGTGCAAAAATGTTAACGCAGGTTTAACAAAACAGTCCTTCCAGTTTGGCCACTGTGCAAAAATGTTAACGCAGGTTTAACAAAACAGTCCTTCCAGTTTGGCCACTGTGCAAAAATGTTAACGCAGGTTTAACAAAACAGTCCTTCCAGTTTGGCCACTGTGCAAAAATGTTAATGCACGTTTAACAAAACAGTCCTTCCAGTTTGGCCACTGTGCAAAAATGTTCATGCACGTTTAACAAAACAGTCCTTCCAGTTTGGCCACTGTGCAAAAATGTTAACGCAGGTTTAACAAAACAGTCCTTCCAGTTTGGCCACTGTGCAAAAATGTTAATGCACGTTTAACAAAACAGTCCTTCCAGTTTGGCCACTGTGCAAAAATGTTCATGCACGTTTAACAAAACAGTCCTTCCAGTTTGGCCACTGTGCAGAAATGTTAACACAGCTTTAACAAAACACTGATCTCTGTCTTAGTACATATAGCGTTTTGCGTCCATAAAAATTAACTTTTCTTCTTCCCTGGACAAATGTTCACACTTGATACGTTTTGGAAGTTGCCACACGTCATGAGGTTTTATTTTGTTTTTGCTTTATTTGCTTTGCTTTGCTATGCTTTGTTTACCCCATTCTTGGGGCTGGTGGCCTAAAGAATAAATCTTGTTCATTGTCATTGTTCGTTCATTGTTCACTTTACAGGAAAAAATTGCATGTCCTTTCCAGCTCTTCTTGTGGGTCATACAGCTTGGTCTGTAAGGTTATCTCTGTCAGCCACACTTTCTTATATTGATTTCTGTCTTAGTACATGTAGTGTTTTGCGTCCCTAAAAATGAACTTTTCTTAAAACAGCTTGAAAGTAAAGTTGTGTAATTACAAAAATATGACAGCGTCAAAAAGATACACAGAGAGAGCAAGAGAGAAAGATGCAAACAGAAATAAAAAGAACACTGTGGATTAAAAAAAAAGTTCAGAAAGTATAAGCAGATTTTCAGACAGACAGCAAATGCATGGACAGAATGAATTAGGGATAATAATGAACAATCAGATGTACATATATATATATGTTAGGGAACACCTATATATGTTGGTTGTTCTACTTTCGTTCTGTGTGTGTGTGTGTCTGTGTGTGTGTGTGTGTGTGTGTGTGTGTGTGTGTGTGTGTGTGTGTGTGTGTGTGTGTGTGTGTTTAATATATATTTTCTTACCTGCTTGAACAATCAGGTCTGTGGAATGTAGATAGTACTTCTTTGCTATGTAAGCATCCATTTTGTCTGGCACCTCCTTAATTTGCTCTCTGAAACAATGTCAGCAATACAAAAATGATTAGGTGCACATGATGCACACATGTAACAGGTGTACACAACCACACATTGTACTGTAATGTATACCACTAAGACTATGCAAATGACATGCACGTAAACAACACACACACAAACACACACACACACACACATACACACACACACACACACACACACACACACACACACACACACACACTACCAGTGGCTTACATCTGCTCCAGCATACTGAGCACAGCCTTGTGCTCCACACCATCGCGCCACAGCTTCCGCAGCTCGTCTCGCTTGAAGTGTAGCAGAGTTTTGCAGGACGACAGATCCTCCTTGATCTTCCGGATCTTCTCCCTGGAATCTGTGCAGCAACAGTATACCGTCTTAGGCATTGTGAATTCAAATCAAGGGCATATGTCAGTCTCGGAAGAGTATGGAGTTAAGCTCAAGGATCTAGAGCGCAAAGCCTGGGTAAGTAAGTATGGAGCGATTGCTGTTACCCATGCAGCAGACCCCCCTACAACATCTACACAAGCAGAAGATTCAATCAGCTATGACTGCTGTTAACTCAACAGTTTGGGTAAGGGTGTTGTTGTTTTTTTTAAAACATTCTTTTAGAAGTAGCTACGCAGTAATGTATGATGCTAACAAAATAAGCAATTATAGACAAAGTTCATATGTAATATGTCAATGTGTTCAAGGGTACCCCCCTAAATTTTCAATAGCTGGAAACCTTTTTTTTTTAAATACCTGTGGAACATATTTCTGAAAAATGTCAATCAATTACCCCCAATACCCAATAGAGAAATCAAAGGCAAAAAATTAAAGGAATTAACAGATCGATAAAAAGAATAGATGAACTATGGCAGCACACAATTAAGGAGAAAAGGAAAGGAAAGAAAGAAAACACGAGACAGAAAAAAATAAACGGATAAAGAGACAGAAAAAACTGAAACAGATAAAGGCCCTAAGAGAAGTCAGCAGCTCTTTGGAATATCAGTCTCATTTTGATTTCGATAAATTTGCATATGACGTGCACAACACACACACACACACACACAACACACACACACACACAACACACACAAACAAAACAAACAAACAAACACACACCACAAAGAGTATGTCTGTCCATCTGTCTTATATACACAATTATTGCAGACAAGACTGGTGTATGTCTTGCTCCATTCTCAACAGCTGAAGTCAAGGTTCTACATGATTTCTTCCAAATGCATCACAGTTCCAACCTTCACTTAGTTACTATTCCATTTAATCTCAACACCCACTGAATCAAACATGTATAAACAAGTACGCAATCCATTCCTGGGTCAAACTATTAAGTATTCATAAATGATTTTAACTTACCATTGATACTTTTGGTCATTTTTCCAAAGGACTGAAGAATCTTGGTGACATCTTGATAGTTAGCTGTCAACAACAATCAGAATATCGGTTACTGCACCTGTAACACTGTTGCTAACTATCTCCTTTGAAAACTTAGATTAAACATAATACGAACTGATTATGTAACTGAAGCTATGAACTTAATCAATACAGTTTATTCATTGAGTGCTGTAGCTTTCTGGTTCAGTTGTTAAGAAAATCTACAGAGAACTTGATTTTACACATAAAAAAATCTGTGTTTGTTACAATAAAAACAGAGTATTCTTTTCTTTTTGGTTTCGAAAAAGTCAGTGTGCATTTATTTCCAGTGCCATGGCTAGAGCTTCAAGGTTCACCAGTGGTGAGATTTTTGTGTAAGCAAATGTTCCCCCCTCCCCCCCCAACCTTTTAGGTAGCTGCATTCTGACTTTGGAAAGTCTGGGAGTATAAAGCTTGCTTACAAGGTACATTTTAGCCTTTTAAACTTCAGTATGCCTTCAAAACTTTATAATCTTAAAGATAAAAAATCAGTTAATTGTCTTGTGAGTGTGCATGCAAGTAAGTCACTGTATGTGCGTGCATGCAAGTGAGCGTGCATGCGTGCGTGTGTGAGTGTGTGCACACGCGCATGCCTGTGCGTGTGTGCATGGGTGCATGCGTGTGTGCGTGCGTGTGTGTAGACATCCCCAAAGTCCGAAAGCAGCTACCTTCGCAGTGGGCATACACAAAATCTCACCATTGGTGAGCCTCAGAGCACTAGCTGAGGACCAACAAAAACTAGCCAAGGAACAAACCAAAAAATGTCTTCTTTGTCATCAGTTTTGACCATTATTTTCGCAATTCATTTGGAAGCAAACAACACGGTACAACACGTACCTGTGACCAGTTCACCCAGGTTCTTATCACTCTCTCGGAAAGCCTTCTCAATCCTGGTTTTCTCTTGCTCCCTCTGTTCAAAGTCAGCACTGCACACATACAATGTGCAACTTACAAGACAGTAGGCAAACATTCTATCTATCTATCCCTTGGTCTCACAACCGAGGGGCACGCCTGAAGACTTGATAACCAGTTCCCTCCATTCCTCTCTCTGTTCTGCCTTTCTCAAAAGTAGGCAAACATTACAATTAAAAAAAACCCACAAGATAACTTACAATATTTTATCTATTGTTTTTGACTATTGACAAAGCGATAATAACTTCTTCAGTAAAGAAGACACAACTTCATGCCAGTTATTTCCTACGATATTCAATCATGTACAGAGGGAAACAGAAATTTTCTCACCTGCTTTTCCAAATGTACTGATGGAGATCTCACAAAAAAAAAAGCAAAATATTTGGGAAAATATATGGTTGAGGCCACTAAAGGCTACATACACACACACCTAATGACTGTTGTCTCAAAGGGGGACAGGATAGCCTAGTGGTTAGAACATTGCGCTCGCAATCTGATGACCTGGGGTAGAATTCCGTTACGGAGAATTTTCCCCTGGAGTTAACATCAGTGCAGACTCCACTCTCCCCAAAAGTCCTTCGGATGAGACTATAAACTGAGGCCCCATGTGCGAACACATGCAAAACTTCTTGCGCACACATTAAATCCTGTTAAGCTTTTCGAAAGAGTAGGCCATTGTGTCCATTGGGAACAGATGACAAAATGCATGTACACATGGGGAGTGGATGTAAAAAAAAAGCACATGAGCACTTTTTCCACTATCCTCGTTATAAAAGAATTAAAAAAAGATAAATATAACTATTTTCTAACAAAACAACATAACATTCTTTTCACTGATTAAAACATCTCCATTTACTTGTCTACCATTTCTAAATTCTGAAAACTTTCCCCTTCCCTTACATTTTGTACAAACCTTTCAGTTTAACATTCACTCACATGCAAAAGGTGAAAAGGAGAAGGGGGAAAGGAGAGGGGGGTATGTTTAATAACTTTACTCAAAGTTGCTTACCTTGATGACAATGTCCTGACGATGGACATCAAATACGCAGACTGTAAACAAACCCAAAAAGTCATTAAAAAATATGGAAAGCAGACACACACACAATGGCACAGGGGAACGGGAAAGCCCGGTAGTTATAGAGTGATGCGCAATGTGCTTGTGATCTGCTAACCCAAGTTCAAATCTTGTTCAAGAAGTTTTTCCCTATAGCATTAACATCAGTGCCGACTCCACTCCCCAAAAAGTCCTTTGGATGTGACTTTAAACTGAGGTCCTGTGTGTGAATGCATGCAGAACATCTTTTGTGTGTGTGTGTGTGTGTGTGTGTGTGTGTGTGTGTGTGTGTGTGTGTGTGTGTGTGTGTGTGTGTGTTTGTGCATGTGTGTATGCATGCATGTGTGCATGCATGTGTGCATGTGACACTGACAGTGTGAGTGTGTGTGCGCATGTGTTTCTGTGCATGAATTCATGTCTGTGTGTCCATATACATATGTGCACACAGTCATGTTAGAACGCTTGCATACTTCATATGTGTGTGTGTGGGGGGGGGGGGGGGGGGTACATCAACTACATGTGCGTATATATATTATATGTGTGCGTGCGTGTGTGTGTGTGCGCGCGAGTGAAATTTTAAATGGAGAGAAGATAAAGGTAACATTTTTAAAACATGTATTTCCTGCCACTTGTGGAAAACATCTATGAGTCTACTGACTAACCTCCACTCACAAAAAACAATTGCAAACAAACACAGAAACAAACAAAACCACCCCCACCACCAAAAATACGCCCACCAAAAACAAACAAAACAAAAAACACATACACACAAACAAAAAAAACTAAACAACTTGCTGTTTACAGATGGGATGAAGGGGATCCTGGACACTTTGTAATGCTTGGTAATGGTGGTCTGTTGATACAGTCCCAATAGATTTATCGGAAACCTCAGTTAGGACAGTAATATTATCGTCAAACACAAAGTTGAAAAACAAACATCCAGTATCCTGGACATAAATTCTTATGTCCAGAGGAGAAAAAAGAAGGAAAAATCAAAATGCGATGTCGTTGTTTATCATACAAATCGCAATGACAATAATGATTGTGATTTTCTCGATACCGACTGATATTACTATCAATGTTACGAGAATAATACTTAATAATAGCCTAGATATTGATCAAAATCTGTTGTTAACTTCGAGTGATACCAACGATCTAAAAAGCATAGCCCTACTACATCAAGACACTAAAAACAATGAAACTGCATGCTATCATAATGCCTAACATACACAAAATCAAAACATCAAACTAAATGATAATAAGAAAACAATACCGAGCCCCTGCCGCCAGCAGAAGGCGTTTTCCCTTCTTCTCTCGCCATTTTGCCGATCGCATCTAATTGTTTAGAGTTACCTCCCTTCAAATGAATCTGAAAGTAGGCTCGGTTAGCTTTCCCCTCTGTCTTGCTACAGCACAGGCGAGATATTTCTCTGCGTTGTCACCTTGCCTACTTTCGGACTTTCTTACCATAGAGGTCTTCTTCTTCTTCCATTAATGTTCAGCGGTCAGCAGTTTGACCATTATCAACATGTATGGTGAAGTGCGAGTGTGTGTTATCTTGTCATCTGTTTCCACGAGCACACAATGGCCTACTCTTATGAAAAGCAGAACAGGATTTAATGTGTGCGCAAGATGTTCTGCGTGCGTTCGGACACGGGGCCTCGGTGTTTTTTTTGTGTGTTTTTTTTTACAGGTCAGCGTGGCCCTGATTATGACATCCATTTATTTCATGTATACCTTACACACAGTGAGTAAATTATATATATATATATATATATATATATATATATATATATATATATATCTCTATCTCTGTGTGTGTGGTGTGTGTGTGTGTGTGTGTGTGTGTGTGTGTGTGTGTGTGTGTGTGTGTGTGTGTGTGTGTGTGTGTGTGTGTGTGTGTGTGTGTGTGTGTTCTTTGGCAAGCGAGCGTGGTCCATAAAATGATAAATACAAAGAAAGAAAGAAAGAAAGAAAAGAAAATATAAAAAAGGAAAGAAAAAAAGAAAGAGAGAAAGAAAAAAGAAAGTCTTTTTGTCAGGAACCCGCAACTCCTAACAAACAACCTCGGTTTATAGTCTCATACGAAGGACTTTAGGGGAGAGTGGAGTCAGCACTGATGTTAACTCCGGGTCGTCATGTTCTGACCACTAGAGATCGTTTGTGCGCCTTGGCTTCAGTAATTTTCCTCAGAGCTCTCTCTCTCTTGAAAAATGCTATGCTTGGGCGTTACATCATAATTGTTTTTTTAAATGCTTGTTTGCTGTTAGGTTTTTTGTTTTGTTATGGGTGTTTTTTTTTTCTCCATAATATGGATTTTAAAGTAAGAAAGATATATGTTAAAATGTTTTTTATATGTTTGCATTTCTTTTTTATTGGGTTGCTCTCTTCGCAGCTGCCCCCTCAATTCTAATCTGTTCGATTTATTTCAGTATAGCCTAATCAATATATCTGTTCTGACATTAATGTTCGGGTCAGTTAGGGATTAGATCTATATGTTTGTTGAATACATAAATCCTAACTTTTTTTTCTTTTTTTTTAAATGATTATTAATGTATCTAGACTAGCGGGGATTATGCATATCGCGCATCTGTTGAATATATACCTTTTTTTTCTTTAAACCATAGGTTGAACTTTTATCGTTGGTGAAGGTGTTTCTTTGCTTTTGTTACATATATAATTTGTTCTTTATGGGGGTGGGGTGTTTTTGTTTGCTGTTGTTTGTTTTTTGTTTGGCTTTTTTGGGGGGGTGGGGGTGAGGGGCTATTCCCTAATCAGGGCATGGGCCGGATGAAAAAAAAATGTGTATGCTTACTCTATTACCCTTGGAAAATAAAGATTATTCTCTCTCTCTCTCTCTCTCTCTCTCTCTCTCTCTCTCTCTCTCTCTCTCTCTCTCTCTCTTCTCTCTCTCTAATTGATATAAGACTTATATCAACTTAAGTCGTTCGGATGAGATTAGAGCCCAAAATATGCAGTAGGGGTGTCAGGTACCGATTTGGAGATTTTGGATAAAACTGATAATATGACCATTTCTGCACCTAAAAACATCAATAAGATAATGATATTTGGTTTCTTCTTCTTATTATTATTTATTATTATTTTTTTATATATCAAACTCGCATTTTAAAACACCTACCACCGGCGATTCTGATGAAAAAAATCCTGAAGATACGACTTTTCCGCAACATGTATTCCCTCGAGATTTACAGTAGACCGGCCGAGTAACACACTCGAGCATTTATTATTTCGGAAGCTCACCAGGAGAGAAGCGCTGCACAGAAAGACCGGAAACATAATCTGTGTATAATGTTCACAGGTTCAGACAAAACAAAAAACAAACAAACAACCCAAATTGGATAGCTCCCCTGGGACTTTAATGTAACCAAACCAGTTGTACTCTCCAGCATTAGGCTACCATGGAAGTCTCAGTTATGTATAGCTGTGTCTACAGCTAAAGAAATAATCAAGGACAGCCGAGGCTGATCTAAATCAGACGATTTTTTAAAAAATTCACTTGAACACTACAAATATAAGACAGGGCATGACTTGTCAACAATTACTGACTTTAAGCTACAGATAGTACACACACACACACACACACACACACACACGAACACCACACACACGCGCGCGCCACACGCACGCACGCCTCCACCCACACAATTCCCTTCAGCAGGCTACTTCTTAAGCTCCACCTCAAAAGGAGTCCCATTGCATTGCAGATGAGGTCATTTTTTAGTTTTTGACATGTTATAAATCTGCAATAACAGGGCTATACAAAACAACAACAACAAAAATTGAAATCGAACAATTCTATCATAAGTTGTTACAACTTGAAGTGATAGACTGTAGGAAATGACAAAATGAGAAATTGACAAGTTAAGCATCCTATTAGGTAGCCAGAATGAGGGCTTTGGTATTTTAAAAATACGTTTAAAGGCAAATGGAAACAAAATTGTGCCTTGATATTTCATTATAAAATAGAATAGAGGCTATAGGTTTATAATCAATCAAAATCTTAAAATCGACAACTTGATCCCCACCTGCCTTTTATGCCTGCTAGCGAAAAATTAGGTCAGGTACTAAGCTACTCATTTCGTGGTGGAGCGTCACATATTAGACACGAAAAAAAATCTCTTTATTTCAAACAATTTCTACAGCTGGAAATTAGCCAGAACACAATTGCTACGCATCACAAATTGAGAATAAGTTTTTTAACACCAAGCAAAAGCCTTCGAAACCTTTAAAGCCCAACTGTTCCCTTTTGTTTTAGTAGAATACCCATATGCCTACATTGTTTCCGGTATTTAGACTCCAAGCCATGTGGTAATATTGCGCGACACTAATGGAGGTGGCCTTGTGAGAAGGTACTCAGTAAAGCTACGTAACGGTAAATATTGATTCACTGTTTTGTTGAACACAGTGCTCTGTTGACTTTATAATTATTATAAATGGTATCAGTGTATTGCCTCGTTGCTTGCATATTTCAGACCAAGTAGCGCTATCATCAAAGAGGAAAAGGGTTGGTTACTTCGTGTTACTGGTTAGTGGTTACTCACTGTTGGTAATGTACGATCCAGATCCTGTCATTCAGGCCCTTCTGACAATAATGTGCTGGTGCGCGGGAGCGATAAACGTTCGTCTGTCCGCAAGGTTGAGGGGATGCCCGTGGTGTAGAGTGAAGAGATCACGAAGGTGACAGATTATGAAGTTTAGAAGCTGTAATACAGGCACATACTATTTTTCAAAGAAAATCAAATCATTTAGATGGGGAGGGGAAGTGGCTGGTTTTGATAGGCCTGTAGTGGCACCAATGTGTTGACATGATTTGTGACTGGTATGACTTCACAATGCAGTTCATAGATTGTGATATATATGCCATTTTCCCTGTGACCAACTAAATGACTTCCATGATTGCTCAGGGAGCCACAGCCTGGGCACAGGATGCTTCTGAATGATGAATCTTTTACTGTTTTACTTTCAGGATATGACATGAACAAACATGACTTTTTATATATTTAAAAATAAACCTATGAACACAATAATTATAAATATGAATGGGTTTTGGCTAGGTATGTTATCTCATTGGAGGCACTCATACATGGTTTAGAATCAAACATGAAGTTCAGTAAATAAAACCAAAGCTTTGGTTTTTAGTTAATTCGTGTGAAATAATCCTATAAAATGGTAAAACAACTTTTTAAAAAATGAAATGAAATCATTTCTTTGTACAAGAGTTTTATTACCTTTCTGTTTCTGAATATTTTGGATACATGCATCCATGTTCAACTTCAAGGCATCTCATTCTAGCCATCTGAAGAGATTTGATGATAATGCTGAAAACAAGTGAGAACAACAGTGATGTGCTTTTTTTCTGATGATTATAACAGAAGACTTGGGTAACCCTACAGTAGACACTTGTGCTAATGATGCTTTTTTCTGTTCTATAGGCTTGTGACAGAGGAGACCCAGAACTTTTGATGAAAGGCAGAGGAGCAGAATGGAGCAGAAGACTGGTGACATGAGCAACAATTGAGAGGTAGGTGTTTGACAGATGTTTGACATGTATCTTAGAGTGTATGTTGTCATGAAGGGTAGATCCTTTGTAGGTTGCCACTCTACTATGTACTTCAGCTGATGATGCCAAGTTGAGAAATTTAGCCAGTAAACTGATTTATCTGTATTCCACACAATTTGTGACTGGTATGACTGAACAAAGCAGTTCACAGATTGGGATATATGTCATTTTTCCTGCAACTTACTGACTTCCATAATTGCTTAGGGAGCCACAGGGTGCCACTGAATGATGAATCTTTTACTGTTTTACTTTCAGTTTCAGGCTGTGACATGGACGAACATGACTTTGGGATATTTTGAAATATAAATTGCTGAACATAATGATTAAATGAATGGGTTTTGGCTAGGTATATTATCTCATTGGAGACACCCGGACATAGTTTAGAATCAAACATGTTCAGTAAATAAAGCCAAAGATTTGGTTGTTAGTTCATTCATGTGAAATAATCCTATAAAATGGTAAAACAACTTTTTTTTAAATGAAAGGAAATCATTTCTTTGTACAAGAGTTATATTACCTTTCTGAGTTTCTGAATATTTTGGATACATGCAGCCTTGTTCAACTTCAAGGCATCTCATTCTAGCCATCTGAAAAGATTTGACGATAATGCTGAAAACAAGTGAGAAGAACAATGATGTGCTTTTTTCTGATGATTATACCATAAGACTTAGGTAACCCTACAGTAGACACTTGTGCTAATGATGCTTTTTTTGTGTTCTATAGGCTTGTGACAGAGGAGACCCAGAACTTTTGATGAAAGGCAGAGGAGCAGAATGGAGCAGAAGACTGGTGACATGAGCAACAATTGAGAGGTAAGTGTTTGACAGATGTTTGACATGTATCTTAGAGTGTATGTTGTCATGAAGGGTAGATCCTTTGTAGGTTGCCACTCTACTATGTACTTCAGCTGATGATGCCAAGTTGAGAAATTTAGCCGGTAAACTGATTTATTTGCACTCCACACAACTTTTTTCAGCAAGAATAAAATAACACAGGATAAGAATGTTTCTTCCTTTCATTTATGTTCATCTGTTGGATGGCTCAGTCCCTGAGATAACAGCAGCAGTTCATAACATTGCAGGTCCTCCAGTCTCAGCAGTTACAGCACACAAATCCAACATCATTACTCAAGAGTGCTGAATTTGGTGCGCTCCCTCCATTTTCCTAGTCCAAGTGTGGTCAGTTCCTGCTATAAATGGCACCAGCTGGCCCCATCTGGGCAGGATGTGATTGGATGATTAGCAGCTGAGAGGAGCTGAAAGTGGAGGAAACTGACAGCTGTGCAGAGCTTCTTACCTGTTGGGGAGAAGTGGGCAAGATCCTCTTTAGGAGTGCCTCATGTGCAGAACTGCAGCAGGTTTTGTTTTCTAGCTTCCTCTCTTGCCAGGTAGCCTGTCTGCACTTTTAAATTGATCTGTGAGGTTGTTATAATCCCTGCCCGGTATTCACCAGACACCATGTCTGCAATTCAAACCCATGACTTTGTGGACTTTTGGGATTTACTTAAAATTTTTTTTTTTTTTTTTACATTTAGCACCACTTTAAGTCAGAGCAGATTTATAACCTGCGTGAAATACTGTCTGCTCTCCCCGGGGAGAGCACATTGCCACAAGAGCAACGCCACCCCCTTTTTTCCCCCTGTCCTGTCTGCAACTGTAGTTGTTTCCATATCAGAGTGGCTTTTTGCTATTTTGCCAGGAACAACTCTCTTAAAGCCGTGGGTTCTTTAACATGCGCTAAATAGTTCTGTGTAACACATAGCACCTTGGGTTATTGTCTCATCCAAAAGACTAGCACCCAGACCACCACTCATGATATAATGGATGGGGAGAAAGTTTTTGGCCCAAACAAGGTTTGAACCACCGCACACAACCCAGACTTTACCCTTTCTAGACAGGTGTGTTACCACTAGACCACCAATCCACTGATGGGATGTGGTTCTAGTTACTGCTGCAGACTGACCTTATGCTTTGCCGATATCAGCTGTTCATGTAAGAAATGATGTATGCATACATATTTTTGTTTGTAATTTGTTCCTCAGCTGGAGCTCCAAGTCCAAGTTTCACCATTTGTGAGATTTTTGCGTATGTGACCATTTTTGCCCACCCTGAATGTAGCCACATTCTGATTGCAGAAATGTATGCTGGGTAAGTTTGTGTTTCCATAACCCACTGAACGCTGGCAGTGACATGCATTATGGGATCTTACACATATATATTTTTATCTTCTGCATGTGTATATATGCACAAAAGCAATTAAAGCACTGGTGGGTCTATACTTCAAGTTGATCTGGAAGAGTTCACCAGATCTGCCATGATTCGAACCCATGACTTCATGACCCATTGGGATTGAAGTTGAAGGTCCTAGCCACTTAGCTGTGGCACCTGTTGTATGCATACATAAATCTTGCTTTCAACTTTTTAGCCGGGCTGACTGTACAGGTAAGTTTCTTCCAACGCTGGAGATTGTCTGGTGAGTTTCAGTATCATTGTCAAGAAGAGAGCAAAATTGCTTTGCTTAATTAGTTAGCAATGATGATGATTCTGCCAGTGCATTGGGTTACAAGAATTATTCTGATTTGGGGGAGTGTTGGAAGGAAGGGGATGGCAGAAGATAATGATTTTGAACTGGGTGAGGTGGAGAAGACTGAACATGGAGATATACCACTTTCATATAGAGGGGCGGGATAGCTAAGTGGTCAGAGGGCTTGCTTTCCCCAAGTCAGGTTAAGCAGCATTGAGCGTGGTTACCATTTGGATGGGTGACCGTTTGCGCGTGCCTTGGCTTCAGTACAGTTCCCCCAGTTCCCCTAGCTATAAATGGGTACTTGCACTCTTTAGGGTCAGGGAAGGTAAAGCAGCAAGGGAGAGGAGATGGGCGCCGCCCTCAATATGCTGGCCCCTGGAAAAGCTGAGGTCTCTGATGCCTCGCTCACCTGTGACCACCTAGGTTACGAGAGACATTTACCATTACCTTTAGCTGAAGGATGGGTAGCAGATGATACTGCCCCTGTGCTTGAACCATTTGCAAGTGGTGAGACACCAAAGTATCAGCAGTTTTCAGAGTGACTTGGGTTAAACATATTTTGTTTGTGCCAACTGTTGTACTTAATCGGTACTTGATATTAATACTCATCAGCAGAGTTATGATAGCAATATGCAATTTTTGTTATCACAGTGATTTATAATATAAACTTCTTTTAACAAAATAAATAGTTAAAAATAAATTCAGACAGGTATTTTGGGGGGGGGGGGGGGGGTGCTGCCTCATCTTCTGTGACATCCTTGTCCTGCTGTTCCCACACTGCTCATTTCAATCTCCCTGCTACAGTCGTACCCAGATTTGTTATATCTCATCCTCAGGTTCAGAAGTCCACAGTGTGCATATCAATATTAGGCCGCCATGGGGCCACCAGCCAGAGGGGCCCTGCACTGGTGTTGGGTCACTTTGGTGGTGTTCAGTGGTTTCTGAGCTAACATATGCTGGACACCACCTACTAATAACAGTATTGGCTCAGTCGCGGAGTCAAAGTGAGCAAGTCACCACAACGTCCCTCCAACGACCGCACCCCCTCAAACCTCCAAACCCCAAAGGCTTTGACACAAACTCACCACAGGCACAGAAGTGTATGGGGAAACTGAGGCAAGAGTAGGCATGGTTTATTTAAGTAAGCATGGGTGATTTTCCTTCTGTTTTAAACAGAATTCCGTTTTGGTGATTTTCAGATTTTTTTTAATAGAAAAAAGAGGAATATTAGATTCAAAACCTTGAATCCTTTTGAAAATGACCAAAATGACAACCTGTGACAAACACCTTTAAAACCCTTGAAAGTCGAGGCTCATCTGTTGAAAGTATTCTCATTAAGGATGATGATAAAATAAAGATCACACTTTTGTGTGGAAAAACAAAGGTTTAATTACATGTGAGAGTGTGTGGTGCTTCAAAGGTGGGCAGCTGCAAGGTTATATGGATGGGTGCAAGCTTATATGTTTGGATACTAGGCTATGTTGTGGTACTTTCAGTGATATTATATTTGCTGTTTTTATATGTGGCTTATAACCCTGTGAATTTTTCTGAGATGATAAAGTATTTGGATTGAATTGAACTGAAATGAGTGGTTGGACCAAACAAACAAGGATTTGCAGGCAACAAAGGCTCCAAGGAGGTAAAAACTGATTTGGCACATGTGTAGTAAGTCTTGAAGTCATCTCTTGATTGCTCAGTTGGATGGATTTTTGTCATTTAGAGTTCAAAACGACAAAGCAAAACGAAAACTATGCATTGAAACTTATGTAATAGACAAAAGCATTGGAGGCTATATTAATGAAGTATCAACAAACAAAACATGCGTTTTCACTGAACATGTGATAAAACACATTGGTATGCGTGCATGGTGGATGTGTGTGTGTGTGTGTGTGTGTGTGTGTGTGTGTGTGTGTGTGTTGTGTGTGTGTGTGTGTGTGTGTGTGGTGTGAGCATGTGTTAATGTAAATAAGTTTTGGGGAGGCAAGAGGGGGATCATTGTTGATTTTGTAGAAGAGGTACTAAAAGGAAACTGATGATTATAGAAGGAGGGGCTTTTTCCTTAGATTAACTGCTAGATTCATTTGTCAGTTGTGAGAAAGGGGTAGGATATGTATGGCTAGGTAACTGGGAATAGAAAATAGGACTGGCATATAAAAGAGCATGTTTTTCTCCTGTGGTTTTATTTGGGGCTGATAACTATCTTCGGCCATTAATACAGCTTTGGTTCTTTTGGAAACAGGCATGATTTTTCAAAAGTACAGTAAGCTGGAAATTGCTGATTTCAGAAAAAAAATCCAACCATGGATGGTTGATAGGACGGACGATTTGTGACTTAAAGAAAATTTCCAAAACCAGTGTCAAAAGCTAGGCACCATTGTGTCTATGTACCATTGTGTCCACATGGCTTACATATATACAAGCAGACACGCCAGCTGACCAACAGCATTTTCCCAATTACTAATGTTATGTACTAACACTAACACTAACCTTTACAGTAACCTTTGTTATCTTAACCTGGCCCCACATGTGGACACAAAAGATGGATATGATGATACAAGGTGTGACACAAGCTTTTTTCTGTATTTTTGCGCTTTTAATGTATAGAAGATTGGGGGGGGGGGGGGGGGGGGGGGGGGGGCGTATGTGAGAAGAGGCAGGATGGATAGCTAGCTGTATGTGGGAAGAGGCATAAGAAAGGTTATGGCAAAGTCATTGGTGTGAGTGAGTGTGTGAGAGCAAGAATTAGGGAATGGGCAAACATGTTTTTTGTTTTTTTTTCTATGTAAGAGAGGAGGGGGAAAGTTTTAGCAAAACAGATACTTATTTAAATAGAAAAAGTGAGGTTAAGTGGGAAATGCAGTTACCAAGATAATTACTTTTGCGCATGTATATACATGCATGGATGCATGAAAGGATAGAAAAGTGTGTATTATATGTAGTCCTTTACTTTGTTGTAATTGTTGTTCTGTGTTCCTCAGATAAATACTGTGGGGGTCACCCAGAATGTGCACTCTTGACTCATGCATCCACCAGGGAATCACTGTGAGATCGAAATTGCACACCGAATGAGGTTTGCATATATGACTGGTTAAGCACCTCACCATATAAGCAGCTATACTTTGACTTGAGAAGATTTTTCTCCTGTAAAGGAGAGTGCAGGTTGTTATGTAAGAGCTTGTCATAGCTGAAGGCAATCTCAACACAACATTTTACAACATATCATTTCAGTGTAGGCCTTTGTAATTTGATGACGTCACACAGCTTTTGGTCCGGGCCAAGTCCTTCAGTTTTAATGTTTACATTTTGTTTAAATCAGATTAACTGTAAGTTGAAAAAAAAAAAAAAGAATAAGAAGTATCAGACAATACAAAAGAACTGAAAGAGGCCAAAGAAACAGAAGAAGAAGTACATGTTAAAGGAACTTGTAGAGGAAAAGCACAATAAAAACAAAGAAGTAAACGTATGGAAAAAGAAGAACATGCAAAGAAGACAGAAGATGGTTAATAACAAGAAAGAAAGTGGTAGAACCACAAAAACAACCAGCAAAAGCAACAAAAAACCCCTGAAAGAGCAAAATGAAGAAAGGGTGAACAAGCCAAAAACAGCAGCAACAACAACAAAATTAGAGGCTGGGAAAAAAAAAAGGAAATAACAGAAAGGAAAGGGGGGGGGGGGGGGGGGGGGGCAGAAACATGGGCAAGAAACAAAAAAAGAAGAAAGAAAAGGATACAGAAGAAAGGGACAAACACATGGGTGATCTTCCTTCCATTTTAAACAGAATTCTGTAATAGCAATTTTTGGACTAAAAATATTGTTTCAAAAAGAAATACCTGATTAAAAATTATTTTTAAAAAACCAAACAGATTGAAGACTTTGAATCTTTTTGAAAATGACCAAATTGACAACCTGTGACAAATCCCCCCTTGAAGATCCTTGAATGTCAAGGCTTGACTATCAAAAGTATTCTCATTAACAATGACAAAAAATTGAAGATAATTTTTTTTGTGTGCAAAAAATTAGTGAAAATTTCCAGACAGACACAGACGACAAATGTTTTAGTGGTGACTAAGTTAAATTGTTTAAATCATTCTTGGCTTTAGATAGTGGCAATTTTCTTAATGAAATTCTTTTCCTTAGTAATGACTTTCTGTATTGCATTCTTGGCTTTAGTGGTCTCATGATCACAGTCTTGCCTTTATTATTGGCTTTAGTGGTGATATGATCACAATCTTCAAATCAAATGCAAAAGGTCAAATGCAAGCGCTTTGATTTGTTCTTACAAGAGATAGCGCTATACAAATTCCATGTAATAAATAAATAAATAAATCTTGGCTTTATTCTTGGCTTTAGTGGTGATAAGATCACAATCTTGGCTTTATTCCTGGCTTTAATGGTGATAATTATGATCACATTCTTTCCTCTATCGGTGACTTTTTAATTAATTTTTTTAAAACTATATTCTAGCTTTTATGGGTGACTTTGAGGCATTCTTGGCTTTAGTGGTGACTGTCTTTATCACATTTTTGGCTTTAGTGGTGACTGTCTTTATCACATTTTTGGCTTTAGTGGTGACTGTCTTTATCACATTTTTGGCTTTAGTGCTGACTGTCTTTATCACATTTTTGGCTTTAGTGGTGACTGTCTTTATCACATTTTTGGCTTTAGTGGTGACTGTCTTTATCACATTTTTAGCTTTAGTGGTGACTGTCTATCACATTTTTGGCTTTAGTAGTGACTTACACATGTTTGCCTTTAATAATGAAAAATCCACTTCAACCATAGAATTTTTTCATTCTATAAAGTGCTGAAAAACTGTTACTATCCAAACAAGTGTAATCACTGGATGTAAAAAGGCACATGAGTGCTTATTCCACTATCTTCAATGTAAAAGAATAAAATAAGTAAATACAAATTTAAACGGGGAAATAATGTGGCACTGTACTGTAGTTATATGCTGTCTTGGACAGGGTAGCTTGATTTTCATGAAGAGAAACTTACTGTATTGTGTAATGGTACGGCACTGCTCTCCTGTGTACTGCACTGTACTACATTATATTTCCATACCATCCATATTGTACTGTATTGTACTGGGCCATCCTGTCCCATCCCATCCTTTACCATATTAATATTTTTGTCCCATCCCATACCATCCCAAATTTTAAAATTTATTTATGTGTTATGAGTTGTATTGCAGATTGTGTTGAATAGAAAATTAGTTGCGATATTTATGGAAAGGTCAACATATTCACATGTGACATATTTGTCGGAAAGAAATAACCAAAGCCATGTTTAATGATGGATGGAAATATGTATTTAGGGTTCAGGGTTTTTTGTTTTGTTTTTTTGTTTGTTTGTTTTTGGGGGGAGTGGTTTTGTTTTGTGTGTGTGTTTGCTTTTTTTTTTTTTGGGGGGGGGGGGGGGGGGGAGTGGTGGTGTGTTTTTTTTTTTGTGTGTGTGTGTGTTTGCTTTTTTGGGGGGAGGGGGATATTGGCATCATAGTTTGATATAGATTTCATGAAAAGGAGCAATTTCTGTTTTACTTCTCTTTTTTTGATGGAAAGGGGGTGTTGTTTGTTTCATTGGGGGTTTTTTTGTGTGTTTTTTTTTTTTTTTTTGGGGGGGGGGAATGTTTTATTTTTGAGAGAGGGGTGGGAGTATGTGTGAAATCTATTAAATAAAAGATCTGATTGGTATCTTAAATTAATTATTATTATTATTATTATTATTTTAAATTTTATTACAGAAAACCTTAGGCAGTTTTTGCAGATAATGTGCAGTCAACTTGCATAATTTTTGCGAGTTGACAATTATTATGTGACCAGACATGGAGAGAGAGATAGCCCTTGTGCATATATGATGGTATGTGTGTTTGTGTGTGTGTGCACATGTACATAAATACTATGCATGCACATATTTGTGAATCTATATGAAATGTGCGCGTTGGGTTTGTTTTTATGGGGTTTTTCAAATTTCTTTTTTTTTGTTTTTTTGTTTTTGTTTGTTAATTACTTGTGATACAGACTGTTTTGAAGAGAAAATAAGCTGTTATAACCATAGAAATGTTAAGATATATTTTCACATATGTGACATCTTTATCAGAAAGTAGTAAACAAAACCATGTTGAATGGTGGAAAGAAATATTTATTTGGGGATTTTCTGCTCTTTTGTGTGCGTGTGTGTTTTGTTTGCATTTCTTTTTCCTTTTTTTTCTTGCATTTTTGGAAGAGGTTACAGAATCAAAGTTTATACAGTTTCAGTGAAAAAAAGCTTTTTTTGGGGTGCTTTGCTTTTTTTCTTTGTTTTTGCGAGAGAGATAGAGGTGTTGTATGTTGGAAATTTATGAAATGAAAGATATCAGATTAGTACCTTAGATTGAAGAACAGTGTGTGAGTGTGCATGTTGGGTGAGGGGGCAGGGATTATGAGATAGTACTGTGCATGATGGGCCATCTGGAAAAGTGATGCAAGTCAAACTGATGTCAGTGACCAAAAGTGGTGAAGCATTGAAGACTATTGAAAACCTCGGATAGATTTTGTAGACATTCAGGAGTTGGCTTGCCTAATTTTTCCAAGTTGCCAATTAGGATTCATATGATCAGAAAGAGAAAGAGTGTGGGGGGGGGGGGGGGGGGGGGAGAGAAGTGACTTAATATGCCTTGTGTGTGTGTTTATGTTTGGGGTGAGTAGGGGGTGGAGAATGCGGTGAGAGATGTGAAACATGCATCGTGTGTGTGTGATGTGTGTGTGTGTGTGTGGTGGGGGGGAGTCAATTTCACCTTTTGTGTGAGTGAATGTGTGTGTATGTGTGCTTGGTGAAAAGGGGGGGGGGGGGGGAGGAGGTCAGGGGAAAGGAGATGTCTTAATTCCTCCTCGCATGTGTGTGTCTCCCTGTGTGTGTCCCTATGTTTGTCACTGTGTGTGTGTGTGCTTGATGTGTGTGTGTGTGGGGGGGGGGGGGGGGGGAGGGAAGGAGATGTGTTTTAATTCCTCCTTGCGTGTAAGTGTCTCCCTGTGTGTGTGTACTTGATGTGTGTGTGTGTGGGGGGGGGGGGGGGGGGGAGGGAAGGAGATGTGTTTTAATTCCTCCTTGCGTGTAAGTGTCTCCCTGTGTGTGTGTACTTGATGTGTGTGTGGGGGGGGGGGGGGAGGAGGGAAGGAGATGTGTTTTAATTCCTCCTTGCGTGTAAGTGTCTCCCTGTGTGTGTCCCTATGTTTGTCACTGTGTGTGTGTACTTGATGTGTGTGTGTGTGTGTGGGGGGGGGGGGGGGGGGGGGGGGAGGGAGATGTGTCTTAATTCCTCCTTGTATGTGTGTGTCTCCCTGTGTGTGTTCCTATGTTTGTCACTGTGTTGTACTTGGTGTGTGTGTGGGGGGGGGGGGGGGGAGGAGATGTCTTAAATCCTCCTTGTACGTGGGGGATGGGGGTGGTAGGGGGGGGGGGGGATGAGAGGAGATGTGACTAAATCCCTCCTCGTGTGTGTGTGTGTGTGTGTACGCGCCCACTTGGTGTGTGTGTGTGTGTCGGTGGGGGGGGGGTGTGAGAGGAGATGTGACTAAATCCCTCCTCGTGTGTGTGTGCATACATGGGGTTGTAAACTGTATCATGGGCAACCTGGGAAGATTATGCAAGTCATGCTGATATCGGTACCCAAAAGGTGTTTAGTAGGTAAAGATTACTGAAAACCTTAGGCAGTTTTTGCAGATAATCAGCAGTCGACTTGCATAATTTATTCCAAGTTTTCCCATTATTTTTTATGTGACCAGACATGGAGAGAGATAGCCCTTGTGCATATATATGATTGTATGCTATCTGAATAGGTGGCGTGTGTGAGTAAATACTATGTATGCACATATTTGTGAAGTTACATGAAATGTATGTGTAGGATAGGATTTGTTTTCAGTTTTATTTTGTTTTTTTTCTTCAAATTAATCTATTTAATTGCTGTGAGTTAGTTTAAAGATAGTGTTGAACACAAAATAAGCTGTGGTATCCATAGAAATGTTAGCATTTTTACATGTGTGACATCTTTGTCAAAAAGTAATTAACAAAACATGTTAAATGATGGAAAGATATATTCATTTTGGGATTTTTTCTCTTTTTTGTGTGTGTATGTGTGAGTTCTTTGCCTTATTTTTATTATGTTTTTTAAAAGATGTTTTGGCATCATAGTTTGTTATAGATTCAGTGAAAAAGTTTGGGTTTTTTAAACTTTTATTTTCCTTATTTTTGAGAGAGAGAAATATAGATAAATATTTTTATGGCTTGTGTATTTTTTTCTTTGTTTGTGTGATTTTTTTTTTTAATTTGGGCTGTGGGTAAGTTATATTATGGGTGTTGAATTCCAAATGTTTTGACATTCATATTGGGAATATTTACATGTGACATGTTTATCAGGGACTAATGCCCCAAATCTTTAATTTGACAATGGAAATGAATATGCATTTTGACTGGTGTTTTTTTCCTTTTGATTGTGATTTGGTGATGGAAAATGAACATGTATTTCGACTGGGTTTTTTCTTTCCTTTTTTTTTTGATGATGTCTATTGGTTGCTTTTCTTCTTTGCATTATATCAGCATCACAGTTTGAAAGAGATTGTTTTAAAACAATTTTTAAAATCTAAAAACATTTTTTTTTATTCTACCTATAATCTGTCTATACTTGGTTAAGGGGGGGGGGGGGGGGAAGAAAGAGAGTATTGTGGGAATAATAATGATATGAGATGTTATTTAATGCCTCTGTGTGATGTGTGTGTGTGTGTGTGTGTGTGTGTTTGGGGGGAGGGTGGTACTCTAAGGGAGAGGAGATGTGACTTAATTCCTCCTCATTGTGTGTGTGTGTGTGTGTGTGTGTGTGTGTGTGTGTGTGTGTGTGTGTGTGTGTGTGTGTGTGTGTGTGTTGTTGTTGTTGTTGGGAGGGGGAGGGGTAGACTAGGTTAGAGGAGATGTGACTAAATTCCTCCTAGTGTGTATGTGCGTGTGTGTGTTGTGTTTTGTTTGGGGCAGGGTTAGACTAGGTTAGAGGAGATGTGACTAAATTCCTCTGTGTGTGTGTGTGTGTGTGTGTGTGTGTGTGTGTGTGTGTTTTGTTTGGAGGGGGGTAGACTAGGTCAGAGGAGATGTGACTAAATCCCTCCTTGTGTTTGGATGTGTGTGTGTTTCTTTTTTGTTTGTTTTAGAGGAGTTTGGTTTGTTTCTTTTTTTTTCGGGGGGGGGGGGGGGGGTAGACTAGGTGAGATGAGATGTGACTAAATGCCTCCTCATGTGTGTGTGTGTGTGTGTGTGTGTGCGCTTTGTTGGGGGGGAGGGGGGGTAGACAAGGTGAGAGATGTGACTAAATTCCTCATGTGTGTGTGTGTGTGTGTATGTGTGTAGTGGCGATGGGGTAGAATAGGTTAGAGGAGATGTGACTTAATCCCTCCTTGTGTGTATGTGTGTGTTTTTGTTTGGAGGGAGGGAGGGGTGTTTAGACTAGGTGAGAGGAGATGTGACTAAATGCCTCCTGATATGTGTGTGCGTGCGTGCGTGCGTGTGTGTATTGTGGGGATGGGGGTAAAATAGGTTAGAGGAGATGTGACTAAATTCCTCCTTTGTGTGTGTGTATGTGTGTGTGTGTGTTTGTGTGTGTGTGTGTGTGTGTGTGTGTGTGTGTGTGTGTGTGTGTGTGTGTGTGTGTGTGTGTGTGTGTGTGTGTGTGTGTGTGCGCGGTGTGTGTATGGAATCTGTATGATGGGCAACCTGGAAAAGTTGTGCAAGTCTGACTGATATCAGTGACCAAAATCCTGTCAAGTCCATGGACATTATTACTGAAAGCTTAGTCAATTTTTGCAGACAACCATCTGCCAGCTTGCATAACTTTTCTGAGTTGTCAGTTACGCAATATATGACATTGTAATCTTATGAGTGTAGGAGTTGGCTGTTTGTTTGATTTTATTTGGAAGAAAAATTTGTGGTTTTTTTGTGTTAGTGCATTTTCTTTTTTTGCATGTGAACTTTTTCTTCTTATTATTATTATTGATTGGCTGTGAGTTCGTTATAATACAGATTGTGTTGATATAAACATGTTTTGATATATTTGTGGAAATTCATGACATTATGTGACACAGTTTGTCAGAATTTGATGCCAAAAGAGTCTTTGATTTGATGATGGAAATGAAAAGAATGCATTTTCACTGGGGTTTTTTTTCTTTTTTTTTGATGATGACTGTTGTTTACTTTTCTTTTTTTGTGCTGTATCAGCATCATAGTTTGTTGTAAAGAGATAGTTTCCAAACTTAAAAAAAAAATCATTTGATAAACTTTTGTGTTTCTTTGAGAAAAAGAGGAGTGTATTCTGGGAATTAAGGAAAGGAAGGCTATCTGATCAGCATCTTAGATTGAACAAAGGTGTGTGTGTGGGGGGGGAGGGGGGGATAATGATGTGATATGAGATCAGATTTAATGCCTCATGTGTGTGTGTGTGTGTGTGTGTGTGTGTGTGTGTGTGTGTGTGTGTGTGTGTGTGTGTGTGTGTGTGTTTTCTTTTTTGTTTGTTTTTGGGGGGGTGTTTTTTCTTCTTGTTTTTTTTCGGGGAGGGGGTGGAAGGGGTTAGACTAGGAAAGAGGAGATGTGACTAAATACATCCTTGTGTGTGTGTGTGTGTGTGTGTGTGTGTGTGTGTGTGTGTGTGTGTGTGTGTGTGTGTGTGTGTGTGTGTTGTGGGAATAGGGGTAGAGTAGGTTAGAGGAGATGTGACTTAATGCCTCCTCGTGTGTGTGTGTGTGTGTGTGTGTGTGTGTGTGTGTGTGTGTGTGTGTGTGTTGGTGTTTTGGGTGGGGGGAGGTAGAATAGGGAAGAGGAGATGTGACCTAATGCCTCCTCATGTGTGTGGTGGGGGGGGGGGGGTTGTTTGTTTTTTGTTTATTTTGGGAGAGAGGAGATGTGACTAAATACCTTGCATGTGTGTGTGTGTGTTGTGTGTGTGTGTGTGTGTGTGTGTGTGTGTGTGTGTGTGTGTGTGTGTGTGTTGTTGGCATACATGTATTTGTGAATGATGAGCAACCTGGAAAATTTGTGCAAGTCTGACTGATGTGAGTGACCCAAAACTGGTCAAGTCCATGAACATTACTGAAAACTTGTTTTTGCAAACAACTATCAGTCAGCTCGCAAAACTTTCCTGAGTTGTCAGTTATGCAGTATATATAACATTGTGATGTTATGTGTGTAGGAGTTGGCTGTTTGTTTTTATTTATTTGGTTGGGAATTTTGTTTTTTAGTTTGCTCTTTTTCTTTTTGTGTGTGTGTGAACTTTTAAAAGATATTTATTGGCTGTCAGGTTGTTACAATACTGATTGTGTTGATATGAAAATGCTTTGATATTTTATGAAAATTCTGAATGTATGTGACATATGTGTCAGAATGTGATGCCCAAAACCATCTTTGATTTAATGGTGGAAATGATAATGCATTTTGAGTGGATTTTTCTTTTCTTTTTTTTTCTTCTTTTTTTTGATGGTGTCTGTTGTTTGCTTTTCTTCTTTGAGCTGCATCAGCATCATAGTTTTAAAGAGACTGTTTGAAAACCTTTTTTAAAAATCTTTTTTTATACTTTTTTTTGTTTTTGAGAGAAAGAGAAGAGAGTATTCTGGGAAATTATGAAAGGAACGCTATCTGCTCAGTATCTTAGAATAGATTGAACAAGTGTGTGTGTGTGTGGAGGGGGGGGGGATGGTGGGGGGAGGATAATGATGTGATATGAGATGGGATTTAATACCTCGTGTGTGTGTTTCTTTTTGTTTTTTTTGGGGGGTGAAGTACACTGGGAAAGAGATGTGACTAAATTCCTCCTCTTGTGTGTGTGTGTGTGTATGTGTATATGTGTATGTGTGTGTATGTGTGTGTGTGTGGGGTGTGTTGTGGGTGTGGAAGTAGATTAGGTTAGAGGAGATGTGACTAAATGCCTCCTTATGTGTGAATGTGTGTATGTGCACACATGTGTGCGTGCGTGCGCACGCACGCGTGTAATCTGTATGAAGGGCAACCTGGAAAATCTGCCCAAGTTAGACTGATGACATCAGTGACCAAAAACTGGTCGAGTCCATGATTATTACTCAAAGCTTAAGCAGTTTTTGCATAATTTTTCTGAGTTGTCAGTTAACGCAATATATGACATTGGAACTTTACATGTGTGTGCGAATTGGCTGTTTGTTTTTATTTATTTATTTGGATGGGAATTTTATGAGGTTTTTTGGCTGGCATATTTTCTTTTTTGTGTGTGATTTTTATTTTTTAATTTATTGGCTTTGAGGTTGGTATGGTATGGATTGTGTTGAATTCCAAATGTTTTGATATTCATATTGGGAATATTTTCATAGGTATATTTATCAGAAAATAATGCCCAAAACCATCATGGATTTGATGATGGAAATGAATATATATTTTGAGTGGGTATTTTTTTTTCTTTTGATTGTAATTTAATGATGGAAATGAATATGCATTTCGACAAGTTTTCTTTATTTTATTTTTAAAAAATGAAAATGAATGTGCATTTCGACTTGGCTTTTCTTGGGGGGGGGGGGATCTTCTTTTTTTGATTGTCTGTCGTTTGCTTTTCTTCTTTTTCTTCTTTGTGCTGTATCAGCATTATAGTTTGAAAGAGATTGTTTGAAAACAATATTTTTAAGAGAGAGAGAGAAGGGGGGGGGGGGGGGAGTATGCATGGAATCTATCAAAGATTGAGGGGAAAATGCCTGTGTGTCAGGCGGGGGGTGGGGGAGGGGAATGGTAATGTGAGGAGACTTGATTTAATGCTGTCTGTGTCCGTGTTTTGTGGGTGTGTGTGTCTTTTCTAGTCTTTTCTAGTCAATGGTTTTAATAACATTGTATCCAAACATTGGTGTGTGTGTATGTGTGCGTTTGTGTGTGTGCGAGCGCGGTGTAGAGTGTGAGTGTTTGTGACATTTTTATTTGAAGTTATATAATGTCTGAACAAATATGAAATGTAGTTATTTTGTGTCTTTATGATTCGTATCAATATGCCTGTCAATATAATATTGTAATTGCCCTTCAAGGATGATTAAAGTGTTTTTGACTTGACTTGACTAGGTTAGTGGAGATGTGACTTAATGCCTCCCCTTGTGTGTGTGTGTGTTTTTGTTTTTGTTTGGGTTTTGTTGTTGTTTTTTTTGGGGGGGAGGTAGACTTGGTTAAAAAAGATGTGACTTAATCCTCTTGTGTGTCTCTGTATGTGTGGGGTTTTTTGCTTTGTTTTGTTTTGATTTTTTTTTTTTGGGGTGGGGGGGGGTAGAGGAGATGTGACTTAATGCCTCCTTTTATGTGTGTGTATGTGTATGTATGTGTTTTGTTGGGGGGGGGGGGGGGGGTGTAGACTAGGTTAGAGGAGATGTGACTTAATGCCTCCTCTTTTGTGTGTGTATGTGTGGGTGTATGTGTGTGTTTTGTTGGGGGGGGGGGGGGGGGTAGACTAGGTTAGAGATGTGACTAAATTCCTCCTCTTGTGTGTGTGTGTGTGTGTGTTGTGTGTGTGTGTGGTGTGTGTGTGTTGTGTGTTTGTGTGTGTGTGTGTGTGTGTGTGTGTTTTGTTGGGGGGTGGGGATGGGGGGGGGGAGGTAGACTAGGTGAGAGGAGATGTGACTTAATGCCTCCTCTTTGTGTGTGTGTGTTGTGTGTGTGTGTTTGGGGGGGGGGGGGGGTGACTAGGTGAGAGGAGATGTGACTTAATTCCTCCTGTGTGTGTGTGTGTGTGTGTGTGTGTGTGTGTGTGTGTGTGTGTGTGTGTGTGTGTGAATGGGTGTTTATTTTTGTTTGTTGTTTTGTTGTTGCTTTTTTTTGTGTGTGTTTTTTTTTGGGGGGGAGGGGTATAGACTAGGTTAGAGGAGATGTGACTTAATTCCTCCTCTTTGTGTGTGTGTGTGTGTTGTGTGTGTGTGTGTGTGTGTGTGTTTGTGTTTGTGTTTGTGTGTGATGGTTAAGATGGCGTGAGGGAGAAAGAGGGTGTGGTTTGTGTTTGGGTGAGGGAGAGAAGGAGGTAAGGATGGAGAGTATGCCATTGTGTGTATATATTAATAATGTATAATTTTGTGTATGTATGTACACAAAAGATATGTTAGGAATATCCATATTTGTTCTATCCATGGAAAAAGTACAGATATGTGAACACTGCATTTTTTTTCTGAGTAGTTCTCAATTTTTTCACCATAGATGATGATGGGGAATGTGCTTATTATCAAATTTTCCTCTTTTTTCCGTTTCAGTGTGATTGTACAATACTTTGAGTGCTTGCAAGGTATGTGCTCCATCAGTTAAAAAAGTAAATTGTTTTTATAGTTGGGAATGGAAGTGGCATGAAAAAAACAGAAATTGGGCAGACCACTCACCAGTTTAATGAACAGATGGTGTGTTTCCCCCCCCCCCCCCCCCCCCCCCCTTTTTTTTTTTGTTTTTGTTTTTACTAGGTCAGTTGTCCAAACATCCCTGTTGTTTTTAATTTTTGGGTTTTTTTAATGTGAAATGGAAATACAAGTGATAGAAATGGCATTCTGCGTGAATCATATGAAAGAACAGACAGCTGATTTGGTGTTTTTTTGTTTGTTTTAATGTCAAATGAACAGTCCTATTTTTATGATACAGCTGACTTGGTTATGTTTTGGGTTGTTTTTTTTAATCTGTCAAATGGACAGTCCTGTTTTTCATGATATGTGTGATGTGGTTTGAATTGTTGCTTTGGAAAACATGGTAGTGTTGATAGGAGTGTTTTCCGGGGAAAATAATGGCAAGGAAGAGGAAAGAAAGAGAATGATGTATGTGTGAAATTTATTGTTCTGTAATGTCCTCCTCCTCAAAAAGAAATGAAAGAAAAAGAACAAGAAAAGGAAAAAAAGAAAACACAAAAAAGAAACTGGAAAAAAAGTAGAAAAAAATGAAAGACCAAAACAAAAAAAGGAGAGAAAAAAAACCAGAAAAGAGAGGAGAAAAAAAGGAAGAAAAAAAAAGAAAGGAAAAAAAATAATCCTTTCTTGAAAAATTGTCTATTAAAAGTAGTGTATGAAATGTGTGTTTTGTGCCTACCTACCACCCTGGTGCCTGAGAAATAGCATCTTTGACGTATGTTTACAGATGTGGAATATTGTGTTGATTGTGATGATGTTTCTCTTGTTGTTTTTAATTTGGAAATGCCGTGAGATGTTGTGTTACTGTGCGAATGGATATAATTGTTATTATTGGCATAATTTTCAGCTTTAAGATTATAGTAGAATACCTTCATTGTGTTGACACTTAGTGTATAGGTGGGTTTTGTTTTATTTATAAAGCAAGTTTTTTGGGTCTTGTTTATCTTGTAATATGGTTTAACAGTGTGGAGAGATTTTTCGATTCTTTATATCAAGTTTTGCATTTTTGTAAAATATAAGTATAATAGGTTCCAATATAAGAGGTTTTTTTTTTAAAGGTACTGGTATTAAAATTAATTATTTAAGGTGGTTTTTTTGGGTTGTTTTTTGGGTGTGTTTGTTGTTACTATTCTGTTTTGTTGTTTGGGATTTGGGTTTGAAGTTTTTGCTTTTGTTTTGTTTTTAAAAAAAATGTTTTGGGGTGGAGGGGAGGGCAACGAAAAAAGATGAATTATTATTATTATTATTATTATTATTATTATTATTATTATTATAATTATAATTATCAAGCAATAAATATAATAATGATATGTATTGTAATCAGTATCATTTTTAATATGGTTGTTAAGAGTACTTTGCTGTAGTATCACACCTCAGTACTAGATTTCTCATTTTAAAAATAAGGCTCCTATCTATCCCAAGGGAGAGTATCATCACCACAGTACAGTGCCACTATTTTTCCCTGAATGTGTGCCTGCCTTGTTTGCCCTTGATAAGTGTGTCTTTACAACAGTTCAGTCATGCAGGAAACTTTTTTTTAAACTGTAAAACTTTGTTGAGGAAAAATTACCATCATGTGCATTTCTTGATGCAGCCTCAGTGGGCAAATTGAACATCACTTGGTCAATAGAGCTGAATTTAGTGTGTCCTTTCCTTTTTTCCAAGTCCAAGTCTGTTCAGTTCCTGTTATAGTTATCACAGCTGGCCCAGCAGGGCAGGGATGGAATGAAGTGGACAGCAACTGAGAGCAGCTGAAAGTAGGGGAAACTGACAGCTGTGCAGCAGGAAAATATCAAGCAGAGGGAAGATTATAAACAGAGAAAAAAAAGCCCATAACATCCATTTCTTGATGCAGTAGAGGTTTTAAAAACCAAGCAAAAACAAAAAACAACAATACTAAGAGAAAAATCCGGTGTCTGCTTTCTGCAATATAGGTATTAGAAAAACAAAACAAAAAAAACAAAAAAAAATCTTGTGCCTGCTTTCTGCAATAGGGGTATTAAAAACAAAAACAAAAATACAAAGAGAAAAAATCAGTGTCTGCTTTCTGTAATAGGGGTATTAAAAACAAAACAAACAAAAGAAAACAGTTCATAGTGTCCACTTCTTGATGCAATGGGGGTATTAAAGTCGAAACTAAAAATAAAAAATAACAGAACAAAACCCATGCTGCCCATTTGTTGTTGCTGTTGTTGTTTTTGATACAATTGAAGCATTAGAAGAAAAAGGAAAAAAAACCATTTGCAGGAGTTTCTCGGTGCAAAGGGATATTTAAAACAAAAATAAGATGAAGAAAAAAAAAAATGAAAAAATTCATACTGTAAATTTCGGGGCAATAGGGGGCTATTTAAAAAAGACAAAAAAAAGAACTTAGAGGAAAAAAAATCTAAGAGTAACTATTCTCTGTACAGTTAGTAGGGATGTTTGTGTGTGTTGTGTGTGTGTGTGTTGGGGGGTTGTGTGTGTGTTGTGGGTTTTGGTTTTTTTTTGTGTTGTGTTATGTTGTTCAGTTTAACGTCCTTCCACTAAATAGTGAATCAGACAGGAAAATGTGTGGTGTGTCTGTGCATTTTTTTTTGTGTGTGTGTGTGTTTTTGTGTGTTGTTGGTGTTTTCAATTTAACAGATATGCGACAAAGTACTTTGGAGAAATGGGGGGGAGGGGGGGGGGGAAGCTTTGCTTTAAGTTGGTGTTGAACTATAAAAGAACAAATCAGAACAACATGTTTTTCAAA